>JALPQD010000236.1:2648176-3248176 GCA_023101885.1 Typhlomys cinereus | reverse complement strand
AGATGTCTTGCAATACATGCAATACATGACCCTGGCCTATTTTCTCTACTGAAGCATAACTCCTATTTTTTTTTTGAGGTCCTCCTTCCCCTTCCCACCAGTTTATAATCCTTTGTGATTATAGTGGGTATTATATTTACTTTTGAATATGTCATTAAGTGGGTTTGGAACTAGGATCCACTTATTAGGGAGTACATATGGTGTCTAACTTTCTGTCTCTGGGATACTTCACTTGATATAATATTTCCTAGTTCCATCCATTTCCCAGAAAATTTCATTAATTCATCTTTTTTGATGGCTGAGTATTACTCCATTGTATAAATATACCACATTTTCATTATCCATCCGTCAACTGTTGGAAATTTGGTTGATTCCATGATTTTGCTATTGTAAATAGTGCTGCAATAAACATGGATGTACTAATGTCACTGTAGTGAATTTCTGCATTATGGGGGATTATTCTCAGTAGTGGTAGAGCAGGGTCATGTGGCATTTCAATCTTCAACATTTTTAGAAATCACCATACTGATTGCCAGACTGGTTGTGTAAGTCTGCATTCCCACCAGCAATGTATGAGAGTTCTCTTCTCTCCACATCCTCTCCAGTATTTGGTGTTGTTTATATTGTGGATTTTTGCCATCATGACTGGGGTGAGATTTTGATTTGCATTTCCCTGATGGCTAGGGATGTGGAGCATTTTTTAAGATAGTTGTTAAACATTTTTATTTCATCCCTAGAAAAGTTTCTTTTGAGTTCTGAGGCTTATTTTTTTAATTGGGCTATTTATCTCCTTGGTATTTAGTTTTTTAAGTTCTTTGTGCATTCTGGATAATAGAGCTCTATCAGATATGTGGTTAGTGAAGCTATTCTCCCATTCTGTGGGTTGCCTATTTCCTTGGTTTACAATCTCTTAAGCTGAACAGAAGCTCTTTAATTTCATAAGATCCCATTAGGTGAGTGTTGTAAAACCATACAATTCTTAAAAGTGTAAGGTTAAGTGTTCATGACTTCAGATTTGGCTCAGAGTTGTTACTTACTACACTGCAACATTTAGGTTGATAAGTGGGACCTCACCAAAATATAAAACTATTTTCTTTCAAAGGACATCGTTATGAAAATGAAAATACGACCCAGGAAAGGGTGCATATCATTAATGTAAAGAAGTGATAGTTGGGCTGGAGAGATGGCTCAGGGATTAAGACTTTGTCTCACAAGCAGACAGTCCTGAGTTTGGATCCCAGGTCCTACGTAAAAATGCCAGGTGGAAACAGCAGTGGCCTGCACTTCTGGCCCTGGTGGGTGGAACCTGGAAAATCCCAGAGTGAAGCAAGAAGGAGATAGAAGCAATCCAGGGTGATTCCCAAAATCACCCTTGGTCCTCCACAGGGACACACAGTGCCCTCTGACAGACACATATGCCTGCACACGCGCGTGCACACACAGAGATATAAAGAAGTGTTAGTTGTATACAGAACACTAAGAATAATAAAAATATAAATTGGAATTAGAATATCCCTTCCCTTGGACTGTAAGGACTGGAGAGATGACTCAAGGATTATTGTCTTGCTCAGAAGGACCTCAGTTTGAATTCCAGATCTCATGTAAAAATGCAGAGCAGAAATGGCAGCAGCCTGCACTTCTAGTGCTAGAAGGAGGAGTCCATGAAACCCCAAAGCAAAGCAAAAAGGAGGTAGAGCAATCTGATTCCTGAATTCACCCTTGGGCTTCCACAGGGACACACAGTGCCTTCTAATACACAAAAACACATGCATGGGCGTATAAAAAAATGATCTGTGCTCCCAACTACTCAGGATTTTGAAGTAGGAGGGTCAACTTTCATGGTCTGCCTAAACTGCAAGGTGACTTCCAAGCCAACTAGGTGACTTGACTGTCTCAAAAACTATTTAAAAAGTTAAGATTGTGGCTTAAGTTCAGTGGTAGTGCTTTCACCTGGCATGCAGGAGGCCTGAGGTTCAATTCCGTGTGCTGCCAGAACAAAAAGCAAACAACACAAAACCTTTGGCTCATAGTTCTTTTGATAATACTTCATTGGGGCAACAAGATAGTTCCTTGGATAAAAGTATTTGCCATCCAAGCCTGACATTAGTTTGATCCTTGGAACCCATGTAGAGGTGTATAGAAAAAAATGAACTCTACAAGTTGTCCTCTCTTCTGTTTTGCACTATGCTGCATGCATGCACCCTGTCCACACCCACTTTATACACACAAACACAATAAAATTAAGTAAATAAATACATAAGTAGGGCTGAGGATATGGCTAGCTTGCATCCCTAGATCCAATCACTAGTATTGCCAAAAAAAAGTTTCTAAACATCATCAAGGAAAAATGCAACTGTACACTACAAAGAAATATACCTTCATCCTGCTAACATGTCTATAGCTAAAAAAATGAAAAGTGTTGGGAAAGTTAGAAATTGGTGCCCTCATAAACTGCTGGTGAGAATGTTAGATGTTGCAACCCACCTTGCAAAACAGTTTGACAGTTAAATCATGAAGCTTCTATAATGTTCAACAACTCCCCATCTTTTTTTATTATTTATTCAATTGTGAGTATATGTGCATGTGCGTGCGTGTGTGTGTGTGTGTGTGTGTGTGTGTGTGTGTGTGTGTGTGTGTGTACAACCACAGGCAAATTCAGGAACCACCATGGATCGCCTCCATTTTCTTGTTTACTCTGTCCCGGGATTCACAGGTTCCGCCCTACCAGGACCAGAAACGCAAGCCGCCCCCGCTTCCGCCCAGCATTTGTAAGTGGAGTCTAGGATCGAAACTCAGGACCTTCCACCTGCAAGGCAGAGGCTTAATCCCTGGGCCACCTCTCCAGCCCCAACAACTCCCTATCTTTGATGTGTACTCAAAAGGAAAAAATGTGTCTACACACAAATCTGTACAAAATCATTCATAACATTATTCATAACATTATTCATAACCTTATGGTAACCTGGCCTGGTAGCCAAGGCATGCAATCCTGACTACTTGGGAGACTGAGGTACTGGATTGCAAGTTTAAGGGCTTTTCTAGGCTGCAAAATAGTTTCAAAGCTAGCCTGGACAACTTACATCTTATCTCAAAATAAATAGTTAAAAAGGGGGCAGGGGGAAGCTGGGAATATAGCTTGTGGTATTGAGAACTAGTCTAACGTATACAAGGCACCCCATTACAACTAATAAGAAAAAAGGTGGAAACAGCCCAAATGTTTATCAATTGGTGAATGTATAAGCAAAGTTTTATTTATTCATAAAGTGGAATAATATTTGATGAAAAAAATAAAGTATGAACACATGCCAGAACAGAATGGAAACGTGAAATCATTATGCCAAGTAGAAAAAAGTTCCAGACACCATGTTATATAATTCTATTTATTTGAAATGTTGAGGAGTGGAGAATTTATGTAGATGCAAACTAGAGGAGTTGCTTGTATGTGCTGGGAACACAGACTAGAGAGGCAATACCTGAAGAACAAGCCTTTCCTTGTAAGATGAAATTGTTCCAAAAATGAGTGATAATCACATGTACCTGTGAATTTACTAAAACCATTGATTAATACATGCAAATGGGTAGATCCTATGGTACATGAATAACTCCAAAAAGTCAATAAAATTAAGCTGGAGCACTTACAGCATTCCCCTTCTATGTTGTCATCTGTCCCTCATGACTGTTCTTTGCTGCCTCTTGAAAACTTTTTTTGTTAATTTGGGGTTGTGTTATTTATATTTATAGACAAGATCTCATCATATAGCCCAGGGTGATTTCAAAACCACAGTGTCCTTCCTAAACAGTATCTTTAAAATTGATTTATGTTATTTCTCTTTTTTTATATCCTTTTTTCCCCCCTCATGTCAGGTCAATCATGTTACTCCATCTTAGCTAGAAGTGGAAGTGTTCCTATTTTTTAAATTGGAGATGGTCATAATTCATACTAGTTTCTGGAAGACTCAGGTCTATAGCAAGAATTTCCCAGTTTCTAATCTAAAGTTGAAACGAGTGGCCTCTTGCCTGTCTAGCTTCTTCTGGGGCAACTCAATAGCAGAAAGCAAGTCGACCAGGCTTCTACCAGATAAATGTCTTTAACTCAATAGTTCCTGAAAGGTTTAGTTCCTCTTCACCATCTTCTCCATCAGTACTCACCTATGCACAGTGCCTTATTTCAGAGGATATAAAAGTAAGGACCACCAGATCTGACAACAAGAGTCTCACAATTTGGGAGGAAAAATGTGTATGAACCATCACTGTGACTCAAATGACTCAAGCATGTTTTACCTGCAATGTCTTGAGCCATCCAACTGTGTCATCAAAAGCAGAAGGTCCTGAGTTCTGATCCCAGGTCCCACATAAAAACTCTAGGTAGAAACAAACAGGTGCAGCCTATACTTCTGGCCTTGGTGGGCGGAGCCTGGAAAATCCCAGAGTGAAGCAAAAAGGAGGTAGAAGCAATCCAGGATGATTCCTGAAGTCAGTCTTGGTCCTTCACAGGGAGATACAGTGCCCTCTGACACACACACACACACACACACACACACACACACACACACACACACACACTCATATTAAATAAATTTTTAAACAAAAAAGGAGCCTGAAAGAGTCACAGTACTCAGGTTTTTCTTCAGACTGACTCCCCAGAGTGGGCAGCAACTAGGATTTTAAAAGAAAAACAGTGTCCCAGGTCTGCAGAAGGCAGTGAAGGCAGGCTGCTGTCTCAGTCGGTGTGTTGGTGTACACACAGGTCCTGAAGGCTCTGGGGTACAAAGGAAGGAAAGTGAAGTCGTCCTAGGTGAAAGGCAGACCTAGAGAATTTGCTGGAAGTCCCATGGTATAAACAGTGACAAATAGGGAGCCTCTATTACCTCCTACAAACTCCCATCCTCCCAACTGACTGTAGGACGGCTTTCATTGCAGGCCATCATGAGCTGAACTGTCCACCTGAAGCAGCAGGGAAAGTGCTGATGACACCAGTATTTTAATCATGCACTGAACACTTCCTGTGTTCTGGGTGCTATGCTGGGGGCCAGGAACACATGAGTGTTGGACAGTCTCAATGAGGACACAGGGATATGAAGGCAGATTTCCTTATGGAAGGGTGCTCTCCTTTCCCACCTGCTCCCTGTGTTCGTCACAGAAGTGACTGAAATCCTTTACATTTGCAGATCTACAGTGTCAGACAGGATCTCCAGGATACACAACTTTCAGGTACTTCTGCATACTGCCTGAGGGAACAAGGATCACCCTGGAAGACCTAGGACCTGTCTGGGAGAAAACTTTGGCAGATTTCTGCATCTGGCCCCCAGGCTCCACTGCACCCTGCTATGCTGAAATAAGTGACATGTTTAGGCCAAGGTTTAGGTCCCACAGGAAATCCCAGGCCCTTTAGGGGGAAGGTCTGGGTCTTCCTTCAGTTTTCAACATTCATGGCAACCTGTCACAGAGTTCTGCCCAAGGTAGGTTTTGAAAAATGTGTATTGAAGAAATCCATTGTTAAGGGCCTTGAAAGACTGATTCTATTGGGGGTGTTTCTCTTGCACATGCACAGGGCCTAATTGTGTACATTGACCATTCCAACCCCTTTCTTCTGGTTGAGTATTATTATGCTGTGATGCTGGGACAATGATGGATGGCATCCTTCATATGAGATCATGATCCTACCTTCCATGTATAAGTCAGGGTGACTTGACCTTTTGCTGGCCTCCTAGTCACCGTACTACAGCCAGTGGCTATGGGAACCTGAGAAGTATCTGAGTGGACTTGCTTCCTCCCTAGAGGTGGGGTACAGAACTCACAAGGCCAGCTCCTCTTGCTGTGTATAGGGGCCACAGGGGGGCAGTGGCTGAGAACAAGTGTTCATCACTCTTAAGACTGGACTTAGGGGGCTGGCTCAGGGTTAAGCCTTTGTCTTGAAGGCAGAAGGTCCTGAGTTGGATCCTAGACCCCACATATAGATGCCAGGTGGAAGTGGGGGGGAAGAAGGGGGGTGACGGCCTGCGTTTCTGGTCCTGGTAGGGCGGAGTCTGTGAATCTCGGGGCAAACTAAACAAGGAGGAGGTGGAGGCATCCATGGTGGTTCCTGAATTCGCCTGTGGTTCTACACACACACACACACACACACACACACACACACACACACACACACACACACACACATGCACGCACACGCACGCACATGCACACACACACAATTGAATAAATAATAAAAAATATTTTAAAAAAAGACTGGACTTTGGCTCTCCTGTACCCAGGAGATCACTTCACGGGCTCTATGACCTACAACTCAGCCCCTAGAAGCACAGCTGGATTCAAAGACACCATCTTTTTTGTTGAGCAGTGTAATGATTACTCTTTACTATTGCTGTGAGAGATCACCCAAAGTCAAACAACTTATGGGAGAAAGGGTGAGTTATTCAACTTACAGTTCCAGAGGACAAAGTCTTTCAAGGTGAAAAAGCATCATGGCTGAAGCTGGCAGGCAGAAGCAGGCAGACAGCAAACCTCCACATTGCTTGAGTATTCCTGGAAATGTCTCTCCACCTATATTCTGTGGTCCCTTTCATATGGTCCATTACTGGGAGGTTCCTATGAGATTTATGGAGGTTCCCATGGGGTCTAGGGCGAGTATAATCCTTTCAGGTGGTCTCAGTTGATCCTTCCAGGTGTAGTTTCAGCTGATCTTAGTTAATGCCAGGTATGTTGACACCCAGGCTTAACTATGACAAGCAGGAACAACTGTCCTGGCAGATCCCTGTCCTGAGTAACGTGTGTACCACCAAAGACCTGTTTCTACTTACAGACTTGCCCTGCTATGAAAAAGTGATGCTGCCTGTCTTACCCTCTGTTGAGCAGTGTCTCACTAGTCACTCAGCCAGTGCTCTTCATCATCTCATGGATGCCCCTAGGTAGATGCATCAGGTAGGAATGTTATAACTGTAACTTGCTCTCCTGGTTCATTTTTACTTTTCTCGGCTGGTTTTATAGCACAGCAAATTTCCCATCCTCAACAAAATAAAATCTCTTAATGCAGTGTCCCAGATATAAATGTACCCATGTATCTTGATTGACAGTTTGAGGTTGACAACTCCATGCTTGACCATTACAGGGCAAGGACATACTCCCTAGTGAACCAACAATAAAGTTTTCAGGGAAATCCCAATCAGCTACAAGGATGTTAGATCAGAAAACCCATCTATGGAACAGACTGTCACAAGAGAGTATTTACTCAATTTGAAGGTACATTTATTTTTTAAAGGCATTCATAAAGTTACTGAATTGGAGTGTGTGTTTGTTTTATTCCCCTAGGTTTTTTTAATAGGAATTTATAAGAAGAAAGTGACTGGCTGTATCCCACAGCTATTTGTGGTTTAAGGCTAAGACTGTTTTTTAATAGACATTTTTTTTCATTATCACTTCTTAGCCTTTAGCTAAGATCAAATGAACTTTTGTATTTGTACTGAACACTTATTGAGCACTCACTGTGTTCTGAAACTATCTTATATTTATTGTATGGAGTGATAGATTTCATAAAAAACTTCTTCATACAAGTATATCAAGTACTTTGACCATATTCATCCCATCCTCCTCCCTTTCCTTCTCTCCCTCTTGTCATTCCCATTTATTCTCCTAGGTTGACTCACTTCTACTTTCAAATGTATTTGTTTTTAATGCATCTGTGATAGTTAAGCCTGGATGTCAACTTGACACACCCGATATTAACTAAGCTGGGCTGAGACCCCCTCTGGGAAGGATCAACTGAGACTACTTGAAAGGATTATACCCGCCCCAGATCCTATCAGAATCTCCAAAGCTCTCATAGGATCCTCACAGTACTGTATTATATAAAAAGGAGCCACCAAGGAGAACGGATCCCTTCTTGCAGCTGTGCTAGGAATCGTCCTTCCTTCTGGCCACCCGGACTAAGACACTAGGAGTTCACCAGCCTTCAGCCATCACCCACTTGACTACCGAACTGAGCAGCTAGCTATTGGCAGCCTTTGTTGGACTACCTCGGCCATATCTGTAAGCCAACTCAATAAATTTCCTATGTATATTATATATATATATATATATATATATATATATATTCGTTCTGTGAATTCTGTGACTCTAGAGAACCCTAACTAATACAGCATCTATATACATCTAAGATGTGCAAATGGGAGAAAACATGCAATATTTGACTCTCTGACTTACTTTGCATAATGTGACATCTTCAATTGCATCCATTTATCCATTTTCCTGAAAATGGCAGTACTTGATCTTTATGACTTTTTGTGCCTTTTTATTTCATCCTTCATGCAATGGACAGTTTTGCTCACGGGCTACTCATTAAACACCAAGTTCAATGGAAAATAAAAGAATGGCTTGAAGATTAAGGATTCAAAACCATAGTATGCTAAAGAACAATTTAAAACTAAGATACAGGCTAGCAAGACAGTTCTCAATGAGTAAAAACACTTGTGGCCAATCCTGATGACCTGAGTTTGATACCCAGAGCTCATGTAGTGGAAAGAGAGAACCAATTCCCAAAAATTTTACACACACACACACACACACACACACACACACACACACACACACCACACACACTAAATGTAAAAACATGAAACAACTCAGATAAACCATTGGTTTAATGGCACACACCGAGGAAAAAGGATTTGGGTTACTTACACGTACAGATCTAGAAACCTGCCTATCAGAATTGTCTCATGAAGTAACTAGTAGATGTGAATGTGGAATGCCAGAGACCTGTTAGAACCTTCTGGGAGAAGGACATTGCACAAATCATTTGACCTTTCTTAACCCCCACTGGTCAGCTCTGATAAAATGTTGCTTATATCTAAGTCTCTTACTCCCAAAAGGTCAGTTGAAGTCACCTTCTCAGTCCTCGTTACAGTTCCCTTTTATTCTAAATGTCTCTTTAACTCTTCATCTAGATTCTATTGTCCACACTGCAGCCAGAGAAGTACTTCTAAAGGGAAACGCCATGCATATCACTCCACTTCTCTAAACCCTTGAACAGCTCACTCTTATTCCCAAGGTAATTATTTCAACTCCCCTAACTGGGTGTAGTAGTTCATGTCTATAATGTCGACATTTGGAGGATTCCTGTGAGTTAGAGGCAATGAGACCATGTCGCAAGAAAAAAAGATTCCAAGTTTTTACCCTGATATATAAGTCTCTTTATGGCCAAACAACTGCTAGCCTCACCAGGCTCTTTCCATATCGCTCTTTTGCATTTTAGTCTCTAGTCATAATATATTTAGCTCTTTCCCAAGGCAGCCACTCACCTCTAGCGTCAGTGCTAGTTTCTTGTTATACGTAGAACTTCATCCCCAAACAGCTTACTATTTCCTTCTCTTACCCAGGGAACCAAGCAGAATTTTATATTTTAGTATCCAGTCAAATTTCTTCCACCACTCTGAACTGCTTTTCCTCTGTGCCTCTCTCCCTCCAGCACCCTTTTTCTGTCTTCTTAGCACTCATTAGCCTCATTGAAACTGTCTTTTTCCTGGTTGATTTCTCCCACTCAGTTCTGCAGGACTGTCTTACTCATGAGTATGTCCCCAAGAGAGCCTATTGAATGAGTGATGTTTTGGAAACTACAACTTGCTAGACCAGTGTTATGGGAGCTGCCCAATGTAATATTATTGTGTTCAAATTGGTCATTTGGTATTGTTGGCCTACTCACTCATTTGATAATAACTAAATATCATATTTCAGTTATGGCATTCTGTTTCCTTCTTAAGCTGATAGTAAATGAGGTCTATCATTTATTGAACATTTAAACTAGACTTGACTCTGAGCTAAGATTTTTCATGATGATGTTGTTTGTTCATCAACAAAATTTTAGAAGCTAGGTTCTAAGATAAGCATCATTCTGATTTTCCAGATGAAAAGATTAAGCCCACTAAGTTAGGTTCAAAGGCACTAACTATTGGGCTACAGCATCATTCAGCAGCTCTCTGCTCCGCTCCAAACCGCTCCAAGTACGTGCCCTTTTCCCAATCCAGAATGGCGACCTAGGCCACGCCTACGTCATGTGCGCATGCCCATTGGTGGGCCCGGAATCTCGTGTTAGTACATTAATAACAAAGTTTTTCCCTTTTATGGTAGATATCACTCGGTTTGTAGTGTTTGCCATTACCCCCTAGCAGCCCTCCTTGTTGCGGACAGGAAGTGAAAGATGCTGTTGCTCTGTGGATTCGTGCTGAGACAGCCACTCTGTTCAGTTCACTCCCGAATAAATCTCTAACGCAAAGACTGATGTGGTCTGTGGTTTTTGCTCAAGCTGGACAACGAGGGGGCTGCCTTCCCTTTCACTAAGGATATTGCCTAGTGTCTCATAGGCATTCTCCATCATACCTGATTTGGTAGCCAGGTTTTGGATCTAGATATTAAGAGCTCAAAATATGAGGCCTGACAAAATGTCCAGGTAAAGAAATTATCAACTAAGTGAAAAGAGAATTCACAGGATGGGAAAAAATATTTGTTAACTATATGTCTGATAAAATATTGACAGACTAGCCCAGCCCCCAACCACCCCGGAGCCCCACGCGTCCCAGCGGCGAGCACCCAGGCCTACTGCTGCTTGGCCTGCGCCCCCGGCCCGGACGACCCCAGCCCCCTCCGCCCCGCCGCTCCGCCCCGCCCCGCCCCGCCCCCGCCCGCCGCCCACTGCCCAAGGTGAGCAAGAGAGAGAGAGAGCCCAGCCCAGCCCAATCACCCCGGAGCCCCACGCGTCCCAGCGGGGAGCACCCAGGCCTACTGCTGCTTGGCCTGTGCCCTGGGCCTGGACGAACCCAGCCCCCCTCCGCGCCGCCCCGCCCCCGCCCGCCGCCCGCTGCCCAAGGCTAGTGAGAGAGAGAGCCCAGCCCAGCCCCGAACCACCCCGGAGCCCCACGCGTCCCGGCGGCAAGCACCCAGGCCAACTGCAGCTTAGCCTGGGCCCCGCCCCGGACCCAAGCCCCTCGCATCCTCCCGCCCTTTGCGACTAGCCACCCCCCTGGATCCCAGGTGAAGAATTCTGCCATTGAGCCAGGGAGCGAAAGAGCCCAGCCCAGCCCCGCCCCCCACCCGGGAGCCGCCCGGCCAGCAGCACCACGCTGCGCAGCCACCGGCTTTGCCCCCGGGGCCCCGCCCCTCTCCGCGCCTACCTTCCCAGGTCGAAGGTGAAGAATTCTGCCATCAACATCAGACCTTCTGCCTCTCTGGCCCACCGGGGACCTACGCACGTGGTCTACGGAAGACACACTGCTACTCAGAATTCAATAGAACCCAAAGGAAACTCAAGCAAAATTCTAAAGAACAAAGGGAGCACAGGCCATACATCTGGACTCCACTACAATCATTATATCACGTGGGCGAGTTTCTTCTCATCCAGCCCAAAGATAAGTAAACTTTTTCTTTTCACCTTACTGATCCTTTAAAGTATCAATGCTGTAGATCAACTTTCTCATACAGCCACCCCACAACATACAACTCCAGGGAGCACACCACTCACCCCCACATTTTACCAAGATACTAAATCGTAAAAGTGCACTACCAAACTAATATTCACCCCCTGGTAACATAACCTGACTTAACTGACGTACTAACAGCCTAGTAGCCTCATCTAGGATATAATAACAATACACAAACATACCCAATCCAAGACAAGCACTGGCAAGCGTAACAATACCAACTACGTCGATTCAGTGAAAAACACACAGAAACTGAAAGGTCCTAAAAAACAAAACAACAATGTACAAGTCAAAGTGCAGATCCACGAGAAACAAAACCCAAGAAGACCAATCTCCTGCTGAAAGAATCAATCCCATAATGAGGGATTCTGACCAGAACAAATCCACAGAAAATAGCCATGAAAGCCAGACCCAACATAACGACTTTCAGAGTATGATCCTTACCATGATTAATACTATGAAAGAGGAAATCCGAGAAGAGTTAAACAACTGTATCAACCACTTTGAACAGGAACACAACAGGCACTTGGAGGAGTTGACAAAAACAGTTCAAGAAACAAAAATAGGTATGGAGCAATTAAAACAGTCTCAGGCAGAGTTTAAAATTGAACTAAAAGACAAATTATCTTCAATCCAAAACTCGATAGAAAGTCTTATCAGCAGAACAAATGAGGCAGAAAATAGAATTTCAGATCTTGAAGACAAAGTGGGAGAATTAACCAGCTCAATGGAAGAGATTGTTAAAGCCAAAAAGATACTGGAGAGGAACATTCAAGAGATATGGGACACCCTGAAGAAGCCTAACATGCGCATTCATGGAATACCAGAACAAGAATCCCAAAATACCACACCTGAGGAAATATTTCAATTCATCATAAATGAAAACTTCCCACAACTAAAGAATGAGAGGCCTATCCAAATACAAGAGGCATTTCACACTCCAAACAGATACTACCAAAATAGAAAATCGAAACGGCAAATAATAGTCAAAACACTCAACATTCAAGACAAAGAAAAGGTGCTGAGAGCTTCAAGAGAAAAAAAGCAAATAACAAATGACTACTCAGTGGAAACAGTAAAAGCAAGAAGAGCTTGGAGAGACATACTTCAAGTATTAAATGAGCAAAAATGACAACCCTGACTGATATACCCGGCAAAACTATCTGTCATGATTGAGGGAGAAAGAAAAGTTTTCCAGCACAAAGACAACTTGAAGGGATACATGTCTACCAAACCAGGCCTTCAAAAAATGCTAGAACTGATACTCAAGCTTGAAGAAAAGAACAAGCGTATCCAGGAGGACAGAACGGAAGTATAATACCACAAAAACATAAATATCAAACAACATGCTTACGAAATCTACTAAACATAAAAAATGTCCAGAATTAAAAATAATTTCTCCATTATAACATTAAATGTCAATGGTATTAACTCGCCGATTAAGAGACACAGATTACAAACTTGGATTAAAAAACACAATCCAACAACTTGCTGCCTTCAGGAAACTCATCTCACCACAAAAGATAGGCACATCCTAAGAATGAAAGGCTGGTCCAAAATCTTGCAAGCTAATGGAACCAGGAAACAGGCAGGGGTAGCAATGATGCTTTCAGACAAAGTGGAATTCAAACCAAAGAAAATCATAAGAGACACAGATGGATACTACATTTTAGTCACAGGTACAATTCACCAGGAAGACTTCACAATACTGAACATTTATGCACCCAATACGGGCCCCTCCACATTCATTAAGAAAACCCTGCAGCGTCTAAAGCAAGAAATCAACCCCCAAACGATAATTCTTGGGGACTTCAATACCACCCTCTCAACATGGGATAGATCAACAGGTCAAAAGCTTAACAGAGACACTTTGGAACTTAATCAAACCCTTAAAGAAATGGACCTTACAGATCTCTATCGAACTTTTCACCCACGCACAAAAGAATACACATTTTTCTCAGCAGCACATGGAACTTTTTCCAAAATAGATCACATATTGGGCCACAAAACAAATCTCCACATATACAAAAAAGTTGAAATTCTAACCTGTGCTCTATCAGACCACCATGGCCTAAAGCTGGACATCCACAACACAACAAACAAGAGAAAATACACTAACTCCTGGAAACTTAACAATATGATGCTGAATGAGAACTGGATTCAGGAAGAAATTAAAAAGGAAATTCAAGATTTCCTGAAAGTGAACGATAACGAAAATACAACTTGCCAAAATCTCTGGGACACAATGAAAGCTGTCCTAAGAGGTAAGTTCATAGCTCTTAATGCCTACATCAAAAAAATGGAAACATCAGAAATAAATAACTTAACGATGCAGCTTAAGGCTTTAGAGAAACTTCAGCAATCTGATCAAGTAGTAGAAGAGAGGAGATTAGCAAAATAAGGGGAGAAATATCTGAAATCAAGACTAAGAAAACGATAGAAAAAATTAACCAGTCAAAAAGCTGGTTCTTTGAAAAAATCAATAAGATAGATACACCCCTAGCTAAATTAACCAAAAGCAAGAGAGAGAAAACCCAAATTAACAAAATTAGAAATGAACATGGAGTAATCACTACTGATACCCAAGAAATCCAGGGAATTATAACATCATATTTCAAAAACTTATACTCTGTGAAGATTGACAACACACAAGAGATGGATGAATTTCTAAGTAAACACATCTTACCTAAATTGGATCAGGAAGTTGTGAATTACTTAAATGGCCCTATAACCTATAAAGAAATTGAAGAAGTAATCTCGAATCTTCCCACCAAAAAACGTCCTGGACCAGATGGATTCAGCACAGAATTCTACCAGACATTTAAGGACTCAATAACACCAATACTCCTTAAACTGTTCCATCAAATAGCAAAGGAAGGAACACTACCAAATTCCTTCTATGAAGCTAATATCGTCTTAATCCCAAAACCTAATAAAGATTCACTTAAAAAAGAAAACTATAGGCAGATCTCCCTGATGACACAGATGCAAAGATTCTCAACAAAGTCTTAGCAAATCGGATTCAAAAACATATCAAAAAGATCATTCACGGGGACCAAAGTAGGCTTCATCCCCGGCACGCCAGGTTGGTTCAACATATGCAAATCAATAAATGTAATTCATCATCTAAACCAGTCCAAAGTCCAAGACCACATGATACTCTCGATAGACGCAGAAAAAGCCTTTGACAAGATCCAACAGCCTTTTATGATCAAAACGCTAGAGACAGTAGGAATGGAAGGAACCTTTATCAATATAATAAAAGCTGTATACAACAAGCCCACAGCAAGGATTATGCTCAATGGGGAACAATTGGAATCATTCCCACTTCGATCAGGAACTAGACAAGGCTGTCCACTCTCACCACTTCTATTCAATATTGTACTTGAAGTCTTAACTGAAGCCATAAGACAAGAAAGGGACATAAGAGGGATTCAAATCGGCAAGGAAGAAGTCAAGCTATCCCTATTTGCAGATGACATGATCTTATACCTGAGTGATCCCAAAAACTCCACCAGGAAGCTCCTGGAACTAATTGAGAAGTTCAGCAGGGTGGC
Source organism: Typhlomys cinereus (assembly GCA_023101885.1). Classification (NCBI taxonomy): domain Eukaryota; kingdom Metazoa; phylum Chordata; class Mammalia; order Rodentia; family Platacanthomyidae; genus Typhlomys; species Typhlomys cinereus. The sequence goes on along the minus strand of JALPQD010000236.1, from coordinate 3,233,151 downwards.
AGGATACAAAATAAATGTGCAAAAATCAGAGGCATTCCTATATGCCCAGAATGAAAGAAGTGAAGAAGCCTTGAGAGAAACAATACCATTTATTAGAGCCCCTAAAAAAATGAAATACCTTGGTATAAACCTAACCAAGAAGGTAAAAGACCTTTACAATGAAAACTTAAAACCCTAAAGAAAGAAATTGCTGAAGGCATCAGAAGGTGGAAAGACCTCCCATGTTCCTGGATTGGCAGAATCAACATCGTAAAAATGACCATCCTACCAAAGGCAATATACAAATTCAATGCTATACCAATTAAAATCCCAAAGCAATTCTTTAAAGAAGTTGACCAATTAATCTCAAAATTCATATGGAGGCACAAAAGACCCAGGATAGCAAAGACAATCCTGAGTAACAAAAACACTGCTGGACGTATTAGCATACCGAACCTTAGTCTATACTACAAATCCATAGTTATAAAACCAGCCTGGTACTGGCTCCAAAATAGACACACAGATGAATGGATAAGGGTTGAGGACCCAGATATAAGCCCACAAAAATACAGCCATTTGATCTTTGACAAAGGGGCCCAAAGAGTCCAATGGAAAAAGGACAGCATCTTCAACAAATGGTGCTGGCAAAACTGGATCTCCACATGCAGAAGATTAAAGCTGGACCCGTACTTGTCACCATGTACAAGACTTAATTCCAAATGGATCAAGGACCTTGATATCAGGCCAGAGACTATAAAAATCATAACTGAACGGATAGGGAACTCCCTTGAGCTGATTGGGCTAGGCCAACATTTCCTAAACAGACATCCAATGACACAGTCACTGCTACCAACTCTCGACAGTTGGGATCTTGTGAAATTAAAGAGCTTCTGTTCAGATAAAGAGATTGTAACACGAGCTCAAAGGCAACCCACAGAATGGGAGAAAATCTTCACTAACCAAATATCTGATAGAGCTCTACTATCCAGAGTGCACAAAGAACTTAGAAAATTAAACACCAAGGAAACCAATGGCCCATTTAAAAAATGGGCCCTGGAACTTAAAAGAAATTTTATCAGACATGAAATTAAAATGTCTAACAAATATCTTCAAAAATGCTCCACTTCTTTAGCCATCAGGGAAATGCAAATCAAAAGTTCCCTGAGATATCATCTCACCCCATTCAGGATGGCAAAATCCACAATACAAACAACAACAAGTGCTGGAGAGGATGTGGAGAGAGGGGAACTCTGGTGCATTGCCTGTGGGAATGCAGGCTCATACAGCCATTCTGGCGAGCCGTCTGGAGTTTCTTAAAGAAATTAAAGATTGAAATGCCATATGACCCTGCTTTTCCACTTTTGGGAATAACCCCCCATGCAGCAGAGGTTCACCTCGATAGCACAAGCACGACTATGTTCATAGCAGCACTGTTTACAATAGCAAAGTCATGGAATCAAGCTAAATGTCCAACAGTTGACGAGTGGATAAGGAAACTGTGGTACATCTATACAATGGAGTACTACTCAGCCATCAAAAATGATGAATTACTGGAATTTGCTGGGAAATGGATGTCACTAGAAACAATTATATTAAGTGAAGTATCCCAATCACAGAAAGTTAAGCGCCGTATGTACTCCCTAATAGGTGGCTCCTAGTACCAGTCTCACCCAGCCCACATTGAGACACTCAAGGGTAAACCTATGTAATACGGTAATTGCAAGGATTGTGAACAGGAGGGATGGGGTTGGAGGGCCACACCAGACACAAGGAAAGAGGGGACCATGTTACAGCAGAGAAAATCGACCTCCCAGGAATGCATGTTACAGCAGAGAAAATCGACCTCCCAGGAATGCAAGTAAGTAATGTGACACCTGGTTAAGTTCACAGACGTTCGTTCCTGATCATGTAAAACTGAGGGGGTATGATCTCACCAGAAGGGGAGGGCATATAGTCTGGCAGATGAAAAGAGATCATTTTGCAAATGGGTGACTGATCCCTCCCTCACCGAGGTTTCCTGCTTTTATTACATCTACCCTTGAATGTGCTATTATAACAAGACTCCAGTTTAACAGTTTTTTGTCTCTGACCAGGGGGTGACATACAGTGCCCATCAGGATGGAGTGAAGAGCATTGCAGGAGCAACAAAACTGCAAAAGAAAATCAACAAACCACTATCCAGAACTTCAGAGACTCTATATCATCCACATAGAACTAAGCCAGCCTAATCTCCCCCCCATCCTGAAGCTCAGGGACATTTGCGGAAGAGGGGGCAGTAAGATTGTAAGAGCAAAAGGATGGGGGGAGCAATGATTTGAAGAGTCTCCACACTAGATAGAGCTGAAGCAATCATAATAGGACTTTGCATGCCCTGCGCCATGTCCGTCACACTATTGACCTCACAAAGTCTAACATCGGCTAAAGGCACCAAGATCCTTGGAGGCAAGGGATTGATGGCCACAGTAGTGTTCCTATGCTTAAGGGGAACACGAGAAAGGGTTCAGGGAAATGCCACTGGGTCCTTTTACCTCATCGGAAAGGAGGACCAAGAGGAGAGTTAGGCATACACAATAAAGGACTCTCTGGGAATTGGGGGGGAGGCACTGGGAGATGGGGATGGAGGGAGGGGGAGCAGGAGGTTCAGGGGGAGGAGGGGGGGGAGGGAACTGGTCTTCCTATTAAGTTTGTATGAGCGGAAATAATAATAAAAATGTTAAAAAATATTGACAGACTAGAGAATGATTATAACTCAGTAATTAACAAAAAATACAAACATGACTTACAAATGGCAGACATCTGAATAGATACTTCGTCAAAGAATATACAAATGGCCAGAAAACACCTGCATATATACTAAATGTCACAGATCGGTAGGAAAATTCAATTCAAAAGTACAATGACCCAAAGTAAGAACCTATGCTAGTAAGATGTTAAAAATATGTCTTTTAAAGAAAGGAACAAGAATGGGCAGTCCCTACTTAGAGAAGCATAGAGTGGGGAAAAAAAGCTTTGAGCTGATCTATATAGAACACAGTGACAAAATTATACTAGAAGTAACAGGAATGTGGCACTTCTTGATAAAATGTTGGCCAGAGAGGTCTTAAAGGCCCCCAAACATTATAGATTTTTGCCATTGATCTTGGTTGCTCTCCAAAAACTATCAGTAAGACCGTAATTCTGAAGGAGCAACACAAATGGATCACAGAACATGGGCAAAATATATCAACTGGAACTGGTCTGAGGTCTTTCTCCTTGCTGAATAGTTTACACAGTACCAAGGAATACTGTAGAAGCTACTGGGAGAGAGAAATAATCACAGGCCTCATTAATCCATGAGATCTGCAAGCAGCAATAAAAGTCACCATGGTATAACAGATGACCATCAGTGTAATAGTGGCATGAGTACCAAGGAGACTACCAACAGCTTTCTGACTGGACTCAAGACCCGCTTGTCAGAATGGGACACACCCCCATTACTGTAAACTAGAATAAGAGCCTAAAATAAGGAAAGGAAATAGATCAATAGGGAAGATATCCAATAAACCAATAGGTAGGAAGACAGTACATCAAACTGCCCTGAAGGTAGCTGTTGTTATACCCATAGAATGGGAAGTCAAAAGTGGGGACCTTTGGGTCTAAAACTGAATAAATGAAGGGAAATGCACATATCAGTGAGGTGGCTTGAAGAGAGGTAACTTGATACACCATGGAGGCCTGAGCCCCCACAAGAGTAGATAAGCCTGAGTGAACCCTGAGTTCCATAGAAGCACACAGGTGGGAGAGTGGGAGGGAATGAGAGAGAATGGTGAAGGAAAGAGAGGGAATGAGAAGAAGAGGGGAGGGAGGGAAACTGGGATGAATACTCAATATGTTTTTAAAAGTAGAAAAAAATAAAAATTAAAAAAGTACAATGAGATGCCACTTGACACCCATTAGGATGGTGTCTATTTATAAAAACAGTGTTGACAAAGATGTGGAGAAATTGGAGCCTTTATAGGAATGGAGAAATGAATAGTTCAACTGTTGTGGAAAACAATAGTATGGAGACTGCTTTACAAAAGAGAAATTCCATATAATTCAGCAATTCCATTTCTAGGTACTGCAAAGAATTAATAGCAATTTCAAAGAGGTATTTATCCTCTTGTGAAGTACAATATGCAACAGTCAAATAGGAAACCAAACTAAGGGGGAAATAATCAAATGTGTAGAAATGCAATGAACTATCACTTAGCCTTAAAAAGGAAATTTTGACATGCAATAATGATATGAATGAAGCTTGAGGACATTATACTAAGTGAAATGTCAAAGACAAATGTTTATTAATCCTTTCATTTGTACTACCTAGAATAAATTCAATTGATAGAGACAGGAGAGTAGTGGTGACAGCAGTATGAGGAAAAGGGAAAAATTAGAATTGAATGATATGTATAGTACTTTTTTGGGGGGGGAAGCAAAAAGTTCTAGAAATGGATAGTGGTAATGTTTTCGCACCAGTGTGAATGTCTTGATACCACTTATCCATGCTGTTAAAATGGTAACAGGGTATTTTTTAAATGTACATTTGAGTACAACTGGAAAAGTTAAGTCCTAATTCTAGCCATTTTCACTGTAATTCTAACCATTTTCCAGTCTTTCCAAATCTTCAGCAAATTCACTCCTGCTGAATGTCTGAACCTGCATTTTCTTTCTTTTACCTCCTAAAATCAGACTGCTCTCTGCCAGGGACTCAGAAGCTTCCACATTGGTCACTGTCTCTATGGGGAGTAGGATCCAGCCTGCCCAGATCAGTCTCCTGGGAGAGGAAAATTCTGAGGGTGGCACACACACTTATTTTACTCATAACCATTGACAGATGGCTGTGGATCCCTTCTGTTCCCAGGAATCGCTCAGGACTAACTGCACTGTGCCTTTTCCATCACTGGGAGCTAATCCTGACAGTGACGTTGGGTATCATTATTAATAGGTAAAGAACAGACCGAGAGAGGGAAAGTGGCTTGGGCTGAGTCACACCACAAAGTTAAAACTCCAAGCTGCCACCAACTAAACTTGCCCTGGGCTCTCTTCCATGTGACTGACAGCTCCACAGATTTGCTCTTTTTCTGTACTTTGGGCAATAGTTTCACTGGCTGTGAAAGCAGATCTGATTGTCTTGAAGATAAATGAAGAAATGTTCTTTGGCATGGCATTTTGTAATATTGTTTTATCTCCTGGTTTGTGGGAGGCTTCACCATTCAAAGTCTCTAGGCCCTCAGTTTACCCTGCACTCAAATATAGCAAAGAATTCTTGATGCACTCTCTCTCAGAGAAGCTGAGAATGAATGCATAGTAAAATATCATGATCACTTGGAAAGCCTTTAGAACTATAAATTTTGTGGCTGGATAGATGGCTCAGTGTTTAATATACTTGATGCATAAGCCTAAGGATCAGAATTTAGAGTCACTGAACCCTCATAAATGCTGGGTGGGCATGGCAAGCCCACCTGTAATTCCAGCCTTGGAAGTCAGAGACAAGAGATCCCCAAAGTAAACTGGGTAGTGAGATTAGCTATATGGGTGTATTAGTCAGGGTTCTCTGAAGAAACAGAATCTATAGAATGTAATATATATAAATAAGTTTATTAAAAAAAACTCACCATAAAAATAGTGTCCTTCAAGGTAGCCACCGGCAGCAACCTCTTTTCTGGCTTGAATGTTCCACAAAGCCTAAAGATCCCAAGAGAGTCTCAAGCCTTTGCTCCTCTGGAGAGTTGAAGACGCTGGGTTCCGACGTTGGCGATGAACAGCAAACAGCAGCAAGGCCTAGAGACCAGGCTCCAAAGGCCGCGGAAACAGCAACGACGTGATGAAAAAGGTGAAGCTTCAAGTCAGCCAATGACAGAGGCAGCAGCAGCAGCAACAAAGGCGGCCATAACGCTCCAAAGGCGAACAACGTGCACACAGAGTGGACTCCACAGCAAGTTGACACTGAATAAGGAGGACCAAGTCTCTCCACCTTGCACTTCCTATTATCCGGTCCACCACTGGAAAGTACCGCCCACTATGGGCTGGCTTCTCCACAGCAGTCAGTCAAGTACCTGAACACCTATTCAGGGGCCATTCCAACCATTAACCCTCCACAGCTGCGCCCCAAACAGTCTGCAACTGTCAAGCTGACATCAAAATGCAACCATAACAATGGGTGAACTCTGGGTTTGACTGAGAGACCCTGTCTCGAGGAGTAAAGGGAAGAATGATCGATCAAGGATTCCTGACATGGATTTTGGACCTCCACACACACTTGAATACCTACAGGGATTCAAACATACATAGGTACATGGAAAAACACATACATACAATGTGAAAATGTAAAAAAAAATATGAGGCTGGAGAGGGGCGTGCAGATCAGTTGGTAGAGTACTTGATGAGCATGTGTAAGACCCTACACTCAATCCCCAGCATCTCAAAAATATCCCCTTAGGCTCAGCTCTGCTTGGAATGTTCTCTCCTTCTCTAAGGAACCCAGTCTTTCTTGATTTGAGAAGTAGCTGTTCAAATCCTGTCATCTAGCTTAAAAGGCACCTTCTCTGTGAGATCAGATACACTACAGTCTGTTCTTTTTGAGCATTCCCTTGGACACACCGTTCCCTCAGTTTTGGCACTTGTCACATACTTCCTATTGCCTTCACTTAACTGTTTCAAATCTTATTTCCTAGAGGAACTACTGGAGGGTATAGAAGTGTGCTTCTATTGCTCCACAAATGTCTGCTCCATTAACACATGGTACGTACTCAGTGCACACCGGATAAGCTGATGGAAGTCTTGGAAGTAGGAAATCTGAAATAATCTCTAACTTAATTGGAGAGGTGTTCTGTATCATTAGATGCTTACCTTTCACAAAGAAATAGGAGCCTTGACTTCCAGTCCAGACTACTGAATGCTCAGAATCTCCTTAAAACTGCTTGGCCAGCAGAAGAGTTTCCTCCCCCAGCGATCTCTTGCTGCTTTTTCTTCCCCTGAGGGAGCTGAACTTTATTAGTCTCAGGAACTTCCTGAGCCCAAAGAGCTGTTTACTTGCTGGATCTTACTCCAGAACACAATGCTTGAAATCATTTTACATTTTCCACAGCTTAGTCTGGAGCAAAGTCAAAACTGTGCTCAGAGGAAAAAAAACACCACAGAACAAGGAAATCACAAGATGCCAAATTTTGCCTTCATGGGACCATCTAGTCTGCATAGGAAACCAGTACAAGGACATGTGAGGGAAAGATGCACTATTAGCCATGAAAAACACCTAAAAGTCAAGGGCTGCTTTGCCATATCTGTAGTACCTAGAACAATAATACACAAATAACTCTGTGTGTGTGTGTGTGTGTGTGTGTGTGTGTGTGTGTGTGTGAATTTCCATGGCTCTGAAACTTTATTTTAAAGAGACATTTTAGTGAAATCATGCCTGGAAACTACATCAATGAGATGGATCCAAGGCTGCCTTGGTTGAGGGAAGTTGTAGTCAAGTCCTACTACTCTTTCCTGTGGGTCCCAAGAAGGCTCCTTAGAGCCTAATTAGAAAATTATTGCTTAAGACAGTGAAAATGAGAAGAGTCTCTCTCTCTCTCTCTCTCTCTCTCTCTCTCTCTCTCTCTCTCTCTCTCTCTCTCTCTCTCTCTCTCTCTCTCTCTCTCTTCCTCCCTCCCTCCCTCCCTCCTTTCCTCTCTCCCTCCTTTCCTCCCCTTGGTTCACTTTAGACACTTACAATTGTAGCAAAATAAATAGAAATTTAAAGAACCTGGTCATCCAATAAGGGTATGTGCTTCTGGAAAAATTGAAAGATGCTACCAACTCTCTCACCTACTCTCACTCCAGAGAGCCCCAATCATTAATAAGAGTACACACAGGAGTTCACATTGAGCAAGAGACTTCTGAATTGATGCACAAATGTATGTGGAACTAGTGTTTATTTTATGTAAATAAAGAAGAAAATTTATTTTATGTAAATAAAGAAGAAAACTGTGGTAGTTATAGCAGTAGAAACTCCTTTGTGCTGTCCTATGGTGTCACACAATGTAATCCCCCCACCTCCAGTGGAGTCTGTTCAGCGATCGACTTGGTGGTGTTACCTTGTGCAGAAATGTGCTCTGCATTATCTGGCAGTTATGATAATTTCTAACCAAGTTCACGGTCATTTTCTTGTACTTACATCTGTGAAGGAGGGCCGTCTAGAGAGCACAGTGAGCCTCTGTCAGCCTGATCTGCCTTTCTCCACCTTCTCCTTGTTTCCCCATCAACAGTAGGTTAAGGAGGGATCTATTCAGGGAGTTCGATTCAGGAAACAAGGCCCATTGACAATTTGGGACAACACACATTAATATTTTTAGACATGTAAAGTAGATAAAACTCTTGAATTAAGAGATTTTCATCATTACTTGTGTCATGTCCCTTTCATATAACTCTCTACCGTCCCTTTCATATAAATCTCTACCTACCCTACAGATTGTCCTTCCTCACAGATGCTAGAAATGGAAGGCAGATAAAAGGCACTGGGGGGGTTCCTGTTTGACAGCAGAGGGAACTGAGGGGTGAAAAGTGTCCTTGTCAGATGGCAAGTCACCAGAAACTCCAGCTTCTTCCCTATTGCCTGAAAAAAACCACCTCCTCATCTTCTTGTTCAAATTCCCTGACTGACTTCTCCATTTTTGAAATCTATCTTAGGCCTGACCTAAGGGGATATAAGGCAGAGCCTTCCAGGCCCTACGTCTTTCCCCTACACTGCCAATTCAGCTTCCAGTCCCAGCATCACCTACTGTATAAGGTCAGTTATTTGCACGTAAGTAATACAGTTAGAGCTCTGAAATCTGAATTTAGGATCAAGGACACTCAAGGTCAAAGCTAAAGGAGATCTTAGGATCTGAAGGACTTTTCCAAGGTGTATAGCGTGGTCATGACAAAGCCAGAGCTTCAAGTCTACTGCTCCTATGTGTCTCTCCTGCGTCCATGGTTACATCCAGAGTCATCTCTTTCCTTTCCTTGTCTCTTTTTACTCTATGCCCCACTTGTCTTCCCTTGTCCCCTCTGTCCCTCTCTGGGTCTGGCTCTGGGGCACACAATACAGTACCTGTTTTCTCTAGGACCTTGGTGTTTGGGGCTCAAGATTAGATTAAGGACTACAGTGGTTGGACCCAGTCTGCCATTCCCAGTTCTGAAACATGATTTAATCTTAACTAAGACTTCTTTAGAAGGAAAAATGAGGGTCCAAATTTAGGTGATATTGCCCAAACTCCCTCCAGCTAAGGGGTCACAGCAGGAGCCAAGTGACGTCTTCAGATGTCCTGGGTAGCACTTATCTTCAAATCCTACTGTGAGTATTGTTGGGGACATGCTTCAGAGGGGAAGGTTCCTTGAGCCAGAAACAAGTCCAGACTCTGCCTTCCTGCTAGGAGCAAAGCAACTAGTTTCCTTTAGGTCTGCAAATCTTTTTGCTTGCTGTGCTTAGAGCTGTCTTCTGAAATGAGGGAATGGGCAGGAGACAAAACGCTGTCTGCCTTTCACGAAGTGAACCTACTCAAGCCCTAGTCTTGTGATGCACCTCCCCCAATCACTGCTGTTATGATGTGCCACAGTCTTGAAGGCCCAAGGTGCTTGGTCACGCCGCGCCTGGATCAGAGGATTTATTACAGAGCTCAGTCCTAGGCATGTAGTCTTCCGCTTGCCATTCTCACACACACCTCAGGGTGGCCACTGAACTTAGGCCAATTTTCAAGGCTGCCTTCACCTGGCCAGCGGCCCTTGGAGCTAGTGAGTGTACAGTTAGTCCCGGGGCACTTGGGGATGGGGGAAGGAGAACAGAATGTGAACAGGAGGGCAGGCGGGTACCTCCCGGGGTCTAAGTTGGCAGTCACAGCTCTGCGTGTTCCTCCTCGCTGCCCGGCAGACACTACCTAACTTCTTTGTGCGCTGAGCCGGCTGCTCAGAATTGTTCCTGAAGTGGGAAATGAATAAACTCCATGGATACTACACTTTAAAACCTTGGTGGGAGAGGGGGAGGATCTGCTAGAGGAAAGTCAGGAGCCTCAATGGGAAACTTGGTGCCTTCTGGGGGGAGGAGGGGAGAAAGGGTCGGAGAGTCTTGAGTGCCCCTCCAATCCACTTGCTTTTTAGTTATGCTGCCATCGCTCTCCTGAGAGAAAGCCCAGGGCGTCCCACCAGACCCCGCGCATCGCGCCTCGAGGGACCCGCCGCCTCCGGTGGGCTAGGGACCCGAGCAGAGCAGACCTGTTTGCTGGCTACTTTGGAGGTGGGATATGGTGGGGTTTCGAGACGGAAAGCCTGAGAAAGTAGAGGTTGGGTTCCTCTCCCTGCTCCAAAAAGGACCGAAGTTCCAAGTGGGAAATAAGACGGCGTAAACACAAACAACCTCAAAAACAAGCCAAGAAAAGCTCGAGCAAAAGAAGCAAGCACAACACTGTTACAAAACTGTCTGGTTTTGTAACAATTTCCCCGCCGCCGGCCAATGAGCAGCGCGGTGACGCGTCACGTGGTGGCGCTTTATATAACACTTTGCTGAGACAAGACAGTTATTAGGTGGCGCGGGCCAGCCTGCATGGAGCAGTAGGAGGCGCGGCCTAGGCGGGCGCACCTCAGCCCCGCGGTCGCGGCAGCCCCGCTTGCTCTCAGCGGCCACTTTTTCTCCTTGGTTCCCGGTTCGTAGACGCTTCCCCTCACGCGGGTTCTTTCTTCCCCTCACGCGGGTTTTTCTCTCTCTCTATGGATTCATTTCCGACTACACAGATGTTGAGCTTGCCCGCCGAGCTCGGCGGCAACAACTTGGAGCTGGCGGAGCCGGCAGAGCGGGTGGCACCGGCGGCCGGAGTGGACTCCGACGCCCACTCCGAGGCTACTGCCGAGGGCACCGCGCCTCTCTCACCAGAGGGGTCGGAGCCAAGAGAAGCTCCCAGGACTTCGACGCCGGCCGAGAGCAAAGTCCTGCTCCCACAGGCGGACGCCTTCGCGTCGGGGGGGCACCTTCGAGAAGCCCTGGAGGTGTACAGATCCCTCTCTGACAGGCAGCAGCTGGTGGTTGAGCAGTTAGAACAGCTCGTGCGCTGCCTGGCCCAAAGCGTGCCTCAGAAGGCAATGGTGGTGCCGGCACCCCCCGAGCAGAGCAGCACCCCGAGTCGCGCCACGGAGATAGAAGAGGCAGGGGTGGCTGAGGCGGCGGCCACCGAGGTATGGGATGGCTTTAAGTGCCGGAAGTGTCACGGATTTCTCTCAGACCCCGTGTCCTTGTCGTGCGGCCACACCTTTTGTAAACTGTGCCTGGAACGCGGACGGGCAGCCGACAGGCGCTGCGCGCTGTGCGGGGTCAAGCTCTCTGCGCTGATGATGGCCACCGGGTGGTCGCGCGGGACGCGGCGGTCTGCGCAGCAGCCGCCGCCGCCACTGAGAGTCAACGTGGTCCTCAGCGGTCTCCTGGGCAAGTTGTTCCCCGGCCCGGCGCGGGCGTCGCAACTCCGGCACGAGGGCAACCGACTGTACCGTGAGCGCCAGGTGCAGGCGGCGCTGCTCAAGTACAATGAGGCGGTTCGGCTGGGTGAGTACGGGGTGCTGCTGACGAGGTCCGCGTGGGGGCTTGGCCGCCATGCAAGGGGACGGGAGAATAATCTTGAATGCGCGATGCGGGGGGCGGGGGGCGGGGGGAGGAAAACGAAGGACCGAAGCAGAGTTGCGTGCGGGTGACTGCGGTGGACAGTGTCCCAGGAAGATGAGGGATATTTCTGGGTGTTGTCTTAGAAGATAAGGGACATTTCTGGGACTTTGTTTTCTCTACTTGAGCTTTCTTTTGTTGAATCTGAATCATGCTGGTGCTTTCTTTTGCCCTTTTATGCATCTTTTCTTAGTTTTTGTGTTTGTTTTACCCGGTTCCTCTGGGTTTGTTTGTTTAACCCAATCTCTCTCTCCTCCGTCCTTGCCACTCTTTTTTGTCTTGCGAGTGTCTCCGTCTCTATTTCCCTGCCTGTCCTGAGCACGTCTGAGCTCTCTTACACCTGTCCGCACCTTCCCCGCCGGGAGAGGAACTTCGCGCTCTCTCCACACTTGTGCGCCGTCCTCCGGGCTCCTTGCGGCCCGAGATGTCCGGCCAGCGCCCGAGCCGGCAGCTCCCGCCTAGGGGAGTTGTCCCTTCCGGGGCCGCGGCTCCCGGTGGGGTGGGTCCGGCCAAGAATTAGGTCAGGAGAGCACTGGTTGCATAAGGACCTCGAGCCGCCCGGGCCGGGGCGGCCCCTCCTCCACACAGGCGGGCGGGATTGTGTAACGGCTGAGGTAACCGAAGTGGGCCACGCTCGCCTCGGAAACCATCCTGCGAGTGTGTGCGGGGGGAGGGGAGCGCTCGCGCCCCGCTGCCCTGTGACTCATTGTCACCGCTTCCTATCACAGGATCCTTGGCTGAAATAGATGCATTCCGCCCCGCCACCGCCACCGCTGCAGTCAGACACTTCGAACCCCTTGACCACTTTCCCTCCCCCCCACCCCGCACCAGTCCACCACGGGTTAGGGAACCAGACAACTGTTCGGAATCCCCAGAGAAAGAAGGGTTGACTACAAAAGGGACACTTATCACTCTGCCAGACTTTCCTGAGCAGACGGTGTGAGCTTTGCAGCTTCAAGGGCAATGTGGGCAATCCCACACCTCCAGCTGAATGAGAGTCCCCGAATTTTTCCTGGAACCTATTTGATCTGCTCCCCCCGCACCGCCCACCTCCACAGGAACTCAGGAACTGTCCGCCAAGCCACAGGCTGGTGCGGACAGCTCTGCTGATAAGCCTAGTGAGATAGTTGGGGCAAGAGGCAGCAGCGGGGCAGACTCTGGGATCCTAGGGCATCCCAGAGCCAACTCGAATGGGTGGAGGAATGAGTGAGTTGGACACTCCATAGTGTTTCCACTCAGAGCTCTAACAGGTAGTGGGGGAGTGTGCAGAATCAGGGATGACTGGTTATGGTGGATGAGGGGCACGTGCCCACTCACACATATTGCCTGTCGATGACCAAGCAAAGCAGGCTTTGAGCTGACAGCTGGTCTGGTGTACACCTACAAAAAAGTGACAAAAAAGTTTGAGCTTTACTAAAGTCTTAAGAGCAAGTAATGACTACCCAAATAAAGCTTTGAAAGTATTCCAAGGACAGGAGTGTGGACATCAAAGTGTGCTGCAGATAGAACCTGGGCCCAGAGAATGGGAAAGAACAGAGCAATATGAATGAAACAGGTGAAGCTCACTTAAGTACAGATCTCTAAGGGAGGCTGCATTCCTTTCTGCAATCTTCCGACTGTTCCCTAGGAACAGGCGGGAAAACTCATTCCCACTTGCTTCCTTTTTGTAGATATCACTTCTTCCCCTGGAAGATGTCTCCCCCTACCTTTGTAAATGTCCTGAGAGCACTCAGGGTAAAAATGTCAAGGATCAACTTGACCTTCCTAAGAGAAAAAGGGGGCCTCCTTAACAGTATCTTTGTTCTGGAACATGGCTTAATGTCCCATTATCCTAAATGCTATATCCATTCTCAGAAAAAGAAATCTGCTTCTACCCCCGCCTCAAGACTTTCAGAGTCTGGTAAGTTAGCAGTTCCTCTGACCAGCTGTGTGACCTCAAGTTCCATCACTTTACCTCTCTGGTCTTGATTTTTCTATGTGAAGAATGTGTTGTTTGAACCGAATGGTTTCTAAGACCTGTCCAGGCCTGGCCTCTAATGATTCAGAGTGTTAGAATCAGCTTGACCTTGTTCTCAGAAGCTTCCCAGGTACTGTCTGTCATATGTGCCTTCTGGAATGAGAAGATGGGACCTTGCAAATGCATATCTGTTTCCTTCAAGGAGGCTTCATATATGCTAATCTTTGTAGAGAAAGATGTAAATGTTACCAATCACCCCACCTAGAACACTAGCATTGACTTGTCTTGCTAGGAGTAGGAAGGGGGTCAAATTAGATCACTTCTCTCTCTCTCTCTCTCTCTCTCTCTCTCTCTCTCTCTCTCTCTGTCTCTCTCTCTGTCATTCTCTCTCTCTTTTTCTCTCCTCCCCCCAGCCTATTTCTTTGTGGATAGTACCTAACTCAGAAATGAGGCTGCTGGGAACTAGCAGTGTGCAGCCACGGAATAGGTGCCAGGGTTTTCTGTAGGCCAAAGTGTCACATGAATCATGGACTCTACACCTCTTAGAGTCTGCTTGAAATGGAGAGACTGCAGTGTGGAAATCAGGGCAATATTAGAATGGGAAACGGAACCTGAATTCAGTAGAAAAGTCCCAGATAGCTGTTCTTTCCTTGAGATCCATCCTCAGACAGGACTTGTCATATGCTTGTGCTGGGGGCCATTAATGAGGGCATTTTTTTCTCATTTTGGCAGCTCCAAACGACCATTTGCTTTATAGTAATCGTTCCCAAATTTATTTCACCTTGGAGTCTCATGAGGATGCCCTGCATGATGCAGAAATAGCATGTAAACTTCGCCCAATGGGTTTTAAGGTGAGTGTGGGACAGGAGGGGATGGGAAAGGGTTGTACTACAGATTGACAGGTAGGGCTATTTCCCTGGGGCAGGGTGTGCTAGAGCTCAAGTAGCCGGGAGGAGACTTTGCAAAGCAGATGATTGGTGCAGGGCATCCCTTGAAAAAGAGAGATTCAATTTTGCAAGGGATCTTGATTCTTCTGTAGTTCTATCTTCAATTGGTGGTCCACAGAGCAACTTGGACTTTGTGTCTTTCCAAAATGTGGAATTTGAAGTCAAACTGATATTTTTTTTCTGATCTGTATTGCTTTGGACAAATGACTTAATTACTTAAATTTCTCTGTGCTTAACATGCCAATATTCAAAACATCTACTAAGTAGGATTACTGTGAAGATTATATAAGATTATGTAGGGAAGATGCTTGGAAAAGTGCCTGCCATGTGGCATTATATAAGTGTTGGCTATCACCATCATCATCACTTTTATCATCTTCTGGATGACAGTAGGGAGAGCAGGGGGGAACAGTGTTGATGACTCGTCCCTCCATAACTTCTGCTGATAGCTTCTCAAGAACTTAGCTAGCTTTTTTCAAAGCCATCCCTATATTCATATAATATTAATGCAATTGCTTGACCAGCTGGTATGTTCAAACATCTAAGTCACATGAAAAAGGCGAGGACACAGACTCATCATGAGAAATGTCTCAGGATGCCTGAGTGTAAAGTGTCACTTTCTGAGTCTCTGCCTAACCTCAGGACCACCCTTACAACATGTCCTTATTTTGTTCAGATTAGGTTTGAAGCCTGCGCTTTAATACTTGGAAGCAAAATGACCATGGGGAAGGGGTCACTTTCTCTGAAATCTGAGTGTTCTCATTTGCAAAGTGAAGCTATTGCTACCTGTGGTTGCTACACAGGTGTCCATCAGAAGTGAGTGTGGCCATAAGAACATTGTGCAGGCTACAAAGCTTACAGGGTCTTGGAGGAGGGGCCCCAGTGTACAACTCATGGATTGGAAAATAACTTTTCTGAATCCAAAGCCATGGTGCCTTATCAGAAACTCATGAAAACAGGCATGTATAGAATTCAGACTGTTTCTGACTGTAGAAGGACTGTGTACGAGGTAATACCCTCAGTGAACTCTGGACATTGTCCCATTAATGAAACACTTTTCTGTGCAACAGTCTACATGAAAAGTCACATTAAGTATGAAAAATGTTTTTAAAAACACATAGTATGAAATCAGGTTTTTTTATGTCAAGGTTTTGAAAATAATTGGATTATCAGAAGTTCTTATTGAGGAATTTCAGATAAAGCATCCTTTTGCTAATGAGGTTACATGAATCTGTAATCCTAGCGCTTGGGAAGCTGAGACAGGAGGATCATAACTTTGAGGATACCCTGGGCTACATAGTGAGACTGTCTAGAAGAAAACAAAACAACATGTGGGCCTATTTACTCTGTCAGCAATATCAGAGCAAATCTCATAAATTGTTTGCTAAAAGCATTTTCATGGATAATGATGAATCACTATGTTCTCTTTCCCAAGTAGCACACTGACAATTTAAACAAGTCACTGGTAACTTGTAGTGAAGGTGGTTCAGTACTCCTAGTTTATAAGCCAGGGAGTTGTCTGGGGATTAGAAAGTGTTTCTTTTTTTCCTCCATTTTTTAAAATTTATTATTATTTTTCCTTTTATAAGCATATTGAATATTCATCCCAGCTTCCCTCCCTTTCATCCTCTCCCTTCCCTTTACCATTCCTCCTACTCCCACCCTTCCACCTGTATGCTTCTATGGAACCCAGGGTTCACTCAGGCTTGTCTACTCCTGTGGGGGCTCAGGCCTCTATGACATATCAAGTTACCTGTCTTCGGGCTACCCTAATGATGTGTACATTTTCCCTCACTCATCCAGTTTTAGACCCAAAGGTTTCCACTCTGAGTTCCCATTCTATGTTATTAAACGGCTATCTACAGAGCAGTTTGATGTAGTCTTCCCATTTATAGTTTTATTGGTTGTCAAGAAGGTGTTTCTTGCAGCTTTTCCTACTGTTAATTTAAGCTTAGGACCTAGGTATCTTCTTGGTGGGAAGAAGAGATGAGAAGCATGGTATGGATGAAATGGAAAAAGTGACTAAGGAAGAGAACTGATTAAGTATTTATCTGGAGTTTTATTTCCCCACAGTTGGGGGAGCAAAAGGGAGGTAATATTCAAGACTGCACTGTCTTGAAAGCAGAAATGAAGCGCTTTTGCTGTGATTTCAAAAGGGCCCCCACACCCTACTTAGACATTTTCTATCATTTCTACATATAATGCTCCAGGGAAGGAAGTCAACTAGGCAGCCCCATTTCAATGATCCAGCCAAGCCCCAGTGACATTTAACATACCTCACAAGTGGCACAGTTCTCAGTGGGGTGAGCTAACTACCCTGAGCTGTAGTAATGGAGTGAGTGAGTGGCTACTGGGTTGATTGCTGGAAATTCAGAGGCCTCTCTGGTATTGAACACTTACCCCCTTTAGCTGTCTTACAGTGTTCTGAAAGCCTTTCTTCAGAAAGTCCCTGGAAAACAATTGGGAGAAGCCACAAGGGAGGAAGACAGCCAAGATTAAGCTCTAGAAAGACATGGGGGCCTGAGGAGAGGTCCCCAAAAGATGTGTAGCCACTCCTCAAGAAGGCAGCTTCCCTGAAGTCACGGGGAAGCACATTTCAGAAGTGGAGACATGCCCAGCACTACAACCTGGGCCCTTTTAGTCACCGTGTCAAGGGATAGACACCGCAGCCATTTCCCTCTTCTTTTCATCTTTCTTCCTCTTCTTCAAGATGCTGCTGTGCTCCTTCTAGACTCTCACCCAAAGCACCTGGCTTGGACCTAGAGTTGTTCTAAACCTTCTCTGTATTTGTAAAACACATATCAAGACAGCAAAACAAAGAAAAAGCTGAGCTTCTAGGAGCAGAAGCATTGGCTCCATCACTGGTCAGTTGTCTGAAGGACAATCTGCCCGGGAGGGAAGAGTGGGCTAGGTGTCGCAAGGTCATCGTTGCAATTCCAAAATTGCTACTAGTGACGTTCAAGGTCTTAGAGTGAGCATGTTCTTTTTCTTTGGACTCTTGAAGCATGATCAGCAAAGCTTAGGTGCTCATTCAGGCCACTGCTGTCCACAGGTCTCTTGTCACAAACCCTTTGAAAGGATCTCTGGGTGGGTATTGAAAACGGAGCTAGTATGTGATTAAATGGAGTTTGGGCTATGCTTGTGATCTGTATTCAGTAGTGGAACAGAGGGGAGGTAGTCTGCATAGTAGTTCTGAATACAGGCTTTGATATAGAGTTTCAAGTTTAAACCCTGACTCCACAGTTTACCGGTTGTGTTACATTGGGCAAGTTATTTTTCTGGATCTCAGTTTTGTCTTCTTTAAAGTGGGATTCAGAATAGTTGCATCTATTGCCCGGCTGAAAAGAGAAGAGTCCTTTGGGAACACTCCAGGCAATAGTGATTGCTCCATAAGTACTCAATGAGTGTTACTAGCAGTGGCAACATTTAAAAAGTGAATGAAATGGGACTCAATGCTAATGTTTTCTTCCAGGCACACTTCAGAAAAGCACAGGCCTTAGCCACCCTAGGCAAGGTGGAGGAAGCACTGAGAGAATTTCTTTATTGTGTCTCCCTTGATGGAAAGAACAAGAGAGCCAGAGCTGAAGCCCGCAGGGTAAGTGAAATGAGTCTGGTCCAATTGCCTAGTGGACCACCCATTACCCTGTCTTCTCCAGAGAAGTAAGAATGCAACCCTTCCTGGTGTTGGGGTTCTGAGTGGGCTATTATTCTCTAGGTTTGCAGGCTTAAGTGTGAATGAATATCAGTTAAGTTTCCAGAAACACTTTCCCCCTGGTGTGTACTATCAAAACAGCAATTCATACCTTTTTGTAGGATGCTTTCACTGTGGATCAGTGGGATGCAAAAAAGGCTAAACAAAGTAAGTTAATCTAGAAATGCAGGCTCACTGAGAATGTTCTACCTGTTGAGGAGAGATCTGGTGTGTATGGGGGGGTCTGCTTTCAGTTGTATAAATTTTTTTAATTTTTTTATTTATTATTTATTCAATTGTGCATTTGTGCGTGTGTATGTGTGTGTGTGTGTGTGTGTGTGTGTGTGTGTGTGTGTGTGTGTAACCATGGGCGAATTCGGGAACCACCATGGATCGCCTCTACCTCCTCCTTGTTTACTCTGCCCTGGGATTCACAGGCTCCGCCCTACCAGGACCAGAAATGCAGGCCGCCCCCGCTTCCGCCCGGCGTCTATACGTGGGGTCTAGGATCCGAACTCAGGACCTTCCGCCTGCAAGGCAGAGGCTTAACTCCTGAGCCACCTCTCCAGCCCCTCAGTTGTATAATTTTTTTTTTTTTGGCTAAATTACAGCTTTCAATAACCACACATGGAGGGCAGCTCCTAAAAAGAGACGATAATGATTTCCACTTCATACACAGAATTCCAACTTTTATCTCCTTTGCTAAACACTAAATATACTATCTCACTAATGCAAGTCAAAGATAATTATGATATAGTCCAAGTGGTCATTCCAACTCTTAGGTCCTGGAAAAATATAATAGTAAAAATTTGCAAGAAACGCTTAAGAGCACTATTGAGGAGGGTCAAACATTCATGTTATTTTACAATTTATGCACCCAGTGTCCAGTTAATTGACCTAAAGTTATATACTGATAGCCAGTTGTTGCAACCTGTCCCCAGCAACTATTCAACACCTGGCCTTAAGTTCCTCTATCCCTATGTAGTTTGGCAACGCAGTGAAAGAAGAAAGTGATTAAGAGATAGGACCAGTTTCTACAAGTTCTGGAAAAGAATATCACCCAAACTGATAAATTTGGTAGAAACTGTGCTATGAATTTTGTGGCTCCGGCAGAGAATTTCATGCTTAGAGAGTTGTTTTGTCTTGATTTCAGTGTGTGGACAAGGCTTTCTTGAAAGAAGCAACCTATGGATCCTTTTTTAAAACTCACGTGTAGTTCATGTTGTAAATTTTCTTTAGTATTTCCAATGTGCTAAGCACTGTGGTAGTTACTTTATTAGAAGATAGAATTTAATCTCCTCAACTTCCCTATGAGGGCAAGTACTGTTAATTCTCTCCATGTTATAGATTAAACAGATGAGGAATCATAGGCTTGGTAACTTTCCTGAGAGCACACACCTAATGATTGTTTGGCAAACATTCAAACTCAACTTGCTCTGCGCACAGAACCTACTCTCCTAATACTTCAAAATCCTGCTATTCTAGGATGCTGTGTCCAGAGTCTGAGCACTTCCTGTTGGGCCTGAGTTAATAGTAGCAATGGAACTATCTATCCAGTTATAGGAGGGACGAAGGCAAGTAGAAGGAAGAACCATGACTTTGGGGACAGCAGATGCAAAAGAAAGTTTTGGGCTCAAAAGAATGGCTTCTTTACTTCTCTTTGTCCATCCTTCAGTTAGACAGAGTTTCTGATATTCTCAATTGGACTGACCCTTCTCTCCAGTTTGTTTTTCTAGATGGGCTATTTTTGTTCCCACACCTGCCTGATAAAAGGCAAAACATTGTGTGAAACTCTGGTGATCCAAAGTGGCATAAGCTCTTTAAAAAACTGACATTCTTTTATGTTGGTTGCTGTGAATGCCCCACAGTACAAGTGAGCGTGTACACTTGTGGTAGTGTTGCAGAGTTCTGAAGTTAATGTGAGAATTCAGAGGCAAGTGTCCATTGAGTGTGATGGAGCTGTAACAGCAGCTGTTTAAGAACTCCGATAAGTCTCAGCTGTACTTATTTCCTGGATTATTCTCGCTTTAGGACTAAATATGTAACAAAATGGTCCAAATTCACTTGGAATTAATAAGCTTCCTTGGGATTTACAGTTCTGTATTTGTTTATTTTGCCATGGTTTTCCCCCGTTTTTCCTTCTTGATCCACTTGGGCTTTTCTAAAGGTTAAAATTGTGGTGGAATTGACTTTCATTCACGTGGAATGATTCTGCTCACTGAGAGCTGACGCAACTTTTTTTTCCAAAGCCATCAAGGACTAATTAGAGATCTTAGGTAGTGAAGTTGAGAAAGAAATTGCAACTCTTATTTCTGCCTTGTTTCTTTTGATCTCTCCCCTTTCGTTCCCTTTTCTCCTGCTATCTTCTGCCTTCCAGCCCTCGCACCTGGGTCTTGTATGGCTGTCTCCAGAAATACTGCCTCAGAAATGAGTTGGTCCTGTTTTGCTTCTGAGTAGGATAGTTCTGAGACCCAAATGCGGCTCATGGGAAAATATGAGCTCTGAAAACATGGTCCTGGGAACTGCAAGTGCCTCCCGCATCTCATCTCTTTGCCAATTCATATCTGGGAAGTAGTGTTTTCAGCACTGGAAGAGGCCGTGACTGTCTGAGGACTTTGGGCCTGAATGCTAGACTTCTTCGTGGGTCCTGGGATAAGTCCCTTAATTCACTTCCATTCAGTGTGATGAATATTTATTAGGCATCTCTATCTAGCTGGGGAGAAAGACTTATTTTGTGACACAATTCCAGGGCAAAGTAGGATGGTATAGTTTAAGGTGCTACATCATGGTCTGTAGAGAACATAAAAGAACAGGTAAGATCAGAGAGAGGAGAGTAGTGAGGGAAGGCAGCGCTGAAGCTGAGCTTTGAAGACTTAACAGAGTTTGCTGTAATGCAAAGAAAGTGCTGTTACAAGGAAGAAGTGCAGGGAGGAAGGGATTGACAGCCAAAATAGTGTTCCTATGCTTAAGGGGAACACAGGAAAGGGTTCGGGGAAATGCCGCTGGGTCCTTGTACGTCGTCATCGGAGAGGAGGACCCAAAGGAGAGTCAGGCACGCACATTAAAGGAGTTTCCGGGGATCGGGGGAGGGGAGGCACTGAGGGGGGGAGAGAGGGGTGAGGGGAGGGTGAGCAGAGGGGTGGGGGGGAGGATGAGGGAGGGAGGGAGGGAACCGGTGTACCTATA
Organism: Typhlomys cinereus; assembly: GCA_023101885.1. Taxonomy (NCBI): domain Eukaryota; kingdom Metazoa; phylum Chordata; class Mammalia; order Rodentia; family Platacanthomyidae; genus Typhlomys; species Typhlomys cinereus. The sequence continues at coordinate 3,211,714 of JALPQD010000236.1, read as the reverse complement.
AAGTTTGTATGAGCGGAGATAATAAAAAATGTTAAAAAAATAGCTACTGAAGGCACCAGCTGTAATCTACTAAAGTTGTTACAGGTAACACCCAAATTATCCAACTGACGTATGACACTTTGTTTGGTTGTTTTATGGGCAAACAGAAAGTGAGTTATATACCTCTCTTACTTTGGAAAGAAAAGATGGAGTCAGAATGGCTGTGTCTTTTACTTAAAGTTACAGCTAGGCATTTCAGGCACAGTCCCAAAGTTCAAATCGTTTATTTATTACATTTGTTTTTAGTCTTATTCAGAGCCATCCAACAGAGAGATCTGATATACATACAAAAGGATTAACTCACTTCCATGGGGTCATATAATTTGGGGTAGATTTACTGACTTCAGCTTTGAGGCAGATTCCGAGGAAAGGAACTCACTGCCTCTCCTTCCTGCTTTTTGTTTGTTCAAGCTACTGGCCTTTGAGCACAAACTGAGATCCTTGTGCAAGGACAACTCCATTTGGGCACCAGATGGAAGTAGTTTTCTCTTCTTGCTCTATACCTCAAAACTAAGTAGGTTTCTCATGAATGTTTATAGCAAAGCAGAGATAAGAGATTAGAGAAATGTATAGTTGAGGTTCTTGGGAAAATAAGAGAATAGAACACAGAAAGATAGTCTCCAGGTTCTAGCTATCCTACAAGAACTTAAGTAGACAGATGTTGGGACTCAGAAGTCTAGACTCCTTGAATACCTCGTGTCTTTGGAGAACAGTTATCCTCTGACTTATTCCTGATGTTCTTTACCTGTGTGTAAATCCTGGATGCTCACATCTTCCCATGTTCTGTCTCTGCTCTGTAGCAGTAACAAAATGCAGGAGTGCCTGCTTTTATGTGTGAAGAAGAACTTGGAGTGTCTCTTGAAATCAAAGAGTCCCCAGTGGTCATTATGTCCACAGCACTGAGACTCCTGTTACTGGACCTAAGTGCCTGGATTGGAGATATCTACTTGTCGGTCAATTTGAGATGAAGGAAATTCACACCCTAAGCTTTCTAATGTGAATACTGAGTGGATTCCTACTACAAACATGCCTCGTATGGCCTTGTACTTCTGTGTGGACAATGTCTTGGGCATACCGGAAGTCAGGGATCTAGTATTGTTACATATGTACTGGAAAACGCTCGAATCTCTAAGGATAGAGACAGAAAACTCGCATCCTTTTCTCCCTCTGTCACCGTTTCCTCCAACTTTATGCTCCCCTTTTCATGAGTTTCCCAAAATTTTTGGTAAGAGTTGGAGGAAAACCAAGAAGATAAGTATTTTTTATGGTCAACTATGGATTTAGATTTTAACATTCCTTAGAAAAATCTGTTGAACACATCTTCAGATTTATTCCTAGATTCTGTTTCAAATTCTTTAGAGGGCTAGAGAACACTGTTTTGCCAAAGGGTTTTTGTCTCTTCTGACTTTCCCCATAATCTCATAAACGATATCAATGTTGTTTGTCCATCTGATGACCATGATATAGAGCTCTGGAGCATGAGATAATTTTGACAGGTCTACACAGAGCTGGCCCAATGCCTTACCAAAAGGCCTTTTGCAGATGGCTATGGATGACCATGAGGATAAATAGTTATCAAGCAACATCACTGACTCTTGTGGCTATCTTTAAGGACCACTGCAGAATAATTTGGAAGGAAGGAAGAGTGGTGTGTCCATTTCATTTATTTTCATACATCAGCAGTGTCCAAGGAGCTTTCCTCTTCATACCTCTTGTCAGTTCTTAGCTCTCCCCAAGGCAGGCCTACCCTTATCATAGATCACATGCACATTAGAAGTGGTCAATAAACTTTGTGACTGCCACTCACTTGAGTCGTGTGTCTGTTAAGTGATCCACAGTGAGGGTCAAGATTATGTTGCTTTCTCTTTGTTCCCTCTGGTAAGGCTCTTGGAGGAGAATATTGATCCTAATAGATGCTGCTATTTGGCTTTTGCTTCATCTAGGGAAATCCAGCACTTCCACATTGTTCTGCTCAGGAGGAAACCTCAGCTAGGGGAGACAGTAGCAGTCTGAGGAGCATAGCTGAAGTGAAGGTGGGTGATCAGAAAGACAACCCAAAAGATCAGGAGGAAGAGAAGAACAAGCAAGTTGTTGACTCCATCAAGACTGGCAAATGCCAGGAAAAGAAAAGGAAACATTGCCAAATCGAAACACAAGAAGACACAGATGTGCCTAAAAAAGTCACCAAGGAAGATACTGATTCTGTCCAGGGAGAAGGTAACTTAAAGCAGATGACTGGTATAGCTGATATATGATAGTTACCCACTATTTAAGGATACCTCTGTTTCTGAGTATGTAGTCCAGCTCTGGCATGTATGAGCTATGCAACTCCAGAGGTTGCACACCTGAGGCTCAGTATACTGAGTATAACTGTCACAGACAGTTAAGGCACCAGGTTGAGCACAGTATGAAATAATGATATCCTATGCCTTTCAGGGTGTCACTTTCCTTCAGGCCAGTCTCTCTCTGCCTTCATCTATGTTCCAGGAATGTAGGGTAGGGGAGGTATGGTCAGGCCTCAGTTACATTCTGAGAATCAGCATCTATAGCTTTCTGTCTTTCTCAGAGAGATTTGCAGTGCCAAGATTCAGTTCCAGCTTTGAAGACCTGGCTCAGTTCATGGGGTTGTTGGTACTGAGTGAGGTGCCTGCTACATTTGAATGTAGTATTTAGTAGTCAATAAATAAACTCTTGAGTTTGAAATTGAAAATTTGAAAAGCAGTATTTTTTTGCCTCAGAAATACTATGTATAAAACCAATGTTGGTCTACCTCTCACTATTGCTTTCTAAATCACAGATCTTCCTGCTGATCAGGTGGCCAAACCGGCTGTCAATATTCCAGTTATATCTTTTGATGCATCTGACCTTGAGTGCTCCCTATGTATGAGGTATGTACCATCACTTACTACTTGGTATTTCCTCCTCTCTAGCATCTGGACACCTCTGTTCATGACCTACTACTGAGTTGGTTAGCATGCAAAAACATGGCACTGAAGAAATGAAAATCACATGGTCACATGAGGCATACATTTTCCTTCCCAAATGTTGACAATGATTGTTTCATATACACGTTTAATTTGAATTCTAGTCTTGAAAAGTTGTTTTTTTCCACATCTATTCTTCTTTCTGTTATCATTACAATTATTTTTAAATTCTCTTATGACAGTTTTTGTTCAGGGAGAAGAGCGAAAGAGTATAGATTGTTCCATAAAAATCGGACACTTGTTTCACCTGTGTAGATTTCTAGAATGGTATCTAATCCTGTCATGTTACACTGGTAGAGACAATGAATCTGTCTATTTTGATTCTAGAGAGAAAATCAAGTATGTTGTAAGTTTCAAAGAGAAAAGGAATAAAGAGTGAATAGAAGCTAGACAGAGTTGTACAGATCTGAAATCCCAGCACTTGAAAAATGGACATAGGTCATCCATCCTTGGCTGCATAGTGAACATTAATAAGAAGCTTCCCAAGCTTCAAATCTCCCTTGCTACATTGAGAGATCTTTGTTGAGGTAAATTGCTCCTTAGAACTCTGCAGTCTTTGCAGGTTGGAAATTCTCCTTAAGGTTTACCTGATATGGTTGATCTAGCTATTGGGGTTACCTTTGGGATGCTATGAATAGTACCTTTATGGCAATGAAATTATTTACAAATGTAAGGTGAGAGTTTGATATTTGACCTAGTTACCTAATGGCCCAGTGACTTCATTGATATTTTGACATTTTATTTATAATCCAGTTTTAGTTACCCAAACCCCTGGGGTTTTTTTTTATACATTTTTATTATTATTTCCGCTCATACAAACTTAATAGGTACACCAGTTCCCTCCCTCCCTCCTCCTCCCCTCACCCCTCTCTCCCCATCCCCCAGTGCCTCCCCCCCAATTCTCAGAGAGTCCTTTATTGTGCATGCCTGACTCTCCTCTGGGCCCTCCTCTCCGATGACATATAAGGATATTCACTATGCAGCCAAGGATGGATGACCTATGTCCATTTTTCAAGTGCTGGGATTTCAGATCTGTACAACTCTGTCTAGCTTCTATTCACTCTTTATTCCTTTTCTCTGTGAAACTTACAACATACTTGATTTTCTCTCTAGAATCATAGGAACACTACTGTGGCTGTCAATCCCTTGCCTCCAAGGATCTTGGTGCTTTTAGCAGATGCTAGACTTTGTGAGGTCAGTAGTGTGTTGGACATTGCACAGGGCATGCAAAGTCCAATTATGATTGCTTCGGCCCTAACGTGTGTGGAGTATCTTGTAAATCATTGCTCTTCCCATCCTTGTGCTCTTACACTCTTACCGCCCCCTCTTCCACAAATGTCCCTGAGCTTCAAGATGGGGAGAGATTAGTCTGGCCTAGTTCTGGGTGGTTGATATAGAGTCTCTGAAGTTCTGGATTGTGGTTTGCCAAACCCCTGGGTATTAAGGAGGTAGTTCATTTCCCTTGCTTTCTCTCCCTCTCTCTTCCCTTTGTTCCCTCTTTGATCTCATTCGAAAACAAAAGAACACAACACAAGGATGTAAATACTGGGGAAACATTTCTTTTCAGATAAACAAAACTTCTGAGCTGGCATCTACCTGAAAACATATAATCTTTTTTAAAAAATTTTTTATTACTGAATTGTGCACGTGTATGTGTGTGTGTGCGTGTAGAACCATGGACGAATTTGGGAACCACCATGGACGCCTCCAGTTCCTCCTTGTTTACTCTGCCCCGGGATTCACAGGCTCCGCCCTACCAGGACCAGAAATGCAGGCCGCCCCCTGCTTCCCCCCCGGCGTCTATACGTGGGGTCTAGGATCCGAACTCAGGACCTTCCGCCTGCAAGCCAGAGGCTTAACCCCTGAGCCACCTCTCCAGCCCCCTGAAAACATATAATCTTAACATCATGTAACATACTTTCTTGAGACAAAAGCTGGCATTACCCTGACATACAAATGCCTCCCTGAAGTATTTTCACAATCCTTACTGAAGTGGTGAAGGGACAAAACTTCTAGTATAAAGCTCTGTATCTCTATATGTAAAGGTCTCTCTCTTTCTAGGGAATAATGTAAGGAGGGAAACAGTGTAAGAGTTAAAAATATGTGCATGAGGGGCTGGAGAGGTGGCTCAGGGGTTAAGCTTCTGCCTTGCAGGTGGAAGGTCCTGAGTTCGGATCCCAGATCCCACGTATAGACGCCAGGCGGAAGCAGGGGCAGCCTGCATTTCTGGTCCTGGTAGGGCGGAGCCTGTGAATCCCGGGGCAGAGCAAACGAGGAGGAGGTGGAGGCGTCCATGGTGGTTCCCGAATTCGTCCGTGGTTCTACACACACACAGACACAGACACACACACACACGCACATACATACGCACACACGCACAATTGAATAAATAATAAATTTTAAAAAAATATGTGCATGAGTCTGTGCATCTATATGTGGATGGATGGATGCATGCATGCATAGATGGAGTCTATTCGAAATGTATGAATGAATATATATAGTCCTGATTGTATCAGAGCCTGGAAAAAGAAGATTGGACATGGAGTCAGGTTTGACTTCACACCTGGAACTTTCTGCCTACTAGCTAAGTGTGTGAACTTGGGCAAGTTATCTGATCTTTCTGAGTTTTCATTTCCTCGGTAGTAAGATTGGGGTCATTATAATTCCCATTTATTTATATAAAGTTAATACTTACCAAAACAGTAATGAACACAGTCAGAAATACACATTTTACTCAGTGAGCTTGTGGAGAGTAACAGAGTAGCCCTAAAGTAGAGGAGTGAACTGAATAATGAAAAGTGATATTCTCAGCATCTGTGGCCCTACTTCTTTTGAAGGGCATTTTAATTTCGACTCTTGCTAAGAAGTTATTGTGTATGTGCATGTTTCGTTCATTTTCTTACTAAATACTAGCATCTGTTTCTATCATTTGGCCAGCTGTGTCCTTATAAATTTATAAGGATTTCATTCAAAAGAACAACAGGTCAAATTGTGAGGTTTGCAGGAAAAATAGTTTTGTACATTAGTAGTAGATATAGAATCATCAATCCTCTTCTTTATACACATCATCAAATAATATATAAAAATATTTAGATGTGCAGAGTGTGATAGTATATGCCCGTAATTCTAGCACATAGAAATTTAAGGGAGGATTATAGGATCTAGGCCAGTTTAGTCTACAGTAAGAATCTGCCTCAAAAAATGACTATGAATCTAGATGTGGTGGCCCACACCTGTAATCCTAACACTTAGGACACTGAGGCAGGAAGACTGTCAGGAATATGAGGCCAGCCTGGGTTACATGACACAGATTCTGTATCCAAAAAAAAAAAAAAAAAAAAAAAACAGACAAACAAAGCAAAATCTAGGCATGTAACTAACTCAGTGGTAGAATACTTGTTTAGCATGTATAAGGCCCTAGATTTGATCATCAGGAGAAATACATATGCACAACACACACAGGCACACACACATGCATGCACATATGTACACAGAGTATTTAGACTCACAGGACTCAAGTAACTGAGGAAACAGACTGTTCTGTTTGGCAGTTCTTGTTGTTTGATCACCTTATCCTGGCACAGTCCCCAAATCGCACTTTGAGAGCCCCATTTTGAGGGGCATTGTATATTCAAAGCATAGAAAATATACATGTGTTCTTAAAACAATATAGAGAGAATGAGCATGTGACCTCTCTATCTAAGAAATAAGATATTCCCAGGATTCAAAAAATTGCCCAGACACATCTTCACAATGAGGACGACATTTAACCACTATCTCCAAATTACCATCTTGATTTCTATCTTCTTTTTTATAGTTTTATCATTCATATATGCATCTGTAAATGGTATTGCCTAGTTTGGCTTGATTTTGAAGACATGTACAAACTGTATTATAATATATTGCATCGAACTGGCTTCTTCTATTTACTATTAACATGTAGATTAAGTTTATTCATTCTATCACATATCAACTAATAATAAATCCCTACCACAATTTATTTGTTCTATTATAGATGAATGTTTGGCTCTAGTTTGGAGATATGGATGTCTACTGTTTTTATGTATATCACTATATACATCTTTTCATTCAGGGCCGTCCTTTTATTAGCCATGTGTTTTACAAATACTTTCTCCTATGTACCTTTCTATTTTCTGTTTTAGTGACAGCTTTTTTTTTTGCAAGTATGTGGTGTGTATGGGCGTGTGTGTGTGTGTGTGTGTGTGTGTGTGTGTGTGTGTGCGCACATGTATATGCGCACATGTGCTTGCACCTGTGTGTATGTATATGTGGAGACCTGAAGTTGACATTGGGTATCTTCCTTGATCACTCACCATTTTATTTATTGAGACAGACTCTCTCACTCTCACTGAACCCAGAGAAGGCCAATTCCAGCTAGTGTAGCTATCCAGTTTGCCTAGGAATTCTCTGACTCTGCCTTCCAAGGGCCAAGATCACAGGCAGCCACCATGCCTTCTGAACTTTTACATGAGTTCTGGAAATCCAGTCCTTCTGCTTGTGTAGCAAATGCTTTATCCACTCAATTATCTTCCCATTCCTTTTAGTGACATCTTTTGAGGAGCCTAAAAGTCAATTTTAGTTTGGTCAAAGTGATCAATTTACATTTATATTCAATATTTCTTTGGGCTTATTATCTATCTTATTATAGTAAAGATATTCTCCTAGTTTATGTTCTAAAAGATGTGTTGTCTTGCCTTTCATAACTATTTTTTTCAGAATGCATGGAACTGATTTTTGTGTATAACATGAAAAATGTTCCAATTTAATTTCCCCATAACCAATATAGCTGTTATGGGGGTGCTTTTTATGCAATAAAATCCTTCACTTAATTCCTGCTTTAAAGTACTCTATTATAAGACAAGAATCCATTCCTGGACCTATTCCTGGACTTTTGTTTTCATAGATCTGTCACTTTATTAGTGACACACTGAATTGTCATGGCTTTATAATCATTCTGATATTTGGTGGAGCAAGTCTTCCCTCCCACTTCCTTGTTCTTCAAATGTGTCTGTACTCTAAGCCCTTTGCATTCCATTATTGCTTTAAAAATGAACTGATCAAAAAAAAATGAACTGATCAAGTTCCACCCAAACAAGCCAATCAATGAAATAACTTATTGGAATTTACAGACGTCATTAGGTCTGAGCTTTCTTTCACTGAAGTGTTCAGTCTTTTCTAATAGATTTATTCATAGATACTGGTATTTCAAAATCAGTTATAAATGTTATCAGCTTAAAAATGTGCTTCCTTAAAAAATGTTGACTTAGGGGTTAAGACTTGCCACACAAACAGTAGGTCCTGACTTGAGATCCCAGGTCCCACCATACACCAGAAGGAAATGGCAATGGCCTGTATTTCCAACCCTGGTGGGTGGAACCTGGAAAACCTCACAGGGAAGCAAAAAGGAGGTAGAAGCAATCCAGGATGATTACTGAAATCACCCTTGGTTCTCCACAGTGCCCCCCCCACACAAACTTTTTAAAAATATGCTTTCTTACATTTATTGATAGTATGTGGAACTTCAGCTATATGTATTTATATTTATCAAGAAATCTCACCAATTCTATTAACTTTTAAGTGTTAACAACCATTCTATAGATAATTTAATGTTTCATAATTCATGATTTGCCATCATACCTCTGGTGAATTATTACACTTCTCTTTTCTTTCCCTCTTTCCAATCCTCGTGCTTTTGTCTTTTCGCCTATTACACTGATTAGGACTGCCATAATTAGAACTGCCATAATAATGTAATTAACTTTACTTTTTAGCCAATTAAAACTTATTGTATGTGTGTGTGTGTGTGTGTGAGAGAGAGAGAGAGAAAGAGAGAGAGAGAGACAGAGAAAGAGAGAGAGAGAGAGACAGAGACAGAGAGAGAGAGAGCATTATGTTTCCCTGTGGAGGACCAAAAGTGACTTAGGGAATCATCCTGGATTGCTCCTGCCCCCTTTTTGATTTGCTCTGGGATTTTCCAAGCTCCGTCTTCCAAAGCCAGAAGCATAGGCTGCTGCCATTTCTGCCTAGCATTTTTACATGGGATCTGAGATCTGAACTCAGATCTTTGTGCTTGAGAGGCAGCCGTGTAACCTCAGAACCAACTCTCCAGCCCTGCTGAAATTTATTAATGCTACTAGACAAATAAACTGCTTTGTTTAAATAGAATTGTGAAAATTTAAAGGTACAAAAGAGTGAATATCAGAAGATCTATCCCCTATTTCAAACCTTCATGGGCTTGTTCAGAATATCAAATCCCTGCCCCTGCCCTGGATCTACTGAATCTGGAACTGGAACTAGTGGAGCTTCCTTATGTATGTGTTTTTAAAGATGTACAGATGACTCCCAACAATTGTGCTTAAAGTCCTATGCCAAAGTACCTAGACAGAGATTTATAAGATTTTTGTAATTCACTGATTCTCAATCTTGATTGCACATTAAAATCATAGAATCGGGGTAAAAATGCTGAATTTAAAAATGCCTGACTTCGGGCTGAACCCCTGGGTCTACTTGATCTGCTTCATGGTATTTCCAGCAAAGGGCAGAAGAGATGCTTGAGAGTGATAGTTAACACTCACTGTCTAGATGGCACAGATGGATCTGTCAGTGTGGGCATTTATAAAAATTTATCATATGGTACACTTTTGATCTTTTCAGTGTATGATATATATATCAATATCTCTCCAATAAAGGAAGCACACCAGATGGTTCTAATGTTCAGCAATGCCTGAGAATCATCGTCTGATAGAAATTGCACATCACTGCAAGTAAAAAATGGAGCTACTTTCACCTGTCATCAGTTTGACCGTGTCTACTTAGATGAGTGACTTCACTCCCATTAGACCCTCAGTTCCATTCTAGTCAGTGGGGTCAATTTCTTCACAAGTATTTCTATGCTCTCACAGTTTGAATCTTGTGCTCTATCTGACAGTACCAGTCAGGCTGCTTGATGTGCTTCCTGGATACATGAGGGGGCTCTTTAGCTGGTAGCCTTTCCCTCTCAACTGAACACTCTCGAGAGGTCAAAAATAGGTGGATCAGGTGTCTCCTTTCTGTGCTTTCCTCTTGGCGAATGTGAGTCCCACTTTTTAATAGTCATTGACAGTCGCTTCAGGTGAGCCTCTTTACACAAAGTCTCTAGAGGTGAAGAATATCTTTAATAAAGGGATCCCAGATTACTTTGGAAATGCCATTCTATGAGCCATCGAGATGGTTCAGCAGGTGAAGGCACTTGATGCCAAACCTGACCATGTGAGTCTGTCCTCCAAATCCACATGGTAGAAGAGAATGATCTCTTGCAAGATATCCTATGACCCTCATGTGAGCGTAATGACACATGTCCATGTGTGCACACACACACACATCAAATACATAAATGTAAAAATTTGAATACATTCTGATTTTCCAAAGCAATTGAAATATGATCTAATTGAAGCACAGTACATATGTACATATGCATATATGTATTTACATAACTATAGCCATATACATATTTCTATATATCTATTGATAACAGTAAGGGCATTGACAATTTATTACTTCAAAGAAAATGATCCATCTAATACATATACTTGTTAGAGTTGCAATTTCAAGACACTTCAGGTAGTGAATGCTGTTTAGGGTAATAAAAGAATCAATGCTACCAAATAAATTGTTTTCCCATTGCAATATGATATAAATCAAAATATAAAGAGAAGGAGGGAGTGAGGATAGGAGAGGAAGAGAGAGAGAGAGAGAGAGAGAGAGAGAGAGAGAGAGAGAGAGAGAGAGAATATGAAACTGTGTGTTTACAATATGCCCAGATCAACAGATTGGCTAAATATTTTTATAATGGAATCTGTTCAGACATTCTGAGCACTAATCTGTATTTTTCTTGGACCAGACAGGAAAAGACTAGCTCTATTGTTACCAAATAATTTAGCTGTGCCCTAACTTTCAACAAATGCATTGTTCTATATCTGGCTCAGGAATGAAAAGGAAATGCTTTTCAAAGTGCAACAATACCAATGATGAAAAATGAAAAGAACCCCTTTCCCACAGCATTTTTCCAAGTAGTTCTGTGAAATCTTAACCCTGAATATGTCTGTCTTTTGTCTTTGTTCTTATTACAGTTTCTTCCATCTTATTTCCTAAATTTCAGATTATTCTATGAGCCAGTCACAACACCCTGTGGGCACACCTTTTGCTTGAAATGTCTTGAGAGATGCCTAGATCATAATGCAAAGTGTCCGTTATGCAAAGATGGTCTTTTACAGGTAAATGCAATATTTCTTCTTGGTTGGGTTAGTTTATTTCTCATTAACAAAATGTCCATCTGGATCCCAATCCACCATAACTTTGACCACCAAAGTATTCCACAATATCATCTCTTTCTCCTGTCTCCTGGCTACCTCTCCTTTCTCTACAAAGTCCCTCAGGAAAAGAAGGAAACGTCTAGATTTTCTTTCCCTCATTTTTATTTATATTCTTTTAGGAATATATATACGTGAATGCTATAAGTTTGTGTCATTTCCATCTCTTATTACTCAATCCCACTCCCTTCATTTTTTCCCACTACCTTCCCCATCAGTCTCCCTCCTGCTGTCAGATCCTTCTTTGTGTGTGGCCCACTAAGTTTCATCACGGTTCCCATTAATGGCCTGTGCCTGGACTCTTGCCCGAGCAAGGATGAGCATCTAACTTTTCCATAGCTGTCAGTAATGAATCAATTTATGTTGGAAGAAAAAATATAAATGTGGACCCTAATTCTGATATTGTCATGGCACCTGATAAACTATAATCTTGGTTGCAGTTGGTTTCCTCTAACTTTGAGCTAAATAATTGTGATTTCTGCTTATCGACAGTGTGTATTATGTTTCAAAGAGATCAGCTATTAGAAATCCCCCCCAAATTCCTTCATATATTATCGTGTGATTTTCATATCACTTCTCAAGAACCACTGTATTTATTAGCATATACCTGGCTACTTGCAAAGCTCCGAGGCTTCCAAGTGTTCTAAAATTTAGGCACACAAGCTTACACCTTCATTTTCCAATGAATTCCTCATTGGAATTTCCTGTAGCAAAAAGGAGACTCAGAGATCTCTTTTGGTTTCCCTCCCTTCAGAGACATGTGGATCATATCTTATAACCAGAATTGTTACTTTTACTCTTGCTATTCCTGAGAAAAGGTTGTAGATGGAAGATGATATCTAGAGGCAGGCATGGTGATGCATGCTCTGCAATTCCAGGACTGCGGAAGCTGAGGCAGGAATATTGGGAACTAAGTGCCAACCTGGCTACAGTAAGGCCTTATATTTCTGTTTATGTTTTGGGAATTTTGTCTACTGCACAGGTTTTTGTGAGTTATGTCCACCTATTTTAATTTTTTGAAACCATAAAACTATAAGAAAAGAAAGGAAATTAAAACATTTCACTACCATGAAATGATGAACAGTTATGTTATATTCATTAAATGTAATAAATGATGTGGATTGATATTTAAAACAAAGAAAAGTCACATGTTGAGCATTTCCTATCCATAACATTTATACTAAGAGAGTGGAGTTAATTAATCCTCCAGGATTGGGAGATGTGTTGGGATTGAAGAAGTGTTAGAAGTCATAGTTTTTCCTAGATAAAGAGGTAGGATTTGTGGGCATGATTGTAAATAAGAATCCCATGGCCCTACTATATCTGTCTATGTAAGTTGACACTATAAAGTTTATCAACAGAAAGAAAAATCCAGTATTTGCTAAGCATCTAAAGAAAACCACTGCTACCATTTTAGGATGTGCCCTTCCTAGAATTTTGTCTTATTATCAGCAAAATAATTATCTCCTTATTGTACTGGCTATTTCTTAAGTCACTGCTTTTTTCCAAAGAGTGATTCTGGGCAATGTGGTTTGTTTTCCTGTTGCCAGGCAATGGCAGTGACTGGTAGAACATACTGGAGGCAGATGTGGTATCCCAGACTCAGGAGTCAGAAGGTATTCTTGTCTTTGTGTGTATATACACAGGACCACACTTGCACCATTTTATGAAGTGATAAGTATCCAGTCATATCCCTTGAAGAATAGGGAAAGGAAAAAGCAAAATCGTCTGATCAACAATGTGGTATTCAGGACTTCTTTCTGCTACGTCTGGAAAGGGTGATTCTTGCAGCAAACAACTATCGTTAACATCTATTGTTTGGTTCAAGTCATTAAATACCCATTATATCTGTGGTTACATATATACAGAGAAGTGTTTGGAAGGAGCATACTAATAACATTTCAGTTTGAGTCTTGCTCAAAATTTAGGGCATAAAATATTAGTGATTCTGAGATTATACAGTAAAAAAGCAACTAGACAATGGCCAGGGCTTGATTGTTTGTGTCTGTGGGATTTTTATTTTAACTAAAGTTAGAACATGAAACACATATTCGTCAGTATCTAGAAGCTAAGCATAAAAGTGGTGTGAAGGTAGGGTAGGAAAGGATTCATGAACACCCCTTTTTGGTTCCTTGAACTTTTGATCACTGATGTTCAGCACATCGCAGATAAAGATTTATGTGAGTTTATGGGTACAATAATAAGAAAGTGAAAGGGAAACTTGGCTTAGACAGGAACATGATCTTGATTTCTCTATTTTACAACACATTTTTCCTTTGTTAAAATATTTTATTACAAAAATTTTGCATATATTTAAGTGTGTAATAATATTCAAGTGTGTAATCACTATGTGTAAGCTATATTATGCAGAGGATACATGTATTATGATAGTGTCCACTGACAAATTGTGGGTCCAGATTACCACAATATGTGAGTTAACTCTTACACTGACCATATTGGAATTCTTTTGTGTTTTCTTTTGTGTGGAATGCTTTTTGACTGCATAATGTCTAAATACCTTGTTTCCTGTGTAGTGCCTGGCATCAAGAAAATACAGCAAAAATGTAATAATGGAAGAGCTAATAGCTAAGTTCCTGCCAGAAGAACTCAAGGAACGAAGGAAGATTCATGAAGAAGAAATGGAAGAACTTTCTAAGTATGCATCTGCTCATTTCTGTTTTCTGCTTCATTCACATCAGCTCATGAAAGTTGAATGTGAACATCTCTTCCCAGATCCTCATTCAATGATACTATGCTGATAGTTGGAAATAGTTGGGGTATGAGTATTTACCCTATGGAAATCAGTAAATGCTTCAAACTGCTCCTCCCATGACCCTGAAAAATCAGTTGTTAATATATTCCAGAATGCCAGTGGAGAGGCGTAATTCATGACACAGAGCTCAGATACATCTTAGCACTATTCACAGGGTGTCTCTAGAAGGAGTAAATTGGAGTATCTTAAGAGACCTCATGAAACACCCAGAAGCCAGCCTTCAAATACATAAGGAGGTGCTAGGAAATTAAAAATGTAGGTGTCAACTACACCTAGGATCAAGATCCAATTTCATCATCAAGTCAGTATGCTTCATGGTCTCAGGCAGGTCATTTAACCTTTCAGGAATGCAGCATCCTCACTGGAAACTTGGAAATCGTAAAAGCTCTTATGGATTTGTTTTGAAGATGAGTTTGTACATAGTAAGAACTTATTAAATGGTGAATAGCACCAATGCTTGATATTTAGTTCCTTTTCCACAGCAGTGTGAGGTGAAGGATGGGATGAGTATGTAAGAGGGTCTTCAAGGTCTCTGTCTGTTTTTCACTTTATAGAAAATGTAGAAAGCACGGGGGGAGGAGGGGGGAGGGAGGGAACTGGTAAAAAATTTTAAAATGTATAATTAAATTTTTAATAAAAAAAAAGAAGGGGAGGGGGAGGAGGGGGTTTGGGGGGAGGAGGGGGGAGGGAGGGAACTGGTAAAAATTTTAAAATGTATAATTAAATTTTTAATAAAAAAAAAAGAAAATGTAGAAAGCAATCACTGATTCCTACCCTTCTGATTGCTACCCATCCCTCTCCATGTCCCCAGAAGAATCCTTCAAGTGTTCAGGAGGATATCTGCTTCTACAATCTTTTCTGTTTGGGAAGAGGAGATAGCTCTGTGGTTAAAGTGTTTGCCATACACTGGAATTCGGATAGAGTCCTTATGAATGCTTAGTGTTATGGCAGTCTGCATATAGTTCCAGCCTTGGAAGGCAGAGACTGGGAATCCTCAGAGCAACTGGATAACAAGACTAGCTATATCTGGGAGCTCTGAGTTTGAGTAGAAAAAGAAATTAAGAAGGGAGGGGGAGCTGGGGGCTTGTGGGGAGGAGGAGGGAGGGAGGGAACCAGTGTACCTATTAAGTTTGTATGAGCGGAAATAATAATAAAAAATGTTAAAAAAAAAAGCACTCCATTACCGAATTACATTAAAAAAAAAAAGAAAAAGAAAGTAAGATGGAAGAGGAATCAAACATGATTTCTGATTCAACCTCAGGCCTCCACACATATGCAGACATATGTACACGCACACACACAGAGGGTTCTCTTCTGTTTGTATGCCTAACCTCATAGAGAACATTTCTAAACTCTACCTCTTATTGGTTAAAATGTGACACTTCGAATATTTTTTCCTGGAAATTAAAATTTGTTTCTCATTGACTTATATTGGATCTACTCAGGACATCTTTATCTTCTTTCTGAGTCTTAAGTTAGCCTCTGTGAGTCCTTTTCCCAACTTAAAGTGTTATTAATAAATATTGATGGGCTTTCTATTTAAAGGAATCCTAAACCTAACCCTTCTAAAACTTTGGGTAGATGGTGTTAAATTTTTTGGTAGATTAGGTACAGCTATCCCTTCACTGGATTTACTATCTAAATAAGAAGGCCAGGTCCCGGGAAGAATTGAACCAGTTTGGAGATTACCCAGCTGAATCTTCAATAGTACTTATTGAAAGGTAAAGTCCTGGGCCTCAGTTCCAGAGATACTACATCAGTATCTCTGGGTGTGTGGTGATCCATTCATCCAGATTTAAGAGTTCCTTGTTGGGTCTGATGCTTCAAAGAATTTGAGCATCGCTGGAATTACTGTGGACTGTCTCTTACCCACTTCTCTGAATTGGCCCTAAAATGAAATGTTCTCTGGGAGGCTTTTTGCAAATTTGAGATGCATATGAGGACTTTGCCAGACATTTCCATTGCCCTTCTGGAGAGCTGGGAGCACTTAAATTACAGTACTCCTTCCTATACTGGCTGCAGAGTACCTGAGGGGATCAATTAGAGTGGAAAAGGAGAGAGGGAAGGAAAGAGCGAGAGAGAGAGAGAGATCTCACACAATATTAAAGCAGTAAAGAACTCATCAGCCAAATTAGAATGTGTGCAATATCAATTTTAATTAGGCAGAAGGGGACTTGGCATGTAACCTCAGTTGCATTTTAATATTTTTCTGTCAGCAATTAAAGTTCGATAAGTCCTTGCCTTCCCTCAAGGGAACCACACAATGACATATGATCCACCTTTTATCTTCCACCTGATGCTTCAAGATCGTTTCCTTTGCTCTTCCCAACAGCTTAAACAAGAATGTGCCTATTTTTGTGTGTACCATGGCCTACCCCACCGTTCCTTGTCCCCTGCACATCTTTGAGCCTTGTTACCGCCTGATGATTAGGAGGTGTATTGAAACAGGCACAAGACAGTTTGGCATGTGCCTTGGTGATCCTGTCAAAGGGTAAGTGAGAAGCTCTGGGTAAAGAGGGAGGTTGGGTAGACAGGTATTTCTGTTTCACTTTGGGGTATAGTGTAGAAAGCAAGAGAATGATGACCACATGAGATTCAGCCAGCTCAAACACAAGAGCATTAGTAAGGATTTTAGTGCTTAGTATACTATGCAAGAGGCTCCATATTTAAGAGAACCCCAAAGACCATCTTTTTTTTTTAACTAGGTGGTATATATATTGTAGAATTTGTTAGAATGTGAACCTTGGAGCCAAACTTCCCAGGTATTATATTCAAGCTCATGCCACGGTGCACCTTTGATGTTCGGTGACTTATTTAATCCTTTTGTCTCCGGTTTTCTTTTTTAAGTGGGCATAGTAGTATGGAAACTTCATTGGATTTGCTTGTTGGTAGAACAGATGAGTGAATGATATACATAAGGCACTGAACACAGGTCCCGGCTAGCTGAGTCCAGTTAGAATACCATAACAGAATGCCATATATGGTCATTTATATGCAGTAAATATTTTATTATTTATTTTTTCTCCCACATTTTATTTTTTTCTGATCACACAAGCTCAATAGGTACCTCGTCCTCTCTCTTACTCTCCCTTCCTCCATTGTCCCCCATTGCACTCTCCTCCTTTCTTCCTTTCCTTTCACCTCCCCTTTCTCCCTCCCATTCCCTGGAGCATCCTTTATGTGGGCACCGAGCTTCCTTCTGAGTCCTCCACCCAGTGAGGGTTCAGGATTCAGTGGCATAGCTCCAGAGCCCCTTCTTAGCCTCTCCATTAGCATGGGAACTCTAATATGACTGTTACCCCTTGCCTCTAAGAATCCTACTGCCTGGAACCTTCTCCCCTGTGATCCATGCTAGACTTTGGGGGGTCATTAACATGTCAGCCATTATGCAGGTCAGACAAAGTCCACTCCTGGCTGCTGCAGTCCTAACTTGTATGGAGTATCTTGCATTATATGCAGTAATTTTTTTAAGACAAGATTTCACACTATGGCTTAAGCTGACTTGGAACTCACTATGTGACCCAGCTTGACCCCAAACTCATGACAGTCCTTCTGCCTCAGTTTCTTGAGTGCTGGGATTACAGGCATGAGCCACCATGATTTAAGACATGGAAATTTATTTCTCAAGATGCTGGATACTGAGAAGTCTGAGATCAAGGCGCCAGCATCTGACAAGGACTATATCATTTTTGTACTGGAGCCTCGCTCATGCTTGAAAGATGATCTTCCACTGAGTGATATCCTCATCCAATTTTTACTTTATCTTGAAACATAAGGTATCTTATTAAGTTGTGCAGACTGGCCTTCATTCTCTAACCCAAAGAAGTTTCAAATTTGTTATTTTCTTGTCTCAACCAGCTGTTTAGTTAGGATTGCAATTGTGTGTTTTTATGCTCAGCTCTTGAGATGGGCCTTGTTGTTGTGTCATACTATGGTAGAAGGGCAAAGAAAAGTTGAGAGAGAAGGAGTTCAGTCTGACCTTTGATTATGAATCTACTCCTGCCCTCATGGCCTGATCACTTGTTAAAAATCACTTGTTTTTCTTAATAATGTTACAGTGGCAATTAAATTTTGATATGAACTTTGAAGGTGACAGACAATTAAAGATGTACTGGCATGTATTATGTCCTCAGTAAATAGTAGCAGTTCTGTTATTATGTTCAGATCTTTTTCACATGGAAATACCTATTATGTAGTTGCAGTCACACATCAAAGGATGGGCTAATAAGCAGAAGTCCTTGAAGAAACAGCACATGGTTGCAGAAATGGCTAGGGTCCAGACTAAGAAAAGAGAACTTATCAAGGTTCTACTTTCTTGACTTCATTCTCAATGAACAGGTTTGCAGAATATGGCTGCATTCTAGAGATCAGAAATGTTCAGTTCTTTGCTGATGGCCGTTCGGTGGTTGACAGCATAGGCAAGAGGCGCTTCAAAGTGCTTCATCAGGGCCAGAGGGATGGCTACAACACAGCCGACATTGAATACATTGAAGATGAAAAGGTAAGTGTGGCCAGTGGCAAGAAACTCAGAGCCAAGTTATTGGCAGTTATTGGCAGGTGAAGATGATTGCAAAAGGATTTCTCAGGGTTGTCCTGGAGCCTTGGGACCTCTTACCAAATTGGCACAGCAATATTGAAGTACAGAATTACAGTGAGAGTGCGAGCTGCTCAGTTGCTGTGTTGCAGTGACACAAAAGAAAAACTACTCCACATTAATACTAGGGCTCAGTCTGGGTAAGGTCTGGTAAGATTTGTAGGGAGACATGTGTGTGTGTGTGTTATATGTATGTATGTATCATTGTAGATCCACATACACTTACACAATTGTACTTTTATTTTTTATTTGTGTGTGTGTGTGTGTGTGTGTGTGAGAGAGAGAGAGAGAGAGAGAGAGAGAGAGAGAGAGAGAGAGAGAGCACTGTGTGTCCCTGTGGAGGACCAAAGGTGATTTTGGGAATCATCCTCGATTGTTTCTACCTATTTTTTGATTTGGTCTGGGATTTCTCAGGCTCTGTCCTCCAAGGCCAGAAGCGCAGACTACTGCCATTTCCACCTGGCATTTTTATGTGGGGCCTGGGATCCGAACCCAGGACCTTCTGCTTGTGAGGCAGAGTCTTAACCCCTAAGCCATCTCTCCAGTCTATACTTTTATTAGTAGTAGTGGTAGCAGCAGTATTATATGTGGATGTGTGTGTGAACATGTGAATGTGGTGGTTAGGTGCATTCACCTATGCATAAGGATGTGGAAGCCAGAGACTGACATTGGACATCTTCCTTAATTTCCTCTCATTGTATTATTAAAGCAAGAGCTGTCTACTGGGCCCAGAACTTGCCAGTTGGCTAGTCTAACTAACAGCTTGTCTTGAGACTCCCCTTGTTTCTGCCTCCTAAGTGCTGGGATCACAAGCAACCACTGTGAATGCCTTGATATCATGTGGGTTCTGCAGATCCAAATTCTAGTCCCCACATTTGGGTGGCAAACACCTTATATACTGCATTACCACCCATTCCTCCACTTTATTTTATTGTTTTGTTTTATTTTAGAGACAAGGCCTCTTCAGTGAACCTGGAACTTATTATTCCAGCAAGTCTGACTGGTCCACAATACCCTGAAATCTACCTGTCTCTGCCATCTCAGTGCTGGGGTTATAGGCATGCATCCTCACACCTGGATTTTATTATTTTAGAGATGTAAACTCAGGTCCCCCTGCTTGTGCAGCAAGCACTTTATCCACTGAGCCATGTCCCCACCCCTGTATTTGAAAGTGTAATCTAAGAGTACTTATCCATCATTTCCTAAAGCAAAAAAAGTTGACATGCCTAGCAAGCTTATCCTTGGTATTCTGAGCACATGGGTAATAGAAAAGATCAATAATCCTATGTTCATTTGTATTTTTATTAGCTATGTAGTAGATTAATGAATAATTATATTTGACCTCAAAGACATTGAGACATAGATATACTCATTCCCAGTGAGAGTGGAGAAATCGATGAAAATATAAAGGGCAGAGGCATAAACCAGTCCAACCTGCTTCAACACATGCCTCAGTTCAAGACTGAGGCTTTCTATATGTCTTGCCATTTCATTACTTCTTTCCTCTTCCACCAAATTTGCACATGGCCCAATACCAGTCTGCTCAGTATTCTACATGTCACACAAGAGAAAGCCAGATGGATGAGGGGAAGACCAAGAGAGCCAAATTTTATGAGGGATGGAGAAGGTACCATGTTTCATCTTCATTTCTACACTTTCAGGTTCAGGGACAAGATTATACTGAACTAACTGAATTACATAACTGCGTCTATGAGCAAGCATCATCGTGGTTTCATTCGCTCAAGTCATCTCTGAAGAATCGGATACTCAATCACTTTGGTCCTATGCCAGTGAAAGATGAGGATCCTCAGGTATATAAACACATCTGTTTAGAATGATGTCAGTCCCCAGGGTTCATGATTAGATGGCTGGGTGGTTTCCATCAAGCAAGTTAAGTGCAGAGAGGAGGTCAAATCCAGTATTAAATTGTGTGGTTGGGTAGGGGGCATTATGAGTAAGATGTAGATTCATGTATTAGATCCAATATGATCCAAAGCCAGAAGTGGGGTGTCTAATACTAAGAGTAGGGACTTGGGTGCAAGATAGGTATTGAGAGGTTACTGAAGTGAGAGAAAGGGAGCACATACTACCAACAGAACTTCAGTGAGACTCCAGAGTCATACCACAGTAATGTTAACCTGACAGGATACATGCAAAAGTCAGGCTGTAAGAGAATTGAAACCAAAGGCTGCCACTTCCTACACACTTTGTATCCCTTATTCATTGCTAAAAGGGCAAGGAGGTAGAGTCAACCATCCTGCGAGATTCTAGTTTTCGAGGCCACACAAACTTTTTTTATTGAAACCCAAATATGTTCAGCCCTGTAGGTCTAGGAGACCCCTACCACTATTTATCTGGGATGAATAGGTCCTGAAAATGGACCCTAATAAAATAGCTCATTAGAGTCTACTGGAATGGTCTTCTTTCTGGGTGGGCAGGTTTATTTGGGACCTCAAGCTGGGGTGCCCTAGGAAAGCACATAGTTCCGTTTCACTGAGATTTGCTTGCCTTGCATGAATCGGAATACTTTTGAGGAGTTGCAGTTGTGGGAAAATTCCCTTCCCCAGAGCAAGGTTGGAAATATCTTAACCAGATTACCCTCTTAATGCCATCTTTCTGCATACTCTAAGCTAGCTTCCCACTTAACCAGTCCTGTAACTTCTTTGACTTTTTTTTTAACTTAGGCTAGTTCCTAATTAATTCTGTCACAATAGTAATATATATACACTATATATGTGTTATATATAATATATAGATACCTTTCTGCCAAAAAATTGTTCAGCTTAACTTTTTAACAATATGGCCTTGAATAAATTTCTTCTCCTTTCTTAATTTTTCCTGAAATGAGAAAGGTTTGTGAGGAGGTTTTCCTTTTCTTATATTTTGAGTGTCAGAAACACTTGCCTGTTTCCCAATGGGCAGAAGTGTCTTGCTTTCTCTGGATTGCTGAGCAGCCCCCCTTTCTTCTGCACAAAGACATCACAAATGCCTAAAAGAAAAAGGCCAGTGCGTGATTCCTGGTGACCCATCTCCTGGCTCAGGGCCCTGGTGACACAGACTACAGTGGGACTCAGAGCCATCTCATGCTTAGGCTACATGTTCCCTTCACCTGCTGGGGAACATTTTTTTCCAATAAGGCAAAAGATAGACATCAGCAACATTCTCCCATCTACCATAGAAGAAAATACAGATGCCACAGTGTGATTCATATAGGCTTAATGACAGAAAGCCAAAACCATTTCCTTTCTTACTAGTTTTGTTATTATGCTGCTTTGGTGGCAGCAGCCCATAAAAACCCATCCAGTTTTTATATCTAATGAAGCAGTTCCATGAATAAGAGTGTCCCCAGTCTTAACAGGTGGCGTCTTAGAAATTGCCACAAATATTAACATCAGCTCAAGTATCTGCTGATGAGCCTGGCAAAGAAAGCTAAGAGCATCAGATTGATCTCTGGAACTGATCATAGAAGGGGAGAGCGTGTTGCAGATGCAACTAAAGGCATGAAAGCAAAGAGGACACTGGCATTTTAGGAGGAATACATGAACCAATTTGGAGTTAGATAATGTTATGTGGAAGGAGTTTGGCCAGAATATGGTTCTCTGTAATCCTAAAACCAACTTTTTGAAAATTGAGGGAAGAAAACACATTTGAGGTTTAGTGTAATACTTGTCTAAATTGTGTGCTTATGAAGCTGATGACAAAGAGAATTTGGGTGAAATGTTAACAAGAAATGAGAAAGCTCCTTAATAAAGGGAAAGCTGAGAGTTCATGAGAAAGCTCCTTAATAAAGGGAAAGCTGAGAGTTGATGTGAATGCGATTTCTAGCTTGGTTTTCTTCATAGTGAGGTTGATGTTCTTGGAGACTATGCAAATCTTAGCTCTTGATTACAGAGAAAATAGCCATATCTCTGTTAGTCACTTGGTATATGTGGATTACTGCTTTCTGACACAGCAAGAAAATGAAGCAATTTAAAAAGCATGCCAAGACCAAAGACTCAGAAATTAAAAGTTTGATGTTAAACGCATTGGTCCCAAGAACCTAAACACAATCTTATAAGAACTCCAGCTTGTAAACCCAGATTGGTGAGGAGGCATGTGTGTTTGTTAAGATGATGGTTTGTTTGATTTAATAAGGGGATGGTAGCCCAAATAAAATAGCATGCCTCAGTCCTGGAGAGCTAGTATGGTTCTGTTTCAGGAAAGCATTCAGGAACCCAAACTATTCCTTGAAAAGCTCTATAATTGTTAGAAGCTTACTTGTGCCTTCTTGATTGAGGAAAGCTGATCATAACCATATTTGTTGTGTTGCTAGAGAAAAGTGGGGAGAAAGAGAAAGGCAGAGGACACATGATCCTTTCCCAGAAATGACCTTGAAAATATACTTATCACTTCCATTCATCCCTTGTAACTGCAATGGTGTCTCATAACCTTACCTAGCTACAAGGGATGCTGAGAAATACAGTATTCTCCCCACATCTTTCAGATTTATCAAGCCAGCTAAAATAAAGGGAGAAGTATATGGAAGCAAATTATTATTCTCTACCTCACATAGAAGCAGTTCTCCCCAGGCTGTTGACCTTGTATATTTGGAAATCCACAGGTTAACTCAGATTGCATGAACATAGGATAAATATTTTGCATTTCTATTTTGCAGATGAACCCAAATGGTCCATCCTGGTGCTGGTGGACATTAGCAGTTCTTCCCTTGGAAAGCCGAGCTCAGCTACCCTTCCTAGCAATGAGATCCGTAAAAGACAGACTGAATGGTATTCGGCGAATCCTGACCTTCATATCTCGAAACCAAAACTGACCAAGAATGGATTGCTTAAGAGGCACTCCTACCCTCCCCACTGCCCTGGGAGGGGGTGTTCTTATAAATATATCTAATTGCAATAACATCTAACAGAAAAGCACATCAAACAAGAGTTATCTTGCTTTTTGATCATACAGAAATTGAGTAGGTAGACCAAAAAAATGTGATGTTTGACTTTCTGTCTTAAGATGCTTTTTGACATGCTACACAAGTGTCCAGACAGCAAGGTGTGGAAGAGGCCAGGAAAAGAGTTGATTTCAGTGTAAATTTTTCTGAAAGTTGGAAGTGATTTTATTTTAGGCTTTTTTGTTTTCCCTTTTTCTCGTAGCTGAATGACTGTGGTTGAAATGTGAAGTGAAGTTGCTAATGTCACTGCACCATTTCACTGACTTCAGGTCTCATTCCAAATGGTTTGGGCTTCATAGAGCATTGTGTAAAATATGTTCATAATCCTTTCTGTTTTTATAATTTATTTTTTGCACTACTGTGCCCCTTTTCTACATGTATGTATGTAACTATTTAAGTGTACATTACTGAAAAGTCCACTGCTTTATTTATTGGCATGGTCAACCATGTATGTCAAGGAAATGACAATACTAGAAATGTGCATCTTTTTTCTTGAATTGGTTTTGACTACATTCATCCCAGTCCTTGGCCTGTTTCTGTTTCTGTCCTAATGGATTATGTTGAAAAGAATTTCAGAATAAGGCTAGGTTCACTTATCTTCACAGCTTCCATTTTTTCAGTTGAAACTAAACAATGTAAAACACCTAGGTGATTTGCCATAAAGTACAATCATCCATTTTCTGTGTGTATGCAAGAGTAGCACTGAGGTAATTGTTATTCTAGAACAGAAAGTTGAATTCAAAGTGTCTTCTCTTATAACATAGGTGTTTATTTCAGGCAATCTATTGGGAAGTGTACTAATCTCTCCTAGTACAGTTAGGAATGGGATTTTAGGCAAGAGAATGTCTTACTGGATCTTCCAAGGAAATGGCTTTCAGTTTAGCCTACATATGTCACATCTTCTCAGATTCTGAGGGAAAAAAGAACCAACATTCTTTGAAACATTTGAAGAACTATTCCATTCCTAAAGTAGGAAGAAAAAAGTTAGAACCCTTTCAAAAATCTTATTTTTAAAAACCCAGAGAAAAAAAATCTATGATTTTTCTCCTAAATAATGTCTTTCCTCCTTGTAACAGTAGGCCAAAGATTTCAACATAGGTAGAGAAGAGAGGAAGAGGACATAGGTGTAACATTTTGTTTGGTTTGCTTAGTGCCAGTGTATTATAATGGCAAAAATAAGAGCCAGGTAAAAGTGAATTATAACTTTTTTTCTTTTGCAAACTACCCTTCCACAGGATTTGGGACAGCTGTAGTGCTTTATTCATATGCAGCCCATTTTATTTTGTTAAGATGAGAGGATCCTGCTTTGAATGATCAGTCTGTCTTCTTCCATAACCATCTGTGACCAAAAACAAAAACAAAACAGGGGGCATGAGATAATCCACGTAATACAAAGGAGACTCATCTGAGCAGAAACCAAACAGTCGTCCTCTTAATCTATGCTATGCTTTCACGCCATTATATTACCAGATTTGATGTTTAGAGTAGTCAGGACTAGTGAAAAAATGCATAGGTACTGCCCAGCCAAAGTCTTTGCCCCATCATAAAATCTTGTCAAAGTCTTAGTATGATTGTTCCCTACACTTTAATACAAATACAACCGAAAGCTTCTCCACTTACCAGTCATGTTTCTTCAGCAAGAAATTTAACTTCTACTGAGCCTCATTTGCTTTATCTGTAATACACTAGTGATATTTATGGCATATTTGAGCTTGTGAGGAGCATTAAACAAGACATGTCAGAAATTCTTTAGCACAGTGTCTTGCTCATGGGGAGATTTTCAGTAAATCATAGTTGTTATTAGTCATCATCAAAAGCTTACATTTGCATAAAGCACTGCCTTTACATACAATACCCATTTGCAATACCCATCAGCAATCTTGGCTGGACCAAAAGGCACTTTACTCTTAGTAGCCTGGGCCCTTTTGCAGTAAGTTTATGCTTCCATAATGACAGGAGATGGGCTACAAGGTTCACGAGCCTTGACTTTCTTTAGGATATACTTGAATAGAGTAAACTTTTGAACGACTATTTTTAACACTTGTAAATTGGTTCTGTTTTCAAGCTCAGGAACAAAGAACACATAGAAAAAAGACATGAAACAGAAAGACAAAGCAAGTAGTGCTCTCCTTAGTAAACAGTCTTCTTATCCATCATGACTAACCTTGTCTCTTCTTGTAGGTTGTTTTTCACATGTATGTTTGCTGTGTGTGTGTGCGCACATGTGCATATGCACATACATATCCCATATAGCAAGCAGATAGTATGCCTTTCCGCTTTGAACCATATTAATGCTACTAGCTAAGAACCAGCAAAATGTAGAAAGTGAAAAAATGAAAAAACTAATATTCTATGGAAGTTTGAAGAGAAGCATGCTTGCACCTGACTTAGGGGTGCAGGGAAGTAACTATTTCAATGCTTACCTTTTCTGAATACTGACTTCTTCCAGTTCACTGCTGTCTCTCAGAAGAAGGTTGAGTCATGATACCAGCTGTGCCTGTGGAATTGGCCTGGGCTCAGCTAATCTTTTATGACTGGGTCCCGTGGCCAAGTCTCACATCCCCAAGAGTTCTTTTCCTATCAGCAGGTTGAGTACTGTTTATAGATTGCAACCTACTGGGTAGTGCGTTCCCCAGGCCAACTCCTTTTCTAACAGGAGAGTTTTATTCAGGGTCTCATTCCTGGAGTTCCCAGTGTGTTAACTCTGTATCCATGTGTACTTCTCAAGAAAGAATCAATACAGAGGTCTATGTCACAAAAATGACAAGGGAAGGCAGTCCAAGTACTAGAAATGGGAAGCCTGTAAGCCCATTCTTGGGCCTGGGGAAAGATTTTGGTTCCTGATGGAAGATAGCTCTGAAAAGAATGGACTTAGCTTTGTGGCCCTTCCTGTGCATAGAGGTGGAAGGAAAAGGAGCCATGTAAAATGTATGTACTCAGTTCACTTCAGAATGACAGTTCCCAGTTACTCAACTGTCAACTACTTAACAAACTGGATTATACACATCCAGAGGTAACATTTTCACTTAGAAGTGGGTGTTTCCCAATATACTAAGTTAACCCCCAGAAAGAAGTGCCTGTAACCTCTGATTCTGGTGTCATTCATGACTCTGTAGCATTTAAAAACTGTGCAGCAGCAAATGTGATTAACAGACGTTTACAAAGTAACACTAGCTTTTGCATCACTTTCAATGTCCATTGACCTTTATGTATTGTTAAAGCAATGACAACAAGCAATGAGATAAAAGGAGAGAAAATACTTCAATGTGCCACCATTGGCTTATCTTAGACAAACTGCTCCCATCATCATACACAGTTCTCAGTAATGTCAGGACTGAAATATCAAGCACGTCACTTATGCAGTGGCAAATGTATCTGTGTCCTTGGTTTCCATTTGTTTGTTAAGGAGTTTTTTTACTCTTACACTGTAATGAACTGAAGGGAAATTAGCACCCTCCCACGTTGCTATTTAACTACCTCTATATGCCTGGTTTCCTTTTAGGGGTTCCCGTCTAAATCTGTACAAAAGAGTTTCCATTCATCTATGTTGTAATCGAAATCTGATATAGACAGTCTCTGTGAAAATTGTTTGTTCATTAAACGAAAGGTTCCTCTTGTCGTGTTTTGTATCTACCAAAAGCATTCTCATTGTTTATAAAAAAAAAAAAAAAAAGGATTACCTGGCTAGGCATGGTGGTATAGCACTGCAATTCCAACTACTTGAGAGGCTGAGGTAGGAAGATTGAAAGTTCATAGCCACATTGGGCGATGTAGACCCCCCAAAGTAAAAGCTACACATGGTGGTGTCAGCCTCTAATCTCAGTTACATCAATCTTCTGAAGCAGGAAGATTGAAAACTGGGCAAAAGTTCAAAGACAACCTAGAAAACACAGTGATACCTTGTTTTGAAATAAAACATACTAAAAAGTGCTTTTGGATACAGCTTAGTGATAAAATGCTTGCCTAGCATATGCCTACAAAAAGAAAAGGAGTAAGCAACTGGCTTCAGTATCATTATGTTGGAAGCTAAATGTATTCTGTTCATCCCATTGACTAATGTATTTGATCAGTATTTTTTTTTATTTATTCAATTGTGCGTGTATGCGTGCGTGCGTGCGTGCGTGCGTGCGTGCGTGCGTGTGTGTGTGTGTGTGTGTGTGTGTAGAACCACGGACGAATTCAGGAACCACCATGGACGCCTCCACCTCCTTGTTTACTCTGCCCCGGGATTCACAGGCTCCGCCCTACCAGGACCGGAAGCGCAGGCCGCCCCTGCTTCTGCCTGGCGTCTATACGTGGGATCTGGGATCCGAACTCAGGACCTTCCACCTGCAAGGCAGAGGCTTAACCCCTGAGCCACCTCTCCAGCCCTTGATCAGTATTTTTTTAATTAGATCTATAGCTTGGTGGTAGAGTACTTGTTTAGCGTGTCTATGACTGTGCCGAGCAGCTTCCACCCGTACACATTCACTATATCGCAGCTAGCAAGAAATAGACACGGAGTCTCTTACCAGTTCCCAGAGATAGGTCCTGAGCTCACACCTAGGAGGCTCCAGAGGCTGCCACCCACTCGGTGTTTCCTCAGTGGGCCACAGCCAGGAGTGCCAGACTTTCAACGGTCACTGTCTAGGATGGCCTACTGAGTACTTTACCGCAGTCAAGCTTCGGGTCTCCGGTAGGTGGGGGGGAAACCGGGGAGTCCAGAATCTACGGAGACAGAGTTTCGGGTCACTCTTATCTCCCTCTGGACTCCCAGTGTGGCTCAGGCCTGCTCCTTAAGTACCATCTTTATTGCTTATCAATACACTGCACACAAGGTTCAACATCACAGGGGGGAAGGTCCACACACAGGTCAGCTACCAATGTTTCAAACAGATCAGCACACCATGTGTCACTGCCCGGTGGGGGCGCAGGCCCATCCTGTCATTCACATTCTTATTTACTCACAGCACTTACTTGAGCTCGCAGGCCCCTGCTTCAATACTTAAACACTCCTAACTTGGGCTCACAGGCCCTGTATTTATTTACTTTTAACACTTTAAATTTCATCTTTATCTTGTTCTACACAATGACATTTAAGTAAATAAATACAAATAAAAGATCCTTTATGGAAATAGATCTGAATTTAGGCAACAACTCTTATGTCAGTGAGGCAGGCATGAATAGATTAAGGTAAAGTAACATTTTCAGAAGCACTGGCAATAAATTAAGTGTTCTTCTAAAAAGTTTTCTATTTAAATAGTTATGTTGAAGTATTTTTTCAATAATCTTCCCTTAGTCTATTTGTAAATGATATATCAGTATATCATGTTTGCTTGAAGTAGACCACACTGCATGCTGTTTTCTTTAGCACTAGAAACTTCATGAAAGCAAGGTACAGCTTTCTATGTCAACTTGTTTATCAGGAACAACCATAAAGCTAAAGCTCAAGTTACAAACCAGCATATAGGACCTCACATACCTAATGCAAATGCTCTACCATTGAACATAGATTTTCTGCCCAGCATGAACCTTTTGATAGGAATATTGGTGAAACTGATTGGGACAATGAGATATTAATCAAACTGACTCAGGCAAAGGAGCACATCACATCTCTACAGTACTGATTTTTGTCTTGAGTAAATTTATGGCTTTATACAAGTTGTATTTTGACATTGGGAAAAAGGAAACGTGAATAAGACAACTACAAAGTGAACTGAAGCTAGAGATGTAGCTCAGTTGGCATAGTGTTTGCTTAACATGCATGAAGCCCTAGATTTGCTCCCTAGCAGTATACAAATTGAGAGTCGGGGTGTGCACTTGTAATCCTAGCATGTGGGAGGTAAAGGCAGAAGGATCAGAAGTTCAAGGTCATCTATTACATACCTACTTTGAGCCCAGACTGGGATACATGGGACCGTTTAAAAAGAAATAAGAAAAGAATGAAGAATGAATGAAAGGACTGGGTCTAGCACATTGTTTAGAGTGCTTGTCTAGCACTGGCAAAGCCATGAGTTCAATTCCCAGTATTAAAAAAAAAGGAACTGATAAACTATGGACACTGTCATACAACATAGTCCTTGGTACTTGGGAGGACAAACAAGGAAGAGAGTTCAAGGACAATTTGGATACTATAGTGAAATCTACATCTCAAAAGATAGAGGGTAGAATAGAATAAAAATGAATCAAGTAGAGTGGCACAATACCCTGTAATCTCAGCTACTCAGGAAGCTAAGGTAGCAGAATCCTGAGTTCAAGGATAGCCTAGACATTACAGACTAAGCCTTAAAAACAGAATGAAATGATAGAAAATTCTACTTGGACTTGAGCTTATTCTTTGTAATGAAATCTAAAGGGCAATCCAGAAAAATTGGAACTCCTGGCCAATCGTCCCAAAAGAACTTGTTGAACTTTGCCCTTCTGTATCCAATTTGACAATTTCTGGTTCTCAGGAGAAACAATACAGTTAAGCCAAAACGTGTGTCCATAAATCTCTCTAGAAAACTTGATTGAGCCATGTTAAAAGAAAGTCTTATTTGTAGTTGCTCCCCAGACCTTGAGTGAATCCAAAGCCATTGCTTTCTGCTGCTTCTCCTCTGGGATCCATTTTGGCTCCTTTGAGTTCTTCAGGGCCAAAGATGCTTCCCTAGAAAGTACTTCCCTAGAAAGTGACAAAATGAAATTGAGCAATAGGAGAGAAGTGTCTAGGAACACAGGCTCCCGAAAGCTGAAGCATCGCCTTTCTTGTATTCTGTTTTGATTTCTTGGCTCTCAGCAGAGGCTGAGATAGATGGGAAGAGGTCAAGACTTGTTTGATCTTTTTAAGGTGGAGGACATACACCCTAATCAAGGAGCACTGACTTGATATCTCCAAACCCATTTCTGCCACTCTATCTAGATTTTTATTTATTGATTTTTCCATTTCAACTTATGTTCTCATTGATTGACTGTCTTTATTTCCTGTCCACTTAGACACATATATCAGTAGATATCATTGATACATTGGAAGGCATTGAGAAAATACTTTTTTTGTTTATTGAAGTGCAGGCCCCAAATTGCACCTCACTGCAGATACTACCTACTGTGATTAGAAAGCAATTTCTAGATATCACAAGTAACAAAATTAAAGTACAAAAATATTTTGCTTGCCCTAAATCCTGTTTTTTTCCTACTAATATCTGGCTTCTTTTGAATTTCAGACATTATGGGCATTTTAAATAATCATAGGAGGAGGTGAGATCACTGCCCTTTGACCCATAAGATGTCTACTATGACTTCCAGCAGGTGATGCAGAATGGAAAGACAGAACATTATCCACATTTAATATTACATGCACACACATGCATCTATCTATATCTTTCTATATCCATTTACATGTATATTTTACATCTATCTCTATGTCTCTACATGATACAAAAGTAGAAGGGAGACATATGAAAGGAAGAAGAGGTCTGAAGGGAAGAGAGAATAAGAGAGAGTAATAGAAGGGAAAGAAAGAAATATCATGTTAGTGAGCTAGCTCAGTGAATGGTAAGGTGTCTGCTCACAAATCTAGTGACCCTAGATTGACTCCCAGAAATCTGTTCAGTAGGAGAGAACTGATTTCTGAAAGTTCTCAGATCTCCATTTCATGTATTTATGTTTTTCCTCCTCCTCTTGTTCTTTCCTCTCCTCCTTTTCTTTCTCTTTTTATTTCTCATAAATAAAATAAGAAATTTATTTTAAGAGGAAGATAAATATGCAATTCGTTGATATGTGGAATCTAAAATCTGTGACACAAAGGGATATTTGAAAGGAGGAAGAAGACCAGTAGGAGGGAGTAGAAGGCCTAAGAAAAGATGATGGGAATGAATATATGAGCAAAGTACAAGTCTTAAGGAAACTCAATATTTTGTATTTTAACTAAAAGTGAATTAAAATGTGAAAAAGGGAGCTGACTCAGTAGTTAAAGTCTTTGCTTCCTAACCAATAGGATCTAAATTCCAATACCCAGATTCCACATAAAAATGCAAGTGGGTATGGTGACTCGCATGTAATTACAACTCTGGAAGGAGGAGCCTGGGAACCTCTAGAGCAAGCTAGCTAGCCAGACTAGCCTTAATGGCAGGCTCTGGATTTAATTAGGGACACGGGCTCTCAATAATAAGGTGGAAGAGTGATGGATGATGATTCCAGACATCACCCTTGGGCTTCCACAGGTACACACACTCAAGTGTATTTGTGTACGTACACCTATGCACATACACATCTTACCACCCCCACACAAGCACACACCCCTGTGTACCATACATGCATACATGAAAGGACAAAAATACAAAAGGAAGAAAAATAAGAGGACTTGGGAAAGGAAAGGGATCCCTCACCTTTGGAATCTGGTTTACATTTCTTGCTGAGTGAGAGTTAATAATGTCAACACCACTGATAAAAACAAAAGTGCTGTGAAGATTATTTACTGAGGCACTACTCCTTTCTCAGGGCAATCTCAAACCAGAGTGTCAAACAGTGACTGAACCATGCCAAAGACAAATCTATGTGACCTTGCCGTTTTCACCTGATCAGCACTCAGTTCTTATCCATAAAATCTGAATAATGCACCTCATAAACTATACAATTTCATTTATAAAAGGAAGTTACAAGAAAAATAAACAAGTCTGCTCATTTTGTACTTCCCTTTTATAATTTAGCTTTTAAACTCTGCTAATCTTCACACCGGTTTATAAATTATATTTTTCAGACAATGTAGCTTTGAAAGCCAAAAACAGTATCTGTTTAGCAAGAGCTAAACATTAAGCATAACTGTGTCTTTTGAGATGCCTACTCCCACCTTGTGGGTGTATAGTAACCCGTTTTTATTCAATGAACTCCATGTTTGTAGCTCAAACTGAACTATTTCTTTTTGACTGTATAAGTCAAGATCCCCAGTCACATTGGAGTGGAGGCCCCTAAGAGAGGAACTCCTTTGTCTACAAGAGTTTCAACTCCTGCTGCATGTGACAGAGCAATGCTCAGGACCATGTGTTCTTTCTACATGCTCAAATGAGCACATTCATAAAAGACCAATGGTTAGGGTTGGGCAGGCAATCTGTGTATAAATAGAGTTAGGCACTTCTGCTTAAGTAGTCAAAGCTGGTCACTGCTGTGACCAGTTTCCTCACATTCTTACTGCCATGCCTTCCATGTCATGATGGACTTTTCCCCCCTCTGCAACTGAGAGTCAAAATAAACATTTTTCTCCCTTAAGTTTGCTTCTTGTTGAGAGATAAAAACATGCAGTGGAAACCTTAGGGATTAGAGTTGGATGAGTGAAGGGAAATGCCCCTACTAGTAGGATGGCCAGAGGAGGGGCAACTTGGTATGCTACGAAGGCCTGAATTCCCACAAGAGTAGACAAACCAGAGGGAGCCTTGGGGTCCATAGAAGTTGTCAGGCAGGGAGTGGGAAAGAATGGAATGGATTGATATAGGGAAGGGAAGGTGATTGGAGGGAGGGTGATAGATGGAAGCAGGGATAAGTACTCAATAGGCTTGTAAAAATAGAAAAAATAAAAAAGTTCCCTTCTTGTTCCTGTTTATCACAAGGATGAGATAAGTAACTAGGACAGTGATGTTTTCCAGCTCTGAATGCCATGTTGTAGGTCCACATCTACATCTCAGGAGCAATTCTTACTGGATATTAGGTCACTCAGAACAGGATGGGCAATGGTTTTAGGATTCTTAGTCTTCAAATTATTTTGAACAGTGCTATAGCCATCAGAGATGTTGACAAGGGAGGTGACTTATCCCCACGGAGTTTTTTGTTTTTAATTTTTCCTTTCCACCTTCCTTTTGGTATCTCCTTTTGTTCTTCCTCCAGCTTTGCCAGCAGGCATAACATTATCTGGATCTACATGGGGTCCTTAGGAGTAAGAAAGTGAGTCTACTGGGAATGAAAGCTGCTTTAAAATGGGTCCTTCTTGACTCATCCTGGCCCATCTCGCACTTAGCCATAAAGACTAGAAGATAGTAACTCTAACCATTTTTTGTACACTTACTCTCCACTACTTGAAATGAAGGAACAGCTTGGAACACAATGGAAACTCTAGAATATTAAAGGTAGTGGATGGTTATCAGGGAGAAGTGGAGAAGGGCCAAGAAGAAGGGGATACTAGATAGTCAGGAGGATTGCTTTAAAGCTGAGTTTACATGGCAAGTACACTGCTTCTATAGGATAATGTTTGGTAGAGGAGGAGAAATAGAGGTCTGTATTATGCCTTTTTTTCATTATTTACCTAACCTTGAAAATAACTTGTTGTCCCACCTCATCAAGAAACATGCCAAAGCGCGTGGCACTGGAGATTGATCTTGTTGCCTCCTATTGGTTAACCACAGTGTAGCAGTCCGCCTGCATGGTTGCTGATAAATGACCAGAACACAGCTTAAAGGAACAAGGAGTTTACTTTCTTACGACAGTCCGGTTACAGTTCATAGTCCAGCTTGACAGGAGAGCATGCACCAATACCAGGGCTGAGGGAACTGGCCACCATAACGGCTGAGAGATGGACAATCCTTACTTGCCAGACCAGCATGTCTGGCCACGTATACAGAAGGATGCCAACTCTCTCAACCAGGTCTCTCTGATTTATCCAGGGCCTAATTCCACCCACCATGGGCTGGGTCTTCCCCAGCAGCTAGACAATCTCCTTTAGGTTTGCTCTGGGCTTAACTCAACCATCAACTCTCTACAACTGTGCCCAGAGCTCAAACCCTCAAGAGTCAAGTTGACACCTATGTTTAACTATGACACACAGTCAGTCTTGAATTCACTCTGTAGCCCAGGTAGGTCTTGAAATTGTGACCCTTCTTGCTTCAGCCTCCTTAAATTGCTGAAATTGCAAGCATGTGTCACTATCCCTGGAAAGGAATTTCTTAAATTTATGTGTGTGTGTGTGTGTGTGTGTGTGTGTGTGTGTGTGTGTGTGTGTGTGTGTTTTGAAGCAGAATCTCCCCATGTAGCTCAAATGAACATTGAACTTGTGATTCTTCTTCTCAGCCTCCTGAATGCTAGGTTGCAGGAATGTATCATGCCCAAATGTGACTTCAGGCTTGTTCAATTTCTGATCCTTTCAGCTCTCCTTTACATGTGTTGCCAATTACTTTTGCACTCTACTATAGTCTATGGAGCCCAGACATTACAAGGCAGATGGCCCTTTAGCAATAGCATATACGACTAAGTCATAAATCCCAGGTTGTTCTTTCTTTATGAAAACTTGATTGGATTATTCAGTTGGAAACATAAGCACACAAAACAGTTCAAAAACCCTGAAGAGAAATGGAATTTAAAATGTAAGGCCTTCATGCACTCTCCAGGGCAAAAAAAGTACATTCTGCTTAAAATATACCCAATTCCTTGTGGAATTGTTGGTTTAAGTTTTTTTTACTTAATTTTTTATTAAGGGAAGGGAAAGGTCAGTAGAGCAAAGTTTCTATAGCAAGTTAGCAGCCACACCTCTTGTAACCTATGAAATAATTAAATTGAGAAGTGCAACTAGGTCAGAAGACAGCTCTGTGGGAACTGACTGACCAGTGGCTATATAACTGAGTAAATGAAGGCCATAGCACACTTTCCCAGGAGGAGGAAAACAGGATCGACAAAGGCCTATGGCTGCATCATACTGCCTTGCTGTCAGGAAAACCATTACCGTAGAGAGGGGAGTGCAGAGTCTTATGCTTTAATCATCTGTGTTTTCAGAATGGGAGGCAGTGGGATACCTTAAGGAGTAGAAAGACAAAATCTGAAAAAACAGAAGGTAAGCATCATGGTTTGCGATGTGTCCCCCACAGTCTCATGTGTTTGGGAAGGTCATGGCACCTTAGAGAGGTGGAGCCTTGTTGGAAGAAGGTGGTCACAGGGGGTGGGCCTTGAGGTGGATTAGTCCCACCCTACCTCTGGGAGAATTCTGTTTTTGCAGCAGCAGTTTTGTAGCTCTCAGCCTCGTGGATGGGTGTGACGTAGTCTGTCTCCAGCTTCTGCCAGCCAGCCATGCAGTGTCCGCCATGACAGACTATATCTCCCCTCTGGAACTGTAAGCCGAATAAATCTCCTTTCTCCTTCTAAATTTCTTGACTTTCAGTGTTCTCTTACAGCAACGGACAAAAGTAACCATTACAGTAAGGTTTGGGTTAGAAAACTCTGGAGATACCCAAACAAGGTGATCTCTTTCTGCTCTGCTACTTTGGCAAAAGTACATAGTCCTCTTTTTTTGTGGGTGGGGCGATAATAGGATTGAAAGTGATGTGTGAAGAGAAAAAATGCAGGTAGACCAAGAAAGGCAAGGTGGCAGGTACAAAAATCTTAGGCTTGTGTTAATTTTTAAATATGAAATCGTGCCCACAGGCTTATGTGTCTGAACAATTGGTTTCTAGCTGGTGGCACTGTTTTATTTTGGGGGGGAGGGTGGGAGTTGCAGAACCTTTAGAAGCAAGAAGCATGGAGAAGGGTAAAGGGTGGAGGTGAGATGCTGAGGGCATGCCTTGGAAGGTTATAACCAAGCTTTACTTCTGGCCAGAGCTTTCTACTTTCTAACCTAACAACACATAAACAAGCTGTGTTGAAAGCTCCTGCTGCTGAAGAGTCACTCAAGCTGCCATGTCTTCCTGGTCATGACAGGGTGATATCCCCCAAAGTCATGATCCAGAATGAATCCTTCTTCCCTTAAGTTGTCTCAGTCAGGCATTCTGCCACAATGACGAAACAAGAAATAATACAGCTTAGAAAACTGAGGGTTTGCCTTTGTCAAGAGGCTAAATTTTGTGCTCATGAGACACCTTCCTTCAAGTCCTAATCCCCCTCATCTTAACCTATTGCAGTAACTGGAAATTACCATTATTATGCCTACAAGTAGAAACTCAATGATTAGCATAGAGACTATTGGAAATGAATATTTAACATCAGGTGTGTTTATTTCAATGGCACCTCGGCAAACCAGATGCAAATGGATTAATCAACTCAGTTACATCCAATGTGAGAACTGCGGAGCATTATATGAAGCAACTATTTTATTTTATGCCTCCTGATGAGAACAGGATT
The DNA here is from genome assembly GCA_023101885.1 of Typhlomys cinereus. NCBI lineage: Eukaryota > Metazoa > Chordata > Mammalia > Rodentia > Platacanthomyidae > Typhlomys > Typhlomys cinereus. Next base: position 3,174,972 of record JALPQD010000236.1, on the reverse strand, counting down.
TGACTAAAAAAACTGTTTCTAATCTGAGTCATACAATGAAAGAGAGAGAGATGAGTTCTATTTTCTCAATATCAAATGGACAAAAGACTGTTACTGATCAATACCATCACTAACATAAGGACCGGAATCCTCACTCTCACCACTCCTGCAAATGCTGAGAGACAGGTATGGGATAATGCCCAATTCTTGGATCCTGAAAATGACTTATATGGCAGCCTCTTTGGTTAGAACCTGTGTCTGTTCTCTGCATTACTTCAACAGCATACCTGGACACCTTACTTGTCACGATTAATCATGTTTATCAGAGAGAGGTAGAAGGGAGGAAATGAAGAATGCACAACTTTGGGGCACTGGTGATGAGAAGGGTCAGTTGAGGATAGCAACCAGAGCTGCAACACTCATATATAGGCTTGGAAACAAAAGTCCAGGGTCATTTCCAGCTTGCTGAGTGACCTCCATTGCTCTATGAGTCACAGATTCAGATGAGTCACAGGCAAGGGGAAAGGCTGTTTTCTACTCATGGGACTTCTTCCTCATTTTCTGACCATATTTTTCCTAGTTAATTGAGGAAGGAACTGCAGCTTCTATGACATTCTATGGCTTCAGAGTCATACCCTTGTCATTTACCATCTGGAGATTGCTTTTCCTGTCTAAAGCTTAATGGTAGTTAACAGTACATCACAGAGAATTTAAATAAGCCATATAAAGAATTTTTGAGTTTCTGTCACAAATACTAAGAGCCAAAAGATTATGAATCACTAATCGTTATTCCACTAATTGCTATTGACTGATGAAATCTCAACATGTGGAGGTAATTAGTATACAGAAGTCAATAGAAGGTTATCCCCCACTTTAAAGAGCTAAGACAGATTTTTGATTTTTTAAAAAATTTTTTTTATTATTATTTATTCAATTGTGCGTGTGTGTATGTATGTGCGCGCGCATGTGTGTATGTGTGTGTGTAGAACCACGGATGTATCGGGAACCACCATGGACCGCCTCCACCTCCTTCTGCCCCGGGATTCACAGGCTCCGCCCTACCAGGACCAGAAGCGCAGGCCGCCCCCGCTTCCGCCTGGCATCTATACGTGGGATCTGGGATCCGAACTCAGGACTTTCTGCCTGCAAGGCAGAGGCTTAACCCCTGAGCCACCTCTCCAGCCCAGATTTTTGATTTTTTTAAAAGTCCATTTATTAGGAGTTTGGCTAGTGAGGATTGTCACTCCAGAATCTCATCATCCTGGAAGAAAAGGCCATGGTCAGAACTCATTTTTGCCAAAATGAAACAATACATATCCACTAGCTCTGCATGAGAGAGTAGATGCCCTTCTTCATGACCCTTCCCAGCATCAGGGAAAGCCCATACAAATGCAGGAGCTACCTTCAGCTTGTTAGGCTTTGACTATGAATTACAGATATCACTGGGATTCTCTCTGTGACTGTGGGTTAATTTTGTTCAGACTGTATAGAAAGATGATCTCATGGGCTGGGGAGGTGGCTGTGACATAGTTAGCTACAGGTGTCAACTTGAAAGTTGAGAGTTTGAGCTCTGGGCACATTCATAAAGAATCATTGGTTGAGTTAGATCCTGGAGCAAGCCTGGAGGAGACTGTTTAGTTGATGGGAAGACTCAGTCCATGGTGGGTGGACTAGTTTCTGGATAGGTGAATAAAATGGAGGAAGCTGGTTATGGCAGTTGACATGCTTCCATCTACTTGGTCAGCCATTCAGGTCTGGCCAGTAAGAATTGTTTGTCCCTGTCAGCACTCCTGTGGATTTGAAATAATTTACTTGGCCCTTGATGTTGGTGTGAGCTCTCCTGCCAGGTTGGACAAGGAACTGTAACCGGACTGGACTATCATAAGAGAAAACAAAAGCTCTTTGTTCTCCTACAAGCCATTAGATCATGAATTTATCAGCCACAATGCAGGCTAACTGTGACGATTTGCTACTACAAAAAAAAAGACCTGAGCTAGGATTTCCAGATCCCACATGAAAATGACTGGCCAGCATGGGGGCCGGCCTGTAATTATGACCCCGTGAAGTTGGAGCCTGGGAATCTGGAAAGCAAGTTGACTAACCAAACTAGCCCTAATGATCTTCTGGGTTTTATTAGAGACCCATACTCAAAAGAATAACGTGGCGGAAGGTCCTGAGTTTGGATCCTAGACCCCACGTATAGACGCCGGGTGGAAGCGGGGGCGGCCTGCGTTTCTGGTCCTGGTAGGGTGGAGCCTGTGAATCCCAGGACAGAGTAAACAAGGAGGAGGTGGAGGCGGTCCATGGTGGTTCCCAAATTCGTCTGTGGTTCTACACACACACACACACACACACACACACACACACACACACACACGTGCACAATTGAATAAATAATAAAAAAGAATAAAGTGATTGAAACTGATCTCCATAGCAATGCCAGGCCTGCACATGCATGCTCAATCACATGCACCCATCCAACTGTGCCCATCCACATACAAATAAATATACACATGCAAGCACCAGAAGACAAAATGAAAGAAAAAATGATGTTGCTTGTCACTGTCAGGAGAACCTGTCTTTTGGCCATCTGATGACCCTCACATTTAATTATGTAGCTTTCTAATTGAAGACCATCTTACTAGTGTCTATCACTGGAATTTGCACATTCATCAAGATTTCATTATTGTTTTGTGTTTAATGTATTTTTTTTCCTCCCAAGAAAGTAAAACTGTAAGCACCTAGAAGTATCACAATGTTTCCCACACTAGATTCAGAGAACCACTTTCAGGACAGAGTGTGCTTTTAATATCTCCAGAAATCAATAAGGAACAATTTACACAGTCTGTAGTCAAAGGAAATGGACAAGCTTCCAAGCTCCAAAAGTAGTCTCTGTGTGTGTGTGTCCTCTTTTTCTCTCCCTTTCTCCTCTCCTCTCCCTCTCCTTTTCCTCTTTTTTCTCTCTCTTTCCCCTCTCTATCCCCCCTCTCGCCTCTCTCTGTCTCTCTTTCCCCTCTACCCCAAGGCTTTGGTAATGGTTCATATGCTCAAAGCCAAAGACATAATCAGTATGAGTGTTAGAGCTGTCCTAGTTTGGAGGCGCCTGCAAACACCAATGAGAATAAGACATCGGCTCAGCATGCCTTATAGAGTTCAATAATGACCACTGCTCCTGCTTGTGCTGTTCTGCCATCTGACAGGTATAGCATAGCTCCTGCTGGGTCCCACCCCACAACAGAGAAATGTGCCCCTCTTCAGGTGAGGAGGCTGCATTTCCTATTATCACCTTCTTTGGGGGTCTGTGAAATCCAATAGCTTGCAACACATCTCAGTTTCCTTATCTGGGGTTAACAGGAAACAGAGTGTGTTTGTCTCTCATTAGAGAGGAGTGGAATTGCTGTGAGATGGTATTTCAAATTGGGAGGGCGATTAGAAACTGCCTTGACCAAGGGATTCATTTGTCACAAATGAATAAATTAAGATCCAGAGAGATTTTTGTCACTTACCCAAGGATATTTCATCTACATTGTTACTCAAACCAGAACTAGAATCCAGAAATCCTGATGCCCAATTCAATGTTTCATCCAGGACAACATGTTATTTTCCACTTAGAGGACATTTATTCTATCATAAGTAATAAGGGCTCATACTTAGTTATCACTCCCTATGTGTCAAGCACAAGACCATATCTAGTCCACAAAGTAACCCTAAAAGGTAGGGAGGCCAAGTAACTGAACCAAGATTGTACATTTCACTATACTGGTTATCTAATATTTAACTAAGCCATCTAATCCAATCCAGAAATAATAGACTAAGGGAGATAGTGATGTTGATCAGGCTCGATAAAGCAGAATATCAGAATGTATATTTATTTGTTTTTATCTTGATAAGATAATTGCAATAACTTACAAATCTATTTCTCTCATTGATGGTAAGAAATGTGCACAGTTTGCTAGAATCCTTGGAGGCTAGGGACAGACAGTCACAGTAGTGTTCCTAAGCTTAAGGGGAACACAGGAAAGGGTTCTGGGAAATGCCCCTGGGTCCTTGGACCTCATCGGAGAGGAGGACCCAGAGGAGAGTTTGGCATGCACAAAGGATGCTCCGGGGATTGGAGGGGGCACTGGGGGATGGGGAGGGGAGGGAGAGGGGAGGGGGGTGCAGGGGGGTCAGGAGCAGGTGGAGGGACAGGGGACGGGTGTACCTGTTAAGTTTGTATGAGTGGAAATAATAATAATAATAATAATAATAATAATAATAATAAATGTGCACAGTTTGGAATTAAAAGTGGCTGGCCAAAAATGGAAATTAAAAAAAGCTGATAGAAGTTGCCTTATTTTCATCTTTTCATTCCTGTAATGACTACATGACACAAACAGTTTAGGGGAATGAGGTGTTTATTCATGCCCTTCATTCTAGGTTACAGCCCATTATGGTAGATATTACCAGTAGAGGCCAAGAGAACTAGTCACACCACACCCACAGAAAAAAAATTAAGAGAGGTACATACTTTCTAGCTTGCCAGTTGGTCACTTACTAGGTCTGTCTTACCTACTTTGTCCGAGGAATGGTTCTACCCTCTAGACATATCAGTGAGACCACCTATCTCTTTGCCTTAACTAAATAATTCTTTGTACGTATGTCTAAAGGCTCAGTTCTTAATTGACAAGTTGACACTTGCAACTCACTACCACAGAAATTGAGGATAGAATAGCAGTTACCAGAGGCCGAGCAGAATAGGGGAGAGGGAAGAAAAAAGAAAGGTTGATTGATGGGTACTAACTTAAAGGTAGGTGGAAATTAAAATTCAGATGTAGCTGCTGCAAGGTAGAGTGACTATAGATAATAGCGAGGAACCATAAAAATGTACCATGTATTTTGAAAATCTGGCAAATAATAGTTTGATAGAGCTCACCACAAAGAATTGATAAGTTTGTTTAAGGAGACAAATATATTTAACCTGATTTAAACATGTAATGCATGTGTGAATCAGAAATCCCATGATATCCCATTCATATGTGTAATTTTGGTTTGGTGTATCAGTTAAGAAATAAAAAAGTTTAAAGTGTATTCATCTAAGACCCACCGGTTTGCATCTACTACATATGTATATGTGTACATATGCATATGCAATATAAATCCACATGTCTACAGCCAAATGACTTTCAATAAAAGTGTGAAGAACATACATTTGAGACAAAAATAGACTTCAATAAATGGTGTTGGGGAAATGTAGAAGAATGAAATTAGAGCCCCCTATTTCTTGCCAGTCACTAAGATGAATATAAAATAGATTAAGGAGTTAAATATAAGATATGCAACTACCATTAATTAAAGAAACCATAGTGAACAAGCCTTAAGATATTGGGATGACTTGAATGTGCTATTACAACAAGACTCCAGTTTAACAGCTTTTTGTCTCTGGCCAGGGGGTGACATACAGTGCCCAGCAGAATGGAGTGAAGGGAATTGCAGGAGCAGCAAAACTGCAAAAGAAAATCAACAAACCACAATCCAGAACTTCAGAGACTCTATATCAATCACATAGAACTAGGACAGCCTAATCTCTCCCCATCCTGGAGCTCAGGGACATTTGCGGAAGAGGGGGCGGTAAGATTGTAAGAGCAAAAGGATGGGAGGAGCAACGATTTGCAAGATTCTCAACAATAGTTGGGGCCAAAGCAATCATAATGGAACTTTGCATGCCCTGCGCAATGTCCAGCGCACTGTTGCCCTCATAAAGTCTAGCATCTGATAAGGGCACCGAGACCCCTGGAGGCAAGGGATTGACAGCCATAGTAGTGATCTTATGCTTAAGGGGAACAAGAGAAAGGGCTTATGGAAATGCCACTGGGTCCTTATATGTCATCGGAGAGGAGGACACAGTGGAGAGTTAGGCACACACAATAAAGAACTATCTGGGAATTGGGGGGGAGGCACTGGGGGAAGGGGAGGGGGAAGAGGGGGGAGGGAGGGAACTGGTAAAAAATTTTTAAAATGTATAATTAAATTTTTAATAAAAAAAAAAAAAAAAAAAAAAAAAGATATTGGGATGAATGGGCAAGGATGTTCTTGGAGAAGCATGTTCTTAGAGAAGACCTCAGAAGCACAGAAAACAAACAAACAAAAAAAATCAGTGAGCAAAATTACATACAACAACAAAAGCTTTTACACAGTGGAGGAAACAACAAAAGCGCAACAAAACAATCTACGTAGTTTATGAAAATATTTGCAAATTATATATCTGAAAAGGGGTTGGTATCCAGGATTTATAAAAGACTTTAAAATAACAATAACAACAAATAACCCAATTTAAAAATGAACAGTAGACATTTGTTGAAAGAAGCCACACAACTAGATAAGAGGAACATAGAAAAAATTTTCAACATCACTAATCATCAGAAAAATGCAAATCAAAACCACAATGAGATGCCCCCTCACTCTGGTCAAAATTGTTGTCATCTCAAAGACTAAAGATAAAAATGCTGTTAATGATTAGGAAAAAAGGGAACCATCGCATACTGTTGACGTGGATTTAAACTAGGACAGCCATTATACATGGAGATTCCACAAAATAGTTTAAATAAAATTGTCAATTTCGCAATCCCACTGCTCAGTATGTTGGGTAAAGGAAATGAAATCACTCTGTCAAAGAGACATCTGAACCTCCGTGTTCGCTCCAGCACTATTTGCAATCTCTGCAGCCTGCTAACATGACTAGAACTGGAGAATTCTGTCAAATGAAAAAAGTCAGGCTCAGAAGGACAAATACTGTGATTTTATTTACAGGTAGAGTTTGAGAACGTTGAACTGGTGGAGATAAAGATTATTATGGTCGTTGCCAGTGGCTGGGAGTAGGTGTGGGAAGGTGTTGGTCAAAGGATATAGTTTTGGTTGTACAAAACAAATAAATTCTGGAGAACAAATGTGCAGCATGGTGACTGTTGTTAATAACCAGGTATCCTTGAAAATTGCTCAAAGAGAAGATATTACATGTTCTTATGACAAAAAAACAGCATAATCATTTCACAAATATTGTAAATCATGGATACCATTGGATTTGTTTAACCCCAATATGACTACACACCTAACAGAGTGGTTAAAATGAAAAGTAATGCCAGCCGACGCTTATGAGGATGAATGTCTGGCCCTTATTCCAGGTAGGAGTTTGAGAAGGGCAGGACTATAGGGATTCTCTCCTGGTGCTCTTTGAATCACAGTTAGAAAGTCTTTACACACTAAAATTTCCCCATGTCTGGACAGATTTATATTTGGCATTGTGCTGTGTAGTTGGTTGCCTGACCACATTTCCCAGGAGGTCAAGGATTGCAGTAAAGAGTGACCATTTCAATTACCGTTTTTTGGAAAACACCCTTGAATGACTCTAGTGATCTCAAAGGGAACATTGTATTAGGTCTTAGAAATTCTTTAACAATCCCAATTACTTTCTTAAACTCTGAAATGCCCTCAGGATAGGGGGACACCTTTGATCTACATTTTATTTTATTTTCTCCTTTGTCCTCCACAAAGATTTCCTGACCTCACCTGGTCCACATTAAACTAATCCTTTAGAATGTCTCCTGCAATGACAAGTTCAGGTGGCCTTTCCAAAGACTATGAAATTTAACACATTTTTCTGGTTTGTAATCTTATTTTGCTTGTCTCCTCAGTTCGGCTGCTTACTTCTTGACGATCAACTTATTTGTACAGAAGTCAGAGTTCAGAAATACAGTTGAAAATTGGCTGAAAATGCAAATCTCTCACCTTCCTAAAGCTCAGGGAACCTTGCGGAAGAGGAGGCAGTAAGATTGTAAGAGCCTAAAGATGGGGAGGAGTTAGGACATGCAAGATACTCCACACAAGTTAGGTAATCATAATAGGACTTTGCATGACCTGCGCAATGACCAACGTATCATTGACCCCCCAAAGTCTAGCATGGATCACAGGCACTAGGATCCTTAAAGGCAAGGGATTAACAGCCACAACAGTGTTTCCATACTAAAGGGGAACACAAAAAAGTACTCTAGGCAATACTACTGAGTCCTTATACCTCATCAGAGAGGAGGACCCAGAGGGAAGTTTGACATGAACGCTAAAGGATGCTTTAGTGATGGAGGGGGGGCAATGGGAGAAAGGGGGAGAGGAAGGGAAAAAGTGGGGAGGGAGCAAGGGGATCCAGGGAGGGGTGGAGAGAGGGAGGGGAATGGGGTACCTATCAAGTTTATATGAGTGGAGGAAATAAATAAATATTTTTTAAAAAAGAAATGATCGGCAGTTTCTTGTGTGATCACTGCCTGCAGTTTTTCTGCTAGCTCTAAGACTCTAAGTGAATTATGTTGGACTCTGTACTTAATCAGACTGAAGTCTGATCCTCTCTTCTTCCCTGGGCCTTTTGCCATAATCACAAAGAAAACCCAGTCTTCGATGAATGTCAGTTAGGAGGTAGATAAACGCTGCCCAAGCATTAGTGTGGGAACAACAGTTCATGAGCGCTGAGTCATCTCCCTCCCTGGAGGGTGACCAGGAAAATGGGAAATGACTATGTACCAGGGATTGTGGGATTGTGCTTTGTTGGCAGCTGGTGAGTGGCAGAGTTGGACTAGAAACCCTGGCAGGCTGGGTTAGATAGCATCTCAGGAGACTGCTCTGTGAATGAGCATACTGTTTTTCTGGTTTACAAACATTTGCAGCATTCTTCCCCTCTGTCCACAGGAACAGGGATTCTTTGCCTCTGTCTGTCTATCTGTCTGTCTGTCTGTCTGTCTGTCTGCCTGTCTGATTCCAAACTCCTGTCAGACAATAATTGTGTGAAAAGAATAGTCTGTTCTGTCCCTGCAATTGTCCCTGTTATGTTATCTCCCATGCTGCTGTTGTGTGGAGAAGCTGCTGTTTCGCAGAGTGCTTTAGTTATTTCTGGGGATGTTTGAAGTGGACCTGAACAAAGAGTTGTATCTGCACCCCTCAATCATTTTGTGACATTGTTAACAGGAATATGCACATACGTACTTAATCTGAGTTTCTTCCTTGTTGTAATATAGGAGAAATAGACGATGAACTGTGAAGTAGCCCCACTGCAGGATGTTGGAAAAGACTTACCAAGGGGTTAGGACTTTGGTTGGGTGATTTAGAGGAAGGTTAAAAGGAGCTGGGATTTTGCTCCAGATCAGGTATGTCAGAGGACACAGCAATTCTGCAATGGAGGTATCCCTATTAAATCTTACCCAGAGGGAGGGAAGACTAGAGCAGAGCTAAAACTGTAGTTAAGAAAGAAGCAGAAATCATGCATAATAGCTGCAAGAGAGATGTGTTGTCATTTCTGTGGTTTGGGCAAATTTTGCATTTTATCTGCTTTCAGATATTACAGAATGGTCTTGCTTTTGTCTGGATCCGTCACAGTCACAGAGCTGCCTTGTGTGGTGTTGGCATGCTGTAGAATTATGTTCAACAAAACACCAAGACCTACTTTAGTGTTGCTACTACTGCCAGGTGAGCGCCTAGCAACCCCATGGCCTAGATGGTAGCTTTACCCCATTTCTGTGTGTGAGAAAATACTTTTTCTTAGATCAGGATTTTCCGAGGGGCATGAGCAGGGGTGTCCCTTAAATGCATTTCAGATAGTCTTGGGTTGCCCTCATCTCACAGGTATGCTTGCTTGCCTCCAAGCCTTTATTCTCTTGCTCCCCACTGCATCGCTCTGTCCTAGTATCCCTAGCCTCTGGCATATATCTTGGTTTATCTCTAGTACTGTCTTTTCTCTGAGGTCATCTCTGAAATTCCCTAAAGGACTTTCTTACTGCTCCGATCCCCAAGTGTTTATTGTTTGCTCTGCTTCCTTGGTACTTTCCAATGATACCAAATGTCATAGGGAGATACAGGTGTCAACTTGACTATTGAAGAGCATATTTGTAAAGAATTAGTAGTTAATCCCTAAGCAAGCTTGCAGGGAATTGTTTAATTGATGGGGGAAGGGGAAGAACCATTCCATGATGTGTGGAACCATTCTCTGGATAGGTAGAGAAAATGGAGAGAACCGGTTAAGAAAATTTGGCATGTGTTGGCATACTTGGACAAACATACTCTCTGGCATATCCTGTGGATATGGTGTGACCAATTTCCTCAGCCTCTAGTGTTGGTGTACGCTCTCCTGCCAAATCAAATTAAGAACTGTAACTGGACTCCTGTAAGTCAGAATAAAACCTTTGTTTCTTAATAAGTCATCTGGTTGTGCATTTCTTGGCAGCAAACATGCTAACTGTGTCACCAAAACTGTCTAATTTGCTATCATATCCTGAGGCCCCAAACTACATGTGACCTAGTGATAAGTGGTAGTACATCTGCTATTTCCTGTAAGTTACTTCAATTGTGTGTTGAGTACTCATACGTACCAATCTCTGGTCTAAATTTCTAACATATATTAATTCATGCACTAGTCACAACAAGCCTATGAAATAAATGCTATTATTGTTTCTTGTTTTTTCATGTTAGAAGATGCACTGATATACTTGGAGGCTAAATCATTACCCAAGATTACACGATGCATCTAAGTTTCAGAGCCACGGGCCAATCCAGACAGCTTAGTGCAAGAGTTTGATAAACGCTGTTTATATTCATAGCAGAGGGCTGGAGAGATGGCTCAGGAGTTAAAACTCTGTTTCAAAAGCAGAAGGTTCTGGGGCTGGAGAGGTGGCTCAGGGGTTAAGCCTCCGCTTTGCAGGCAGAAGGTCCCGAGTTCGGATCCCAGATCCCACGTATAGACGCCAGGCGGAAGCGGGGGCGGCCTGCGCTTCTGGTCCTGGTAGGGCGGAGCCTGTGAATCCCGGGGCAGAAGGAGGTGGAGGCGTCCATGGTGGTTTGCGAATTCATCCGTGGTTCTACACATACACAGACACAGACACACACATACACACACGCGCGAGTGAGCACATACACACACACACATGTACACAGTTGAATAAATAATAATAATAAAAAAAAACAAAAGCAGAAGGTCCTGAGTTCAGATCCCATGTCCCATGTAAAAACACCAGGCAGAAACAGCAACAGCCTGCACTTCTGACCCTAGTGGGCAGAGCCTACAAGATTGCAAAGCAAAAAGGAGGTAAAAGTCGTCCAGGATGAATACAGTTTCCTCTGATACACACACACACACACACACTAAAGTTTTTTTTAAGAACTTATATTCACAACAGAAACATCTGGAATTAAAAAGAACTCTGTGGAAATTTTCCTCATTGCTTTAACTCAACTCTGAGAGAGTTGGAGAAATGTAAATTTCTCCTACACAGGTAGACTCCAAGGTAGAAAGTTAATGGGTAAAAGACTACCATGCAGATACATTACGGCATAGTACTCCCATATCCAAAGCATTTGCCCCTTTGTAAATCTATCCCTACACATTCGTTTAAAGAGGGGATGTACTTGTCTGCACTTCAGATTGCCTCTGATCTACTTTCCTTCTCATCCCTTACTGTTCTTTCCTTAATCTCATCTAACTCCTAGTCACTGAAAGACCCAAATGGGGGCCATTTTTAGTGTTTTACTAGTTTTGATAATGTGTACATGTCATCTTAATGACCAGAAGGTTCTGAAGTTCAGTGGTGTGATAAGGCACTCTGACACCAAATAGTACCAAATGACCTTCTGAAAGGCGACTTAGCCCAGAACATGTGTCTATGGGCTGCACAATTTGGGGTTGTTGTTTCACTCTTAGCATAGGGCTTCTTGAACTAGACCTACCAGGCAGCCCAGGGGGATCTTCTCTACATTTCTTTTGCCTAAAGCCATTAACTCCTTCAGTGGTTCTCTTGATATAGTCCTGCTGATTAAAAAAACCTCTTCTGGTCAGGCATGGGTGGTGCAGAGCTGCCATCCCAAGCACTGGGAAGGCAAAGGGAGGAGGATGGCAAGCTGAAAACAAGCCTCAGCTACACAATGAGATCCTGGTTCACAAAAAAAGTCAATAAACAAAAATAATTTCCTATTAACCACTTGGAAGATAGAAGTAAAATCTAATCTATATAGATCTGTCTATGTATGTATCTGTCTGTCTGTCTGCCTGCCTATATGTATGTATGTATGTATATATGTATGCATATATGCTGAAGATATAAGTAAAATCTGGCCCTTTTCACCCCACCCCACTCCGCCGGTCGGGACGCGCGTGCGCGGTCCAGCCGGGCCTCACCCCACGCCCTAGGTAAGTCCCCGTTCGGGCCCCGCCCACCAGGACCCCAGGTCAGCCCACAGGGACCCGGCTCCGACTCCCACCATCCAGCCAGAGCCGCGCGCCGGGGCCAAGGGACGAGGAGGACCTCCCCCTGTGTCCGGGCCCCGCCCCAGCTGCCCTCGGGTTAAATAGCTCCACGCCGACGCCCCCATCCTCCCTTTACACCCCACCCTGCTCCGCCAGTCAGGACGCCCAGGCGTGGTCCAGCCGGGCCTGACACCGCGCCCTAGGTAAGTCTCCGCCCGACCGCCCACCAGGACCCCAGGCCAAATAATTCAGTTTAGTGAAACTGAGAGATCTTAAGAGTTAAAATGGCAATGCCAAAGTCAAAGTGCAAATCCATGAGAAGCAACACTCAAGTAAACAAATTTCCCACTGAAGAAATTAATCCCATAATGTTAGACTCCAACAAGAACAAACCCGCGGAAAAAGGCCAAGAAAGCCTCACCCAGGATAAGGTCTTTCAAAATATGATCATTACCATGTTCAATACTATGAAAGAGGAAATCCGGGAGGAATTACATAATCGAATCAATCGCTTTGAAGAGGAACACAACAGACATCTGGAGGAGTTGAGAAAAACAGTGCAAGAAACAAAAAGTGGCATAGAGCAGTTAAAACAAACTCAAGCAGAGTTTAAAACTGAGCTAAAAGACAAGTTATCTTCGACCCAGACCGCCACAGAGAGTCTTATCAACAGAACTAACGAAGCAGAAAACAGAATTTCAGACCTTGAAGATAAAGTGGGAGTACTAACCAGCTCAATGGAAGAGGTGGTTAAAGCCAAAAAGGTACTTGAGAGAAATATCCAAGAGATATGGGACACCCTGAAGAAGCCTAACATGCGTATTCATGGAATACCAGAGCAAGAATCTCAAAATACCACCCCTGAGGAAATTTTTCAAACGATCATCAAGGAAAACTTTCCTCATCTAAAAAAAGAGAGGCCCATCCATATACGAGAGGCATTCTGCACCGCAAACAGATACGAACAAAATAGAAGCACACCGCAGCAAATAATAGTTAAAACACTCCACATTCAAGATAAAGAACTGGTGCTGAGAGCTCCAAAGGAGAAAAAATAAGTCACTTTTAAAAGTAAACCTATTAAAATAACAAATGACTTCTCAGTCGAAACAGTAAAAGCAAGAAGAGCTTGGAGAGACATACTTCAAGTATTGAATGAGCAAAAATGTCAACCCAGGCTGTTTTATCCTGCAAAACTATCTGTCATGATCGAGGGAGAAAGAAAAATTTTCCAGCACAAAGACAACTTGAAGGGATACATGTCCACCAAATCAGGCCTTCAAAAAATGCTAGAAATGATACTCAAGCGTGAAGAAAAAAACAGGCATATCCAGGAGAACAGAAGGCAAATATAACACCATTAAAAGCGAAGCAATATACTTATAAAAGCTACTAAACATAATAAAAGTCTGGAATTAATAGTTTCTCCATTATAACACTAAATGTTAATGGACTTAATTCACCAATCAAGAGACACAGATTACAAACTTGGATTAAAAATCACAATCCATCAATCTGCTGCCTGCAGGAAACCCATCTCACCACAAAAGATAGGCACGCTCTAAAAATAAAAGGCTGGTCAACAATTCTACAAGCAAATGGAAGCAGAAAACAGGCAGGAGTAGCCATTATGCTATCAGACAAAGTGGACTTCAAACCAAAGAAAATTATAAGAGACACGGATGGATACTACATTTTAGTCACAGGTACAATTCACCAGGAAGACTTCACAGTACTGAACATTTATGCACCCAATACGGGCCCCTCCACATTCATTAAGAAAACCCTACAGCGTCTAAAGCAAGAAATCAACCCCCAAACGATAATTATTGGGGACTTCAACACCGCCCTCTCAACATGGGATAGATCAACAGGTCAAAAGCTTAACAGAGACACTTTGGAACTTAATCACACCCTTAAAGAAATGGACTTTACAGATCTCTATCGAACTTTTCATCCACGCACCAAAGAATACACATTTTTCTCAGCAGCACACGGAACTTTCTCCAAAATAGATCACATATTGGGCCACAATATGAATCTACACATATACAAGAAAGTTGAAATTCTAACCTGTGCCCTATCAGACCACCACGGCCTAAAGCTGGACATCCACAAAACATCAAACAAGAGAAAATACACTAACTCCTGGAAACTTAACAATATGATGCTGAATGAGAACTGGATTCATGAAGAAATTAAAAAGGAAATTCAAGATTTCCTGAAAGTGAATGATAACGAAAATACAACTTACCAAAATCTCTGGGACACAATGAAAGCTGTCCTAAGAGGTAAGTTCATAGCTCTTAATGCCTACGTCAAAAAAATGGAAACATCAGAAATAAACAACTTAACAATGCAGCTTAAAGCTTTAGAGAAACTAGAGCAATCTGATCCCAAAAGCAGTAGAAGAGAGGAGATTAGCAAAATAAGGGGAGAAATATCTGAAATCGAGATTAAGAAAACGATAGAAAAAAATCAACCAATCAAAAAGCTGGTTCTTTGAAAACATCAACAAGATTGATACACCCCTAGCTAAATTAACCAAATGCAAGAGAGAGAAAACGCAAATTAACAAAATTAGAAATGAACATGGAGTTATCACTACTGATACCCAAGAAATCCAGAGAATTATAACATCATATTTCAAAAACTTATACTCTGTGAAGTTTGACAACACACAAGAGATGGATGAATTTCTAAGTAAACACAACTTACCTAAATTGAATCAGGAAGTTGTGAATTATTTAAATAGTCCTATAACACATAAGGAAATTGAGGAAGTAATCTTGAATCTTCCCACCAAAAATGTCCTGGACCAGATGGATTCAGCACAGACTTCTACCAGACATTTAAGGAGTTAATAACACCAATACTCCTTAAACTGTTCCATCAAATAGCAAAGGAAGGAACACTACCAAATTCCTTCTATGAAGCCAATATCGTTTTAATCCCAAAACCTAATAAACATTCACTTAAAAAAGAAAACTATAGGCCGATCTCCCTGATGAACACAGACGCAAAGATTTTCAACAAAGTCTTAGCAAATCGGATTCAAAAACATATCAAAAAGATCATTCACGGGGACCAAGTAGGCTTCATCCCCGGCACGCAAGGTTGGTTCAACATACGCAAATCAATAAATGTAATTCATCATGTAAACCAGTCCAAAGTCCAAGACCACATGATACTCTCGATAGATGCAGAAAAAGCTTTTGACAAGATCCAACAGCCTTTTATGATCAAAACGCTAGAGACAGTGGGAATGGAAGGAACCTTAATCAATATAATAAAAGCTATGTACAACAAGCCCACAGCAAGGATTATGCTCAATGGGGAACAATTGGAAGCATTCCCACTTTGATCAGGAACTAGACAAGGCTGTCCACTCTCACCACTTCTATTCAATATTGTACTTGAAGTCTTAGCTGAAGCCACAAGACAAGAAAGGGATATAAGAGGGATTCAAATCGGCAAGGAAGAAGTCAAGCTATCCCTATTTGCAGATGACATGATCTTATACCTGAGGGATCCAAAAAACTTCACCAGGAAGCTCCTGGAACTAATTGAGAAGTTCAGCAGGGTGGCAGGATACAAAATAAATGTGCAAAAATCAGAGGCCTTCCTATATGCCCAGAATGAAAGAAGTGAAAACGCCTTGAGAGAAACAATCACATTTACTACAGCCCCTAAAAAAATGAAATACCTTGGTATAAACCTAACTAAGGAGGTAAAAGACCTTTACAATGAAAACTTTAAAACCCTAAAGAAAGAAATAGCAGAAGACACCAGAAGGTGGAAAGACCTCCCTTGTTCCTGGATTCGCAGAATCAACATCGTAAAAATGACCATCCTACCAAAGGCAATATACAGATTCAATGCTATACCAATCAAAATCCCAAAGCAATTCTTCAAAGAAGTTGACCAAACAATCTCAAAATTCATATGGAGGCACAAAAGACCCAGGATAGCAAAAACAATCCTGAGTAACAAAAACACAGCTGGAGGTATTACAATACCAAACCTAAGTCTATACTACAAATCCATAGTTATAAAGACAGCCTGGTACTGGCTCCAAAATAGACACACAGATCAATGGATAAGGATTGAAGACCCAGATATAAGCCCACAAAATTACAGCCATTTGGTCTTTGACAAAGGAGCCCAAAGAATCCAATGGAAAAAGAACAGCATCTTCAACAAATGGTGCTGGCAAAACTGGATCTCCACATGCAGAAGATTAAAGCTGGACCCGTACTTGTCACCATGTACAAGACTTAATTCCAAATGGATCAAGGACCTTGATAAAAGGCCAGAGACTATAAAAACCATAGTTGAAAGGATAGGGAACTCCCTCGAGCTGATTGGGCTAGGCCAACATTTCCTAAACAGACATCCAATGGCACAGTCACTGCTACCAACTCTCAACAGTTGGGATCTTGTGAAATTAAAGAGCTTCTGTTCAGATAAAGAGATTATAACACAAGCTCAAAGGCAACCCACAGAATGGGAGAAAATCTTCACTAACCACATATCTGATAGAACTCTGCTGTCCAGAGTGCACAAAGAACTTAGAAGACTAAACACCAAGGAAACCAATGGCCCAATTAAAAAATGGGCCCTGGAACTTCAAAGAAACTTTACCAGGGATGAAATTAAAATGTCTAACAAATATCTGAAAAAATGCTCCACTTCCTTAGCCATCAGGGAAATGCAAATCAAAAGTTCCCTGAGATATCATCTCACCCCGGTCAGGATGGCAAAAATCCACAATACAAACAACAACAAATGTTGGAGAGGATGTGGAGAGAGGGGAGCTGTCCTACATTGCTGGTGGGAATGCAGGCTCATACAGCCACTCTGGCGAGTCATCTGGAGATTCTTAAAGAAATTAAAGATTGAAATGCCATATGACCCTGCTTTTCCACTTTTGGGAATAACCCCCCATACAGCAGAGGTTCACCTCAATAGCACAAGCACGACCATGTTCATAGCAGCACTGTTTACAATAGCAAAGTCATGGAATCAACCCAAATGTCCAACAGTTGACGAGTGGATAAGGAAACTGTGGTACCTCTATACAATGGAGTACTACTCAGCCATCAAAAATGATGAATTACTGGAATTTGCCGGGAAATTGATGTCATTAGAAACAATTATATTAAGCGAAGTATCCCAGACCCAGAAAATTAAGCACCGTATGTACTCCCTAATAGGTGGCTCCTTGTACCAATCCCACCCAGCCCACCTAGAGACAGTAATTGCAAGGATTATGAACAGGAGGGATGGGGTAGGAGGGCCACACCAGAAACAAGGAGAGAAGGGACCATGTTACAGCAGGGAAAATAGGCCTCCACCAAGGACCCAAATAAGTAATGAGACATCTGATTAAGTTCACAGACTTTTGTTCCTGATCGTTTACTACTGAGGGGGTGTGATCTCACCGGAAGAGGAGGGCATATAGTCTGGCAGATAAAAAGTAACCATTTTGCAAATGGGTGATAGATCCCTCCCTTAGTATGGTTTCCCACTTTTATTACATCTACCTTTGAATGTGCTTTTATCACAAGACTCTAACAGCTTTTTGTCTCTGGCCAGGGGGTAACATACAATGCCCACCAGGATGGAGTGAAGGGCATTGCAGGAGCAGCAAAACTGCAAAAGAAAATCAACAAACCACAATCCAGAACTTCAGAGACTCTATATCAACCACCTAGAACTAGGCCAGCTTAGTCTCTCCCCATCTTGAAGCTCAGGGAAATTTGCGGAAGAGGGGGCGGTAAGAGCAAAAGGATGGGAGGAGCAATGATATGTAAGATACTCTATACTAGTTAGAGCTGAAGCAATCATAATTGGACTTTGCATGCCCTGCGCATTGTCCAACACACTGTTGACCCCACAAAGTCTAGCATCTGCTAAAGGCACCAAGAGCCTTGGAGGTAAAGGATTGGCAGCCACAGCAGTGTTCCTATACCTAAGGGGAACACGGGAAAGGGTTCAGGGAAAGGCCACTGGGTCCTTGTATGTCATCGTAGAGGAGGGCCCAGAGGAAAATCACACATGCACAAGAAAGGACTCTCTGGGAATTGGGGCAGGAGGTACTGGGGGATGGGGAGGGAGAGGGGTGGTGAGGAGGAGCAGGGGGTACGGGGGGAGGAGGAGGAAGGGAGGGAACTGGTGTACCTAATAAGTTTGTATGAGCTGAAAAAAAAAAGATGGAAGGGAGAACATATTAGAAGGATTGGTCGGGTAACGGGAGTGAGAGTGGATATGATCAAGATATATTGTATGCATGTATGGGATTGTCAGTGGATAAATAAAAAATGTTATTTAAAAAATTAATGATCAGATGGGGGATTTAGGTTAGAGGTGGAATATTTGCCCAAGCTTGATGAGGCTCTGAATTCAATCTCCAGTCCTCCTCCTTTCACATGCACATACTCAAACACACATGTGTAAATATACACACATGCATACGCACACAACACACACACACACACACACACACACACACACACGAGTACACAGACATGCCACGCCATATGCCACAACTCCTCCCAACGCACATACACATGCCTGAAGAGAAAAAGAAAATCAAACCGCCCAGGAAGGGAAGACTTGAAATCATTATATAGGAATTGCCCCAAACCCCTTCTGGAACACCAGTAATTTATAGCAGCTTCCTTCAAGAGTTCTGGTTTCAATTAATAACATGACACATAGTAGATGGGAGCAAGCCTGTAGGGATGGCAGTAATGGGTCAAACTCCCAAGGTCTACAACTTTTGAGACTGGATTTTTTTTTTTTTTAAAATGACATACTGATGACAATTTGCAAATTGTGTGTCCCAGATCTCATCAAAGTACAGGGTCACATTCCAGATCTATTTTAGGAAAATAAAATGTAGCTAATGGCTCATGTTAAGATCTAATTCATGGTGCCAAGAATCATAAGGCAGGCAAGATTTATCTATCTTTTTTCAGAGCATTTTAATGTCTCTTGGGCTCTAAGCTTCATATTCTTCATGTACACTTTAGATATAATAATAACTACTTTGTATAAATGGTGTAAAAATTACATACCTTGCATAAATGACCTATGAAAGAGTCTGGCCCGAACCATATGATCAGTTAAGTGACGCCTACATAATACATTCTTTAAGATCACCTTCAGCCAACCCTCCAGTTACTAAGTTGGGTTAGTTACAGGATAGGGGGTGTTTTGAACTCCTGATGTATGTGTCCTTGCCATTAGAAAGGTTACCTAAGTATATAAATTTCTATGCAAAAAAAAATAAGTAAAATCTGATCTATGTAGATCTATCTATCTGTATGTATGTATGCATATATGCCTATCTATGTCTGACAATCTATCACTATCTATTTATCATCTATCTATCTATCAATCATCTATCTATCTATCTATCTCTCTGATCTGACTTTTGTTCACATTTCTGTGAGCTAAGATCTGTTCAGATAAAATTGCCTATTCACCTCCCAGTCTTGGGTTGCCATAAATAGTAGGTGTCAAGATTGATTGTTGATTTGACCGGGCCTACAGTCACCTAGGAGAAAAGCCTTTGGGCATGCCTGTCTTTGCATGATGAATGTGGTAAGACTTAACCCATTGTGTGTAGGTGGTCCAGAATTCTGTAAAGATGGAGAGAGTAAGCAAGCAAGCATGCATACATGCATGTATTTATCACTTTCTGCCATTGGCTGTGGATATAAAGCGACAAGTTCCCATGACTCCTGATGTTGTGACTTCCCTTCCATGATGGACTGTAACCTGGCATTGTGAACAGGAGTAAAAACCTTCTTCCCTTGAGTTGCTTGAGTGTCAACATATAATGAATCCCAAACAGACTGTACCCTTGAACGGTGAGTCAAACTAAACCCTTCCTTCCTTATGTTACTTTTTTTCAGGATTATTTTATTACAGCAACAAAAAAGTAATTGACATCGCAGGTTTATTGCTTTTGTCTGATAAAACTGTGAGGTGACAATGCAAGAACATAAAGAGTTAGTAGGCTATTCACAAGCACTACAAGCTGAGGAAGGACCTGGAACACTCTTTTTATACTAGATCTTAGCATTAACTCTTCTGTACCTTTTCTCTTTACTTCTGTTGGAGGCTAGTGAATGATACATGGAAGAAGTCAGGATGTCTGTATATGTGCATCTTCTTTTTACACATGATTGGATCATACTTCACTTTATATAATACATCCTTCTGAAAATAGGCATCACTACAGTTGCGTTTGCTTGAACAGAATGATAGCTATTTCCATGTGGACTGCTATAACATTTTGTTGTGAGATTGAAGATGACACTATATGCCAAATTAGATCAATAAGATTTGCCATGTAGTTTCTCCATGAATACTCACAATAGTGTTCCCTTTGTCCTCATTTTACTTGTAAGAAAACTGAGGCAGAACAATTACAGAAAAAAAAGAAACGATAAGAGAAAGAAATTATAAGAAGAGAATCTGGTGGAGCATTGCAGAGATAGATTAGGAAAGCAAAGGGAAACTTATATGAAAATGTTCTTTTATTGTGAACCCAGGACAAGAAAAATAAACCAAGACTAGAATTTTCCTGGAGGAATTGCCTATGTTCCTCTCCTGGAATGGAATAATCTGAAGTCAGAATAGCCAAGGGGGGAAAAAACCTTTCTTATTATTCTTCTCATCTTTTCTCTTGGAACAAAGCCAGATCTCTACTCTGCTACAGAATCACACTGCTCCATCCAGTGGCAATCTCTAAGTAGTACAACAGTCCATCCGCTTAATCAGAACCTTGAAAAGTAGTTCCCAATGGGTTCTGATGTGTTGCTCAAATTGAAAACTGCTGCTTGAGCTTATGTTTTGCCTATGACATATAGACTTTTTTAGTGCCAATCACTGATGCAGAATGCATCTGGGCAAAGCAATAGTGTATGTCCCAGGTAAAACATCAGTGTAAGTTCTGTCTTTGCTTTTTGCTCAGGAACTCTACTCATTGTCTCACTTAATGCTTTTCATGAGACCATGTCGTATAGGCTGGAGACACAGTATTTATTATTTTTTAATACATATTTTATTATTATTTCAGCTCATACAAACTTAATGGGTACACCAGTTCCCTCCCTCCCTCCCTCCTCCTCCCCCCGTACCACCTGCTCCTCCTCACCACCCCCCTCCCTTCCCATCCCCCAGTGCCTCCCACCCCAATTCCCAGAGAGTCCTTTCTTGTGCATGCCTGATTTTCCTCTGGGCCCTCCTCTCCGATGACGTAAAAGGACCCAGTGGCCTTTCCCTAAACACTTTCCCGTGTTCCCCTTAGGTATAGGAACACTGCTGTGTCTGCCAATCCCTTGCCTCCAAACATCTTGGTGCCTTTAGCAGATGCTGGACTTTGTGGGATCAATAGTGTGTTGGACAATGTGCAGGGCATGTAAAGTCCAATTATGATTGCTTCAGCTCTAACTTGTATGGAGTATCTTACATATCATTGCTCCTCCCATCCTTTTGCTCTTACACTCTTACCGCCCCCTCTTCCGCAAATTTCCCTGAGCTTCAGGATGGGGAGAGATTAAGCTGGCCTAGTTCTAGGTGGTTGATATAGAGTCTCTGAAGTTCTGGATTGTGGTTTGTTGGTTTTCTTTTGCAGTTTTGCTGCTCCTGCAATGCCCTTCACTCCATCCTGGTGGGCGTTGTATGTTACCCCCTGGCCAGAGACAAAAAGCTGTTAAACTAGAGTCTTGTGATAAAAGCACATTCAAAGGTAGATGTAATAAAAGTGGGAAACCACAGTGAGGGAGGGGTCTATCACCAATTTGCACAACGGTTACTTTTTATCTGCCATACTATATGCCCTCCTCTTCCGGTGAGATCACACCCCCTCAGTAGTAAATGATCAGGAACAAAAGTCTGTGAACTTAATCACATGTCTCATTACTTATTTGAGTCCTTGATGGAGGCCTATTTTCTCTGCTGTAATATGGTCCCTTCTCTCCTTGTTTCTGGTGTGGCCCTCCTACCCCATCCCTCCTGTTCATAATCCTTGCAATTACTGTCTCTAGGCGGGCTGGGTGGGTTTGGTACTAGGAGCCACCTATTAGGGAGTACATACGGGGCTTAATTTTCTGGGTCTGGGATACTTCACTTAATATAATTGTTTCTAATGACATCCATTTCCCGGCAAATTCCAGTAATTCATCATTTTTGATGGCTGAGTAGTACTCCATTGTATAGATGTACCACAGTTTCCTTATCCACTCGTCAACTGTTGGACATTTGGGTTGATTCCATGACTTTGCTATTGTAAACAGTGCTGCTATGAACATGGTCGTGCTTGTGCTATCGAGGTGAACCTCTGCTGTATGGGGGGTTATACCCAAATTGGAATCACAGGGTCATATGGCATTTCAATCTTTAATTTCTTTAAGAATCTCCAGACGGCTCACCAGAGTGGCTGTATGAGCCTGCATTCCCACCAGCAATGTAGGACAGCTCCCCTCTCTCCACATCCTCTCCAACATTTGTTGTTTGTATTGTGGATTTTTGCCATCCTGACTGGGGTGAGATGATATCTCAGGGAACTTTTGATTTGCATTTCCCTGATGGCTAAGGAAGTGGAGCATTTTTTCAGATATTTGTTAGACATTTTAATTTCATCCCTGGTAAAATTTCTTTGAATGGCCCATTTTTTAATTGGGCCATTGGTTTCCTTGGTGTTTAGTTTTCTAAGTTCTTTGTGCACTCTGGACAGCAGACTTCTATCAGATGTGTGGTTAGTGAAGATTTTCTCCCATTCTGTGGGTTGCCTTTGAGCTCGTGTGACAATCTCTATCTGAACAGAAGCTCTTTAATTTCACAAGATCCCAACTGTTGAGAGTTGGTAGCAGTGACTGTGCCATTGGATGTCTGTTTAGGAAATGTTGGCCTAGCCCAATCAGCTCGAGGGAGTTCCCTATCCTTTCAACTATGGTTTTTATAGTCTCTGGCCTTATATCAAGGTCCTTGATCCATTTGGAATTAAGTCTTGTACATGGTGACAAGTACGGGTCCAGCTTTAATCTTCTGCATGTGGAGATCCAGTTTTGCCAGCACCATTTGTTGAAGATGCTGTTCTTTTTCCATTGGATTCTTTGGGCCACTTTGTCAAAGACCAAATGGCTGTAATTTCGTGGGTTTATATCTGGGTCTTCAATCCTTATCCATTGATCTGTGTGTCTATTTTGGAGCCAGTACCAGGCTGTCTTTATAACTATGGATTTGTAGTATAGACTTAGATTTGGTATGGTATACCTCCAGCAGTGTTTTTGTTACTCAGGATTCTCTTTACTATCCTGGGTCTTTTGTGCCTCCATATGAACTTTGAGATTGTTTGGTCAACTTCTTTGAAGAATTGCTTTGGGATTTTGATTGGTATTGCATTGAATCTGTATATTGCCTTTGGTAGGATGGTCATTTTTACGATGTTGATTCTGCGAATCCAGGAACAAGGGAGGTCTTTCCACCTTCTGGTGTCTTCTGCTATTTCTTTCTTTAGGGTTTTAAAGTTTTCATTGTAAAGGTCTTTTACCTCCTTGGTTAGGTTTATACAAAGATATTTCATTTTTTTTAGGGGCTGTAGTAAATGGGATTGTTTCTCTCAAGGCGTTTTCACTTCTTTCATTCTGGGCATATAGGAAGGCCTCTGATTTTTGCACATTTATTTTGTATCCTGCCACCCTGCTGAACTTCTCAATTAGTTCCAGGAGCTTCCTGGTGAAGTTTTTGGGATCCCTCAGGTATAAGATCATGTCATCTGCAAATAGGGATAGCTTGACTTCTTCCTTGCCGATTTGAATCCCTTTTATGTCCCTTTCTTGTCTTATGGCTTCAGCTAAGACTTCAAGTAAAATATTGAATAGAAGTGGTGAGAGTGGACAGCCTTGTCTAGTTCCTGATCAAAGTGGGAATACTTCCAATTGTTCCCCATTGAGTATAATCCTTGCTGTGAGCTTGTTGTACACAGCTTTTATTATATTGATAAAGGTTCCTTCCATTCCTACTGTGGAGACACAGTATTTATTAACATGTACAAGGCTTCCATTCTCATGGAATTTACGGTGACAAAGATAGACTTGTAGTCTATATGTACAGATGATGATAAGTTCTATGAAGCAAGTAGCCATGATGCTGAGTTAGAAAATGATTGGGGTTCAGAAGAGGCCTGTTTAAGGAGGAAACATTGAAGCTGTTATTTGAAAAGCATAAATCAGTTTTCTATGGGAAGAGCTGTTTCAGGGTTTCTACCAACCCAAAATGTCTCTTTTATGAAAAATATTAACTACATCCTAGACTTGCATGGGCTCACATTTGCATATGTACACACACACACACACACACACACACACACACACACACACACACCCCTGCTGACTTGTGTTATTAGTTCACCGGCAACCTGAGTTTAAGAGATGGAAGCCCTTTCTTGAAGCAATTATACCACCACACCAGGAGTTACATCTTGTCAAGCCCATTTTGAGCTACATTTCAGCAGCCTATACCTCAGCTGGATACCTCTGCACAATCTTACATGGGAGTAGAGTGTAGACAGATTGTCCTAGAAAACAAAATTGTTGAGTTCCAGAAAGTACGAGACATGCCACAGGCAAAGACTAGGTATATAGGATCTTACAGGTTAGAAAAGGATTTTGTATCCTATTTAGCTGATGATAAAGTTGGTAAAGGTTTTTAAACAAATGAATCAAAAGAATATGAGTCATATTTTCAGAGAATAGCTCATATTTTTTTCAGAGAATCTATTGGAAGGGTAAGGCCAACTGATTGAGCAGTCAGAGCTGCTAATGGTTTGAATTAGGATCATAATTGGTAGAGAAGTGAGATTGGTAAATTTGAGAGAGAAAGAAGTAGAATACCATGTGGTTCAAGTAGGATTGGAATTTTTTGCCTAGAAGATAGTAGATATGATAGACGACTAAGAGAATGACTTTAGCAATAAATATGTATTGATTTTTCATTGCTGCTGTTACAGAGTGCCACAAATTTGGTAACCTAACACCAATTTACAATCTCACATTCTAGAGGCCAAAAGTCCAAAATAGACCTGAAGAGGCTCAAATCAATATTAATGCAGAAGCTAGGTCCTTGTCTTTACTTTCTAGAGGATACCTGTATTGTTTGATTAATAACTGCCTTTCTACATCTTTGTAGTCTTGAGGATCTTTAGGCTCTTTAACCTTCTAAGGGAAGAGGCACTCCTACGTGGGCATTTTTCTTCAGGTAGAGGGGGCGGCAAAACTGTAGAGCCTAAAGATGGGGAGGTTCACCGATGGACAAAATATTTCATTTTAGTCTGGGCTGCAGCAGCCAGGAGCTCACTGTAATGTCATTGGACCTTACCTGACCTGCACAATGGTTGACATGTTAACAAGCCCCCATGGACGAGTGCAAATCTCAGAAGAGATGGCTTCAGGCAATAGGATCTTTAGAGGCAAAGGGTTAGACAATAGTGAAGTTCCTACATTAGTAGGCAGCCCAAGAAGGGGTCCCAAGGTATGCCCCAGAGTCCTGAACCCCCATGTGTAGATGACTCAGAGGGAACTTCAGGGCCCATATAAACAGATGTTCTAGGGGTTGGGAGGGAGAAGGTGGGGAAACACCAAAAGAGGGGAGGGAAGGAGGAAAGGGGAAAGGGAGAAAGGGAGTTGTGGGAAAGAGAGCAAGATGGGGAGCTAAAAGCAGGGAGGGAAGGGAAAAGGGGAAGGGAGAAAGAGGGCGGTAAGGGTACTTACTCATTGAGTTTGTAAAGCTAGGTAAATAAATAAATGAAAGAAAAAATAAAGCATAACATATCAAAAATCTGTGGGATACAATGAAAGCAGTTCTATCACGGAAGTTTATAGCTTCAAGTGCCTACATTAATGATGCAGATACATATCCTAAAAATAACATGAGCTTCAGGGTCTTTGCAAAACAAGAATCAGCCAAATCCCAAATCAGCAGATGAAAGGAAATAATTAACATCTGGGCAGAAAACATCGAAATGGATACAAACAATCACATATGACCTGCCAATATTAAGTCCAGATAAGATGAACAATTTAACAATCTATAGCTGCCAACAAGATTGAAGCAGTAATAAAACGTTCCCAACTTAAAAGTTTAGACCCAGATGTATTAATGGTTGACTTCTACCAAATTTTTAAACAATAACTAATCTCAATGATTTTCAAAGTGTTCCATAAGTTGGAAAAAGAAAGAATACTACCAAACTCTTTTTATGAAGCTAGTATTGCCCTGCTATCAAAACCATAGTGAGACACAGCAAAAAAGAAAATTATAGATCAGTCTTTCTGATGAACATATATGAACTTTTCAACATAGATGTTTGCAAACCAAATTTAGAGAACACATCAAAAAGATAGTTTACCGTGAACAAGAGATTCAGGGATCGTTTAACTTGCACAGGTCAATAAAAGCAATACATTGCATAAACAGACCAAAGAACAGAAATCACATGATCATCTTAATAGATGTAGAAAAGTATTCTGATAAAATCTAATAGTCTTTCATGACAAAAGGTCTAAAAGACAAGAAATAAAAGGGGATATTTCAACATAATGAAAGTTATATGTGACAAATCTATAGCCAACATCATACTAAATGGGGAAGTACTCCATGTATTTCCAGTAAAATCAGGTGTAAGACAAGAGTATCCACTTTCTCCACTCTAACATAGTATTTGAAGTGTTAGCCACAGAAATAATACTGGAGAAGAAAATAGAAAGGGATAAAAATAGAAAAGGAAGATATCTTTATTGCAGGTGAGAAGATTCTAGAAATAGGAAACTCTGTTTTAAAATCTTAGATATGATAAATAATAAACATAGGTAAAGTGCCATGATACAAAATTAACAAGTATGAATTAGCAGCTTTTCGGTACAGCAATAGGAAACATGCTGAGAAAAAATTGAGGAAACAATCCTGCTCACAATTGTCTTAAAAAATTCTTTAGAATAAACACAACCAAGGAAGTGAAAGACCTTTATGATAAAAACTTCAAAACATGCAAAAAGAATTTGAAGAAGATACTGCAAGATAAGAAGACCACCCATACTCATGAATTGGAAAAATTAATATTGTGGCAATAGTTATTCTATTAAAGCAACTTACAGAATAAATATATTCCCCATTAAGTTTCAGATGCCATTCTTACAGAAAAATTTAAAAATCTTAAAATTCATGTGGAAGCATAAAAGATGCTCAAAACTATTCTGAATGATAGAATTATGCTGAAGGTATGGTCATGCTTGATTTCAAGCTGCAATGCAGAATCACAGTAGCAAAACTGCATAGTATTGGCATATAAATAGACACATAGATCAATGGAACATGTCAGAGGACCCAAATATAAACCCATGTAGTTCTAGTCATGTTATTCTTAGCAGCTATACCAAAAACATACATTGGAGAAAAGACACAATCTTTATCAAATCATATAAGCAAAACTGGATATCCATATCATATACAGACAAATGAAACTAGATACCTATCTCTCCTGTACAAAAATCAACTCCAAATGGATTAAAAGCCTTAATATAAGACCCAAAACTCTGAAACTGTTAGAGAAAAAAACTCTTCAAGCTAGGCATGGGCAAGAACTTTCTCAATAAGATTCCAGTTATTCAGAAAAATACAATAATAATTATTAATTATACAATATAATCATAATTAAAATATAATATACAGAATAAATACAATAAATACAAAATAAAATAATAAATAAAAATACAATAGTAATTAATAATAATAACTTATAAAATGGAATTTCATGAAGTGTGAAAATTTCTGAACAGGAATGGAAACAATTAATTGAGTAGGGTAGCATACATGATGTGAGAAAGTCTTTGTCAACATTCAGATTATTACTATCCAGAATACACAAAGAAGTCAAAAATTAAACAAGGAAACCAAAAAAAACATCAATTTTTAAAAATAGGCTAATTGCAAAAGAGATTTATAAGTGGCTCAAATGGTTATGGTGCAAATGTTAGTTATAATTGTTTTTTCAGTTTATTTATTTGGAGGGAGACAGGAAGGCAGAGGACATAGCTAGAGAGGTATGCACGCAGATGTATGCCTCTAGAGGTCAGAGGACAACTTTCAGATGTCACTTCTCTCCTTCCACCTTGTGGGTATTTGGAGATATATATAAATATATACGTAAGGGGAGTGCTATTCGTTATTAAGATGACAGAAAAAGGCAGGCATTTCTGAGTATTCCTGGACTCTGAGGTCTTCATCAGTCAATAAAAGATGTCAAATCTTTATTTTTTAGCAAATCAGTCTGGAGCTATCTTTGTGGTGATAAAATCCTTTGTAGCTTCTTCATAATTCAGCCCCCATTACCTGACATATGAAACCTTTCCCCCCTTATCCTGGATGTTAAAGGGGAACTCCAGTTGATCTCTGCTGGGGTTGTGTCCCTGCTAGTCTCATGGGGCCTCCACAAACACTAACATAGGAACATCCCCTTTACTTGTTGTTTATTCTCTTTCTGCTATCCTACTTTTCCCTTAACTCTGCCCTCATACCTCCCCTCCCCCATTAGTGGCAGCTAGCTATTCTGGTCAAGTCATTGCCATTGTGATCCCAGCTCAACTGAAGCCCTGTTGAAGTATCTTTCAGTATCATGTCTATCATATGTGACCAAGAACCCCAAGAAGGTCAAGACAGTCCCGTGAGCCTTGAGGTAGAGTGGGAAGTGTCATTTGGAGAGGACAATGAGATAGACTTGGCTACCGGCCTAGATGGGGCCTACATGGAGTCTGTGAATTCTGGTCTCAGGGAGAGGGACAGGGAGAGAGAGGTGGAGGTGGAGCTCAATGGAAACTCCGAGGAAGAAGAGGGTGAGGGGGAAGAGAGTGAAGATGCTGGGGAGGTTTCAGACATCGAGCTTGTTGAGGAAGAGGAGCAGGGGAGATCTAGCCGAGAATTGGGAACACTGTCATGGATGCCTATCAGGTTCCTCATGGCTAGTTTCCGGTTCATGTTTCCAGATTTGATCCATGCTGTTCTCCATAATGTCTACTACAATGACCATATCCTGATTCGGCCCCTCTGCAGAGACCAAGTGAGAGTCCCTTCCGTCATAGTGTCTGTGGCCATTCAGCTGAGGTCCAGGCACAAGAGGAGCCCACCAGATCGACAGTAACGGCTGCAGCCCCAAAGAGTGAGGACTCAGGCCTTGGCCTGAGCCTACGGGAGATTTCAGCTTTGCAGCTGGAAGTGCCAAATGAACCCATCGGAGCAGCTGAGGATTCCATGGGGTCTGCAGTTAAGAAGACAGCAATGGCACCTACAGAGAAGGCAGATGAAGAAGTGGTAGAGGTGACGGCAGGCACAGCAACAAAGACGGCAGCAGAAGAATGAGAAGAGTCATTCACAGAGGGTAAAGAAACAAGCCCGAGCATCAACGTGAGGCACTAGGTGGTGGGTAGTAATGAGGAAACAGGAACTAAGAGCAGAATCTGATGCTGCGAGACAGGGAAGCTGTGACCGGCGCTTAGGTAGCCTCTAACCTGAGCCTGATCATTGGCCCTGCTTATGACTAGTCTCCACCTGGGAAATGGAGGTGGAGTCTTCTTCCAATTTAGGTCAAATCCACCAGGGTAAAAGATCAGTTCTTTTAAAGTCTTGTTTGGTTTTGTCATTTTCGCTTTTTTTTTTTTTTTTTTTTTTTTGAGACGAAATCTCTTTATTTACCTTAGGTAGTTCTGAAGCTTACTATGTCACACAGGCTAGCTTCGAACCAAGGACACAGGATACTGAGTGTTGGGATTTCAGGCCTGCACCATTAGGTAAGTTCTATAATAACCTTACAGGGTTTTTTATTTTGGTTTGATTTGGTTAGGGGACAGGCTTTTTCATAGACCAGGCTGGCTCAGACCTTCTGTGTAGCTTGATCCTCCTGCCTCTGCTTTTGGAGTGCTGGGTTGAAAGACATGTACTATCAGGCACAGCTACTTTTACAATTGTGAGAGAATATTTGCTGCCCTCTAAAATCTGTTCATATACTGCAGCTTCTCTTCAGATTGCATAAATCTTTTTCCCTTTTAAAAACCATGCTTAATAAGGAGAGCTGAAATTATAAATGCACTGTGTAAACCCATAGCTTACGTTTTATGGAAAATAGGTGTTTAGGATGAAGGAAGCTTTGAGGAAATAGACAGGAAGCCTTAAGCAAAAGAACAATTAAATATTCTTTTTTTAACATTTTTTATTATTATTTCCGCTCATACAAACTTAATAGGTAGACCAGTTCCCTCCCCCCCTCCTCTTCCCCCCGAACCCCCTGCTCCCACTCCCTCCCTCCCCATCTCCCAGTGCCTCCCCCCCAATTCCCAGAGAGTCCTTTATTGTGTATGCCTAACTCTCCTCTTGGTCCTCCTTTCCGATGACATAAAAGGACCCAGTGGCATTTCCCTGAACCCTTTCTCGTGTTCCCCTTAAGCATAGGAACACTTCTGTGGCCATCAATCCCTTGCCTCCAAGGATCTTGATGCCTTTAGCCGATGTTAGACTTTGTGAGGTCAATAATGTGACGGACATGGCGCAGGGCATGCAAAGTCCTATTATGATTGCTTCAGCCCTATCTAGTGTGGAGACTCTTCAAATCATTGCTCCCCCCATCCTTGCTCTTACAATCTTACCTCCCCCTCTTCCGCAGATGTCCCTGAGTTTCAGGATGGGGGGAGATTAGGCTGGCTTAGTTCTATGTGGATGATATAGAGTCTCTGAAGTTCTGGATTGTGGTTTGTTGATTTTCTTTTGCAGTTTTGCTGCTCCTGCAATGCCCTTCACTCCATCCTGATGGGCACTGTATGTCACCCCTTGGTCAGAGACAAAAAACTGTTAAACTGGAGTCTTGTTATAGCACATTCAAGGGTAGATGTAATAAAAGCAGGAAACCTCGGTGAGGGAAGGATCAGTCACCCATTTGCAAAATGATCTCTTTTCATCTGCCAGACTATATGCCCTCCCCTTCTGGTGAGATCAGACCCCCTCAGTTGTACATGATCAGGAACAAACGTCTGTGAACTTAACCAGGTGTCACATTACTTACTTGCATTCCTTGGAGGTCGATTTTCTCTGCTGTAACATGGTCCCCTCTCTCCTTGTGTCTGGTGTGGCCCTCCAACCCCATCCCTCCTGTTTACAATCCTTGCAATTACCGTATTACATAGGTTTACCCTTGAGTGTCTCAATGTAGGCTGGGTGAGACTGGTACTAGGAGCCACCTATTAGGGAGTACATACGGCGCTTAACTTTCTGGGACAGGGATACTTCACTTAATATAATTGTTTCTAATGACATCCATTTCCCAGCAAATTCCAGTAATTCATCATTTTTGATAGCTGAGTAGTACTCCATTGTATAGATGTACCACAGTTTCCTTATCCACTCGTCAACTGTTGGACATTTAGGTTGATTCCATGATTTTGCTATTGTAAACAGTGCTGCTATGAACATAGTCGTGCTTGTGCTATCGAGGCAAACCTCTGCTGCATGGGGGGTTATTCCCAAAAGTGGAATCGCAGGGTCATATGGCATTTCAATCTTTAATTTCTTTAAGAATCTCCAGACGGCTCGCCAGAGTGGCTGTATGAGCCTGCATTCCCACCAGCAATGTAGGAGAGTTCCCCTCTCTCCACATCCTCTCCAGCACTTGTTGTTGTTTGTATTGTGGATTTTTGCCATCCTGACCAGGGTGAGATGATATCTCAGGGAGGTTTTTATTTGCATTTCCCTGATGGCTAAAGAAGTGGAGCATTTTTAAAGATATTTGTTAGACATTTTAATTTCATCTCTGGTAAAATTTCTTTTAAGTTCCAGGGCCCATTTTTTAATTGGGCCATTGGTTTCCTTGGTGTTTAATTTTCTAAGTTCTTTGTGCACTTTATCAGATATGTGGTTAGTGAAGATTTTCTCCCATTCTGTGGGTTGCCTTTGAGCTCGTGTGACAATCTCTTTATCTGAACAGAAGCTCTTTAATTTCACAAGATCCCAACTGTTGAGAGTTGGTAGCAGTGACTGTGCCATTGGATGTCTGTTTAGGAAATGTTGGCCTAGCCCAATCAGCTCAAGGGAGTTCCCTATCCGTTCTGTTATGATTTTTATATTCTCTGGCCTGATATCAAGGCCCTTGATCCATTTGGAATTAAGTCTTGTACATGGTGACAAGTACGGGTGCAGCTTTAATCTTCTGCATGTGGAGATCCAGTTTTTCCAGCACCATTTGTTGAAGATGCTGTTCTTTTTCCATTGGATTCTTTGGGCCCCTTTGTCGAAGATCAAATGGCTGTATTTTTGTGGGCTTATATCTGGGTCCTCAACCCTTATCCATTGAACTGTGTGTCTATTTTGGAGCCAGTACCAGGCTGTTTTTATAACTATGGATTTGTAGTATAGACTAAGGTTCGGTATGGTAATACCTCCAGCAGTGTTTTTGTTACTCAGGATTGTCTTTGCTATCCTAGGTCTTTTGTGCCGCCATATGAATTTTGAGATTAATTGGTCAACTTCTTTGAAGAATTGCTTTGGGATTGTAATTGGTATAGCATTGAATTTGTATATTGCCTTTGGTAGGATGGTCATTTTTACGATGTTGATTCTGCCAATCCAGGAGCATGGGAGGTATTTCCACCTTCTGATGTCTTCAGCAATTTCTTTCTTTAGGGTTTTAAAGTTTTCATTGTAAAGGTCTTTTACCTCCTTGGTTAGGTTTATACAAAGGTATTTCATTTTTTTAGGGGCTATAGTAAATGGGATTGTTTCTCTCAGGGCTTTTTCACTTCTTTCATTCTGGGCATATAAGAAGGCCTCTGATTTTTGCACATTTATTTTGTATCCTGCCACCCTGCTGAACTTGTCAATTAGTTCGAGGAGCTTCCTGGTGGAGTTTTTGGGATCACTCAGGTATAAGATCATGTCATCTGCAAATAGGGATAGTTTGACTTCTTCCTTGCCGATTTGAATCCCTCTTATGTCCCTTTCTTGTCTTATGGCTTCAGCTAAGACTTCAAGTACAATATTGAATAGAAGTGGTGAGAGTGGACAGCCTTGTCTAGTTCCTGATCAAAGTGGGAATGCTTCCAATTATTCCCCATTGAGCATAATCCTTGCTAAGGGCTTGTCGTATACAGCTTTTATTATATTGATAAAGGTTCCTTCCATTCCCACTGTCTCTAGCGTTTTGATCATAAAAGGCTGTTGGATCTTGTCAAAAGCTTTTTCTGCATCTATGGAGAGTATCATGTGGTCTTGGTCTTTGGACTGGTTTACATGATGAATTACATTTATTGATTTGCGTATGTTGAACTAACCTTGTGTGCCGGGGATGAAGCCTACTTGGTCCCCGTGAATGATCTTTTTGATATGTTTTTGAATCCGATTTGCCAAGACTTTGTTGACAATCTTTGCGTCTGTGTTCATCAGAGAGATCGGCCTATAGTTTTCTTTTTTAAGTGAGTCTTTTTTAGGTTTTGGGATTAAGACGATTTTGGGTTCATAGAAGGAATTTGGTAGTGTTCCTTCCTTTGCTATTTGATGGAATAGTTTAAGGAGTATTGGTGTTATTAACTCCTTAAATGTCTGGTGGAATTCTGTGCTGAATCCATCTGGTCCAGGACATTTTTTGGTGGGAAGATTTGAGATTACTTCTTCAATTTCCTTATATCTTATAGGGCTATTTAAGTAATTCACAACTTCCTGATTCAATTTAGGTAGATTGTGTTTACTTAGAAATTCATCCATCTCTTTTGTGTTGTCAAACTTCACTGAGTATAAGTTTTTGAAATATGATGTTATAATTCTCTGGATTTCTTGGGTATCAGTAGTGATAACTCCATGTTCATTTCTAATTTTGTTAATTTGGGTTTTCTCTCTCCTGCTTTTGGTTAATTTATCTAGGGCTGTATCTATCTTACTGAGTTTTTCAAAGAACCAGCTTTTTGACTGGTTGATTTTTTCTATCATTTTCTTAGTCTCGATTTCAGATATTTCTCCCCTTATTTTGCTAATCTCCTCTCTTCTACTACTTTTGGGATCAGATTGCTCAAGTTTCTCTAAAGCCTTAAGCTGCATCGTTATTTATTTCTGATATTTCCATTTTTTTGATGTAGGCATTAAGAGCTATGAACTTACCTCTTAGGACAGCTTTCATTGTGTCCCAGAGATTTTGGTAAGTTGTATTTTCGTTATTGTTCACTTTCAGGAAATCTTGAATTTACTTTTTAATTTCTTCCTGAATCCAGTTCTCATTCAGCATCATATTGTTAAGTTTCCAGGAGTTAGTGTATTTTCTCTTGTTTGTTGTGTTGTGGATGTCCAGCTTTAGGCCGTGGTGGTCTGATAGGGCACAGGTTAGAATTTCAACTTTTTTGTATATGTGTAGATTCGTTTTGTGGCCCAATATGTGATCTTTTTTGGAAAAAGTTCCGTGTGCTGCTGAGAAAAATGTGTATTCTTTTGTGCGTGGGTGAAAAGTTCAATAGAGAACTGTAAGGTCCATTTCTTTAAGGGTTTGATTAAGTTCCAAAGTGTCTCTGTTAAACTTTTGACCTGTTGATCTATCCCATGTTGAGAGGGCGGTGTTGGAGTCTCCAAGAATTATCGTTTGGGGGTTGATTTCTTGCTTTAGACGCTGTAGGGTTTTCTTAATGAATGTGGAGGGGCCCGTATTGGGTGCATAAATGTTCAGTATTGTGAAGTCTTCCTGGTGAATTGTACTTGTGACTAAAATGTAGTATCCATCTGTGTCTCTTATGATTTTATTTGAAGTCCACTTTGTCTGAAAGCATAATTGCTACCCCTGCCTGTTTCCTGGTTCCATTAGCTTGTAAGATTTTGGACCAGCCTTTCATTCTTAGGATGTGCCTATCTTTTGTGGTGAGATGAGTTTCCTGAAGGCAGCAAGTTGTTGGATTGTGGTTTTTAATTCAAGTTTGTAATCTGTGTCTCTTAATCGGTGAGTTAACACCATTGACATTTAATGTTATAATGGAGAAATTATTTTTAATTCTGGACTTTTTTATGTTTAGTAGATTTTGTAAGCCTGTTGTTTGATATTTATGTTTTGGTGGTATTATACTTCCCTTCTGTCCTCCTGGATACGCTTGTTCTTTTCTTCAAGCTTGAGTATCAGTTCTAGGATTTTTTGAAGGCCTGGTTTGGTAGACATGTATCCCTTCAAGTTGTCTTTGTGCTGGAAAACTTTTCTTTCTCCCTCAATCATGACAGATAGTTTTGCCGGGTATATCAGTCTGGGTTGGCATTTTTGCTCATTTAATACTTGAAGTATGTCTTTCCAAGCTCTTCTTGCTTTTACTGTTTCCATTGAGTAGTCATTTGTTATTCTAATAGGTTTACCTTTAAAAGTGAGTTGCTTTTTTTCTCTTGAAGCTCTCAGCACCTTTTCTTTGTCTTGAATGTGGAGTGTTTTGACTATTATTTGCCGTGGCGATTTTCTATTTTGGTCATATCTGTTTGGAGTGCGAAATGCCTCTTGTATTTGGATAGGCCTCTCATTCTTTAGTTGTGGGAAGTTTTCATTCATGATGAATTGAAATATTTCCTCAGGTGTGGTATTTTGGGATTCTTGTTCTGGTATTCCATGAATGCACATGTTAGGCTTCTTCAGGGTGTCCCATATCTCTTGAATGTTCCTCTCCAGTATCTTTTTGGCTTTAACCATCTCTTCCATTGAGCTGGTTAATTCTCCTACTTTGTCTTCAAGATCTGAAATTCTATTTTCTGCCTCATTTGTTCTGCTGATAAGACTCTCTGTTGAGTTTTGGGTTGAAGATAACTTGTCTTTTAGTTCAATTTTAAACTCTGCCTGAGACTGTTTTAATTGCTCCATACCTATTTTTTTTTCTTGAACTGTTTTTCTCAACTCCTCCAAGTGCCTGTTGTGTTCCTGTTCAAAGTGGTTGATACGGTTGTTTAACTCTTCTCGGATTTCCTCTTTTATAGCATTAATCATGGTAAGGATCATACTCTAAAAGTCGTTATGTTGGGTCTGGCTTCCATGGCTATTTTCTGTGGATTTGTTCTGGTCAGAATCCCTCATTATGGGATTGATTCTTTCAGCAGGAGATTGGTCTTCTTGGGTTTTGTTTCTCGTGGATCTGCACTTTGACTTGTACATTGTTGTTTTGTTTTTTAGGACCTTTCAGTTTCTGTGTTTTTCACTGAATCGACGTAGTTAGTATTGTTACGCTTGCCAGTTATTACTAGTGCTTACCTTGGATTGGGTATGTTTGTGTATTGTTATTATTATATCCTAGATGAGGCTACTAGGCTGTTAGTATGTCAGTTAAGTCAGGTTATGTTACCAGGGGGTGAATATTAGTTTGGTAGTGCACTTTTACGATTTAGTTTCTTGGTGAAATGTGGGGGTGAGTGGTGTGCTCCCTGGAGTTGTATGTTGTGGGGTGGTTGTATGAGAAAGTTGATCTACAGCATTGATACTTTAAAGGATCAGTAAGGTGAAAAGAAAAAGTTTACTTATCTTTGGGCTAGATGAGAAGAAACTCGCCCACGTGATATAATGATTGTAGTGGAGTCCAGATGTATGGCCTGTGCTCCCTTTGTTCCTTAGAATTTTGCTTGAGTTTCCTTTGGGCTCTATTGAATTCTGAGTAGCAGTGTGTCTTCCGTGGACCACGTGCGTAGGTCCCCGGTGGGCCAGAGAGGCAGAGGGTCTGATGTTGATAGCAGAATTCTTCACCTGCGACCTGGGAAGGTAGGCGCGGAGAGGGGCTGGGGCCCCGGGGGCAAAGCCGGTGGCTGCACAGCGTGGTGCTGCTGGCTGGGTGGCTCCCGGGTGGGGGGGCTGGGCTGGGCTGGGCTCTTTCGCTCCCTGGCTCAATGGCAGAATTCTACACCTGGGATCCAGAGGGGTGGCTAGGCGCACAAGGGGCAAGATGCTAGGGGCTTGGGTCCGGGGCGGGGCCCAGGCAAAGCCGCAGTCGGCCTGGGTGCTCGCCGCCGCTGGGACACGTGGGGCTCCTAAATATTCTTTTTTTAAATGCAGAGATCATTGAAGATTTGTTCCCCCAAAATGATGAATTGGTAGAATGAGCAAGAAACAACTTTGTATTTGGATTTGAGGCAAACAACTATCTTCCTACCACGATTCCATGTAGGAACATACAGAAAGCAAGCTGCGCCAATGACTCTCATTTCATTATTCCCCAAAGGAGGCATTAGTCAGCAGCATTTGGCGGGAGACTTACTGGGAAAGGAGAAGAAATGCCACTATGGAAATGACCAAATGGCAGAAAGGTGAGGGGTAAGGATGAGGACATCAGTAGCATGGTGTTCAGATCCTTGTTTGTAGTTATATCATCCCCATTTCTTCTAAGGTCAGAATGCAAATGTTGTTACAAGTTAGGAATTAGGTTATTTTTTTCCTGTGTCTGGTTTCACTTTCTCTAATGATCTTTTCTAAATAAATAGATAAATTCCAGTATAATATCTGGACTGGAGATGGAAAAGTTTATGAAGATAGGGAAGAGAAAGGAAAAGAAGGAAGAGGAGAAAAAGAAGAGGAAGAACAGGAAGGGGAAGAAAAAGAAGAGGAGGAGGAAGAGGAAGAGGATGAGGAGGAGCAAGAACAGGAACAGAAGGAGCAGGAGGAAGAGGAAGAAGAGCAAGAGAAGGAGAAGGAAGAAAAGAAGAAGGAAGAAGAAAAGGAAGAAGAGGGTGAGGAAGAAGATAACCAAGAAGAACCCAAAGAGGATTTAGATCTAACAGACTACAGCTTCAGCAAATACAGGTATCTTTGCATAGCTTTGAATATCATTCATCATTTTTAATTAATTAAATTAAATTAATTAAAGAATAATATGTTTGAAATTAGGAAAAAATCTATTTAACTTTTCAGACTGTTACTAGAACAACTCATATCTACTAATCTAAACTAGAGTATATTTTCCATGACTACTCATTGGCTCTTCTGAGGTCTTTTGCACTTCCATGTAAGACTAACAAATAGGGAATGCATTAAACTTACTGCCTGTATCAGATCTAGACTGATACCTGTTAAAAAATCAATTATCAGAAGCAGTAGTGGAAGTGACTGGGTCTAATTATTTGGACATAATTATGCAGTTTCCTGTACTAACTAGGAGATACCACATTTTAGACTACATATTACTGACAAATAGTAAAAAGTTTGGAATTTCAAATTGTACGACATTTAACGATTAATTCCTAAATACTTATTTGCCTGCAGAGTTTTTTAATACATTTTTATTATTTCTGCTTATACAAACTTAATAGGTAGACCAGTTCCCTCCCTCCCCATCCC
The DNA here is from genome assembly GCA_023101885.1 of Typhlomys cinereus. NCBI lineage: Eukaryota > Metazoa > Chordata > Mammalia > Rodentia > Platacanthomyidae > Typhlomys > Typhlomys cinereus. The sequence continues at coordinate 3,136,369 of JALPQD010000236.1, read as the reverse complement.
CCAGTGCCTCCCCCCCAATTCCCAGAGAGTCCTTTATTGTGTATGCCTAACTCTCCTCTGGGTCCTCCTCTCCGATGACGTACAAGGACCCAGTGGCATTTCCCTGAACCCTTTCTCGTGTTCCCCTTAGGCATAGGAACACTACTGTGGCTGTCTATCCCTTGCCTCCAAGGATCTTGGTGCCATTACCTGATGCTAGACATTGTGAGGTCAATAGTGTGTTGGACATTGCGCAGGGCATGCAAAGTCCTATTATGATTGCTTCGACCCTAACTAGTGTGGAGAATCTTGCAAATCATTGCTCCTCCCATCCTTTTGCTCTTACAATCTTACCACCCCCTCTTCCGCAATGTCCTTGAGCTTCAGGATGGGGAGAGATTAGGCTGGCCTAGTTCTATGTGGTTGATGTAGAGTCTCTGAAGTTCTGGATTGTGGTTTGTTGATTTTCTTTTGCAGTTTTGCTGCTCCTGCAATGCCCTTCATTCCATCCTGCTGGGCACTATATGTCACTCCCTTTGAGTGTCTCAATGTGGGCTGGGTGAGTTTGGTACTAGGAGCCACCTATTAGGGAGTACATATGGCTCTTAATTTTCTGGGTTTAGGATACTTCACTTAATATAATTGTTTCTAATGAAATCCATTTCCCAGCAAATTCCAGTAATTCATCATTTTTGATGGCTGAGTAGTACTCCATTGTATAGATGTACCACAGTTTCCTTATCCACTCGTCAACTGTTGGACATTTGGGTTGATTCCATGACTTTGCTATTGTAAACAGTGCTGCTATGAACATGGTTGTGCTTGTGCTATCAAGGTGAACCTCTGCTGCATGGGGGGTTATTCCCAAAAGTGGGATAGCAGGGTCATTTGGCATTTCAATCTTTAATTTCTTTAAGAATCTCCAGATGGCTCGCCAGAGTGGCTGTATGAGCCTGCACTCCCACCAGCAATGTAGGAGAGTTCCCCTCTCTCCACATCCTCTCCAGCATTTGGTGTTGTTTGTATTGTGGATTTTTGCCATCCTGACGGGGGTGAGATGATATCTTAGGGAAGTTTTGATTTGCATTTCCCTGATGGCTAAGGAAGTGGAGCATTTTTTCAGATATTTGTTAGACATTTTAATTTCATCCTTGGTAAAATTTCTTTTAAGTTCCAGGGCCCATTTTTTAATTGGGCCATTGGTTTCCTTGGAGTTTAGTTTTTTAAGTTCTTTGTGCACTCTGGACAGTAGAGCTCTATCAGATATGTGGTTAGTGAACATTTTTCTCCCATTCTGTGGGTTGCCTTTGAGCTTGTGTTACAATCTCTTTATCTGAACAGAAGCTCTTTAATTTCACAAGGTCCCAACTGTTGAGAGTTGGTAGCAGTGATTGTGCCATTGGATGTCTGTTTAGGAACTGTTGGCCTAGTCCAATCAGCTCGAGAGAGTTCCCTATCCTTTCAACTATGGTTTTTATATTCTCTGGCCTGATATCAAGGTCCTTGATCCATTTGGAATTAAGTCTTGTACATGGTGACAAGTACGGGTCCAGCTTTAATCTTCTGCATGTGGAGATCCAGTTTTTCCAGCACCATTTGTTGAAGATGCTGTTCTTTTTCCATTGGATTCTTTGGGCCCCTTTGTCAAAGATCAAATGGCTGTATTTTTGTGGGCTTATATCTGGGTCTTCAATCCTTATCCATTGATCTGTGTGTCTATTTTGGAGCCAGTACCAGGCTGTTTTTATAACTATGGATTTGTAGTATAAACTAAGATTTGGTATGGTGATACCTCCAGGAGTATTTTTGTTACTCAGGATTGTATTTGCTATCCTGGGTCTTTTGTGCTTCCATATGAATTTTGAGATTGTTTGGTCAACTTCTTTGAAGAATTGCTTTGGGATTTTAATTGGTATAGCATTGAATTTTTGTTTTGCCTTTGGTCGGATGGTCATTTTTACGATGTTGATTCTGCCAATCCAGAAACATGGGAGGTCTTTCCACCTTCTGGTGTCTTCTGCTATTTCTTTCTTTAGGGTTTTAAAGTTTTCATTGTAAAGGTCTTTTACCTCCTTGGTTAGGTTTATACCAAGGTATTTCATTTTTTGGGGGGCTATAGTAAATGGAATTGTTTCTCTCAAGGCTTTTTCACTTCTTTCATTCTGGGCATATAGGAAGGCCTCTGATTTTTGCACATTTATTTTGTATCCTGCCACCCTGCTGAACTTCTCAATTAGTTCCAGGAGCTTCCTGGTGGAGTTTTTGGGATCCCTCAGGTATAAGATCATGTCATCTGCAAATAGGGATAGCTTGACTTCTTCCTTGCCGATTTGAATCCCTTTTATGTCCTTTTCTTGTCTTATGGCTTCGGCTAAGACTTCAAGTACAATATTGAATAGAAGTGGTGAGAGTGGACAGCCTTGTCTAGTTCCTAATCAAAGTGGGAATGCTTCCAATTATTCCCCATTGAGCATAATCCTTGCTATGGGCTTGTCGTATACAGCTTTTATTATATTGATAAAGGTTCCTTCCATTCCCACTGTCTCTAGCGTTTTGATCATAAAAGGCTGTTGGATCTTGTCAAAAGCTTTTTCTGCATCTATGGAGAGTATCATGTGGTCTTGGACTTTGGACTGGTTTACATGATGAATTACATTTATTGATTTGCGTATGTTGAACCAACCTTGCGTGCCGGGGATGAAGCCTACTTGGTCCCTGTGAATGATCTTTTTAATATGTTGTTGAATCCGATTTGCTAAGACTTTGTTGAGAAACTTTGCATCTGTGTTCATCAGAGAGATTGGCCTATAGTTTTCTTTTTTAAGTGTAACTTTATTATGTTTTGGGATTAAGACGATTTTGGGTTCATAGAAGGAGTTTGGTAGTGTTCCTTCCTTTGCTATTTGATGGCACAGTTTAAGGAGTATTGGTGTTATTAGCTCCTTAAATGTCTGGTAGAACTCTGTGCTGAATCCATCTGATCCAGGACATTTTTTGGTGGGAAAATTCGAGATTACTTCCTCAATTTCCTTATATGTTATAGGACTATTTAAGTAATTCACAATTTCCTGATTCAATTTAGGTAAGTTGTGTTTACTTAGAAATTCATCCATCTCTTTTGTGTTGTCAAACTTCACTGAGTATAAGTTTTTGAAATATGATGTTATAATTCTCTGGATTTCTTGGGTATCAGTAGTGATTACTCCATGTTCATTTCTAATTTTGTTAATTTGGGTTTTCTCTCTCTTGCTTTTGGTTAATTTAGCTAGGGGTGTATCTATCTTATTGATTTTTTCAAAGAACCAGCTTTTTGACTGGTTGATTTTTTTCTATCGTTTTCTTAATCTCGATTTCAGATATTTCTCCCCTTATTTTGCTAATCTCCTCTCTTCTACTGCTTTTGGGATCAGATTGCTGAAGTTTCTCTAAAGCCTTAAGCTGCATCGTTAAGTTATTTAGTTCTGATGTTTCCATTTTTTTTGATGTAGGCATTAAGAGCTATGAACTTACCTCTTAGGACAGCTTTCATTGTGTCCCAGAGATTTTGGTAAGTTGTATTTTCGTTGTCATTCACTTTCAGGAAATCTTGAATTTCCTTTTTAATTTCTTCATGAATCCAGTTCTCATTTAGCATCATAGTGTTAAGTTTCCAGGAGTTAGTGTATTTTCTCTTGTTTGTTGTGTTGTGGATGTCCAGCTTTAGGCTGTGGTGGTCTGACAGGGCACAGGTTAGAAGTTCAACTTTCTTGTATATGTGTAGATTCGTTTTGTGGCCCAATATGTAATCTATTTTGGAGAAAGTTCCATGTGCTGCTGAGAAAAATGTGTATTCTTTGGTGCGTGGGTGAAAAGTTCAATAAAGATCTGTAAGGTCCATTTCTTTAAGGGTTTGATTAAGTTCCAAAGTGTCTCTGTTAAGCTTTTGACCTGTTGATCTATCCCCATGTTGAGAGGGCGGTGTTGAAGTCCCCAAGAATTATCGTTTGGGGGTTGATTTCTTGCTTTAGATGCTGTAGGGTTTTCTTAATGAATGTGGAGGGGCCCGTATTGGGTGCATATATGTTCAGTATTGTGAAGTCTTCCCGGTGAATTATACCTTTGACTAAAATGTAGTATCCATCTGTGTCTCTTATAATTTTCTTTGGTTTGAAGTCTACTTTGTCTGATATCATAATGGCTACCCCTGCCTGTTTTCTGCTTCCATTAGCTTGTAGAATTGTTGACCAGCCTTTTATTTTTAGAGCATGCCTATCTTTTGTGGTGAGATGGGTTTCCTGCAGGCAGCAGATTGATGGATTGTGATTTTCAATCCAAATTTGTAATCTGTGTCTCTTGATCAATGAGTTAATTCCATTAACATTTAGTGTTATAATGGAGAAACTATTTTGAATTCCAGATATTTATTATGTTTAGTGATTTTTATAAGTATATTGCTTCACTGTTAATGGTATTATACTTGCCTTCTGTTCTCCTGGATATGCCTGTTTTTTTCTTCAAGCTTGAGTATCATTTCTAGCATTTTTTGAAGGCCTGGTTTGGTGGACACGTATCCCTTCAAGTTGTCTTTGTGCTGGAAGATTTTTTTTTCTCCCTCGATCATGACGGATAGTTTTGCAGGGTAAATCAGCCTGGGTTGACATCTTTGCTCATTCAATACTTGAAGTATGTCTCTCCAAGCTCTTCTTGCTTTTACTGTTTCGACTGAGAAGTCATTTTTTATTTTAATAGGTTTACCTTTTTTTTTAATTTTTTTAATTATTTATTCAACTGTGTGCATATGCGTGTGTATGTGCGCGCGCGTATGTGTCTGTGTGTGAGTGTGTGTGTGTGTCTGTGTATGTGTAGAACCACGGACGAATTCGCGAATCACCATGGATTCCTCCACCTCCTTCTGCCCCGGGATTCACAGGCTCCGCCCTACCAGGACCAGAAGCGCAGGTCGCCCCCGCTTCCGCCTGGCGTCTATACCTGGGATCTGGGATCTGAACTCAGGACTTTCTGCCTGCAAGGCGGAGGCTTAACCCGTGAGCCACCTCTCCAGCCCTTAATAGATTTACCTTTAAAAGTGACCTGTTTTTTCTCCCTTGAAGCTCTCAGCACCAGTTCTTTATCTTGAATGTAGAGTGTTTGAACTATTATTTGCCGTGACAATTTTCTATTTTGGTCATATCTGTTTGGGGTGTGGAATGCCTCTTGTATATGGATGGGCCTCTCTTTTTTTAGATGAGGAAAGTTTTCCTTGATGATCGCTTGAAAAATTTCCTCAGGGGTGGTATTTTGACATTCTTGCTCTGGTATTCCATGAATACACATGGTAGGCTTCTTCAGGGTGTCCCATATCTCCTGGATATTTCTCTCAAGTATCTTTTTGGCTTTAACACCCTCTTCCATTGAGCTGGTTAATACTCCCACTTTATCTTCAAGGTCTGAAATTCTGTTTTCTGCTTCGTTAGTTGTGCTGATAAGACTCTCTGTGGAGTTCTGGGTTGAAGATAACTTGTCTTTTAGCTCAGTTTTAAACTCTGCTTGAGTCTGTTTTAACTGCTCTATGCCAGTTTTTGTTTCTTGCACTGTTTTTCTCAACTCCTCCAAGTGTCTGTTTTGTTCCTCTTCAAAGCGATTGATTCGATTATTTAATTCCTCCCGGATTTCCTCTTTCATAGTATTGAACATGGTAATGATCATATTTTGAAGGTCGTTATCCTGGGTCAGGTTTCATGGCCATTTTCCATGGGTTTGTTCTGGTTGGAGTCTAACATTATGGGATTAATTCCTTCAGTGGGAGATTTGTTTACTTGAGTGTTGTTTCTCATGGATTTGCACTTTGACTTTGGCATTGTCGTTTTAACTCTTAAGATCTTCTTTCAATTTCTGTGCGTTTTTCACTAAACTGAATTATTTGATCTGGGGTTCTGGGGGTGGGCAGGGACGGAGCTTACCTAGGTCGTAGTGAGGCCTGGCTGGATCGCGCGTGCCCCGGGCTGCGGAGTGGGGGAAGGGAGGCCTGCAGAGTTTTATATTTTATGACAGTCAAAAGAAATTTGGTCTTAATATAATCACTTATCCTAAATTGGAAATTAAATCTTAAAGTATACCTTCTCTTTCACTATATTTAAATGATCAATATTTTTCTTTTCTATTACATTTTTTATAGATGTGTATTTCATAACAGTCTCTTACATGGTAGATATGGAAAGCAAGTGTCTAGGAGGGTAAGAAAGCATTATTTGTGAGCCCAGCACAGCTTCTGAGTTTTATATATAAATATATTTAAATGCCATAATGGCCTCTGAAGTAGAACAAACAGATACACACAAATACAATGAGTTATGAGATACAATGAAAATGTAGCTCAGTAGTAGAATTCATGCCTTATACAGGTTTGATTTTCAGAAACAAACACACATACAACACACACACACACACACACACACACACACACACACACACACACACCACATATGGCAATAGCCAAGAGGAAGACATGATAGTGTGATCCCATGTTTGGCTGTACAAATACCCTGATAGCCATGGGTTTGTGTGACAACAGGAAAATGTCTTGGCCTTCTCTAGCTATTGGGATACAAACATTGATTTCTTAAATATATAAAGTGCATTAATCTTGTATAATTGTTCATTTTCTCTCATTTCATCTGTAGTTATGAAGAATATTAAGAAAAAGATGAAAAAAATCTGATATTTACTCTTCACAGATTTTTTTACTTAGAAATAGTTTCATAAATACTGACTTCATCCCAACCGCATTACCCCAAAATGATATCCAATGAAAGTTGACTTATCTCCTTTAAAATGTTTGATTGCATTTGTTCAATTTCAAAATAAATTTGTTTTATATGATTAAAATAATATATATATATTCTCACCATTTTGTGTTTACATAAAATTCTTTTACACCCGCCAAATAATTAAAATCTCAACTTTAAAACAATTCTACAAGGAAGATAAAGTCTAAGTCTTTAGTTAAACCTACATGGTAGTATCTCGTATTAGAAATAATATTGCAGAAATATGGGTAGATTTTATTTACATAAATAATCCTGACTCATTATTCTCTTTTATCTTTTTTTGGCCACCTTACTTTCATTGAAAGGTAAAACTGTTTTAATCACTCAATTGTGGTCCAACAAAAATAAAATGTCAAATCAAAACAATGCTCTCTAGTTTATAGTTATAGGAGTTTCTATTTAAGAGTATCATTCTGGTTTTTTTAAACACATTTTCCATTTATTTGAAGTACAGTAAAAAAAACATTGATACACTTTGAAAGTGCAATGGCACAAGGTACACTGCCATTAACTTCAGGAACATTATACGCTGTTTAAAAAAAAGAAAAAAATCTCCTGTTCTGAACCCTGCATTTTATAATTTTACCTGCCCTACCGGACCATTTACAAATATCAGGCCAATAAACTGCTAACATCCATTAAAAGGTAGCTTTCTTACTAAAATGCAAGAATTTTCAAAGTGGTATCTAAGCAACAAAAGAAAAAAACTAGAATGAAAGCCTAGGTAACACATCTAAGATAGGTTTTTTTTGTGGGGGGGAATGAGTATCTGGCCCTTCATACTCTTTTCTCTCTCTTCATGTGTTGCTGGAGTTCCGGGCATCACTATTCTAGGCCGTTGTCCATCCATATGACCCACACCTCCTGCCCAAAGCAGTCATTACACATGTCGCTTCCCATCATGGAACCAGTCATGGCTGCTGGTGGAACTCCAGGAGTGGCTTCCTAACCTATGCCACAACCACCACTTAGAGGTGGAACTTTTTGTTCTCTTGAACCACAGGGCTTGTACAAATACTATTCTGCAGAGTTTAATGGGCCAGTTTGCTAATGAAAATAATGAGAAAGTTGTGAATTGTTTGGACCCAGTTTGTGAGGAAGGGAGCAAGGATTTTGGTGAAGTTGAATTTAAAGACGATAGACTGGTTTGCTTGTCAGAGGAGAGCCGTGTTGTGGCCGTGAAGCTCTGGATGTGCAAAGAGTAGGCAGCAGAACATCTGCTGCTGGAGAAATGAACATCATTGAAGGAAAACCTAGTGACTTGAACTGGGATGGTGGGAGGACATGAAAACCACCTTATAGTGATTTCGTGGTTTGAAAACCCAGATTCCTTCAGGGTTCGGAAAGCCCAAATTAAAGCCATTTCTTGCCCTTGGAAGTTTGGCTACCTAGGAAGAGGCTTTTCCAGCATCAGCACACAAAACTTGGTACAACTGTGGCTCAAGTGAACCAAGCTACATTTCAGACTCACTTTGGAATCTGGCAGCGTCCCCCAAGTGGTACTGGTTTGGGTGTATGATAATGGAATTCATGAAGAGCAACAAAAGCTTGGCACCAAGAGTTCCTGCAAGGAAAGGTGAAGCTCACAGCTGCAGAAGTAAACCCAGAGTACTGTTTGAGATACCAGAACCGAGGGATGTGTGCTGAGGATACCTGCGAGTGGCAATTCAGCCTGATTCAGAGGAACTCTGCTTCTACAACTTTGAGCTACAAACAGGGACTGGGAATGCCTAGAATCTTTGAGCTACCGTGACTACATGATAAGCAACAGAAGATGGACACTGAAGTAAAGAATGAGGTATTTGATTTGCTGGACTTTGATCTCTCTAATGTTTTTTTTATTGTTTAAGATCCTTTTGTTTTAATGTTTTATTTGTTTTAAAGTATTTAATTTATTCTGATGTAGTACACTTTTAAGGTTGAGAATTTTGAACTTTTAAAATGTTGAAACTGAAGTTTTAATGAGAGAACATTTTAAATTTGTCTGTGAAATGTACTTATATTTTTAAGATAACTTTTAACATCTGTGGGGACAAATATGGAAGGTTGCAGTTTAAAAAATGCTGTTTTTGTGTCAAGTTGACAAGGGGTGGAGTGTCATAGTTAGATACAGATGTCAACTTGACAGTTGAGGGTTTTGTGCTCTGGGCACATTTGTGGAGAATTAGTGGTTGGGTTAAGCCCAGAGCAGACCTGCAAGATTGTCTAGCTTATGGGGAAGGCCCAAGTGGGTGGGATTAGGCTCTGGAATAAAACAGAACTGGTTGAGAGAGTTGGCATCCTTGTGTACACTTGTCCAGACATGCTGGTCTGGCAAGTAAAGATCGTCCTTCTCTCAACCATTATGTAGAGATGGTGTGGCCAGTTCCCTAGGCCCTGGTGTTGGCGCATGCTCTCCCATCAAGCTGCACAGACTGTAACCAGACTATCTTAAGAAAATAAACCCCTTGTTCCTTTAAGCTGTTTGACGGTCATTTATCAGCAACCATGCAGGCAAACTGCTTTGGGAGTAACTCTGAAATGATTTCTCACACATCAATTAAGGGTGGGGAAGAAGAGTTTAATGCCAGAATCTGGAGTCTAGATCTTTCTCCAAGGACTCCAGCCCTAAGCTTAGTTTGTACTGCTGTTTTATAGAAAAGCAGGGAAGGGGGTAGAGAAAAGATGGGACTTCACAGAAGCAAACACAATGGTTAATAGTATCAGTTGGCAGATGGAACACCGACTGGCCCATGGCCTTGATTGTTACCAGAATGCTGGAGGAGTAATTTGCAAGTGCAGGCAGAGAAGGTAAGCTAATGTCTCTGAAATGTCCTTATTTGACTGACTTTGGGATTTTAATAATTTTCTCTTTTGTTAGCAGTGACTCAAAAGTTTATGGTTTTCTACTTCACCATTTCACTTCCCAGTTTGTCTCTGGCATCCTTCATGTTTTTAACTTGTTCTCTTCGTTATTTTTCCATTTCATCCAAGGACTTCCATCTCTGAGAATACTCATGTTCAAATGTGCCATACATACTAAGCAAAACAAGGAGGCGTTTCTGTTTCTTTTTGATACATCGGATTCTTCTACACCAGTTGTTCAGGAAGACCATCTTTGGCATGTAAACTGTTCAAGTTGTCCCACAATGTCTAGGTGAATTTTTGTCAGCAGGAAAACACTTTAGGTGCAGCAACAGCCCCAAAATGGCTAAAGACTTCTTCCAACAGTTCATTGGAAGCATAAGGTGAAAGATTACAGACAGCAAGGGCAACACCATGAGAAGCAAAGAGAACCCAAAGCTATATACCTCTCATGAGTGTATCCATCGTTTTCAGCTTTGGCGATTCTAGTCAAGGCTCTAGATAAGAGTTTAACAAATTCGAATTCTTTGCCTTTGTTGATAAACACTTCTGGTTTTCCGTATTTAGCCAAGTCTTTTGAATTCATCCTCTGTGAAATCAGCAAGTAGATTACCCATAAGCAACTGACAGCATTGTGTGTAAGTTTCCTCTGCAGGTCTCCTCCAGAGAGACAAGTTGGCTTTAAATCCTAGCTGCTACAGCCTCTGGGGCCTGATAGGAGGGGGACCCTGATGATGGTGCTGCTGTGGTAGGGCGCATGTGACTGAGGGGCCCCCCGCGAGGCTCCCTCCCCCTTGGTGTGGCAACAGCCTGGAGCGCTCACTCCCGGCCACCACCAGGCTTCAGACCACGAAGCAGCTCGCAGCCTTTGGGGCCGCGGGGCCGGATCTTGCTTAGGTGGTCGCTGGGCGCGGGTCTGCGGAGAGGGGGGTGGTGGCCACCCCGCTCCTTGGCGTGGTGGGATGAGACGCCCTGGGGGGGACCGAGGTGAAAGCGGGCGGTGGGATCGGGGTGGGGCCTTGGCCTGGGCCTGTGCGCAGCAGTCGGGTGGTCGGGGGGGGGGGGGGGGGGGGGAAGAGGCGGCCGAGCCTTGCCCGAAGTCGGCAGTGCGCAGTTTATCCTAGGCGCGGCGCTGGGCCCCTGCGGCACGACCCGCTCGGAGGGCGGCGGCGGCGGCGTCGGCGGCGGCGGCGGCGGCGGCGGCGGCGGCGGCGGCGGCGGCTGATGGGGCGGCTGCGCCTGCGACTGAGGCTGCGGCTGCTGTTGCGGCTGCGGTTGCTGCTGCGGCTGAGGCTGCGGCTACTGCTGCTGCAGCGGAGGTTGTTGCTGCTGCTGGTGGTGAGGAGGGGGCGGCGGGATCGGCGGCTTGGGCCCTCGGGAGCCGGGCTGGGGTCACGGTTCTGATGGAGGCCCAGGCCGGCCGGCGGAGAACGCGTCTTGTAGGCCACCGTGGCCGCCTCCAGGGCTCCGGAACAGATCCTGAGACATGTCGTAGTGAAGGGGCGGTTGAGGCAGAAGCGAAGAAGACGCTTAGGGAATCTTGCTTTGCACAAAATGGCCCAGAGTATCATTTTGAAGGTTCAATATTACCATCTGCGTATAACGGAGAACGTGTGGCATTTGTCTGTGTCTGGAATACTTCATTCAATTTTATTTCTTCCATTTCCATCCATTTACCAGCTATTCGTAATTTTGTTTTTCTTGATGGCCGAACGGTATTCTATTGTGTACATATATCATATTTTCATTATCCACTCATCTAGTGTCGGCCTTCTAGGCTGATTCCCCTTCGTTGCTGTAGATCTGCAGTACACATGGATGCTCAAATGTCTTGAAATAAAATGAAGCATCCTTTGAGAATATTCCCTGACGTGATATAGCTGGGTCATATGGCAGTTTCATTTTTAGCTTTGTCAGGAACCACCATAACTGATTTCCAATGAGGTTGTGCAAATTTGCACTCCCACCAGTAATGAATAAGGGATCCGCCTCCCATATACTCTTGAGCATTTGTTGCTATTTGGGTTTTTCATCTTAGCTATTTTGACTGGGGTAAGGTGATAGTAGCCATTGCTCATATCAGGGCTGCCATACCCAAGAACTCAATGCAATGACGTTTACTTCCACTGGACCTCCGCAATAGCTGGCCTATCAACATTTTGCCATGGAGGATCCCATGAGATGCAACACTGCCCTAAGAGACTGTATAGGACTCATACTGGACAGGAGAAAGGGAGAGCTTCTTTATGGTTTACCCACTGGTGAGCCACTGGTACCCTTTTGGGTGCCCAGGCACTAGCTAGTGGGTCCTAAAGGAACCCAGTGGATCACACATGTAGGGAGGGGGGACATGGGAGAGGGAGGGAGACTGGCTGGAAGGGAGAATGTGTAAGGTGGGATGGGATGGGAATGTGGGGGGTAGGTAGTGGGTGATGTAAACACATAAATTCATTGTTAATATAATTAAAAAGAAATAAAACATTATTAAAACATTTTTACAGAAGGAGATGGGAGAAGCCTTTAATGCTCTATTGTCTATTAGTCACTTGTCACATGTGACTACTTAATACTTGAAATGTGGCTATTTAAATTAGAAATCTTAATGACTATATGCTTAAATGATAATGTATTGGATTAATCAAAATATAGCATGAAAATTATTTTAAAATTTTCTTTTTCTATGTGTGCATATATATATATGCACACACACATATATATATAGGGGATGCTTCTGTGTATGCACGTTCCTGTGTGTGAGTACATTTGCATGTATGCATGCAGTGTGTGTGTGTGGAGGTATGATTGGTGTTGGGTGTCTTCTTTGATTGCCTTTTATTATCATTGAAGCATGGTCTCAACTGAACCCAGAGCTCTCCGAGTCACTAGGCTAGCCAGCCAGGCTGCCTTGGGGATTCCCCGTCTTTTCCTCCTGAGTGCTGAGATTACAGGCATCTGCTGTGCCTGCATGGCTTTTTGCCAACTCATCCCTGGAAGAGCAAGTGCCTTATCCATTGAGTCAGCTCACCAGCCCCTTTTTAATTTTTCAGAAGTCTTTATAAAGATTTGTAGACATATTCTATTTGTGTATTTGAGAGAGGATGTGAGGAAAGAAAAGAGATTGAGAAAGAAAGGTGAAAAAATGCTCGGATGAGCGTGTGAAAGTCATTGCAGATGCCAGTTTCTCCTTCTATCATGTATGCTCTGAGGATAGAATTCAGGTCACTGGACATCACACAGGCACTTTTACCTGCTGCTCAAGCATCTAGCCAGACTATTTTTTTTCAGTCTTAGCTCAGGCTGGCCTTGAACTCTCTATGTGCTTATCTGACCTCAAACTCTGGCTATCCTCCCGGCTTAGCCTCTTGACTGCTTGTATTATAAGCATGAGCCATGATGCCTGACTTCTTTTAAAACTTTAATATAACTATTAAAATATTTAAATCATACATACGTTCTTTATTATTGTTAGATATTACTATCCTTGAACATGGCTTTGAAGGAGCATCATAGATGACTCAGCTTACATGGAGGACATGTGTTGCTGTTGAGCCCAGGCCCAGACTTGGAATTCAAGCAGTGGCTCTTTACCAGAAGTCTCTGGACTGCTTCAGTTTCAGCTAAGCATTTGGTAGAAATGCAAGTTCTTAGGCCACACCCGAGACCTCTGAATCAACAATTCTGGGGTGGGTCCAGTCACCTGTGTTTTAATTGACCCTCCAGAGGATGTTTATGCTCCCCCAAGGTTTGAGAACCACTAGTGTGGAGCCACAAGGTGTGTTTGTGTGTGGGAGGACTGAGATTCACCTAAGATAGGATCAGCCTTAATTCGCTAGTCTAGAGCTGATGCAGATAAACTGAATGGGACCCCAAGGGATGAGTCAGGCAGGATACACAGAGGGACAAAGAATGATCAAAGGGAGTAGAAAGTTTCACAAAAAGAAGAGCTGGGTCCAAAGCTATGTAAAATTGGAAATGTAAATATCATGCAAGATGTCCACCACGGTTGTGCATATAAATATATGAACTAAAAACAAACATAAAAGATATGCATATGAAAGTAGCATGTGTGAGCATAACTGGGAAACATAAGCACATCACTTAGGATGAGGTTTATTTACCTCTTAGGGAAAGAAGGCCTGCACAGTGGGCATCAAATGTACTTGCAATATTGTTCTTAACCTAGATGGTGAGTACATAGATGTTTGCAATAATATTTTCAATACCTTTGTGTATGCTTAGCTTTCTAAGTGCCACTTTGATTAGCCAATTTGATTTTTTTAAATGATGACAGGAAGAGAACTTAGATTCTTTTTATATGATGAAAAGGGCTTGTTAACAAGCCTATTAAATGTTGGTTTGTTTCTTGCCCTCCTTTCCCAAAGTTCTAGGTGCTGCATTTTCCACATGGTACATATTCTCTTAAGGTTTGTTAAAGTGGAGGAAATTTTATACTTCTACAATCGTATTTTATTGTCACTGGTGTTCCTGTTTAAAATGTACCATTGCAGAGTATTCCTTATGGCTGGAACTACATAATGAAACAGAAGCACAGGGCCCCATATTGCCATCATATAAACTGAAAGGACAAGCCAATAGACAGCTTTTTTTCTATATAGTATGATTTTTTATGTAGTATGATTTAAAGAGCTCTTAACCTGGTTTTGATTGGTTAGTATTAATTTGTATAAGCTGTTTGAGTCACAGTGTAAATTGACCTAGGAAGGATGTGTGTTGAGCTCCATGTGTTTGAAGACCCACTTGGGCTTCTTCCAGCCTTTGACCTCTTTAGAGGGTTAGGAACCTGTGGAGACAAGGACTCCTGTCCTGCTAGACCATGCTTCACATAGCTGGGACCGCTGAGCAGTGGCACACTCACTTTTAGGGTATTTATCTTGCACAGATGTAACATATGGAATATTTTATCCACTTTTATTTCAAAAGCTAATGTTAGTACTGAAAGATTTTTAAGAGAACAAGTATAAAATAGAGATTGATATGGAGAAGTTTCACCATATCTCTCAGAATTGTTTATATTTGCAAATTTGATTGGAACACCTCAGTATCAAGAAAAGTCTTGATCTGGTGCTTCAGACATGTCCTTTGAAGTCTGACGTCTTGGTGTCTGCCATGCTTAAGTCTTACAAGAATGCCTGTTCTTTTAATATCAAAAAATACTTCTTTATTTGTTGGAGTCATGAAGTGAATGTGGCAAAAGTCCTTAAACATCTTCCAGCACATCATCAGTCATCTCTTCAACATTGAGGGCCTTTTTCAACCATGGCCGTACTTTTTCAAATAGGTGTGTGTGTGTGTGTGTGTGTGTGTGTGTGTGTGTGTGTGTTAACTCCTCTGCTCCTGGTGCCATGCCTAGCAGGTGCTACTATCTGAACTCAGTTTCTCATGCTTGAGCAAGCAAGCACTTACCCACAGAACTATCCCCTCCAGGGTCCCTGTTTCTAAGATTGTTTTTTTATTAGAGAGAGAGAGAGAGAGAAGAGAGAGAGAAACAGGGAGAAAGGCATACATGTGCCCTGCCATAGCATACTTGTGACCGTCAGAGGACAGTTTGCTGGAGTCACTTCTCTCTTTCCACCATCTGGGCTCCTGGAATTGAACTCAGGTTGCCAAATTTGTGCCTAGGCACCTTTACCCACTGAGCCTTCTTGCCAGTCCCTCTTGGTATTATTTTACCGTGGTAACTTTTCTAAACTCTCCCTTCTTTTCTTGGAAACTTTTTACCACTGCTGAGGTCAGAGCCACACAACATTTAAGACTCTCCATCCCAGTTTGCTGGAGCCATTGCCAGGTGGAAACTGGCAAATTGTTCACTTTAAGTAAGTGTCGGGATCCTGTCCATACTGGCCCACTATAGTATTCTTGGAAAGGGGAAGGAGGTCGGGGGCAGGGCGTGGCGAACTTTGAAGAGCAGCCTTGGTAACTAAAGCCAGAAAAAGACTGGTAGTGGAATGGGAATACTGGTTATTCATTGGTTTCTGGGCACGTCAATCTTAACATTTCAACAAATCAGCTCAGAGGTTTCTGTGAGTAGGGGAAGAGAATTGATTCTTGGTGGATTCTTTCAGAATTGCCCGCCCCCTGTTTCCGAAGCACAGTCTTTCCCACCTGCTTCAGAGCTGAGGTGAGGCCTGGTTTGGCAGTTCCCTGAGATCACATTCTCGCCTTTCCTGGAGATCACTTCAGGTTCTAAAGTAGACTCGTGTCCCCTCAGCTGTCACCCTCTCAGACCCTTCCTGTCACCTCAGACCCCCCTGAGCCATGATGCCTACTTGTCATCTCAGATCCCCTCCCCCACGATCCCTATTGGTTGCTTCAGATCTTACCCCTCATCTCAGTCTCCTGCAAACACGAGCTTCTCCCTCCCCCCTCCCAACCCCTCGTGTTCATTTTGGCGGAAGCCCAGCAGCGTGAAGTAGCTCTTGGTGCCATGTATACTCTAGGAGAGGTGGAACAGGGTCTGAACGGTCAGGTGAGCCGAGTGCGACAGCAGGGAGGGAAGTCACCTCTGGGACTGGGACATTGGTAGCCTGGGAAACGAAGTCAGACATCCCAGACCGTGCAGATCAAGGCCCCAGATAGTCTCCAAGAAGGAAACGGGGAGAGGACATTCGGGTTCTGGCCAGAGACCAAGAGGTTACGTTTGGAGGAAGACTGGGGTATCAAGTCGTAAGGAAAGGAGTTGGGTGACTCGGCAGTGAGACAGGAAAACATGGTTATAAGCAATTGTCTGTTCTCTATGGTTGACTTCCGGGTCTAATGCGCCGCGTTCTGTAACTGTCCGCCATGACTGCTACCCGCCATATCCCCCAGAGTCGACGAGTGATGACGGTTTTCCGGAAGGGGGAAGTGCACGGTTTGGGGCTATTCGACGATCCGACCTTAGGCTTGAATCGGACCCATAACCTGAGTCTTTCCCGGGTACTATTGGTGGGGCTGATTCTGTTTGTCCACTGGCCCCTGAACCGACTTAAACCTGTTTCTCCTGTCCAGGAACCCGAAGAGGCAAGATACAAAACTGCTGTGGCCGAGGATTCCATGGAGCTGGTCGCCGAAGTGAAAGAAGAGATGGCCGAGTTTGTGATCACAGACGTAAGGGGTGAGGCTCCAGGTGGTGAACAACGGTGGGGGAAGCTGGGAATGGGAGTGTATCTAGGCCCCAGGAGAGGCCTGGAGGCCGCAACCGCTGCTCAAGATGCCTTGATGTGGCGGCCATTTGTGGGTCCAGCCCAACCCTGGCGTACGGTTGGGGAAGTGATAAGTGGGGCTTGCCTCCAGATTAAAGCCAAGTAGGGAAGAGTCAAAACCAAGTTCTGTAAGAACCCTGTGAAGTTTGAAGAGAAAATCTGTTGCTCTCTAAAAATTTGTGTGGAATATGACAGCAGAAATTCTAAATGGAGCTCATGAACTCACAGTGTACTGTTTGTACCCAACACATGTTCAATGCTTGAGAGGAAATAGAAGGTAAGCCTAAAGCAAAACAAGCAGATGACATTCTTTGGAGATCGTGGCTCTGTGTGTATGTGTGTGTGTAAAAAGGCACTGTGTGCGCCTGTGGAGGCCCAAAGATAACTTTGGGAATCATGGTGATTGCCCTGCTTCCTTATTGCTTTGCTTTGGGATTTCCCAGGTTCCACCTTCCAGGGTCAGAAGAACAATGCACATTTAATGTAATTCTGCTATATAAATAGAGGATGTGATCACATTTTTCTGATAACTTTTAATTTATTTTTTTCACTCATACAAACTTAATAGGTACCCTGGTCGCCTCCCTCCCTCCACCTCTCCCTGAATTCCCTTGCTCCCTCTCCCCTTTTTCCCTGCTTTCGCCCCCTCCCTTTCTCCCAGTGCCCCCTCCCCCCCATTCCTGGAGCATCTTTTAGTATGCATGTCAAACTTCCCTCTGGGTCTTCCTCTCTGATGAGGTGTAAGAACTCAGTAGCATTGCCTAGAGCTCTTTCATGTGTTTCCCCTTTGGTATAGGAACACTATTGTGGCTGTTAATCCCTTGCCTCTAAGGATCCTAGTGCCTGTGATCCATGCTAGACTTTGGGGTGGTCAGTGATATGTCGGTCATTGCACAGGTCCTGCAAAGTCATATCTGACAATTTTACGTGGGATCTGGGATCTGGATTCGCTTCTGAGGCAAGGCTAAACCCCTCAGCCATCTCTCCAGCCCTGAAAATCCTGACTTTTAAAAGTATAAACAAGACTGGAGATATAGCTCAGGAGTTAAGCCTTTGCTTCACAAGCAGAAGGACCTGAGTTCCAATGTAAAAGCTGCCAGAAAGAAATGGTGGCCCCTGATTCTGGCAGGATGAGCCTGGGAAATCCAAGAACGAAGCAAAAAGGAGGTAGAGCAATCTAAGCTGATTTCCGAAGTCACCTTTGGGCTTCTAGAGGCACACAGTGCCCTCAGCTATCTACGCACACACCAAACCAAACAAAAAAAAAATATGTTTTGCTATAGAATCTGTCTTGGAGCTGAACAAATACCTTCCCATCATTATTCATGTTCAGAGCATACAGAAAAGCAAGATGATGCAATGATTCTGAGTCCTTCATCTTCACAGAAAGGGCCATAAGCTGCATTTGTTGGGAGACTTAGTAGGGAAAGGGAAGAGATGCCACTGTGTGCCCAGCTCTTGTCTTCTTAGTTAGTTTTTATCTTCTTAGTAGACTACGGATGGGGCTACTTGCTGGTTATACAATGAGTTATTTTAAAAGTCCACAAGTATCTTTTCTCAAAAATCTCTATTATTCCTCTTTACTTTAGCGATAACTCAGTATGAGTATGATAATTGGGAGCAAATCTACCAAGATTTTGGAGGCCAGGTAAACAATCACATAGAGGAAGAGCAGTTAGATACAGAAGAAGAACTTAAGACTGACCCAGAACCGGCAGGAGGGAGCCCCAGCAGACACAGGTATCTGGGCATAACTCTGAGCATCATTCACCATTTTGAATTTATCTGAGACTTTTGTTTTTAAATTCCAGTAAATTAAGAAATGACTTTAAATTACATCAAAATTTGATTTGATCATTTTGGAATGTTATTGCAATACTTATGTACTTAGCAATATAAAATGTGTTTACTTATGTACGTTGTGGTTATTCATCAACTCTCTGGATATGTCTCTTTTCCTTTACAGTAAAGTTACAATAAGTGGTAAATATGTCAGATTTAACAACTGTTAAATCACACCTGAGCCAATATCTCTTTAAAAAATAGTTACTAGAAGCACCTAGACCAGGTACTAGTTGGACCCTCCTTATTTAGCCAGTTATGCAATCTCTTATAGTTACTAGGTTGGCAATGCCTTTTAGAATGTAACTAATGACAAAAGGAAAAGTTAGGACATTCACAGAGGACCACATTGATAACTAAATATTAATTTTGTTGAGGGATTCTTGTACTTTTTGTCATACTATTTGTTGACTTAGTAACTCGAATAGTAGTTAAGTTTTACTGTACATCTTATTTTAAGTATGCCTTATCATGAGTTTTCTATTATTCTTTTTCTATTTATTTGTTAATTTATAGTGTTTTCAGAAAGTCTTAACATGTAGTCTAGGCTGGACTAAAACTCAACATGTAGTTGTAGCTCAGGCTGACCTCAGACCAATGGCAGTCTTCCTGCCTAAGAGTGTTGAGATTACTGGCATGAGTCATTATCTCCAACTTTATTTTTAGTTTTCATTTTCGTTATCTATTTTTAGTTATAAAGTCCCATTGTCTCCATTCTTTTTTCTTTATTCTTTGAAACTTTCATACACAAACAGAATGAATTTGGGTCTTCATCCCCCTCCCCTTCTCTTATACTCTTCTTCTCCCTGTCACCTCCTGTTCTTTCCAGGTATCTCCCACTTCTATGTCCCTCTGCATGTGTGGACCACTGGGTGTCTTTTGGGAAGCCTGTACTATTAACAAGTGCCCAGGCACCCAAAGTGAAACAGGCAGCTCACGACTGGGTAAACCTAAGAGTGGAGAAGCTCCCCTTTAGTTGTCCAGCACCTGCCCCGTAGATTCTCTCAGGATGGTGCTGTAGCTCCTGAATCCATGGGGGAATGTGGATATATCAATTCATAATTTTTATTTTTAAAATTCTCTTTATTATCTCCATTTTTAGAGTTGTTTACTTCATAATGTACTTATCCTTTATGGTATATATAATTCAAAGATATGGGAAGGTAAAGGAATATCATCTTAGAGTTAGCATAGGTTTTTATAACTTGAGAAGTTTATTTAAATCCACAGAAACTGTGGGTTTAATTGGGTTTTCGGGTGGAGTGGCTTTAAAAAAACAAAAAAAATCACAAAAATTATTTCTGTCTTTGTATCTTATAAAATATAAGACACTCTGTAATGTTACATTTCTACTTATAATTTAGGAACTTTATTTCCTATACTTTTTAAAAAGTGTCCTCCTATTTTAAATCTTCTGAAATAATAAAAGTTTTGATATTTTTAAAAAATACAAATAAATCCCCAAATAGCTTCTCAAGTGAAAATCACCTTCACTTCTCTCTCTCTCTCTCTCTCTCTCCTCTCTCTCCTCTCTCTCTCTCTCTCCTCTCTCTCTCTCTCTCTCTCTCCTCTCTCTCTCTCCTCTCTCTCTCTCTCTCTCTCTCTCTCCTCTCTCTCTCTCCTCTCTCTCTCTCTCTCTCTCTCTCTTTCTCTCTCTCTCCAGGTGTTAGGCAAGAATAAGGCAAGGTTGATAGGAATCACATGATTAAAACAATCATGTGCAGTGCATGAGCACCATAACTTCCAAGCATACCAGAGTAAAACATGCCCTCTGGTTAAGATTGAGCATGCCAATGTATAAGATATATAGAACTGTCTACTTTCATATATATCTAGAAAGTCACTGCTGCTGGATAATGTTTAATTATTCATTTTCTATTATATGATTCTGTAGTTAAGAGGTATCAAAAGAAGGAAGAGAAGAAGAAAATCTGCTGCTTGTTTTTAGGATCTTCGACTTTCAGAAGACCATGGAGACTTCAAATCTGATGCCTTTCTATTGTTTAGCACCCAAAAAGTGGCATTCATTGACATGTGCCTTTTGTTTTATTTATTATAGTTGTGTTTGGTGATGTTTGATAATATCAAAAAGAGAATTTCTAATAAACAGAAATAGCGACAGTTCTTAAGTAATCTTAATTCAACTTTCTTTGACATCTTTGAGTTCCTTATTTTTGTTGAAACGAAAATTTGTTTTAAATTACTTCCTTGTAATCCAAAATAAATTAAAATGCCATGCTTAAAAGATTTTGTGAAGAGGGAGACAGAGGCAAGCTTTTTGAGCAGTGCTGTTCACTACGTTGAAATGTACCTACTGTGATTTGAGATGTGTCTGAAAAATAATATAACTTTAAAAATTGTTTAAATTAGCATACAAAATGATAATTTTTTTAAAAATCTTATCTCCCTTTCTAGTACCGTCCCCTATCTCTCTTATCCTTCTTTCACCACCTTAGGCTGGTCAATTTCCTATTCCCAAATATTCTTAACTTACTTTCATGTCCCATTTAGTTCATTGTTTTCTCTTTTTCTCCCCTCCCTCTCCTTTCTACTTTCATGACCTACACAGAGATGGAGAGAGACGACGACAGACAGATGAATGCACACAACTATAAAGTTAAATTTAAGTTTTACATACAAAAGAAAACATGACATTTGCTTTCTATGTGGCTCATTTGGCTTATAGTGATTTTCACTTTCATCCATTTCCCTAGAAATTTCATCATTTGGTTCTCAATACAAATCGAAAAAGTTGCATCTTTGTATATGTACTATGGTGTCCTAGTGTATTCATCTGCTAAATATCTATGTTGATTCTATTTCTCACATGTGGTGAAGAGTACAGTAATAAACATTGATGTACATGTATCTCCGCAGTATATTGTCCTTCAAGTTTTTTTCCATAGTGGTATAGCTGGGTGATAATGTAGTTCTATTTTTCTTTTTTTTTAATTTTTTTTTGTGTGTAGAGGGTATTTGAGTGTGTGTGGTTGTGCAGGCCCTGAGGTAACACAGGGCTGTACCTCCTTATTGCTTTGCTATGGGGTTTCCCAGGTTCTGTCTTCCAGAGCAAGAATTACAGGCTGCCACCACTGCCATTTCTGCCCAGCATTTTATATGGGATCTGGGGATCTGAACTCTGGTTCTTTTGCTTGCAAGGCAATGACTTTAACCCCTGAGCCACCTCCCCAGCCCCAGTAGTTGTATTTTTTTTTAGAGACCTCCAGTTATTTCCCTGATGTCTACACAGGCCTACATTCCCATCAGTATGGCAGAAGAGTTCCTCTTTTCCCACATTCTTGCCAACAAGTGTGTGTGTGTGTGCGCGCGCACGCGTGTGCGTGCGTGTATGTGTGCGTATGCATGTGCATGTGCAAGTCCGTTTGTGTGTGTGTGTGTGTGTGTGTGAGCGTGAATGAGAGGGCATTGTGTGTGCCTATGGAGGCCCAAGGGTGTTTTCAGGAATCACCCTGGGTTGCACTACTTGCTCTTTGCTTTGCTCTGGAGTTTCTCAGGCTCCATGTTTCTGGGCCAGAAGTACAGGTCGCCACTATTTCTGCCTGGCATTTTTATGTGGGATTCAGGATACAAACTCAGGACCTTCTGCTTGTGAAGCAGAGACTTAATTCCTGAACCATTTATCCAGCCTTTTTATTTAGCTTTTAAACTTCTTTATAGATTCTGAATATTAATGCCCTGTCTGATGGATAAATAGATCACTTTTCCGTTCTGCATGTTGTCTCTTCAAGCTAATGACTGTTACCTTTGTAGTCCAGAAAATTTCCAATCACATAAAATCATATTTGCAATTATGCGGATTATTTCCTGAGCTATTGCCTCTTTTCCCCAGAACATCCTTGCCTATACTTAGAAACTGTACTGTTTTTGATTTCTTCTTCTAGCAGTTTCACAGTTTCAGATTGCATATTAGCCTTTCATACATGTTGAATTGATTTTTGTGCAGGGTGAGAGACAGATCTAATTTTATTCTTCTACATATGAATATCCCATTTGTTGAGCAGACTGTCTTTTGACTAGTGTAGTTTTTTACATCATTGTTGAAAATTAGGTGGTTATAGTTATATGGATTTAGTTCTGAGTCCCCTATTCTATTCCACTTACATACATACATTTTCATTTTGGTGACAGAACCATACAATTTTTGTGTCACTTTGACTCTCTTCCATCAAAGTGTAGGAAACATCATGGAAGAGGGAGTGGAAGGAATTCAAGCATCAGAGAACAAAAAGGAGTGCCACCAAACAGTATCTTCTGGACACGATATGGGGCCATTCCACCTGTGAACTAATTGCAGCTGTATTTTCCTACACAGCACCTGCATAAGATTTGGCCTATCAACCTTTCATCAATGATGAGGGAAGCTCTCATGAATCGTCACCCCTCCCTGGAAGTCTATGAAGAGTCAATGTTGGCTGTGGGAAGGGGCTCCCCTTCCGTGGTGCACCCACTCATGCATTACCCATGCTCCAGCAAGTGCCCAGGCACATGCCACATGCTAAGGCAGGCAACCCTTTTTGCCTTCAGTGCCACGTGCATGTGCACACGCACACACATAACAAATGAAGAGTAACTGAAACACAAACTTTGATGGGAGAAGGGGAATAGGCTTGGCTAATATGGGGATGAAAATTAATCATATTAGTCAATAATAATATTCCAATTCATATGCTTTTTAAGTATCCTGTTCCTGACTTGTTAAAACATGCTTGTGTTATCTGGGACCGCTGAGTAGTACCAAGTCTGGTTGCAGTGTCTGCACAGTTATCTCGGGGAAGGGTAACCTTGAGAAATCTGATTGTATTACCAATCTAATTGTATTTATGTCTGTGTGTGCTCAGACATAAAGGATGGTCATATGCCTGGAATAAGGCATGGGACATTTCAAGGGGTAGGTCAGGGCCCAGAGGGGAGAAGATGAGAGATAAAGAGGCCCATGTCACTGGACAGATACTTAGTTGTCTGAATGTTTTAAAATCTAACCTGATCTCTCAACCCATTAGGAAAGTACACACGTCATGAAAAAAAAAGATAAATCTTTATGTAAAGTATTCTATCTGTTGATTCAAACATGGACTTCCCCAATTGAGCTCTTTTTTTATCAGAATTATTTTTTTTCCTTTTTTTTAAATTTCCACTCATACAAACTCTTGTTCTGAAATGATCAACGTGCGGGGGTCGGCTTCTTGGCCACCGGGAAGAAGAGAGGTGAGCGTGCTGCCTGCCCCTCCACCTTCCAGGTCCCGGGAGACAGACAATCAGGCACCGCAGGGCGTTAAGTGGAAGCATGAACTCACTTTATTGTACGCAGCACAGCAGTCTATAAAGGCAAAAACTGCGAGGTGCGAAATGGGCAGCCAATCATATTAAAGGTCAGTGCAGCACGCAGGCTTCACTGGCTAGGGTCAGCATTACGGAATGAAACAATCAAGGTTCCCTGTGATGCAAACAGGGTTACGACCGCATACTAGCTCCCAGCGCCATCTTAGGCCCCATGTGCTCGGCTTCGACTTGTTCCTCCCAGCGCCATCTTGCCTGGGCCCGTCCAACAATCAAAATTTTTTACCAGCCAGAGTAAATAAATACTCTTTAATCCCTCTCCACCCCCTCACTGTGCATGGTGCTTCTCTGCCTCAGCACAGTTACCCCCCCATTCTGAAAATGATTTTTCAGAAGCCCGTCCTGGGATAAGCCTCAGTCCCTGAGCTGGCTAGAATACAGCCGTCATATACCATGTCCCTCCTCCTTACTCAACCACACCCCATTTCATTTATCTCATTTTGCCTCCCCCAAAATGTTTATACAGAAACTTGGACATTATCGGTTTGGTCAGACACACCTGCATGGGAGATCCCTTTGTGTAAGGAAACTTATTAAGAATATTTCACTTCTGCAACAACCTTCATTCTGAGTTATCATTATCTTATTTCTCTTCCTCCCCCATATCCTGGACAGATTGAGACAGACTATAAACTTTATTGAATTTATTTGCTTTGCATATATTAAAACTAAGACAGCTGAAAGAAACAGAAAACTTATCAGAATATACTTCTATATCTTAATCTTATCATTAGAAATTGAGCTTTGTTAGTAGTGGAAGGAAATTAATGAGGGAATTCTCATAATGAGAATAACTTACAGGATAATGGGGATCCACTCAAAAAATAGGAAAGGGAAGTGTTAGAACTAGCCTCCTAGGATTACCTATGTTATGGGCATCTATTTAAATGAACTAATTACTATGGGAATAAAAAGGGGTTGGAATCCAGTGAATCGAAAACTTAATATAATCAAAAAGGCAAAACTATCATATCAGAAAAGAGGTTTTTATAAAGAAATGGAAAATCCAGCATGTTTTTGTACAGTCTCTTATACCATTATCAGCTGAAACCAGCATCAATTATTTCAATTAGTTCTAAAGTTTCATTGCTTCTCTACCCATAACGTAAAGGTATAAATTGATCCTCGGGTTGCATTTCTGCCTAGGTAAAGTAGGCTCAAAGTGACAGAGGCAACTACTCTTTTGAATCTCTAGGAAAAAATAATTAGCTTGCTGCTGAGCATCTAAATGGAGCACTTCCTTAATGTCTAATGGGCTTGAGGGATACTATGAGCAGGGAGAGAAAGGGGGAAAGACTAGGGATGGAAGGGTTTAAGCAGAGATGGGTCAGGGAGATGGAAAGGGGAGAGGTAGTGGCAGGGTCAACCAAAACTATGCATTAAAATGTTGTAAGAAAACATGTTTCGAGCATTAGTTGTATAAATTATTTTTAGAGGCCTAAAGTTATCATTTCCATCTAATCTTCTAGAACCCTTTACAAAACTTGTAGCACAAATCAAATAAGTTAGCATTTATCTAGGCCCATAAAACCTAGAAGTGAATCTGTGTGCTACATCATCTGAATCTTCTCATTAAAAGATTGCTTTATATAGTAGAAGGAAATATTAATCTTTCAGTTGCTGTAGCAAAATAATTTTGCTTTCTTCCTTCTAAGGCACATTGTCCAAAGTTAACAAACGGTTTCACAATTCTACAGCAAAGACAAGCATTTGCTATTGTTTTCATAGGGCAGATGCTGGGTTCTCAGATGCTGGCAGTGACTGTACTGATGGTTAGGTATTAACGGCAACTATTTTATTCTAAGAGTTAAAAGTGCTAATTCTTATTTCTAAAGTTATTTTACTTAATAAAAACTATCCCTGGTAAAATATCATTATATGGACTGATTGAAGCTTTGGCAGTTATCACTGAAAGTGCAGTTGCTCCATCCAGGAGCTGTTTACTGCATGATGTCTGCTATGTGGCTCCATGCCTTGGCTTTCTTCTGTGCCATCGAGAACCAAATGGGCTCCTCGGACTGTGGGAGCCTGGGTGGAAGACTTGAAGATCGTCGGGTTTCCCTTTCTCTGGAACTTGTAAGGAATACACTCTGATCTTTGAACGCAACTGGAAACATAGCAAATGAGACAAATAGTAAGAAACTTCAGAGATACTGAGGTATGTTGATATGATGAAATAAAAATGTGTCACCTCATCAGATGTCCTCTGATCACCTAGCAGTTAATACTTTCTGATCTCTGCCCTATTGGAAGTTAGACTTCTAAGGGTCAGTGCATGGGCAATGCCACAGGGGTTGTCCATAGGGTCCCAAACATGGGATGTCCTGAGATAATTCCTGCAGCTGTAATGTCCAATCTTTTGATGGTTATTATTAGGTTGTCTTACACTTTTGAACTCAGACCCAAAGGGAAACATACTGCACCTATTCTATTTATTCTGTTTTTAAAATTTCAAATCTGATTTTGTAGATCCATGATATTGTGTGATGTGAAATGAGTGCTGACTCAATAGATCAACTCAATAAAAGTCTCTGCTAAACCATGTTATGCTAACTATCCTTGGCCAAGCAGGCTACTCCCATTCCCCAATCCTACTCCCTCTCTCATCCTGCTCTGTGACTGATTAACTCAATGAATTAGACTGAACTGGTAGCTTTTCATGAGTCAATATTTCCCCATATCTTACCTCCCTGCTCAGAACAGAGGGAGTAAAACAAGCTTTTTTTAAAAGTTAAAAATAATTCAGTGCCACTGGGTCTTTATGGTGGATTATTTTCAATGGTTTCATAGGAGCCCTAGCAGGTGAGAAAATACTGCTTTCTTATGAGCCGGAAAGTGACTTGGTACTTTCCTCTTGCATACCTAGTCACAACAATGTTTTAGTGGATGATCATAATTTTGTACCTTTATGACTTCTTCAGCAAACGATTAGGAAAGATTCTGGAAATTTCACTCTGCGTTTATAAATGACAATTGGATTTTCCTAAAGCAAGCTAATATCAGCAAGCTGATTAGGGTACTGTGATAGTGTTAATTGACAGGATCCACAATCACCTAGGAGACAAGCCTCCAGTTATACCTGAAAGGTTATTTACCCTCTGGGCATGTCTGTGGGGATTATCTTGCTTAGGTTAATTGAGATGGGAAGACTCACCCACTATGGGTAGTATTACTTCTTGGATTAGGATCCTGGGCTGTATAAAAAAGGAAGAGGTAGACTGGACACAAGCATTCATTGCTCTCTGTTTCCTGATTGTGGGTGTGATGTGATCAGCTGCTTTGATCTTCTGTGGCCTTGACTACCCTGCCAAAAGGGGCTACATTCTTGAACTGTAACCCAGTATAAATCCTATCCCCTTTAAGTTGGTTTTGTCAGAGTATGTTATCACAGAAACAGGAAAAGAAAGACAGGTAATAAGAGAAATGTATTAACTGAACTTGAAACATTCCTGCAAGGCTCTTTTTGGAGGGGCCAAATGCACTCTTTTACCTGACTTGACAGGCTTCTGTGACCTCATCTGCATTGTCTTCTCCTGCTCAGAAAAACTAAAAACAAGACTCTTCTTTGCATGGGATTCAATTGGAGTACCAGATGCCTTTAATACAAAAAATAAAAAGAGAAACCTTATAAATTGGGGCGGGAGGCACTGGGGGATGGGGAGGGAGGGGTGAGGGGAGGGGGAGCAGGGGGTTCAGGGGGAGGAGGAGGGAGAGAGGGAACCGGTGTATCTATTAAGATTGTATGAGCGGAAATAATAATAAAAAATGTTAAAAAAGAGAAACCTTATAAAAGTGAAGAGGTTAAAACTTTCAATTTATCAAAGAAACAGAAAAATCGTACACTGAAATAAATTACTAAAATATATGGCAAGAAGGAACCTTCCATTTTGGAAATTGAGAAGAGCAATAGTTCCGTTGTTGCTTTTCAAACATTCAAAGTTATAGCCACAGTGCATAAGTGCTTAGTTAAGGTGAAAAGGGTACTATTCAGTTGTAAGGTTCAGTATTATCTTCAGTTCCAGGCATCTACAGGGAACCTTGTAATGTATCCTCTGTGAGTAAAGGTGGTCACCATGTTTATAGTTTGATTCTCATTTGTAATTATTATATGCACACACAGGCATGTCTTTAAGAATATCTTTAAGAATAGTCACCCACACTTCACTCTTGTGGTTGTCCGGCCTTTTTTCATCATGGTTGGGCTTTTGTTGCTGCTGCTGTTCTCATTTTATCTACTTATTATTTTACAACCAATTTTATAGAGTCCTACTCTAGAATACTTAAGGTAGGATTCAATTTATAGATTCTGGGTGTATCCATTACTTTTCATAAATCCTATAAAATCATAAACAGGACACATTTGGGTGAGTGCAATATGAGGATTCTCGAAGTGCCTTCCAAAGAGAGTGGGTGGCTGTGTGTCTGGCACAGTTTCCAGTGGAAACCTAATCAATGGTTCTACCCACCTTTAGGAGTGTTTGCTGAGCTGCCACAGACCCTACCCCATATTTAAGTTCCTTGGTCTCAGTGCTGGTTTCAACTCTGCTCTTGACTTTAGGCTCCTTCGGGGAGATGTAGGTCATAAAGCCCTTCTGCCTCTGTTTTGCCATGGTTATCCAACCTGGTTCTGAAGCAGCATAATCTGACTGCCGAACAGAGGGTTTTCCTGAGAAGGGAATAAAAGAAATAAATCAGAACTGAGGTAAAGCAGGAAAAGTATTCAGCCTGGATGAAGTTTACCCACAATAATGTCCCAAACTGGACCCTGGTTGATTCTCAAAGAAAAAGTAAATGTATACCAAATAGAGAAAGATAGCCCTCTTTTGTGCCCTTCTTACAACCTGGCAAGGCAGGAATAAGAAGCTGTACTTAAAAGAGAGCTACTGGTGGTTAACATATCAACATCCCCTCCCCCGGGGACTAGCAAGAATATATCAGGAGAAACAAGGTCACTTTGTGGGGTTCCAGCAAGGATATCTCAGGAGAAACAACTATACTCAATGGGAACCTTAGTAGCATGTGCTGGACAAGTGAAGGGGAGCTTCCCCACTTATGGGTTTACCTTATGAAAGGCCACTTACACTACCACAAAGATCTGGTGCCTTATTAGTACAGGCACCCTGAAGGAGCTCTGTGGGCCACACATACAGAGAGACATGAGGACAGGAGGGACAGGCACGGATGTGTGAAAGAAAGGGAAGGGGGGAGAGGAGGGGGTGAGAGGAAAGAGGGTGCATGGACAGCAGCTCATTTTGTTTGTATATCTAAAAATTCTTTATTAAAAAATGAAAAGAGTGAGTATACTATCCTTTTAATGGACGCCCTTTTGTCCAACATTCTTCCCATCCCCAATTCAGGGGAGGACAGTGGTTTTCAGGTAGGGTAAGAAAATCCCTAAGAGGTCAGAGACTCAGATCATTGATGTAATTTCTCCAACTCTAAAAGATTTGTATAGAGTTTGTGACTCCCTTGTCCCTCACTCAAGTGTGAGGCAACATAGGCATAATCAGGGGCACAGACAAGACTATGTGTAAATAGGAATGAAAGCACAAAGATTTGGGGAGAGAGTAGTATTCAAAAAGTCACCCCGTTCTGTATTCTTGCATATTTAAGGTAAACAAAGAAGCTGGGGGAGTATAAGCATTTATAGTAAAGTAAGATTGTAGGCTAATTGTGACCACATTGCTCTCAATGAATGAGGTTTTAGAAGGCCACATGTTGAGTAAAAGGGAAATAGTGTAAAAATATTCTATGCTTTTCAGGGAAGCATAGATTTCTATTTTAAGGTATAGTGTGCCGAAGGTAGGTGGTGAAGGAAAGGCAGATGGTCATGTATTCTATCAATGAAAAGCGAATCAATGTCCTGCTGGGTATCCCCTTGGGAATGAGCTAACTTCAAATCTATTCACCTAGAATGGGGTACTATCCCACCTCTAAATCCACAGCCAGCCCTATTTAAACAATAATGCATCTAGAAGACTAAAACAAACTTTAAGTCCTACCCAGCCAAGGCTTTGCTTTTCAGCACTTCCCTCCACTTGGTATCTACTTGCCAGCTGGAAAAATAAAACTCTTACCTGGAGGCTTGTAAATTGGCTGTTTTTTGGCTACAATTTCAGATTTGGGTCGGATCCGCTGCTTTTCTGCAAAGCCAGGTGACAGCAAGAGCATCTCTGAGGTTCTTGGGAACACCTCAGGGACACTTCTTCTCATCTGCTGCTCTCTGCCTACCAAGGAAGAAACTGGGCCCAAATGCATCAAGGGAGCCTGGGTTAACTTATCCGGTTTCTCCTGCTTGGAATCTTTCTCATCCTTCTGGGAGATTTTTCTCAGTCGGACTCCAAAAACATTTTCAACATCAACACTGCTGGCAGATAAGCTTGAAAGACCGTGTTTTCTGTCACCAATCTGAGTGACTTCCTCCTTAGCGTAAGTGGGTGTTTTCTCGGCAGGAGCAGTAGTGAATTTGTCAGGTTTGATAGCAGGCATCAGGGTGCTCTTGATGAAGTCTCCAGAGCCTTGGCTGTATTCCTTGCTTTTCTTTAGTGAAATTGGATCTTTTGGTGGGGACCACTTGCCAGTGCTCCTTTCAAAAGTGGTTGCTTCAGCAGCAGTACCGGTGGAACGTGAATAAATGGATGGCTGATATTCGGTGTGTCGGTAGGACAGAGAAGACTGCACAGGAACATTCTTAGAGCCTGCTGCTAAATTCAGCGGCTTCAATTCAGACACACCCCGGGTTTCCTGTGGATGTTCAAGCCTTCCCATTGACTGAGAAGGATGCTTCATAGATGACTTCAGAAAAGTATCTCCTTCGAAACCAGCTTCCTCCTCACCTGGGAAAAGCAGTGGTTCAAGTTTAGGCTTCAACAAGGATCTGGAAGGACGGCTTCGAGGTAACACAAGAACGCCTTTCTTGATAGTAGGGCTCTCTGAGAAGATCCTCTGTGCCATAAACCTCACAAATGACTGGGAAGGGGCTCTAGCATGTGCTGGCTTCTTAGCCATGTCTTCTTGTGCAGCTGCACTCTCTAGACGTGAGGATATTTCCTGAACTTTTGATCCCATTAGGAATGGGGTGGAACTCTTGGGAAACTGAGGCTTCCAAGCAACTCCTCCTTCCACAGTGGCGCTTGGTACACTTGAGGATGTTTTCTGGACTTTTTGTGTGATCGTGGTTCGGGAAGGATGACTGAAAATGCTGTCCTCCGAGGCAAACCCCTCTGCACCTAAAATGGCTTGTTCCTCAAATTCAGAGCCCAGCCATGACTGAGAAGCGTATTTGGGAAGCACTGGCTCCATGAGATCACTCCATTCTGTGGAAACTCTTACTGAACTGAAAGTTTCTTCCTTGGCTCCCAATCTGAACGGGGGCTGAGAATGATGTCGGCGAGGCCTCAACTTGATGGAAATGCCAGCTTCTGTGGCATATTCCTGTGGACCTGCAGCTACTTGTTCCTTGGGTATGAGTTTGGGCTGTGGCAGGAAGGGGGACCTGGGAGACACTGGCTCCACGGAACTGCTGGATTGTGGCCCTGGGGAAATTGGTTGCTTGACCACTGATCCCATCAAGGGCTGAGAGGAGCTTTTGGGGGATATTGGATCAACAGGAATGCTCCATGCAGCAGGAACATGTTCTGGGGGTGCAGAGATTTGCTCAAAAGCAGCGGTCAGCCATGGCTGTAAGGGGCGCCTGGGAGGCATTGGCTCTCCAGAGCTGCTCCATTGTGCAGAAGTGCTCACTGATCCTGTGGAGACTGGTTGCTTGGCTACTGATCCCATTAGGGACTGAGAAGGCATTTTAGGAAGTGATGGATCAACAGAAAGGCCTCGGGCAGCAGGAGCATGTATTGGGGGTGCAGAGACATGCTCAAATGTAGCCGTCAGCCAGGGCTGCAATGGGCGCCTGGGAGGCACTGCTGGTACAGAAGTGGTGATCTCCACCTCAGCACTCTCTGGGCTTGTATAGACTTGCTGCTTAAATTTGGGGTTTGCCCATGTTTGGGTAGGTGCTGGCTCCATGGGATTGCTCCACTGAGTGGAAGTGCTCACTGTATCTCGGGCTGCATAGGGTGGGAATTTAGGCTTTACCACAGGCTGACAAAGGGGCAGTGGCTCCATCATTTTGGTGCCCTCAACAGAGATGCTTTCGGCGATTTTTGGACCTTGAGGCTGAGGTACGGGCTGGACAGGATATCTAGAGTGCAGTGGTTCTGCGGAAGTGACCTCGGGAGCAGCATACTCTGGTTCTGGAGGGAATCTTTCGTAAGCTTTAACTTTCATCACAGGCTGGGGATGATTAGGTGGTGGAAGCTCCATGTAGCTGCCCCCTTGCACAGCTGTGCTCTCTGGAAATGAGAAAATCTGTTGCTCTGCTTCAGGCATCACCTGCAGCTTGAAAGAGTATGGTTGAAGAGGCAGGGGCTGCAGAGAACTGGCCTGTTCGGCAGCTGTGCTCTCCGGAAATGAGGAAAACCGTTGCTCAACTTGAGGCTTCATCCACGTCTGGAAAGGATGCGTGAGATGCCTCGAATACACAGGAGTGCTCCCCTCAAAGACAGATACTTGTTGCTGGACAAAGATTCTTGAAGGAGGCTGAGAACGATATCTCGGAGACAGGGGTTCTATAGAAACACTCCCCTCGGTGGTGGCAGCACTTTCTGCACCCAAAGAAACTTCTTTCTTGATTTTTGGTCTCACAGAGGGCTGGAAAGTATATCTGTGAGGCTGTGTAGCAACCTTCTCTTCAGCAACAGTGTACTCTGGAACTTTCAAAACTTCTTCCTCAACCATTGGGTTGGTCAGGGGCTGAGAATACATTCTGGGAGGCAGGGACTCGGTAGAAATGGCTTCTTCCACGGCTTTCAATTCTGGACTGGAGACTTTCTGATCAACTCTGTATTTCATTGAGGACTTTGAAGTCTTCCTGGGAATCAAAGGCTGTAAAAAATTGTCCCAATCAGCAGCAGCAGCAGCACTCTCTGAACCTCCAAAGGTATGACGCTCAAATTTAGGGCTCACCCATAACTTCACAGGAATGCTGGGAGGCACTGGCTCCATAGACTGGCTCGGTGGTACGCAGATGTTCACTGGGCTGGAAGTTTGTTGTGGACTAGTGGGTGGAGAGGGCTTTCTTGGAGGCAGTTCCTTGACAGGAACATTCCACTCTTTCAGGACTCTTTTGGGCATGGAAACCAGTTCTCGTTGGTCTTTGGTGTGATCCTCAGCCTGTTCAGGGCATTTCAAAAGGTTCTCTTCTTCTGAGCTGCTCAGATCTTCAGAACTGTTGTATTTCTCAAGATAGCTACTTGATTCTGTGGAGACTTCTTTTTCTTCAGACTCCTGTGAGATCAGAAAACGGCTGCTGGGAGTCAGCTGCTCCTCCGAGATGGAACCCACAGTGTAACTTCTGGATTCGGAATATTCTTCAAGCTCCCCCAAGGACTGCGACGAATGGCCAGAAGTCATACCTTCATCACTTTTGTGCTCCAATGAAGAACTTTCCGTCTCCTCGGAGGTTTCTTCAGCTTTAGACTTTCCCAGGGGCTGGGAAGAGTATCCAGTAGGCATCGCCGGCTCTGTACTGGTCAGGTCATCTTCAGGCTTCCATGCAGACTGCAGAGTGTACTCACCAACCGACTCTTCCTCAATACCAGCCTCATCCTCTGAAGTACTCTTCGAATCTGAGGAGACTTCCTTTGCTTCAGGCTCCCCCCTGGACTGGGAAAGGCTTCTGAGAGGCAGCCTCTCTGTAGAAATGGCGGCGCACTCTGTCTTCGTACCTGTCAGACCAAAAACACTGACTGGAAAGGCCCGGTGAATACTTCTGGGAGGCTTCTCTTTTTGGATAGTTGGGATGCCTAGGACTGGATCCATTTTGGATGGAACCTTTCGCCACTCGAGGCTGGATACTTCTTCATTCTCTGACTGGATATATGTGTGGGCCCCTGGTGTCCCTGTTGCCCCTGCTGCCCCTGCTGCTCCTGCTGCCCCTGCTGCTCCTACTGCTATTGCTGTGCCTGCTGCACCTGCTGCTCCTGCTGCCCCTACTGCTTCTGCTGCCCCTGCTGCGTCTGCTGCCCCTACTGTGCCTGCTGCTCCTACTGCACCTGCTATACTTGCTGCCCCTACTGCGCCTGCTGCACCTGCTGCTCCTGAGATGATGGTCTTTTGGGGGGTTGTAGAAGGGAAAGTCACCCATGGCGGAAAAACAGTTTTGTCTTCTCTTTTCTTGGCTCCAGAAGCCCCATCTTTGCGGTACAGTGGTAGCTCACTAATCGTGGACTCTGTGACTTCTTCGGGTATGAGAGGTGGCACTGGTGCTTTTTTGACTTCCAAGACTCTGCCAGCCTTTCTCCTTCTCATAATTGCTTTCTCTGAAATTGTCTCCTGCTGAACAGTGATTTCTGCCTGAGGCGGTGGGAGCTGCTCTGTGATTTGTTTCTCCAGGAGAAGGTGTAAGAAGGAAGACTCTCCAGAAGTTGCCTTATCGCTAGAAGAGAATTCAGCTTTCTCAAAAGGGTCATGCCCTAGACTAGACTCTATAGGGCTTTCTTCTGTGATTCCACACTCGATTCTTCCTCGCCTTCTACGCCTTCTTGGAACTGCTCCTGGCATCAAGTAGCCCAGGTTCATGGAAACATCAATGGCTGAAGCCTGATCATAAGCTTCGGTTTTATTTTTCTGTTCCTGGCTTGAGGATCCTGTACCAAATGCAAAAAAAAGGAAAGACAATATGTGCATACTTTACACTTCCTAAAAGAGCAATACTTATCCCTGGCCCAGTGTTTCCTACCCAACTCCCTAATAGGAATAAGCAACCATTCAAACAACAGTGGGGCCCTTTCACTATTAACCTAGCAACTGGAAAATCTTAAATCATGGGAAAATTTCAGTTCTATGAACTGATCCCAGGAATGGCTCATTACCATTTTATCAACAGTATAGTCCTCCATTAGGGATGAGACACAGCAAGAGACAATTTGTGAACTGGTAACAATGATTAACTGAGTAAATTGGCAAAGGAAAATTTTCACTTTCTGATTGACATGCTTATTTTCCAGTAAACATTTATCTGAGCTGCTTTTATTTTATTTTATTATTATTTTTGGAGGCCCAAGGGTAACTTCAGGAGTCATCCTGGATAGCATCTATCTCTTTTTTGCTTTGTCTTTCAGAGCCGAAAATGCAGGCTGCCGCCATTTTTACCTAGCGTTTTTCATTGTTGTTGTTGTTTGCTTGTTTGTTCCTAGAATCCGGGATCTAAACTCAGGTCTTTGCTTTTGAGGTAGAGTTAAACCCTCAGCTATCTCTCCAGCCCCCAAAATAATTTTAATGGAATGCCATGCAAATATGCATGCCTTATTATTATTATTATTATTAGAAATGCATCAATGGGAATTATCTGGTCTCTTTTTCTACCTTTTGGTAATAAAGCAACCCCACATGATACATATGCAGAACAATTCTCTGAGTACATGAAAGGCAACACTTGGAACATCTTAGTAGTTGTATCCATTTGCATGCTTCAATTCAAGCACATAGTAGCAGCTATATAGATTGCTGCTCTCTCCTCTTAGTGTATTTCTACTGTTTGGTTCCCTGGTGGCGGAGTTCCTTCCAGTGGTCTTTTCTACAACATCCACTGAATCTCTAGCTCCACCTAGTGGTTTAATACGCAGCACACAGCTGAGAAAATGTTCTACATCTTGTTCATGTGAAGTATCAATAAAGGTATCTGTCCCTATGGGCATTGACACAGCTCTATTTTCCATATGTAAAAAGGGACAACTATTAAAAATGAATATGACAAAATATTTCTCAGGTCAGTGAGACATCTCAGCCCATAAAGACAATAGCCACCAAGTCTGATGACCTAAGTCTGATCCCTGAAACTCACATGGTGGAAGGAGGGAGTCATGTTCCCAAAGTTGTTCTCTGTCCTCTACACATACACTATGGTATAGACACGATCCCTTCCATGACAAATAAATAAATGTAAAAAACGAAACAGGTTTCTCTATTGTGAATCACAATTAAAGAAATATTTAATCGCTTTTAGTCTAGACTCCCTTCTTTGCAAAAAGTTTTTTGTGACTTTGTTTTTCCTGGAAAAATGTGTTTGTGGATACTGTGTCATTTAACCCACATGTAAAATCATTTGTGGAAAAACTGAAATAACTGTCCAAACTTAATGGTTAGAAACACTATGTTGTTTTTATCAAATATTACATGAAATTAGCTTGCTTTTAATTGAAGCCAAATGCTACATGAGCACGTTTACAAACATGCAGAAAGATTTTCACTCTGATGGTATTTATTTGGGAACAATGGCAGCTGCCAAGGATATCTGCCTGCACCTGTGCAAAGCTCTCAAACCATGCTTATGAACACAAGACCCTTTCTCTCTATAGTAGAAGAGAAATGCAACTTAAAAAATATCAGTTTAAATCAACTTTATGATTCCGTCTAGTTCTGTTGTTAAGGAAGAATGATAGGTGAGAAATCACTAGCTATAATTTGATCTTTGGGTTCATGGCAGAACTCAGAATGCACATTAACCCCAGAGAAAGATAAAACACATTTACAAACAAAATACCTCTCTGGTTGCAAATTCATTTAGATAACAGAGAAACCTACGTATAACCCTTTGCATAAATCTTACAAGAGTATGATTTTGTTAATTCAAATGGAGAATCCTAGGTTGTACGAGTATGCATGCTAAAGAAAGTTCCAGACAACCAAGGACAGCGGTCCTAGGGTTTCTGGTTTACAACTCCTGCCTTACTGCACCATGCAATCAAGTCTCCCATCACATTTCTGAGTGACAGTGAACATGTTCCAACCTGCAATGTCTTTTTTCTGCTCCTTTCGATCTTCATATCTTGGTCTGGTTACAGTCTTTTCTTTCAAAATCGGTGGAACGCTCTGCTCTTCCTGCTTTAGTTTTCCCTAAAACAAAGAAAGAGCTTGAATTTGACTGAGATCCTTGATGAAAAACCATTTATGCAAGTTTCATAACAATAGCAGTGAAGGTGAAAGTCGTTTCTGATGGGGATCATTTTACCTATTGAAGTGGTTCATCTATATCCAGAGTTCCTCATCTCTAGTGACATGCTTAATACACCTAAGATGCTACTGAATCCCACTGGAAGAGCATAAATCTGAAAACAAGGCTGCTAGGACTGACAGTAATCATACCCCTGCAACATTAGGATTCTTAGATTTGTTTCATCGAACCACGTTTCTAAATTGGACTATGTTGAAAGCAGAATGCCAGATGGGTAATGAAATTTCCTTTAGTCAATATTCCCGTGTCTCAGCTTTGTGGCGAGGTGTGAAGGGAAGAATGTACATACAGAGTTTGGCCTCTAGTATTGGATCACCCATTGCCTGACACTAAACCAAGGAGATATGTCAGGGCCATTAGAAGTCCCTCCTAGCCCCCTTCACTACTGCTGCAGCTGTTCTCCATTTTTTTCATCCATTTTTAAAAGCAAAATTCGATGTGTAATATATAGGAAACATAATGAGCTGAAAAGTACTGGGTTGGAATTCAGAAGACTGGCTTTAGCCCTAGTCTTGCTATCACCTGAATGTGAAACTTTGGATGAGCGCCTGAACTATTTGTAGGCATCTGTAAGGCATCTGTGCTACACAATCATTTAATCTCTTCTATTTCGATCCTAACTGTAACCCAGAATCACTGAGGAGTTGAATCTTTGATTGAATTTGATTTTCCAGTTGACACATCCTTCTAAACACCAGCTTAAATCTTTAATTGTTTAAGAAATCACTACTCTTTTACTTTATCAAACAGAGACTAAGGAATATACTAGCATTTTGTGATGAAATTAGACAAATTTTTTTTTAGTTCTGATAAACTCTTTCACATTTTTAAAAATTTTTTAAAAAATTTATTCAATTGTGTGTGTATGCGTGTGTGTGTGTGTGTGTGTGTGTGTGTGTGTGTGTGCGCGCGTGCGTGTAGAACCAGGGACAAATTTGGGAACCACCATGGACTGCCTCCACCTCCTCATTTACTCTGCCCTGGGATTCACAGGCTCTGCCCTACCAGCACCAGAAACGCAGGCCGCCCCCGCTTTTGCCTGGCATCTATACGTGGGGTCTAGGATCTGAACTCAGGACCTTCTGCCTGCAAGGCAGAGGCTTAACCCCTGAGTCACCTCTCCAGCCCCGAAATTAGACAAATTCTGAGGGACTTATGAAGACAAGTTTTTTAACTGTCTATACTAAATGATCCTCAAGAGTTTCTGTCATTTCTCACTACTATCCTGCCATTTCTTTTCTGTGTGTGTGTGTGTGTGTGTGTGTGTGTGTGTGTGTGTGTGGTATTAGAGATGAAGCCTTGTACATGCTTAGCCAGCATTCATTCACTGACCTACAGGCCCAGCCCTGTTTTTGTGGCTGTGCTTTTTTAAAAGAATATTTTTGCTGTTTTTAAAAAATATTTTATTTATTTTTACTCTGTGTGAGTGTGTGTGTGTGTGTGAGGGTACTGTTTCCCTGTGAAGGACCAAGGGTGACTTCAGGAATTATCCTGGATTGCTTCTACCTCCTTTTTGCTTCACGCTGGGATTTCCGACTCCACCCACTAGGGCTGGAAGGCCGCCACGTTTCCACCTGGCATTTTTACGTGGGACCTGGGATCTGAACTTAAAATCTTCTGTTTCAAAGGTAGAGTCTTAACCCCTGAGCCATCTCTCCAGCCCAGTGTGCTGTGTTTTTAAATGTAATAAGTTTACCAAATATAGCTCTGCCTGCTACAAAGTCATGTGATTGAACTCCATGGTATCTAGGTGGAGGTCTTTGGTAAGGTTAACAGCTTCAGATGCTTGGAGGTGCTAGAAGCCGGACTTCCAAAGTGAGTGGAAGAAACAATGCTGCAATTTGTAACACATGGGTCTCATATGATTAATAAATAAAAGAATTCCAATCTGGATGAAGCTTGAATATCCTCTACAAAAGGAACTGAGGGAATTGCCAAATGCTAATGCAATAAACAGGTCTGCTGGATTGTATCACCTTCTGCTTTCTCTATTGGGTAGCACATCCCATGTGATAGATGCAGGCTCTCTCTACAGCCCCCTTGGGGATATCAAAGTCAGGATAGTGACTTAGGCTTTGTCATGTCTACCTAGGATATGGATCTCCTTATCCAATGCATTCAGGCTTCAGCCCGTAGGCTATATATGGTCCTCCTACCCAATGCAAAATCGTAAACTTAATTTAAATATCACAAGATGTTTGATTTTTTTTTGTTACTCAATTGTATGGTTCTCAAGAGTATGAAGTTTGTAGATGGCAATGGCAATTCACAATATCTAAAAGTTGGGCATGCCTGTACTCATGCCATTTACTAGGAGCAGTGTGTACAGGTTGGAACTCAAATTTTCTAATGCAGTTTATCTCTGAGTCTCTTGAAGGACTTACATATGCATAAAGGTTTTTCTTCTTCTTCTGTTTCCGGGGATTTAGAGCCATCTTGTGTCGAGCAGCTGAAGAATCCAAACAGCTCTGGGAGGTGGCCGGGGTGCTGAAACCCAAAGGCTGCTGGAAGCTACCTGGAGAGGACTGTGACTGATCAGGCTCAGATGATGGCTCAGAGATACTCTGAAAAGAGCGGAAGAAAATTAAC
The DNA here is from genome assembly GCA_023101885.1 of Typhlomys cinereus. Lineage (NCBI taxonomy): Eukaryota > Metazoa > Chordata > Mammalia > Rodentia > Platacanthomyidae > Typhlomys > Typhlomys cinereus. The sequence continues at coordinate 3,096,680 of JALPQD010000236.1, read as the reverse complement.
ATGTCACGCCATATGTCACTGGTCCTGCAGTGGGGAAAGTTTCTTTCTGCCTGAAGAATTCCTAATGAAACCTTTTGTGATCTACTGCCCTCTTTCTTCCTCCTTCTGCTCAATGGGATCAATCAGAATCAAACTCCACATTTGGCTAGTTCCTTTGTAGATGAAAACAAGAAACAGGAAGAAGTTTGGGTTGCCCCACTACTCAGAAAACAAGGGGTTTCTCATTGTCCTCGGGATTGGAATGCAAGCACTTAATGGAGTTTACAAAGTCAGAGGGCATGTATGCTCTCTACTCTTGTCTCCTCTTCTGGCCTCAGTCCCAACATTACAGGCAGGTGCTTCCACCCTGGTGCTTGGGACCCTTGAATTAATGCCATCAATTAGTTTTCATTTAGGGAGATTTTTTGCTAAGTTTGATGATTGACTATATATATGACTTAAGGGAACTTTTCCATGCTAGGGTTAGTCTGGTTGTTGATTACCTATTAATACCCTCTGTTGAACTATTTGGGGGGCTTAAAGCAAGGGTGTCCAACCTTTTGTCTTTATGATATGATGCATCTAAAAAGGTGATGGTCTGCATTCATAGGTATCTTGGGGACACATAGGCTAGATGTCCAGTGGGGAAAAGTTTCCTTGTGTGGCCTTCCCAATTTCAAAGGAATGTTTGGGCACAAGCACATCCATAACTAAGAGAAGAAATACTAAGGGCTGGTGCCCTGGTGGTATCTCCAGCTCCATCAAGAGCATTTATGGATCAGCATTCCATAAGTTTTGAGTGAAGGACAAATGCCTATTGTAAACTTAAAATTAACCAGAAGGAAAGGACTATCCTATGTAAATGTAACAATGTGTTCACCTTGTCTGGGAGGATATAAAGAAGCTGAGCATATTAAAAAGTGGGGTGACGTGCATATATTTTGAGATTGACATATGGAAATGCATCTCTACATTTCTTATTTCTGGGGGATCCTGAATGATTTACTTAGCCTCTCAGAATCTTCATGTAAACCTCATAAACAGCTCTTTCAGGGAGATAGTAATACTATCACTATCGTAGAAGAGAAAATGGATGATCCTAGAGATTAAACAGCTAGTCTATGTTCTTTTTTTTAATTTTTTTTAATTTATTCAATTGTGCGTGTGTATACTCTGGTTTCTCTTCAGCTCGTATAAATCTTTCGCCTTCAATTGTGCGTGTGTGCGTATGTATGTGTGCGCGTGCATGTGTCTGTGTGTGTAGAACCACGGATGAATTCGGGAACCACCATAGACGCCTCCAGTTCCTCCGCCCCGGAATTCACAGGCTCCGCCCTACCAGGACCAGAAAAGCAGGCCACCCCCGCTTCCACCTGGCGTCTATACGTGGGATCTGGGATCCGAACTCAGGACCTTCTGCCTGCAAGGCAGAGGCTTAACCCCTGAGCCACCTCTCCAGCCCAAGTCTATGTTCTTAATAGCCAGCAAGTCTCAGAACAAGAATTGAAGCATACACCTGTCTGTTGGACTTAGCTGTCCATGTTCCAAATAAACTGTATTACCTCAGAGATCTTGGAGCCTGAGATCCAGACTCCACTCCTGGGAGCATACTGGCCCACGATCCCAGGCATAGTTGCCTGAACACCAGTTGCTACAGTTCTAGGTAGAGTTCTAGAAATAGGAGATGCCTGTGGAAGAATGAAGAAAAATGTAAGGGATTGTTATGCTAGCACATAATAGTGGACAGTCCACTACTAAAATAATAAAGTCACTCTGGGGGCATGTTAAGGGAATTAAATACAGAAACGGTAGTCAACACTCTGTTAAACATGTTACATATCTATACATTATATCTACATGTTCTTGTATTTGCTGTTACCTTCAGAGGTCTGATTCTCTGGGGATCCATAGAAGGGCACAGTGCACTTGCTGATCTTTCAGGGTCAGGGTCCAGAGTGAAGATGCTATCATGGGACAGGGCTTTGATCCCCATGCTGCTCTTGGATCTACACCGAAAGGAAAATCCTTGTAAAAGCAGTCCAAGGGTCATAGAAATTGGAGGCCAAATTTTCATACTATGTCCTACCACAGTTATCTCAGAGAGAGTGCAGAGATGTATTTGTGCTGGCATAGAAAGCCACCCACAAGACGTGGAGTGAAAAAAATAGAGAACATTATGGAGCAACTTAACATATATACATATAATATATATGACTTTAAAGTGGAATTGAATCTGTCCAGGAAATCTGCTTCATTGAAGTAAAATGAAAAAAAAATAAAACTGCAAGCAAAAATTTCCATCTTAAGAGCAATAAAGATCAAATAAAGGACCATGTCCTTGAAGGAATTTTATGAGAGTAAAATTTGTTTGTTTCCACCAGAGGCATCCTAATATAGTCTTAGAAATAAATAAAAACTAGTCCTATTGTACAGAAGAGAGGAGGAGGATTGACTATAAGTTTGATGATTGACTGTTTTAATGTATGAAAAAACCTTATCTTTTCCTAACTTGTGAATCTAATTCTCTCGGGCTTTTGCTCTAGCACATTAAAGAAGGGAAAAGATCAGGGGTGATTTTCAGGCTCATAAGTTAGTATTTTCTAGCCAATTTGTGTTATTTCAAAACCCCTCTATCTCTCCTTAATATAATGTGTATGGCAGGGTGAATCAAAAATTTGGAGTGGAAGAGAGGAGGCATAACTTTTATAGAGATAGACCTTATCAACTTGCAGGCACAATGCAGGACAAACAAGGATTCCCCTCCCTCTCTACCCTCTGATGTTTAGCCAGGCTATTTTTAATCTTGCTTTCAGTTCTAAAGTAGTGATCATTAATGGTGTTATTTTTTGAGGCATGAAATAAGCCTGTTTGCCCAAACCATCCCTCCCTCCCTCTCTTTGGCAAGAATGTCTGGAAGTCCTTGGTACTGGATACAGTCATTACTGTCCTTCCTGAGGAACCATAGGTACTATAAGGCCATTGTGCCATGGGGTGTATTAGAAAAAGGGAGGTATGGTAGGGAAGCATAGCATGGTAGCTAGCCACCTACTGCCACCAAACAGTGTCTTGGGAGGATGACTAACAGCACTCATGACCTCCAGGAGACATGGCTAGGTGTCTGCAGTTTAAGGCTATGGGAACAAGATCAAGGAGAGCTCCACAGAGGGAGATTTGGTTGATTCAGAAATGGATAAAGGTGCTAGGTGCCAGTGAAAGAGAAATATGGTGTTGAAATTAAAACACTACATTTGAAATTTTTGAGTATTTTGACAATGGCTGAGAAACAGTCTTCTTTTTGCCCTCCGTGATCACCTAGTTTTCTGAGTGGAGGGAGAGAAGGATTGAGCTTGCCAGCTTGTTTATGTGCTTTTACAGCAATGTAATGATTCTATCTTAAGCTTGTCATTTTTTAAAAAATTATTTATTCAATTGTGCTTGTGTGTGTGTGTGTGTGTGTGTGTGTGTGTGTGTGTGTGTGTGTGTGTGTCTAGAACCACGGGCGAATTCAGGAACCACCATGGACCACTTTCACCTCTTCCTTGTTTACTCTTCCCCGAGGATTCACAGGCTCTGCCCTACCAGGACCAGAAACGCAGGCTGCCTCCGCTTCTGCCTGGCGTCTATATGTGGGGTCTAGGATCTGAACTCAGGATCTTCCACTTGTAAGGCAGAGGCTTAACCCCTGAGCCACCTCTCCAGCCCCTTAAGCTTGTTATGTTAAAAGGCCCCTCTTCATGGTGGTTTTATCACTTATGAGATCTGGATTTCCTTGGACAAATCTGCAATCTAGGAGGGGTAGAGCAAACAAATCAGACCCAAACATCTGAATGATATAATCCAAAATTACTATATGAAATAGACCTCTGAAGACTAATAAGCAGTAGGCCCCAAGTTTCCAGTTATTCCATCTGTCTTATCTTCAGCCTAGCTAAACCCCTGAACTTTATATGAGCTTACTTGGGCTCCATTGCTTCTTGAACTGGCTTCAGAGAGGACACATTAATACTTCCACTGGACAAACTTGACTTGAGCACTCTTTCTCCATGGATGTCTCCTGGGTCTTTCTTTTTCTTCTTGCCAAAAAAGCTCCTGAAGGCTTTAAATTTAGATTTCTTCTTTCCTGAAAGTGAGGCATAGTGTGATGGAAGAAGGGAAGGGAGGAGGATGACAGGAAGAGGGATGTAACCTAAAGCACTCTGTAAATCTCACCTCAAGTGCATACAGAAATACTTGATACCACCCTCCCCTTCCGCTGAAACTCAGTAACCCAGTGCCTGAATTGTTTGGGAAAGAAATAACCCAGGTCACAGCTTCGGATCTCTCTCTCTCTCTCTTTTTCGTACACCCTGATCATATACATGCACATCTCACATATGCTCACAAAAGGTATGTTTGTAATGGAGAAAGAATTCTGTGTGTGTGTGTGTGTGTGTGTGTGTGTGTGTGTGTGTAAGGTGTATATGCATGTGATGAAGGTGCGCTTCTGTGAGAAACAAGGATTAGTGTCTATTATCAATCAGTATGTTTGTGATTAAGGTGTGTATGCATATGAGCAAGGGGTATGCACATGTGTAAGAGAGGGAGCAGTGTTGAATATGGGTTTGAATGTGTATGGTCAAGGTGTGTGTATAAAAGGGACTGAGAGAGATCTGTGTATTAAATAAAGATCAAGGGATGTCTGTGATGAAGGTGTGTGTAACAGAAAGCACTCTATCTGTGATAAAAGTGTGCATATGTATGAACAAGATTTAAAAGAGAGATATAAATGTGTGAATGAGTGTATGTATGATAAATATGTGTGTGTAATAGAGAGATCGGTGCCTGCATGTATTATCATGGTGTGTATGAGGAAGGCGTGTAATTTTAGAAAGATTGAGCAGTATGTGATCAAGATGTGTATAGGTATAAATAAGATATGCTTACAAGAGAGAGAATAGTGTGTGTCCATATGTATGTGTGTGTGTGAAAGAGAGAGAGAGGGAGAGAGAGAGACTAAGGTGTATATGTTCAGATTAAGGTGTATGTAGAGGAAGGAAAAAGATTAGTTTTTGTGTTTATGATCAAGATGTATATGAGCAAGATAAAGGTGTTTGTGTAAGAGAAGATCCAGAGTATATGTGATCAAAGATTATATAAGAGAGATCAGCGTGTTTTATTAAGGTATATGTTTAAGAAAAATGTGCATATATATATATATATATATATATATATATATATATATAAACATGGTGTGCGGTTAAGAGAATGGATCTGTGTGTGATCAAGATACGTATGCATATGTTCAAGGTGTGCATGAAAGAAAGAGAGGGAGAAAGAGAGACCAGACTACTGGTACATATGTGATCACAGTGTGTATGATCAAGGTATATTTGTAAGAGAAAGAAAAGAATGTGTTTGTGTTTTCTCTCTGTGTATATATGTATATATGATGGGGTATGCATGTCTAAGGTGAAGATATGTTTTAATAGTGATGAAGATCATTGTGTATGTGATCAAGGTGTGTATATGTGTAGTAAAGTACTATGTGTATTTGATTTATCAAGTTTGTATGTGTATGATAAAGGTATTTATGGAAGAGAGAGAGATGGTGTGTGAGAGAGATCAATGTGTTTATGTGTATTATGAAAAGAGAGGTCAATACGTATTTGATAACGTAAGATTAGTACATGTGTGTATGACCATGGTATGTTTGTGTATGATTAAGGTATGTGTGTAAGAGATAAAATATCATTGGCAAGAGAGAAAGAGAAACAGATCAACATTTTATGTGTATGACCAAGGTGCTTGTATATGATTGTGTCTGTTCATAACAGAGAGAGGTCAGGATACATTTGTGTTATCAAGATGTGTGTATGATCAAAGTGTTTAAGTGCATGATCAAAGTATGTGTGTATAAGAGAGAAAGTTGTATGTGTATGTGTGTTTTCAAGGTATGCATATCCAAGGTGAAAGAGAGAGAGAGATCAAGGTATGTATGCATATGGTAAAGTTGTGTGTTTATAAGAGATAGAGATCAGTGTGTATATGTGTGTGATCAATGTGTGCATGAGAGAGATTAGGAATGTGTGTGTTTGATTAAGGTATCTGGGAAAGAGACAGAGATCTCTGTGTGTGTTCAAGGTGTGTGTGCAAGGTGCATGATCAATGTATGAATGTGTATTATAAAGATTGTGTGTAACAGATTAGAATATGTATTTGTGGTCAAAGTGTGCATGTGTATAATAAAGGTGTGTGTGTGTGTGCATGTGTGTGTGTGTGTGTGTGTGTGTGTGTGTGTGTAAGAAAAAGAGAAGTGCCCTGCATGGGATTGGTGCTCGACAAGAGGTGGGAAGCCTTTGTACCCTACAGTTTACCCATCAGTGAACCATTCATATCCTGGCAGGTGCCCAGGAACAAGCTAATGCAGCTATCCTAGATGGGACCCAGTAGATTGAATATACAGGGAGATGTTGGTGAGGGAGGGAAAGTGGATGGAAGGGAGAATGAATGAGGTGGAATGGGATGGGGTTGGTGGAAGGTAGTGGGTGATGAAAACACATAAATTCATGTGTATATGTGTATAATCAAGGTGTGTATGCTCATGATTAAGGAGTAAGAGATTGGTGTTTGTGTAATCAAGATATATGTGTAACATAAGATTCTGTATGTGCATGTATTATCAAGGTGCATGATCAAAGTACGTTTTTGAGAGAGGGATTGGTGTGTGTTTGATCAATGTGTGTGTGTCATAGATCAGTGTACTTGTATCTGATCAAGGTATGCATTGGTCAAGGTATATACATGTGCATGATCAGCATCTGCATAAAAGAAAGATTAAGTTAGATCAAGATATGATCAAAGTGTATGTGTAGCAGTGTATGTGTATGCACCGTGTGTGTATGTGTGTGTGTGTGTGTGCGTGTGTGTGTGTGTGTGTATGTGTGTGTATGAATGGCAAGCAGTGTATGTATAAGGGAAAGATCAGTGTATGTGTGTGTGATCAAGTATGTATGTGTATGATGGAGCATTTGTAAGAAATTAGAGATGTGTAACTGTGTTATCAAGGTCCCTATGCATCTGATCAAATTGTCTGAAGTGAGATATTTATGTGCTTATGTGGTCATGTGTATGTGTGTATGACAAGGGGTATATATGCTAGAGAGATTATTGCAAATGTGTGTGATGAAGGTGTGTATGTATATGATTAAGGTGTGTGTGTAACAGAGACAGATTAGTGTATATGTGTACGATCAAGGTGTGTCTTTGTATGATTCCAGTAGAAGCCTTTCGTGTGTAACTCATTAGTGATCTCTAAACTATGCAAGATTAGAAACAGAAGGCACAAGGGAGGGGCAAAGAAAAATCATAGGATTGTTTCTGCTTGAGAATGGCTGATCAACTCACTCCTCCTTAAATGACTTGGATAGTTTCTTATCTGATTAGAATATTCATTTCACCCAGAGATAGAAAAAGATTAAAATATAAAAGTAAACATACCTTTTCTCCACATTTCCTTAATTTTTTTCAGAAAACAAATCAGTTGAATTTCTACAATAATACCTTTCTTAAACAAAAGATTAAATGATATTTGATTTCATACAACCACAAGTGAGGACTCCATGTGAATTTTCTGGAAAGTATGAAGAATAGAGAAAGCTGACACTAGAAAGCATATCTCTTTGTTATGCTTTGGCTTTCTTCCTTCTTTATTTTTTCTATTTTATTTGTGGAGTGGAGGTGGGCCAGGATCTCACTATGTGCATGGGCTTTGAACTAATGATTCTGGTACCTCAGCATTCTGACTGCTAAAGATTAGAGGCCTGGCCACCACCCCATGCTTGGCTTTCTTTTTTAATCTTTTAATTTCTTTGTTAGCCACAGTCACCTTTTGAAAAACCTTCATTTTGTAAAGACTATGTCTCTACATTAAAGGATTCTCCGGGGATTGGGGGGGAGGTACTGGGGGATGGGGAGGGAGGGATGAGGGGAAGGGAAGCAGGGGGGGTCGGGAGGGGAGGAGGAAGGAGGGAGGGAACCGGTGTATCTATTAAGTTTGTATGAGCGGAAATAATAAGAAAAAATAAAAAATAATAAAATAATATAAAATATGACAAAAAAGACTATGTCTCTAATCTTCACTCACTTCTCTACTTTCCTAGTAATTCCCAGGCACATCCTTAGCAATGTATGTGACTCTAAAAGATTGTGACCCTACCCTGGGTTTCTCTCTGTTCTCCCATTCTCCAAGCTCTCTAGTCTTTCCTCCCACTCCCTCCTTTCAGCCACCGGTTTGTAAAGACCACACCTCCAATCTTCACTCACTGTTTTACTTCCCTTGTAACTCCCAGGAGAATCCTTAGTAAGGCCTGAGACTATAAAAGATTGAGATCCCATCTCTCTCTCTCTCTCTCTTCCTGCTCTTGGAACTCTCCATCCACTCCCTTCTTTCTTCCTCCTCTGCCAGGTTGTCTTGGCGATTCTCTTCCTGTCCTCTCTAACCTTAAGCTATCTCTTCTGTTCTAATGCTGTCCCACCTTAAAGCTAAACTATGGCTTCCTCAGCCATCAGGCCCTCAACCCTAAATAAGTTTCTCTCTTGTGTCAGTTTCTCTTTATTCATGAACCTCCACGTGGTGCCCACTAGTGGCTGGAATTGTTACCCATTCCTGCCTCCCTCTCACCTAACACTCTTAAACCTATGAAATTACATGGGTTTATAAGACAAAAAGAGAACAGGGTCTCACTACACAGCATAGGCTGGCCCCCAAATCTCGATGTTCCTACTTCCACATTTCCACAGCTGAATAACAGGATCATGCCACTATACCCAGTGAAACTGTAATGTTACAATGTAAATATTGATTCCTTCGATCAAAACTTCACAGCTTTGTGCCCAGAAAATTTTAATATTTGGTTCTCTGGGGGAAAAATGCCCCAAACTGTCGCATTTACCTGGTGTTGAATCAATACTCCCACCACAGCCAATTTGAAACCACCACCATATTTGAGAAACATGCACAATCACTCTCACATGCCAGCCTCAGCTGGTCTGAACCCGTCTGAACCTGTCTGAAGCAGTCTGAACCAGTCTGAGCCAGCAACACCACCACTCATTAATGCCTGCCTGGCCCCTTGGGCAGAAATCCTACTACATTCAACTTTTGTGTGTGTGTGTGTGTGTGTGTGTGTGTGTGTGTGTGTAGATGTGTGTCTGTGTATGTGTATATCAGAGGAAATTGAGTGTGCCTGTGGTGGACCAAGAGTTATTTTTGGGGAAACACTCTGGATTGTGCAACTTCCTCCCAGGCTTTGCCTTCCAGAACTGGAAGTGCAGGCTGCTGCTGCCATTTTTGGCTAGGTGGTTTGGGGATCTGGGACCCAAGCTCAAGACCTTATGTTTGTGAGGCAGAGACAACCCCTGAGCCATCTCTCCAGCCCTATGTGCAGTCTTCAGAGGCTTTGTCATTTATTTTTCAAACAAATGTGATTTGTATTATGGATGTTCACCATGTCCCCACACATGGGCACTATTGTCTTTTTTGCTTCAAACATCAGAATGGAGAGAGAAAAGCTAAGCCAGACATTTTGAAACTGCAAAGTTTCTGCTTATAAACCAGCAAAGACAAAGAGAAGAGTTGAGTAGGCAGCTAGTAGCTCCATTAGTGTCATTAACTCTGTAAACATGGACTAGCTGAATAAAAGAATTAAACTCTTAAGGCTGTGAAAGAAAACTTACCAAACACAATCATGGCATGAGCCAACAAAATTATACAAGCATCTTTATGTTTTCAAATTAACAAAAGAACCATTGAATTTAGACTATAACAGGTGCCAAATTTTAAACATGCATGTATTCCAATTTTTCCATCAGATTTTCATTCTTTTCTGGGAAGAATGTATAACTGGTTTTCCCATTAGGATGCAAAGTATCTTAAAAGTTATATATCTCTTTCCACAAGGGGCGCTATAGTAAAAGAATGTTTCTATTCCATCCACTGAGGCGGCTGTGAGTGTGATATTCATATAGCTTAACAGGGATTTGAAAGGACACCAAGAAGAAACACTGCTAAGCATGGTGTATTGTATGCTCATTGTTCAAGAGTAGTGACTTAGAAACTAGCTAGGCACAGCCTTAGCGAGCAACCCATTACCGGACATCCAGTGTCAGTGGCAAGAGTTGAAGTCTTTACCCAACTTTTGGACTTTTTTGGTTTTGTTTTACAGTACTAAGGCTAAAGCCCAGGACCTTACTAGGTAAACCCTCTTCCATCAAGCTATATTTCCAAGTCCTTCAGCCTGCTTTTGACGAGGATACTCCCCTCTCCCAGCTACAAAAGGCCATGTGTGGAGGTGACACACAGTCCCAGGCCTAGGACTTATGCAAAGCCAAGTACCATCCACATGCTAGGCTGCATTTGAGATGTTAACATGATCCAAGATGTTAGCCGTATATTAAAGTGCATAAATAAGTTTTTCAGGATTTCTCTTTTATAAGTGTTGCCTTTAAATTTCTAGCAGTTAAGCCATGAAAAGGCTAGTTTTCAAAAGCTACAAAAAACACAAAAGGTAGTTAGACCTAAATAGCAGGTAGATAGGGATAACAAGCTGCCTTTGTACCCAGCAACGCTTGCGTAGATCATCTCTATGGAGCATACCTAATGCCACCACAAGGTGGTGGTGTTGTGACCAGTGAACACACCTGACAGCTTTTTGAACTTCCAAAAAGTACTGATTTTCTATCATGGAGTCCATTTACAAAGAGAAGGCAACTCTCCACATCATCACACAACAGAACACCCGGATATGTCACATGGTGTAAGACAGCCCATTAAAGGCTGTCCCCACCTCCACAGAAGAAAATGCATGGAATAATGATGACCTTGTCCTCTTACATAGCTACTTGGAAAGAAAACATTTCAAGCTAACTTCTCTTCCTTTCAACTTTCCAATAGCCATCTTATTCTCTGGCCCACACTGACTTGTTCTAAAAAATCATATCCAAATATGTGATCTGTAAACAAAACAAAACACCAGAGAACATGTCTTTATCTCTGCTTTTCATCAAGATGCACTCCTTGTATATCCACCTTTTCAGACATTGGGCTTGGTCAGTGGTGGGGCAGTTGGTTCTGCTTTGGTAAGGAGTCATGTCATCCATCCATCCATCCATCCATTCATTTCTTTTCTTTTTCTCTCCTTTTTTCTATTTTTGTTCAAGTATTTTATACAAACATAATGAGTGGTTGTCCCTCCCCATCCACTCATTTCTTAAATATCTTCGAGTGCCTAGTAACTCATCATAAGACTCTGGACTAAGCAGTGGTAACCCAAAGACACAGATGTCCCCAAGGCACATGAGTAGCCTCAGTATCCCTTACTTCAAATACTCAGTGAGTGCAGATCTCTAGGAAACCACAAGGAGGCTCCAATCTGTCCTTCTGGACAAAGCCTTTGGCACCAGATATCACTAAAAAATGCAGTGAGCAAACAAATAGCCACCTGATGCAATATTAAATTCAGTTTTGTCTTTAAAGTCAAGTGTCACTTTGCATCACACGATTCCTTTTTTTTTTCAATGTGTGAAAGTGAAATGGATTGAGTGGAGAACACAGTGAAAGTACATTGCATGCATGTATGAAGACTTCACAATGAAACCCATGGTTTTATGTAATTAGCATGCATTAATGTAAAAAGGGAAATGCAATCAGTGTGATTTCTATCTCTCTATTTTCCATGCATGCTCATCATAGATGGTGCCACAATTTGGGCCATGGACACAATTATGAGGAAGTTTTGCAAGTGAGATACATTTTTATGCTTAAAATTTTTAGTTTTTAAAAGCACCATACGAAGTATTAGCCTTCATTGTGGCATTTTTGAACATAATTTTTGTTGCTCCTCCTTCCTCCCTCTCACCCCTCTTCCTGCCACTCCCATCATGCTCTTCACCCTAAGTAGGGCCACTCTCATTTGTGCCTTTCTGGCTTTCTTAGCCCCCTCTGTCAACACTTCTTTCACCATTCTTGTGGGCTATTTCTAGATTCATTACCTACCTTCACACTTATACCCACGTATACATGAATACATAGAAACATTCAAAGCTAGATCTGCATATGAGAAATTTTCTATTAAATTTATTTAACAGGTACCCATGGAGGCATCTTTCCTCTCTATCCCCCTTTATTCCTCATATTACAAATTCTCCCATTGGTCGAATCTGAATTACTACCTATAATAAAACCTCAATTGAGTTCATGGCATCATGGGTGGCTCTGATTGTGTTTCTCTGATTCATCGGAAATACTTCTGCCTTAGCAAAAAGAATCTGGCAACTGTCTTCAAAGATTCCAGGGCTTTAGGCCAGGGTGATGACTGATATGTTATAAAATTGAACAGTAAATGTAAAATCTAGTGTTGCTACAAGTTGTTGCTTATTCTTCTTTTTTAATTTCCTTTTTAACTTAAGAGTACAAAGTAATGGGTTTCATCATGGTGTTTTCCTACATGCTTTGTCCTTATTGGATCCACCCCCTCCCAAGTCCACTCCCTTCTGTATCCTCCCTCCTGTTCTTCCCCCTTCCAGCTGCCATTCTGCTTTCATGTCACGTGTCTTCTATTACCTTCTCCCTCCCCTTCTTAAGACCTCTCCCCCACCTCTCATGGTGCCCTTTGTCATTAGGCCTTGATTCTTTTTCTTAGTGGTTCAACACAGTAAATCCATTTCTAGCTTCTCCAGATTCGATTTAGTAACTTACCCTCCTCTGTGGCTTCCAGAACTTCTGCACTACTGGAAACTTCACTTAGGGACTCAGCCATGGTTGTCTTACTAAAATAAAATTCAGAACAAAATGGAAAAAGATCATCACTCGATGGTCTCATTCAAGAATTAAATTGCATCCTGCTCTGTGTACTTCAGTTAGATTTTTAAGCTAGTCAAGAAAAGAAAGACCTACATATGCAGCTTCCATGAGGGTGAAGCATTGGCTCCAAAAAAAAAAAACAAACAAACAATAACTCTACTTATGCAAAAATGTCCAAAAGGAATAAACATATGGATATGGAGACTACCCTTCATAAGATAGGGGTGGGGGATTTGGTGAGAGTCAAATGAGAGCTCACTGGGGTAAGTCGGCCATCTTCATCAACATGGCGGCTCCTCCATCCTCCCACTGCCGCCATTAAAGGAGCCATTTTAAACCATGGAGGTGTGGGGGAGTAAACTATCTCTGAGCTTTTGAAGCCCATGAAAAAGGATCTTGGGGCCTATCACATCAAGATACAGTGGGCTACCAGCCCTTGACTCACCACGGCCAACAGTACAAGAAGTTTCATTAAAGAGGAAAATACAGAAGACAAAAGGAAGAACAAAGAGAATCCATTTTGGCATCTCCCCCCCAATCCTGGGAGCACTGATGGGACCATCCAATTCACTCCCCACCACCCACGTGAAGTTCTGAGAGTTGGAAATTCTTTCTGCCCATTTGTCTTACTGCCCAAGTGGTCGTAAAGGCCCTGGGGACATGACCATCAGCAAGCACTGAGGTGGAATACGAGTGGAACTGTCTTCCCCTCTCAACAAGCCAGCACCCACTGCAAAACACAAAAACTTGCCCTTCACTGCGAAACCTTCCCTGCCTCGCTGCCCCATCTTTCCTCCTCTTAACACAATATGCAAGAGTTGTCTCTACTTACTCATATCACTGCTGCTTCCATTTATCTTCAGCTCATCCTGACCGGGACCGCAATCCCAGCAGCTCTAGCCTGTCCAGCCGGGCTGCTGTAGTGAACTCAGCCTTCCCACTGCATCGCAATTTAACAAACAATTGTATCATTTGTTGCTCGGAACATCATACTCCCCTCATTTTCTGCTTGTCTCATTGGCTGTTCTTTCTTGGCTCCTCTGACGTTGGATCTTGCTTCTCCCCCTGATTTTGAAATGTAGCTCTCCAAGCTTTGTCCTTGGCCCTCTTCTCTATCTACAGTAATGTCCCAGACCAGCACAACTGAATACAATGGCTCACAGGAGCACAACTGTAAGCCTTGTGTACCTTTTTACAATTTCTAGCAACAGCGTTTTTTCGAAAGGCAGAACATCAACCCCTGAAATTGGCGAGGTTGCTTTTAATCGTTTATTTTTATTTCATCCAATTTAACTAAAGCATTTCAACATGAAATCATTGGGAAAATAATATTAATGGTATATTTTACATTCTTCTTGTCACATACAACTGTCACGTCAGTCACAGAAGTCCCTTGTTCAAAACTCCTCCCACCCCAGTGGCTTGCATGGAAAGTAAGGCCCAACCTCTGACCATGGGTCTTCTGTGATCTGGTCCCATCTCTGTGCTCCACTGAGCAGCACACTGTTGTCACCCCACTGTCCTCCCCACTCCAGCCTCAGTGACTTTATTGGTCATTCCTAGCATACTAAGTTTCTTCCAATCTCATGTCTTTCAATAGGTGCTTCCATTGCTTAGAGGACTCATTCCCCCAGACAGCCGTGGGCCTGACTCAGCTGTAGTCTTAAAGCATTTGCTGCTACTCCCCCAACCCCAAGAGTACTGGTAGTAACTGTCTCCGTTAAGATCTGTCTCTCCATCACGTGATCATTTGGCAACCTCTTTATAGCACTCATTAATACTTGCAATGATAGACACTGATTTGATTATCTGTCTCTTACTAGAATATAGTCTCCTCAAGGAAGGGCTTTGCCTATTTTGCCATCACTAGTATTCTCAGCACCTAGACTGGTACTGTAATGAAAGACTCAAGGGATTTACTGGTGGATTAGATGTAGTATAGGAGAGAAATAGCAGACACTCAATAAATATCTCTGGAGTCCTGCATAAACTCAATATAAGATCAGGAAGGGGTTTAAGAATGGAAGTAAGCAAGGAGTAGTGATAGGAGGCAGAAAAAAACTTGTGGGGGGGGGGCAGAATCCCCTTATTTCCCTTGTTTCAACTAAATTGTTGGACTGACTTCTTTACCAGGAAGGTGAGCCCTACCCCTGGGCTCTTCCTACACAGAACCAAATACTCCTGAACTTCTTTCATCACAAGGCCCCTGCCATGTGAGCCCTGGTTGTGGGGCTGAGCTGGATTTAAGTCTCTCAGGAGGTAGGACTTTTCTTTTCCTGCTTGACAGTCACAACCACTGTTAAGGAATGGATATGAAATTTCCTCCCGAAAGTCATATGCTGAAGGCTTTGTCTCCAATGCAATGTTCAAAGGTATAGCTTCAAATGCTAAGTGATTGGATCATGAAGTCTTTGAGATAACCAGCAGATGGATACATTAGGGGATTCAGAATTTGGTGTCCTTATTGAGAGGTGGGAGAAACTGGGAAGCAGGGTCTTGTTGGAGGAAATATGTCAGGGGAGACATGCCCTGGAAAGGCATTCTCTCTCTCTCTCTCTCTCTCTCTCTCTCTCTGCCTGCCTGCCTGCCTGTCAATCTCTCTGCATTCTGTCTGCCTTGGGGTGAGCTGCTGGGCCTCCCCCATGCCCTCTCCACCATGATGGTCTATCTGTCTTACTACAATGATGGGGGACAAATGGATATGGACTTGAGCTTCTACGAAAATGAACCACAATAAATCCTTCTCCCCCATGTAAATTTAAAATGACTTTATTTCCTAATTAAGGGTAATTATTCTAAGACTCAACAATTGTAGCCTTGGCGCTGGCTCATCTGGTCTCTAATTTTATTCATGATATTCAGCAAAAACTATTATTACTTTGCTGGTACCTCAAAAAAATTAAAGAAAATAAAGTCACAGTGCTGTGTAAGACATGTGTGACCGTAAGCTTCTTCTGCTTAAACTTATTCACTAGCCCTCTCCTTCTGGTGCTCCTTCTTCCCTCTGTCTCAAAGCAGTCCACTTGCCCGTACTCCCACTTCCATACTCTGGTCTCCTAGAATCATGATTCAACCCTGGAACACACTGTGATAGTTAATATACATTGCCACCAGCCCAGCACCTAGGAGACAGGCCTCCAGGCCCCATTGGCAAGGATTCTCTAAAGGCAAACTGGCCTTTACCATGCCGGGGAAGGATTATTTTGAACACATAATTGATTCAAGAAGACCCAGCCTAAAAGTGGGTGACACAATTCACCAGACCTGGGATCTGGACTATATGAAATGATGAAAGCAAGCTGAGGGCTGGCAAGCTGCAAACATTCATACCCTCTGTTCTTTCAAGTTCTTGTTGCTGTGACTTGTTCCACAATGATATACTCTAACTTTGAGCCCAAACCCTTTCTCCTCCAGTTTTGCTTCTTTTTACTTTTATTTAAAATTTTTCATTCACGTGATGTTTATATGGACGTTAGAGGACAACTTACAGAAGTGAGTGCTTTCCTTCCACCATGTGGGTACTGAGGGACAAACTCAGGTTAATGGACACTCTCACCCACTCAGATACCTTTACTCCACTGAGCCACCTTGATGGTCTCCATGATGTGCTTCTTGTCAGTTACTTTGTCACAGCAACAGGATAGTAACTAGGACACATGCCATACTCTTCTGTTATATCATCTGTGCTGTGCATGCGACCTGGAATACATGCTCCCAAGCCGTCTCGAGTCCTCAAACTCCCTCACATTCTTCCAGATCAAAGACCTCAGTCTCCTGCTCTCAGCCCTTTACACAAATCTCTGCCATAACTGATGTCCTCCGGAGGACAGGGAACACATTTTGTTTACCTGAGTATGACACTTAGCATGATGGCAAGTTTACATGCAGCTTGCTACGTGTGGTTGGGGAAAGAGGCATGCAGCAGGGTACTGGAGTATAAATCTGAATCAGTGGTTCTTTCATCTACACACATGGGGAAAATCTGAGATGTGCTTTAAGTGAAGGACCTCTCTGCATGAAATCCTATAAAAAAGATGGGAAACCAGGAAGGGCTTTTGTATACAGTTTGCAGTAAGAGACCTTTCCATTCACATTCAAAGTGCAGCCATGTCATAATGATCACCAGCCAGTCTGGCCCAGCAGGGATATAAAATGAAGTTGTATTGTCCAGTTATTCTTAAAATACATGCTGGACTGGGGTTCAGCTCATGGTAGAGCAGTTGTTTAATGTGCACAAGGCCCTGGGTTTGAATTCAAGCAGCACACACACACACACACACACACTGATGCACCAAATGAAGACAACACACATGCTGGCCCGCTAGGCCAACCCCAGATGCTTGGGCCTCAAAACTAATCTTTCTTTGGCAGTTTCTCACATAAGGGCTGAACAAGGAAAACAAGAGAGAGAGAGAGAGAGAGAGAGACTGATCTTCCAGGGTTGTTAAAATTGTTTAACCACAGGCTGATTTAAGGTCAAGACAACAGAAGTCTTTGCTTGGCAGCTCTACTATCTTCCCCAAATAGAAAGCAGCTGGCTTTATGCTCAAAAAACTGATAGGATAAAATGGAGTCTGTGGGAGACAGAATTCTAAGATGGCTTCCAATGTTTTCAAATCCCCCCAGTAGGCATGACCTGCAAATCCCCTTTCTTTGAACATGGGTGGGCCTTACCTATGGAAGTCAGAGAAATCTAAGGCGGCAGCAGATGCTTTGAAGGAACAAACTGTCATGTTGTGAAGAGTCACATGGCTTGGAATGGCAAAGCAGCATCAAGTTGCAGAAAGCAACCCTTGATTAACAACCATCAATAAACCAGAGACTTTACAGTCAGTAACAGTGGCGCACGCCTGTAATTTCTGCATTCAGGAGTCTGAGGCAGGAGAATTTCAAGTTCGAGACCATCCTAGGATTCATGGTGAACATATGACCTACAACATGAGAAAGTCTTTGTCTCAAAAATAATATAAAAAATAAACAAACAAAAAGCCAGACATGTTGGCCCCATGACCACAGAAAACTGAGATCTGTCAATAACCATTCAACTTGGAAAATGGCCTTAAATCTCAATAAGACCTCGGATCCACCTAACCTGATGAGAACTGAGGAGAGAACCTATTGAAGCTATACCTGCACTTTTGATTCATGAGAGCCCAAGTCTTTGTCACTTGCTGTTTACCAAGAAAAAAATCAAGAGTCTTAGAAGTGCCAGCTCTAGTTAAGTAAAAAGCCACCAGTAGAGGAGGAGGCATATAGTCTGTGACACCAACTAAAGTATGCTGAAGAAGCTCATGAGGGCACTGTTTTTACCTTGTACCCAATATTTCTTTATAAAGACACCAAGTGATGAGTTATCTGGAAGATGAGGGCTTGCCAAATATTCAGATAGGCAAAGTCCCCTTTAATGCTCACCTTACTTAAGACAGCTTTCCCTGCCCTCCAAAAGAATAACTTCAATCCCTTCCAAACTATTTGTACCACTCAGATACAGGGGTCAACTTGACAAGTGAGAACCGAGTTTTTTAGACATAGTACGAAGAATTGTTTAATTAAGACAATCACTGAGCGAACCTGCAGGAGATTATCTAATTGATGGTAAAAGACTCAACCCAAAGTGGATACACATATTCTCTGTGCAGGTGGGTAAAACTGAAAGAGCTGCTTCAGTATTTTGGCAGACTGGCAAGCCAAACAATATGCCCCTCTCAATTCTTTCTGTAGGTATGGTGTGGCCAGTTCCTTCAGCTCCTAACATTACTATGAATTCTCCTGCCATGCCACTGAACTGTAACCCAGGGTCGTAAGCAAGAATAACCACCTTCTTCCCCTAAGTTGTATGGGTCATGTATTCTTATCAGCCACAGAAGAGTAGTTGGGACACTACTGTTGTAGTTAGTGCCTTTAGTCTGGATGAGGGGAGGGGTATGTGCCAAGCAACTGAGAAGTTTGGAAGTTCATAATTCTGAGGCTTAGTTGGGAGTGGGGAGGAGGAGAGGATAGTATGGAGATGGTTTGGTTTCCCCTTTAAACTGCTCAGTTAACCCTACAGGAGTGCCTCGTGCCAAAAAGCCAATTTATTAAGGAACCCGGGATCACCCTGAAATGAACATATCAAAATAAGGTAGACCTATAATTATAAAATCTGCCCTATGAGATAGGTATTGTTGTTTTTCTTATTATTTTCAACCCCATTATCCAGATGAGGAAATCAAGTTTCATTGTGTAAACACATTCTATGCATGGTCATACAAATTTTAAATCGTGGAGTTGGGACTGAAACAGAGTTCTGGCTGATTTCAAAGCTCAAGACTTAACCCCTATACTCTTCCTCTTTACCTGGAAAAATCTGGTAAAAAATGTCTGCTCACTGGTCTATTCCAGGGCCCCAAAATGGAGTAACTCAAGAGATTACTAGCAGCCACTAACATCTGATCAGCAGAGATCCGATGTTCATTCTTAAAATGAAGAATCCTGCTAAACATTATGAAGACTCTTATCATAAAGGGAATGGTTTTATAACATGGGGTTATTTAAAATTATTTAACAACTATGGGGCACAGGGAAGCATGCAGATACTCAGGGATATAAGAGGCAGACCAAGCATAGCAATACTTATTTGCAGTCCCCCTGCTCAGGGGGGCTAATCAGGGAAAACAGTTTGAGACTACAAGTTTTGAGGTCAGCCTCAATGTAAATATTTGAGTATGAGCTGTCTCCCTACCCAAAATAAAAGGTTCATGAGTTGAAAGCTAGCAGGTGAAGCCAATCTTTGAGGGACCTAACCTAATTAATTGGTTAATTACTTGATGGGTTCATAATTTGATATTATTATATCAAAGTGGTAGAAAGTATGTGGTGTCAGATGGGGAAGTCACCAGGGGCATGTTATTGGGTACCAAGTGCTCTGTCTCCAAACTCTTCACCAGTTTTGCCCTCTGTTTCTGGAATGCTAGGCTGACACTCTCCACTGAATTATGGCCCCAGACTTCACCTCTGTCTCAAGCAATGTCTGAATGGTGCTTTTTATTTCATTATTTGTTGTGGTTATTGATATTATTGCTCCCAACAGTCAGTAATGCATGAGTTTGAGGAAGGATTGATAGACTCCATAAAGGTGAGGAGAGTAAAAGAAAGAGAAGTGGAGGGCTGGTGTGGGGTGTGAATTTCATTTGGCTCATTGAATTCTGTGGGATCTGACCCAGATATTCTTTCCCTGCCCTCACAATTCCCAAGGTTCCAGGGAGAGGAGGCACCCGGTAGTCACTCCCTGGCCTAGGGAGGCAGAAGAGATTAGGGAGGATGAGAAACCAGGCCTCGATAACATGCTCTCATTCTCCCCTGGACCATCTGTACCCTTTGTGAAGATAACTTGTAACTTTTTGGGTTCATCTGGAGAGACTTTATCCCACAGAGTGCTGACTGGAAAAGCTATCTTTGCTTCGGCCCACGAGTATGACAATAGTCTTTGTTCTTGGAGCTCTGGGGTAGAAATAGAGTGGTCTCCAAATGAACAACTTAACGGAGTGGAATAGGCCTAAAGAGAGGTGGTATTTTTGCCCCCCAAGTGTGTGCCCACAGAAATGAAAATGCCTCCAAGAAACCAACAGTCCTAAATATTCTCAGCAATTCCCCCAAATGTTGAATCTTGGATTTCCTGAGCCTTTAGCCCCATGGACAATCCTACAACTGGACCAAAAGGCGGCTGCTACCTTGAATGTGGGGAGGGTGATCCCAAGGTGTTCTGGTCCCAACATCTTCCTTTATCCCATCCATGACTCTGCTTTCTGTTTACCATGTATGAAGTAGACTCATTTTTTTTGAACTAGATAACTAGGCCAGAACATTATTTTTCAGGATTTCTCTCCTTCATACCCAGAGTCTTTGTGAATATGAAACAGTTAAGTATGGGGGATAGCTTAGAAACCTGAGACTCTGCTTGGTTTAGGCTATGGACACATCTTTCTTGCAATGCACTTGGCAGTCTAGGTATCTTACACACACACACACACACACACACACACACACACACACACATGCACACCTCTAAACAAAGCAACTAGCAATCTGTTAGCAACTTGGGACTCCCACTTACATTGAGCTACGTGTGTACCTTCTTTAAACAACGGAGCTAAGTTACTCCCTTTAGTAACCTCTTGATATCACAAGAAACATAAAATCCAAGAACTATGAGCAACGGACTAATCCAACCTTGACTAGTTGTGGGTACATGAGCAAAAAGGCAAACTTTGTCCTCAAAATGAATTTTCATGGAAAATCACCTATTTATTAATTTCATGCTTATGCACAATTTGGCATGCATATGACTAAAATCAAATGCATTATGGGAAAGGAATATGTAGTGAGCAAGAGCTTATGCAATCCAAGCCCATTGGTCAAAATAAAGAAACAGCAAAAGTATGCCCCAAATAACCAAGATCCTCTTTCTGTTAGATCAAATAAAATAGAGCCCCAAGCCCCCCCCCCAAAAAAATCAGGACTCTTGAATATCTTCAGTTACATTGTCTAAGGAATACACTATTAAAAATCATTGATTCAATCAAGGAAAAAATTTTAAATTCCTAGATCAAAGGAAAATGATAACACTACTTATCAGAATCGGTGAGATACAATTCGGTATCCTGGACATGTTTTCATCCACAGCAGAGACTCCCAATTTGCACCTCTTTAGGTGGCTAATGTCTACACCAAAGGGTGTCGTCTGAGTGTGCTGGATTGGGAGAAGCAGACGGAGAACTGAGAGCTGCTGCTAGAGGACCCACCTGAGCGCTCTCTGGTCCTGTCCGGCATTAAACACTCTGCCAAGGGAGGAGACTTTAGCCCTGAGCTTTAGCAAAGAGGATGCCCTAGAGCTGGAGCAGCCTGATATCCTCGGGCCTGGAACTATCAATCTCCCCAGTCATCACCATTCATTGTCTTTCTAAGTCAGGAAGGTAGTCACAGAGTGCAGCTCACTGAACTCTGGCTGGAGGCTACCATTCTCTAGTGCAGCTAAGAGGACAGGGCCACTTCCTGTGGAGACCTTCATTGCAGATCTGTTTCCTAGGGAATCCTTTCTGGGGCATAAACTTAGACAGTCCGCATCTTGCCCTCTCCAATCTACCTGCTGTTTATGCAAGCCATCTCCCATGGTGGGAGGGGGCGATATGGTAGGGTGACTGAGGGGTGGCCTTGATTTGTAATCACCTCTTGTTATCAGGCTCCCAGAGTAGTTATTCTTAAACAGTAGGCTCCTTCTCAGATGGTACCCAGCTTCAGCCTCCGCAACCCAGGAAATGACAATATTGACCTCCTTGGTACCCAGCCAGAGAAGTCATTCTCGCCAGAAATCCCAGCTGGATTCGAGGCTTTCTAGAATTGCAGGCTTGACCTGAGGAGAGGACTGCCAGCCTCTTTTAACCAGGAATGCCTGACTTACCATTGCTTGGGGTTTCTGCTTCCCTACCCCTGCAGGGGAGCTGTGGGGTAGGAGCTGCATGCTACTTACCTCTTTTCTCTGGGTCACCCTTCTATTTTCTTTGCCCTGTCTTATCATGCTGTGTGTGCTTTCCGATGCTCTTCCAGCCTTTCTTCCTTTGGGATAGAGTCTATTTACTATCCTGACATTTCTCATCCATGACATCACATGGAGTCAGCTTCTAATCTACCTTTCTCATTGCATTTTTAACAAGAATCCTTTAGGGAATAGAATAAATGTGTATTTACACATGAACAAAAGATCTGTTACCTCCCCTCCCAGATCTGTGGGATGGAAAGCTAGAGGTGCATTGTCAGCATACATTGTACAGGGATCCAGGCTGAAAAGCATTTTAGGCCAACATGGAGGTCTGTTGACAAAGAGAAAGTAAAACAAAAAAGAGATTTAAGAAACATGAGTTATACTAGAAACGAGGGCCTGATAGTAGGGCAACCATTGTTTAGCCTTAAGGTGGGAGAGCGTCGAACAGAACAGAGAGCTTCAATCTGAGACAACGTGGTGGGGAAATCTGTAGAGCTTGCAGGACAAAGGATGTGTCTACCTATCACTTTCAGGTGTTGCTAAGGTGTCAGGGAAATAGGGCAAGAGGGTGTAGAGAGTAAAGGAATGCCAGTCAAAGGAAGGTCATTAGGGCATGGGGGTCAGGGGTCTAGGGCAGTAAGTCTGGAGTGGCCAGTATGATTGGTTCCAGGAATTACCACATTCCAGCCAGAGTGGAAGAGGCTTTACAAAATGGCATGGCTATGGCAAACAGGCATGAGTATGGCAAATAGGTATGGATAAGCCAGAGAAGAGCTGAATTTGGCAGGTAGCAGGCAAGCAAGGCTAGGATACTGAGACTGAAATATAAATGAGGCTAGAGAAGAAGGGAAGGGAAGTGTCAAAGGGAACAGCAAACGGGAAAACTGGGGAGGGGGACGAATAGGAGACCTCCTTAACCATGTGAAGACCTTCTGGGTTTTTCCCAAACCTTGATCTTAGGCTCCATAGCGTGATGATAGCTATGAATGTGGCACAACACAAAAATCATAAACTAACTTAATGCATTAGAGAATCTTTTGCAATTTTTTTTTGTAACTCAGTTGCACAGTTCCAGAACTTTGTAAATGACAACATGAAGGTGTTCTCACGGGTAGCTCTACTTAAAGGAGCAGAAGGACTTGTCAGCTAAGGTTTCAATCATCATAAAAGGTCTGAAAGAGAAGACAGATCTTAAGGTGGACCATCTTCCAGATAGAGAAGTTCATGGATAGTATGAGCACAGAGCTACTGAGGGGTTAGAATAGATAAGCTGGAGAAAGGACAGAGAGAGCAGTTGACAACCATACACCCTGGGTAGTTAAAAAGAGTGTGTGTGTGTGTGTGTGTGTGTGTGTGTGTGTGTGTGTGTAGGCCCAAGGGTGATTTTGGGTGTCATCCTGGATTGCTCTACCTCCTTATTGCTTTGCTCTGGGTTTTCAAGGGACGGAATTACAGGCTATCACTATCTGCACCTGGAAGTTTTACATAGGATCTGGGGATCCAAACTCATATCTTTTAACCCCTGAGGCATCTCCCTAGCCCCAATAAGTTGCTTTTTAATTACTGTTGCATACCAGGAAAGGATTCAAGGAGGAAGTCTGTAAGATAAAGAGCAAGCACCACAATCTAAAAGAAATGGGTGATAAGGTAGGGGAGAAGACAAAGTAATCTCAATGATCTCCAGATACAACTGTGATCACAAAAGAAAGTATTTAAATAAGCATATATGACTGAGTCTCCAAATGAGGGCTCCAGTAATTTTTTTAAAATTTGTGTGTGTGTGTGTGTGTGTGTGTGGTGTGGTGTGTGTGCACGTGTGGTGTGGTGTGTGTGTGTAATGCATGTGTGTATCAGGGGGCACTATGTGTCCTTGTGGAGGACCAAGGGTGACTTCTGGAATCATCCTGGATTGCTTCTATCTCCCTTTATGGGATTTCCTAGGCACTGCCCACTAGGACCAGGTGTGTAGGCAGATGTCCTTTCTGTGTTTTCTTTACCTGGGATCTAGGATCCAAACTCAGGACTTTCTGCTTGCAAGGCAGAGTCTTAACCCCTGAGCTACCTCCCCAGCCCAAAAATGCTATAGGAATTTTTTAAAGACAACAAACCTCAGCTCTACTTTTGAATGGCTGCAAAGCCTCTAATGCATCAAGCCATTGCTCTGGGCCTCAGTTTCCTCAGCTAAGAGCCAGGAGGATGAGCTGGACTTGGAGCCTAGGGTTTGTTTTAGTCCAGACACTCTGGATTCTGTTGACACTCATGAGATTCTCCTTGAGAGCTCCCAGTTGCTACTAAAGAAGTCCCATTTTGCAGCCTCACTAAGAGTTCTGACCAAGTTTTAACCAGTGGGGCCTAGCGGGGTCTGACCCTTAGAGCTGGCCCTTTATTTTTATTTTTTAAAATTTTAAATCCTCACCGAGGTTTCCTGCTTTTATTACACTACCCTTCAATGTGCTATTATAACAAGACTCCAGTTTAACAGTTTTTTGTCTCTGACCAGGGGGTGACATACAGTGCCCATCAGGATGGAGTGAAGGGCACTGCAGGAGCAGCAAAACTGCAAAAGAAAATCAACAAACCACAACCAGAACTTCAGAGACTCTATATCATCCACATAGAACTAAGCCAGCCTAATCTCCCCCCTTCCTGAAGCTCAGGGACATTTGCGGAAGAGGGGGCAGTAAGACTGTAAGAGCAAAAGGATGGGGGGAGCAATGATTTGAAGAGTCTCCATACTAGATAGGGCTGAAGCAATCATAATAGGACTTTGCATGCCCTGTGCCATGTCCGTCATACTATTGACCTCACAAAGTCTAACATCAGCTAAAGGCACCAAGATCCTTGGAGGCAAGGGATTGATGGCCACAGTAGTGTTCCTATGCTTAAGGGGAACACGAGAAAGGGTTCAGGGAAATGCCACTGGGTCCTTTTACATCAACGGAAAGGAGGACCAAAAGGAGAGTTAGGCATACACAATAAAGGACTCTCTGGGAATTGGGAGGGAGGCACTGGGAGATGGGGAGGGAGGGAGGAGGAGCAGGGGGTTCGGGGGGAGGAGGAGGGGGGGAGGGAACTGGTCTACCTATTAAGTTTGTATGAGCGGAAATAATAATAAAAAATGTTAAAAAAAAAGATTTATTTGTGTGTGTGGGGGGGGGTACTGTGTGTCCCTGTGGAGGATCAAGGGTGACTTTGGGAATCATCTTGGATTGTTTCTACCTCCTTCTTGCTTCTTCCTGGGATTTCCCAGGCTCTGCCCACCAGGGCCAGAAGGGCAGGTCACTGACATTTCCACCTGGTGCTTTATTCATGGGATCTGGGATCCTAACTCAGGTCCTTCTGTTTTCAAGGCAGTCTTAACCCCTGACCCATCTCTCCATTCTGAACAGGCCCTTTAAAAACCTGTCAATATCATTATAACAATCTTCTACTTTCTTGTCATTTAGAAATGATGTCTCTGAACCATCTTTATGTTATACACTCAGCTCCTCAATCAGTCACACTAATGCATGTCTTGCTCAATGGCTTCATGAATCCAGGGCTGTTATATTAGACAACACTGATACAGATCATCTTCATTACCACAGAAACTTCTACTCGACGGTGCTGGTCTAAGTGCTCTTGAGATTAGTCTGCCTCATTAGAGTGGTCTTCCAGACTTTTGTTTTGGAAAATAATTAGTTTAGGGCAATATTTCTCACTCTCAGAACATTTGGAGGGATAGATCCCATAGACATTCAGCTACATCTCTGGCCAGTACTACCATATGTCAGTAGCATACCTTGTGTCTAACCTTGACAAAAATATCTTAGGGGTTGCCAAATATCCCCTAAGGAGCCAAATTGCATTCCATCTCACCTCTGACTTCCAAGTTGGGAACTTTGGGTCATAGTCGTTATATGTATTTAAAGTAATCAAACAACAAGTGTTTTTGCTAACTAACTGAACTTGGACTACTGAAAGCAAACCAATTTGTTGAGACATTTCTTCTAGAGACTCATGCAATGTATAGCAATTTGTGTTGAATAAGTGACTTTAATAGCTAGTAAAGATCTCATAAGACAGTAAAACCATGTGCAGGAGCTGAACTAAAATGAATATGCCAAGAAGAGAATAGCATACGCACTGAATGATTACTTCTCAGATATGATATCTAGTAACCAGCAGCAAGTTCAGTAGCTACAACACCTATGAAGGAAGGAAAATAAATAATACTGACTTAAAAAGAAAAATAAAAGTGGGCTATGGAGATGGCTCAGGGATTAAAGCCTTTGCCTCACAGCAAAAGGGCCTGAGTTCAGATCCCCAATCCCACATTTAAAAAAAATACCATGGCAGTGGCCTGCAATTCTGGTCCTGAAAGGCAGAGCCTGGGAAACCTCAGAGCAATGCAATAAGAAGATAGAGCAATCCAGGATCATCCCTGAAGTCTCCCTTGGGCCTCCACAAGCATGCACATTCAAAGCTCCTCTTGTACATACACCTATACACACACACACACACACACACACACACACACACACACACACACATTTTAACAGTGTTTTTGCTAACAATATAAATGGTGTTTTTGTTAGTAGTAAAAAATGTGTGTGTGTTTGAACAAAAAAAAAAATAAAGTAGAAAACAATATCACTGCATACTACACTTTACCACTTTCCAGAAATAGCAAAAAATAACAACATCTTCAATAATTTGTGCCTGGTGTTGTGCTCATTTGGCTCCAGGAATGAAAAGCCTATATTTCTCCCAGGGTGCTCTCAACACAAAGCTAGCTGTGTACTAGGTACACACTGTTGTTGATGTGTCTTGTTTCCCATACCTTTCAGTGATTGTAAGAAAGTCTCTGCCTTTCATTTGTGGAAGCCTTGGCTCTTTATTTTATTTTATTTTATTTTATTTTATTTTATTTTATTTTATTTTATTTTATTTTATTTTATTTTATTTATTTGCGAGTGCGCACGTGTGTGTGTGTGTGTGTGTGTGTGTGTGAGAGGGCACTGTGTGTCCCTGTGAAGGACCAAGGATGACTTCTGGAGTCATACTGGATTGCTTCTACCTCCTTTTGCTTTGTTCTAGGATTTCACAGGCTCCACCCACTGGGAGCCAGAAGTTGGAGGCCACTGCTGTTTCGGATTCCAATCTGAACTCAGGACCTTCTGCTCGGGAAGCAGAGTCTTAACTTCTGAGCTACCTTTCCAGCCCAAGCCTTGATTCTTCAGTTTCCTCAAATACTCTCCCATTGTTTCTTTGTTTTTTAATTTTTATCCCACCCTCTGTCTCTGTTTCTCTATTTCTTTCTGCTCCCCCACCCCGTCTTTAGGATTTAACCTAGGACTTTGTGCACAGTAGCCAAGCCGTCTACCAACTAAACTACAACCCCAGCCTCTCTTGCTTTTTCAACGAAACATTCCTTGAGCTCAGGTCTCCCCTTTCCATTCCTATACATCTCAGGCTACCCCAGATGGCCTTCATGGAAAGTACACACAAGGGCCCTGATAAAGGCCCCTTCGTGATTTATAAGCAGAGAAATCTAATATGAACTAGCCCTGAGCCCCGGAGAGAAATAGCTTGTTGCTCTTTAAGAGCATTTTCACCCTTGCTTCTCAAAGCATTCCTGCTCAACTTCTTGGTTGCTCACAGTGAGTTCCACAAAGAAAGTCCTGGTAATCTCCACAGCATCTGCCCAAGATCTAGATCAAGGGCATGACAACGAAGGAAGAAAGCTAGAGATGTCCCTTTCAAATAGTTGCCAAGGATATTTTTACATTGGATCAGCAGAATCCGGACCCGCATGATATTAATGCATGTGATGAAAAGATTAACTTACAACCAAGTCATTCTTGTGGGGTTTTTTTTCCATTTTCAGCTCCCCCAAGAAAACTTTCCATACTAACAGCACCTTCAATCAATTTTAACATAGGGATGCTAATAAAAAATTAGTCCAGTCACTCTCCCTACCAGGAGACTGAGAGCATACTGCATGGTACTGACACTGAAAGGGAAAAAAAAGACACCTCTGTGTTCAAGCTGTGTCTCTTTAGCACCCCTGGTGATGTGCCAATGAGCATCCCATGGAAGCCCTCTTTGGGTCTATAGGTCCACTATAAGGAGTTTCTACCTAGTTTTGATCTCTGGATATAATAGCTGAAGAGAGCTATAATATGACATAAATGAATGCAATAATGGCAAACAACCATGTATACCTGCACACACTTAATTGACCATATGACAGCCATGTTGGTTATCTTTTTTTTCATATTGAAATAAGCATATACCACATCCAGATACAGCATTGTGGGCAGTTTAAGAATACACCAGGCATGGTGGTACATGCTTGTAATCTTAACGTTCAGAAAAGCAGAGACAGGAGGAATGTGACTTTGAGAACTGCTTGGACCACACAGTGAAATCTACTACTACTTGGAGATAGTGTCCCATCAAAGTAACTGAAGGACTGCATGAAATCTGTTTAAAAAAAAAAAAGCTTGGGGGTGGGGGCTGGAGAGTTGGCTCAGGGGTTGACTTTGCCTTGCAAACAGAAGGCCCTGAGTTTCCATTCCAGGTTCTATATAAAAACACTAGGTGGTGGGGCTGGAGAGGTGGCTCAGGGGTTAAGCCTCTGCCTTGCAGGCGGAAGGTCCTGAGTTCGGATCCCAGATCCCACGTATAGACGCCAGGCGGAAGCGGGGGCGGCCTGCGCTTCTGGTCCTGGTAGGGCGGAGCCTGTGAATCCCGGGGCAGAAGGAGGTGGAGGCGTCCATGGTGGTTCGCGAATTCGTCCGTGGTTCTACACATACACACACACACACACACACACACACACGCACATGCACACAGTTGAATAAATAATAATAATAATAATAATAAATTAAAAAAAAAGAAAAAAGTTCTTTAAAAAAAAAACACTAGGTGAAAATGGTGGAAGCCTATACTTCTGGTCCTGGTGGGTAGAGCCTGGAAAATTCCAGAGTGAAGCAAGGAGGAGGTAGAAGCAATCCAGGATGATTCCCGAAGTCACCCTTGGTCCTCCATAGGGACATGTGTTCTCTCTCTCTCTCTCTCTCTCTCTCTCTCGCTCTCTCTCTCTCTCTCTCTCACACACACACACACACACTAAATTAATGAATGAATGAATGAATGAATGAATGAATAAATAAATAAGGTTTTAAAAAGCTTGGAATTCATTTAGAAAATTAAGACAGCTAAGAAAATTCAAGATGACTTTCGTGAGTACAAATCTTCCTTTCTGGTCACACCTCACTCTCCTGTCTTCCACTTCGTTTTTTTTTGGGGGGGGCACAGAGGTTCCCCAAACATTGTATATCACTAAAAAATTGTTTTTCAATCAGAATGATTATTGGCTAGTGCCAGAACAACATACTTCAGTGTAACTGGAGCACAATATCCAAAGTTATGTTAAGGTGTTACTGGTTGGGTGTTTTAAGTTAATCGTGATGGGTTTTTTCCTATTTGTTTATTTATGAAAGAGACAAAAAAAAAAAAGGAGCACATGCATGCCATGACACACGGTGGAGGTCTGAGGACAATTAGAAGGCAGTTCTCTCCTTTGTCCATGTGAGTTTTCTGGGGATGGAACTCAGGTCCTCCGGGTTTGCCACCAGGCACCTTACCTACTGAGCTGTCTTTCTGGCTGGTTTTGGCACATCGACAGTGCCACCTATACCTTCTCCTCAGTCTTTCTCCCTAGCCAATCCACAGGCTTACTCCACATGCAGCTGTGCCTTCTCCAACATTCCAGTCGTTTCTGACAAACACTGGTGAAGTCAAAGCTGCAGGAGTGCCACAAAGGACCTGGGGACCCAGGAAGTTCCACAAATAACCAGTATTTCCACGTCTGTTGCTCCTCCCTTCCAGTTTCCCCTTTTGTGCAAATAAATTCAGCAATAATTTTGGCTACTTTGGGAAAACGTCCACTTTAACTCAAGTGAGCCAAATTAAGGCTGTGGCAGGAAGAAGTTCAAACCAGAGAAACCTGGTGGCATCCAAATTGTACGTGGTCGTGGGGGGGTAGCTTGTTTCTGCCTCCCACCTGAGACTCAGCAAGTCCTGGAAGCCAGATCGAGAGCGCCCACAGGCCGCGTTTTCCCACGCAAGGCACTAGCACACTTCTGCAAACTCTCCCAGGGCCCACTGCCCAGGGCTGGCGTGTGCATCCGAGAGACGCCTCGAGTTCGACTCCCAGGTGGCGCCCACCCGCGTCCTCCACTCCCACTCCCACCCTCCTCCTAAAGTCACTTCCCGCCTCCCGTTTTATTGCGAACACGGCTAGAAGCGGCTGCCAGCACCGCCACTGTCCGCTCTAAGATGTCCAGTGGGAGCAGGTCGGCTGAAACTCTTACTTACTTCACAACCTTCCTGCAACCGTAGATGCCCGCCGTAGGGCATCTGAGCGCGCCGCCAGTTCACGCGGAGCGCCCTCTGGAATGCCTAGCTGCCCTTGGCAACCGCCACATGGGGGCGGCTTTGCGCTCGAAGCACCCACCTGCACGCAGTTCTAAAACTGAGGACGGAAACAAGAACTAGCTGAAGTGTCCAGGCCGGTCTTCTGAACTGGGCCCAGAAAGGGCTGGACTTATTTCTTACAAGGTTAAGATCTGTTAACACCGCCCCCCCCCGCCCTTTCCTTTGCGTTCTTAGTGCAAATCACCAGATGCTCTTTCTCAGTCATGTCCCTGCAGGGCTTACAAGTGCAGAGAGTAATTCCAAAGAAACCCCTAAGGAGCGAACAGAAACTTGGAAGGAGCTTAAGGGTTTGGGGGAAAGAAATGTAAATGAGCCGCTTTCTGGTATTTAAAACTACAGATTGGGAGAGGGATGAGAGGGAAGAGAAGCTGGATGGAAAGGGATTTAAATAGCAAGGTTAGCAAGTGCCCCTTCTTAGTCGCAATGATGTTTTTGAACCATCTGAACGATTCTTGCTCAACTGTAAGGCAAGTTGTTAATTTCCTAAACCAGTTTGAGGCCATACACGTAAGGATTTGCTGAACAGACATGGTAGCCTACATCTGCAACTCTGGTTTTTAGAAGGCCAAAGTCAGCTTTGGCTAAATAGTAAGTTGGAGGCTAGCCTAAGCTACATAGCAGAATCTTATATCCACCACTATGTTTTATAAAAAGTTGTAAAGACTTTTCCACCTTTGACATAAAAATGTCTATCAAGGATTGGATGATATGCACAGTGCTCTCCAGTTGTGACACAGCTTCCATTACATTGATTTGGGATATTGCTAATTAGCTCACTCTTTTTTTAATTCTTTTTTTTTATTCATTTTTATTCAATTGTGCATGTGTGCGTGTGTAGAACCACGGGCGAATTCGGGAATCGCCATGGACCACCTCCACCTCCTCCTTGTTTACTCCGTCCCTGCTTCCGCCCGGCGTCTATACGTGGGGTCTAGGATCCGAACTCAGGACCTTCTGCCTGCAAGGCAGAGGCTTAACCTCTGAGCCACCTTTCCAGCCCTGCTAATTAGCTCACTCTTGGGAAGATCTCCAAAGTGCCCTCAGTTCAGGAAAGATGTGTTCTTGGCCTGGAGTTTGAGAGGCAACATTTTGATTTTTGAAAGTAGAGTTGAAAAATGAAAAGAAAAGCAAGGACTGGGAAGTTGATTCAGGGGTTAAAGCCTTTGCCCACAAGTGAAAGGACCTGAGTTTGGACCCCAGGTCCCACAAAAAATGCAAGGGCAGAAATGGCAGCCGCCAGCAATTCTGGCCTTGGAAGACAGCCTGGGAAACCCCAAAGCAAAGTAATGAGGTAGAGTAATACAGAGTGATTCCTGAAATCACCGTTGGACCTCCACAGGCAAACATCCTCAAGGACCCTCTTGTACACGTGTACACACACACACGCACACACACACACACACAGTAACTAAGAATAAAGGTTTTTAAAAGGTCAAGATTTCTCCAGGGCTCCCATGCATAGGGATCAATAAACACCACTTAGCTAGGTCTAATTTGACAGCTTTTTCTTTATCTAGTTTACCCATAACAAAGAAAAGGAGGAGGAAGAAGAAGAAAAGTCATGGTTGTTGTTACTGTTTATGTTGGGGAGTACCTTGGCCAGTTTGGGAGCAAGAACCTACTATACCAGATCTACTCACTATATTCAGTTCCAGGAAAGTACCTGGCATTCTCTCTTTTTAACTCTGGGGAAGTGAGCTGTGACTGAGCAAAAACTAGTTCTAAGTTCTAAATTCATATCAGAGATAATGAACCCTGAGCTGTAGCTAGAATTTTAAGCAAGAATTCCTTTCCAACTAGAATTTGTGGTTGATTTCTATGTAGCTATGGCTCATTCATTTAGTGGTTTTTCTGCAGTTATGTTTTTAATCAAAGTATAACTTCTGGAATACTCACCCCAGTTTTACAGTCAGTGGGTGGTCAGGAAAAAGCTATGTTAATACTGCCCAGAGAAAAACACTAATTAG
Organism: Typhlomys cinereus; assembly: GCA_023101885.1. Lineage (NCBI taxonomy): Eukaryota > Metazoa > Chordata > Mammalia > Rodentia > Platacanthomyidae > Typhlomys > Typhlomys cinereus. Next base: position 3,063,892 of record JALPQD010000236.1, on the reverse strand, counting down.
GAAGGCAAATCTGTGGCTTATCTTTCTGTCCACAAAGAATATACTCTAAAATCCATGTAGATTAGCTTTTTTTTTTGGTTGTGCATGCTTTGCGATTGTTTGCCTATGAATAATCACAGGCCCACAGAAAATATACCCTGTTAATTTTCATACTGCACCGAAGGCTCCTTCTACTAAACTCTGCAAGACTGTGGAATCATTGTTGAGTTCAAATCCTGACTCTGAGCTGGGTCTGGTGGCACAGGCCTATAATCCCAGCTACTCAGAAGGCTGAGGAGGAAGATTGCAAGGCCAAGGCTTGCCTGAGCCTCAAAAGAGTTCAAATAAACCTCCACAACTTAATGTGATCCTGTCTCCAAATTAACAGTAAGAAGAAGTGTGAGAATAAAGCTTAGTGCAAAGCCCTAGGTTCAATTCCTAGTGCCCTGGAATACAAATAAATGAGCAAACAAATCATGTCTCCAGTTGACATTTCCGTGATGTGATGACTGCATTGTAATTTGTAACGAAATGTCTTTCAGATGCATGAGGGAACACATAAAAGGGAAACGTAGTGATGCCTGCAATTTGTACTCAGATTGGTCAGAAAATACATGGAGCATTGTGTTGAGAGAGAGACAGAGAGAGAGAGAGAGGGAGAGATTATGGAGAGAGAATGATAAAGCAAACAAAAAAGAACAGTTGGCTAAAGTACGTGAAGTATATTTTCATTGTCTTCATTAGAGTATCTCTCAACTTCCTTGTAGTTTTTAGCTTCTATCACAATAAAAGTTGGGGATACAATTGCAGCACTGCCTACCCTTATTAACTGTGTTAAAGCAAGCGATTTCCTCTTTGCAAACACAAGTACTCCTTGCTCTAAAATGAAGACATTATTAGTACCCACCCCAAAGGGTTGTCAGGAGTATTAAACTGAGATAAGTGTGAATGAGTCCCTTAGCATGGTTCCTTGGGAAGGGTCAAAACCTGCTACCATACCATTTTTCTTTAACATTAGATTAAATATTGTATTTTATTGTTCTCAGGTTGTTTCACACCATGTGTTTTGACTAACATTAACTTTAAGCCTCCAGAGGTCAAGACACACTTCTTACATCTGTTATAATTGTGGGTACAGTGCAGAATGAATAGAGCGTTTTCTTTTTTTCTCGTTTTATTTTTTTTGCCTAATCATACAAGCTCAATAGGTACCTGGTCCTCTCCCTCCTCCTCCCCAGTTGCCCCCCTTGCACTCTCTTTCCCACTTCCTTTCATCCTTCTCCTTCCCTCCCCTTCTCCCAGTGCCTCCCCCTTCCTGCCTCCCATCCCCTGGAGCATCCTTTTGTGTGAATGGCAAACCTCCCTTAGAGTCCTCCACCTTAGTGAGAGTGGAGGACTCAGTGGCATAGCCCGGAGCCCCTTCTTGGGCTCCCCTTTAGTATGGGAACTCTATTATGGCTGTTAATCCTTTGTCTCTAAGGATCCTACTGCCTGGAGCCTTCTCTACTGTGATCCATGCTAGACTTTGGGGGGTCGTTGACATGTCAGTCAGTGTGCAGGTCAGGCAAAGTTCAATTCTGGCTGCTGCAGCCCTAATTTGTGTGGAGTATCTTGCATATCATTGGTCCTCCCCATCTTTAGGCTCTTACAATATTGCTGCCCCCTCTTCTGCAAGGTTCCCTGAGCTTTAGGATAGGGAGAGATTTGTCTGGTCTGATCCAGGTGATTAATAGGGTCTTTGGTGTTCTGAATTATAGTTTATTGTTTTTAATTTTGCTGTTTTTGTACCACCCTTGGCTGCATTCTCATGCAACCAAAGATAATAGACTGTTTAAATGAAGATCTTACTCTAAGAGGAGACTCAAAAGTAGATGGAAGAATAGGAGCAGGACACAGCAGTGGGGTGGGGAAGGGTCAGTGTCCCATTTGGTTACCGTCTATCTGCCAGCCTCTATACCCTCCCTGATTGGTGAGATCAAACCTGTTCAGTTTCAAGTGACCAGGAAGGGAAGTGAGAGTGAGATACATCGCATGTCTTGCTACTAACATGCAATACTTGATGGTGACCTATTTTCTCTGTTGAAGTGTGATCCCCTGTCTCCTTTTTGGGGGGCATTCCTTCCCTTCCCCTCCTGTTCATAATCCTCTGTAATTACAGTAGGTATTACAGCGATTTACCTTTAAATATGTCATTAAGTGGGTTTGGAACTGCTGTGTCCTGCTCCTATTCTTCCATCTACTTGGAATCAGTACATATGGTGTTTAATTTTCTGTGTCTAGGATACTTCACTCAATATAATTTTTTCTAAATCCATCAATTTCCTGGCAAATTTCATTAATTCATCTTTTTTGATGGCTAAGTAGTATCCTATTGTATAAATGTATCACATTTTCATTATCCACTTGTCAACTGTTGGGCATTTGGGTTGATTCCATGACTTTGCTATTGTAAATGGTGCTGTAGTGAACGTAATTGTGCTCATGACACTGTAGTGAATTTCTTAGAGCATTTTCTTAAGTGACTTGAGGTTACTGTTCTGTGAAATCTATGGTCACAGCATTGACTTGAAAATGATCGTATGCGGCAAAGTCAGTCATATTTATGACAGTGCTACAAGGAAGATTTGACATAGAATGGTAATGATTAATAATAATAATTAATATATAATTATCAATAAAATTATATATTATTAATATATTTATGTTCAATATTATGTGTTAATATTATTAATTATATCGTATAATTATATGATATATGGATGATATAATATATAAATAATATATAATTATTAATGAAATATAATTAATAATGAAATAATGAAATCACTGTGTGATTATTAGTATTGTCAACTTGACAAAACCTAGAATCACTTGGAGGATAGTACTTTGGGCATGCCCGTGGAGGATTATTTTTACTATGTTTGTTGAGGTGGGAAGACCTGCCCACTGTGGATGGCATCATTCTCTGGCTGGCATAGAATTCATCCTCCTCTGCTTCCTGATTGTGGATGTGATGTTATCAGTTGCTTCAAGCTCTTGCTACCTTAACTTCACCACTGTGATGGACTACATACCTAAAATGTGCCAGAAGAGATCCTTTCTCCCTTAAAATTGATTTTGCCAGGTACTTTATCATAGCAACAGAAAAGGTAACTAAGAAATGTTGTGATGGTGGGTCTGGAGATTATGACTCAGGGATTGAGAATTCAGATCCATGATCTTGTGTAAAAATGCCAGATGGAAATGGTGGCTCCCTGCACTCACTTCTAGTCCTGAAAGGTAGAGCCTGGGAAACCCCAGAGCAAAGGAAAAAGAAGGTAGAAGCAATCCAAGATGATTTTCTAAGTTACCCTTGTCCATCACAGGCACACACAGTGCTGTCTGATACAGACAGACAGACAGACAGACAGACACACACACACACACACACACACACAATATGTACAAAAAAGAATAACTGTGATGAAAGCTATATGATAGGTATAGATATGACACACATATATACATATATGTATATAATATATGGTGTTATACATATTTTTGGACTGTGATTGACTGTTGGTAATGGAAACCTCTGCAAGCAAAACCTTAGATGGGGAGGCTACTATATAGGCATATGAGTATTTGCTAATGTTAGTTCCCTGTTCCTCCTCCTCCTCCCCCCCCTTCTCTTCTTCCTCTTGTTTCTCCTTCTTCTCTTTCTTCCTCTTTCTCTTCTTCTCCTTCGTCAGAAAGTCTTCAGAGTCATTGGTATCTCCTTTGTATGAATACCTCATTTATGACTGGGAGCAGAGGGGACAATCAAGAAAGTCACCATCACGCAACACAGTCAGGGTTGCTCTTAAGATGGAGGACAGCAACCATATTTGAAGAAAATCTGTACAAGTCAGAGAGTTTAAAATGCAGTTTTATTACTTTCAGGTGATATATTGGATAATGCAAACTTAGCTCCAGGCGTGGTCTTAGGGGGCCCTTTTGATTGAGCAGAGATGACAAGAGTTTATAAGCAGGTGCTGCAAGACATTTTAAATACAACCCACCCACCCACATGCCTGTGTGATTTGACTATTTTTTATAAGTGGAAACTGGGGCTCAGATGGAGGTCAATGATGCTGGGAGTGAAGGTGCAAGGATGTGGAGGCCCTTGCCAATTTTTGTCAGATGTCTTCATTTCCTTTCTTCTGCTATGTGAGTACTCTAACAAGTCTCTCCACTCTTCCCAAACTCCCTGCCTTTAAGACCCTGGGGATGTATCAGTGCTCCGGAAGGAAGAGGAATCCAATTCTCATTTCCCTGACCTCCAAACATGGCCAAAATAACCATTTCTCTTGTTTTGAGAAGTTAAAACAGGGATTTTATTGAAAATGAGAGTAAAGGGAAGAAACTCTTGGATGTTGGGTCCCAAGGAGGTAAGGAGAACGCCATAGCCTTCAGGTGGGAGAGCACAAAATAACCACTTCTATCCTGGAAATCACCAGGAAAGAGAAAGCTGTGTATGTGTATCTTATCAGTTATACTTCATTCAACCCAGATCTTGGAGTGGGCAGCTGCTGGGACCCCACAGTTGCCACTCTGAAGTCAGAGACTGGACCAGACACTTCCCCTATCAAAGTCATACTCCCCAAATATAAGCCCACAGAGGAAGGACCACACAGGGGTGCCAGCCCTTCCAGATGCAGGAGACTTGCTTAGTTCAGTTTATGAGATTTCTGCCATTTCTCTAGACAACCAACTCTTCTGCATCCTTGTCCAAGAAGCTAAAAGAAAGGAACTCCTTGGAGTTTGATATGGTAATTCACACTGGCTTACTTAACCCCCCACCTGCCTCTCCTTCATTGCTTAATATTCTAAAAAAGGAGTTTCTGGTCCCTCTCCTAGCTACTTGACATCCAGAGTTAAATGACTGAGACTGGTCAGTGGGACCAATAGAAATATGTAGGCAGGGTAGCTGATCTCCATGAATTCGCAAAAGAAAGGAAAGTAAAAAAGTGGCTAGAAAATTCTAACTGCACAAAAATATGTTCAGAAAATGAGATAAGGTTTCCTTATATAGCCTAGGTTGACCTCAAATTCACGATCTTGCTGCTTTGGCCTCCCTGTCTCTGGGATTACACCGTGCACCAGCATGCAGGCCTAAAAGTATAAAATGTTTAAACAGGAAAGTCCACCTCTACCTATACCAAGTCCCTGTCCTACTTCTTGGATTTCTTCCAGAAACAAAATGTATGTATGAACACGCACAGATGCCTATAACACATGCACACATGCACGCCCTCACGCACAGACAGACAGACAGGAAAAGAGAGAGAGAGATCTCAATTATCTTGGTGATTTACCCTCAGGACAAGAAAATGTCTCCTTATAGGTCATGAATCACATAATAATGGAGACAAACCTAGGAAACTCAACATTAGGTTGTCTTGTTACTGAAATGTAAACACCAGAAACTAAGATGGCCACAGTGTCACTTGGGATCACGGTCATATATGCAGTCCATTGTTGACCAAAACATTCTTAGGTGATTCCACTTTCCTTTGCTAACTACATGGCAACAGACACTCAGATGGCCCCTAAGAATAAAATTTGAGAACTCATACATTAGCTTCTCTCTTACACTCAGTTCCAAAGCTTCTGTTTCTTCAGTACCTCAGAGCCATGCTGTGTGTCTGGTGACAAGACTTGAGAACAGGAATCAAGACAACAAATTAAAATAATTTTTGTAGTATCAGAGATGTGACAAAATATACAGCAAATGCAACTTGAGGAAGGTTTACTTTGGTTTGAGGGTACACTCCATCTTTCTGGGGAAGACACAGGGGTAGGAGAGTAAGGCAGCTGGTCATATTGTGTCCACACTTGAGAAGCAGAATGAAATGAATGCTGACACTGACCTCCATTTCTTCTTTTTATTTGGTTTGAGATTCCAGCCCACAGAATGGTGATGCCCACATTAAGGGTGAATTTTCTTGCCTCAACTAACTAAATCTAGAAAATTCCTTATAGACATACCCAAAGATTTGTCTTCTAGATGACAATCAGGGGCTGGAGAGATGGCTCAGGGGTTAAGACTCTGTCTCTCGAGCAGAAGGTCCTGAGCTCAGATCCCAGGTCCTATGTAAAAAAGCCAGGTGGAAATGGCAGCAGCCTGCACTTCTGGCCCTGCTGGCAGAGCCTGGGAAATCCCAGAGTGAAGCAAGAAGGAGGTAGAAGCAATCCAGGATGATTCATGAAATCACCCTTGGCCCTCCACAGGGACACATGAACCTTCTAATACACACTCGTGCACACACACACACACACACACACACACACACACACTGAATGAATGAATGAATGAATGAATGAATGAAATTTAAAAATGACAATTGGTATTAACCACAACACTTATCTAAAATCAATAAGAGCACAGGTCTGCCTAAAGGGGGTCTCAAAGTGCAATATTAGTGTGTGAAGGTTTCCATATCATGAGATGATCTAGGGCAGAGCCTACTAGAGTTGGGCTAGGGGAAAGGAAAGATATTGATTTTCAGATGGTCACCTATATACCAATTTCTCAATTGCTCAATGAACTCATCTGCTGAATAACACCAGTCTGAAGATAACTTACCTTTTACACTGCAGTGTGCACCCGCACAAGGGCTTAATAGAAGGGAACAGACAGAGTAATGATTTTTTTAAAGGAACTGTTTTGAATAGAGGGCTCACTATGTTGCCTAGGCTATCCCCAAACTCTTGGGCTCAAACAATCCTTGTACCGCATTCTCCCAGGTATTTGAGATTGCAGATAGTCGTCATTACACCTGGCTTTAGCAGAACTTTTTGAGACAGATTGGCATGCAGTTGGAAGAAATCCAACACTGAGATTCCATATACCACTTATCCAGTTTTTTTCCCGTGGTAACGTTTTGCAAAAATATTTATGATACTTTCTTAGTTTCTTTTTGTGTTGCTGTGATAAAATAGTCTGACGAAGCTTAAAGGAGGAAAGCTTAACTCTGGCTCACACAGTTCAAAGTTACAATCCATCATTGCAGGGGAAGTCAAGGCAGCAGGAACTTGGAGCAGCTGGTTGCATCACATCCATAGTTAGGAAGCAGAGGGAGATGAATGTTCAAGCTCGGTTTTGTTTCTTGTTTTTATTTAGTTCAGGATTCCTACCTACCAAGTGGTGCCATCTACAATTAGCAGGTCTTCCCATTTTAATTAACTTAATCAATAGAATCTTCTCAAGACATTCTCAGAGGCTAACCTGAAACTAGATAATTCCTCGCTGGTGTACCCAGAGGCCTGTTCTCTAGATGTGTCTAGAAACTGTCAAGCTGGCAATGCTAACCATCTCAGATAGCAAAACCAGGTTATTGACATCAATGAAATCAAGATGTAGAACATTTCATAACTGCACGGATCACTCATTTTGTCCTTTTATTGTGCTGCTGAGTTACATTTTACAGCACGGATGGATTATGTTTTGTTTAACCATTTACCCAGGATCTATCCAGATGGGAACAAAACATCTTTGAAAATTCCTAAAAAGAATGTCCTTTTTTATTCAATGTTAGGGATAGAACCAGAACCTCATTCGTGCTAGGGAAGTACTCTCCCACTGAGCTACATCTTCAGCCTCAAACAACAGTCTACATTCCGTTTCCCAGCTTGGAAAACAACTTTGTCAAAACATACTGTGAATGTGCAGCTCCTATGTGGAGATGTTCTGGGCTTGGCCTGGTAGAGCAATTGAGGTTAATAGATGATTCTATAAAGCGGTGTGGGAGGGACGCAGGTCAACTTGTTCAGAAACTTGAATCTGTACTCCAAAAGCAATGAATGCAATGAAATAGCATCCATATCCCAGGGTGGAGAGAAGTCTGCCAAACTGAAGCTTTCTGTGCATTTTTTTTTCTGTTTGAGAGAAAAGGATTTACTTACAAGTGGCTTCTTACTCGAAGGTTAATTTATTTGAAGAGTTCACTTCTGACTTCATATTTTTTAATGGTGAAATGGAAGGAAGAATTTTAATCAAAACAACCATTTTGAAGAAACATAAATTCATTATTTTAGCCCATCCATTCAATCTATTGTCTCATTGACTGCTATTTCAATTCTATAAAGTAACCTCAGAAAAGTAGTGCATTAACTTCCTATGAGCTGATTGATTACTCTTGCTTGGGGGCTTATCTTGTGATGAACTGATCTTCCCACGAAATTCTTCTATTCCAGTTTTGTAGCTCTTAGAATCCAAGGTGACTGTAAGAGTCAGATAATGACTGCAAACTTTAAGGCACTTCTTTAGAATATAAAGAGATCATAAAAGTTGGGAGTACAATTCTCTTTGTGTTTTTTACTTTATTTATTTATTTATTTATTTATTTATTTATTTATTCCATTCATACAAAGTTGATAAGTACCCCATTCCCCTCCCTCCCTCCACCCCTCCCTGGATCCCCTTAATCCCTCCCCCCTTTCCTCCTTCCTTTCCCCACCTCACTCCCTTTCTCCCAGTGCTCCCTCCCCCCCCATTCCTGAAGCATCCTTTAGTGTGCATGTCAAACTTCCTTCTGGGTCCTCCTCTCTGATGAGGTGTAAGGACTCAGTGGCATTGCCTAGAGCTCTTTTTTGTGTACCCCTTTAGTATAGGAACACTATTGAGGCTGTTAATCCCTTGCCTCTAAGAATCCTAGTGCCCGTGATCCATGGTAGACTTTGGGGGTTCAATGATATGTTGGTAATTGGGCAGGTCATGCAAAGTCCTATTATGATTACTTCAGCCCTAACTTGTATGGAGTATCTAAAACACGTTTCTCTATATAGAGAGATCCAGTGGTTATCTCTGGGTAGGAATAAGGTGTGTGTGTGTGTGTGTGTGTGTGTGTGTGTGTGTGTGTGTGCGCGTGTGTGTGTGTATGTGTGTGATTTTTCCTTTTTTCTTCTAATGTACTTTTTGATGAGATATCTTCTCCCTAGTAGACTATGATATGGGTGAATGAAAACAACTAGTTGACTACAAAGGTAGTCTCCAGGCACAGCTCCATTGAAAACTGTCTTAGACTTCCTCACTTCCATCCCATTTAAATTTGGGACATCCACTCTTAAATACCCTTTTCTAAGCTTCAGTTTAGTCACAATAGATTGATACATTCAAGGGAAGGCATTCCTACTTGCCCGATACAATTGTTAAAAAATATTTCATTTATTTATTCAAAAAAGAAAAAGATGTGGGGGGGAGTGAGAGAAGACAGAGGAAAGAGGAAAAGAGAGCTTCCGTATGTCACAGCATGTGTGTGGAGGTTAGAGAATAACTGAATGATTCACCTGTGAATTCTTGGGTTTGAACTCAGGTCATGAGGTCACCAGATTGCAAATGGGCACCTTTACTCTATGAGCTAGGTCATTTTGTCCTACAACTTTGTTTTGTTTTTTTGTTTTTTTTTTGTGTATATTTTTGTTTTTATGAGACAGAGTTTTTAATTGTTTTATTTTTATTCTCTGACAGTTCCAAACAACACACACACACACACACACACACACACACACACACACACACACACCTCCTCACACACACACATATATTTTGTTTTCAGCCAGGGCTGGAGAGACGGCTCAGGGTTAAAGCCTCTGTCTCATAAGCAGAAGAACCTGAGTTTGAATCCCAGATTCCTTGTCAAAACTCTGGGTGAAAATGGTGGCAGCCTGCACTTCTGACCCCAGAATGTGGAGCCTGAAAAACCCAGGGCAAAGCAAAAAGGAGGTAGAGCAATTCAGGATGACCCCCAAAGTCACCTTTGGGCACCCACAGGCACACATAGTGCTTCTGAAACACACACATGAGCAAACACAGATTAAAAATAGTAATAATTCATTTTTACTTCATAATACCTAATCCCAAACCCCTTCTTACATTGAACCTTCTTCCTAACTAGCTTACTTGCTACATTCATGTCCTTGTGAGTTTCATCAAGATTGCTTGTATGTGTCTTGGCACTTGCTGGATTATAGATGATATATTAACAGATGTTACCACTTCCCAGAGTCAGCATTAATCCTCAATGGTCCCTCAGGGTAAGGGTGTAGCCTCAGGAGGTCTTCTCCCAAGAGGAAATTTTCTCAGACCACATCTTGTGCAGGTCTATAGAAGTACACACTTCAGTGAGTGCCTGACTGTAGTGGTCCTGTCATGTTCAGAAGTATGACACTATTCATCAGGACCCCTTGCCATCCTCTAGTTCTTACATTCTTACCACCTGTTCTTCAGCAGTGTTCCTTGAGCCTTGTGGCCAACACAACTTTTTTTTGCCTTTTTAACATGCTGATTTAATTACTTTGAATATATAGCCAGAAGTGAAGTTGCTCGACCATGTGGTAATTCCTTTCCTAGTGATTATGTCATCTCCACTGTTTTCCAAAGTGGACCTACTAATTCGTACCCTGACTACAGCGAACCAGCATCCCTTTCCCTACATTTTTATCTTTTTTGTCTTTTTGATAATAGCCATTCTCATAAGTAAGATATGGAACATTTTTCATGTATTCATTGGCTGTTTTTCTGGCCCCTTTTGGAAAATGTCTATTCTTTTCACATTAGACCAAGTTGACCTAAACTTCTGATCTTTCTGTCTCAACCTCCCTATGGCCAGGATTATAGGTATGCACAACCATATCTGGCTCTGAGCCCCTTTTTAAATTGAGTTGCTTTTTTGCTGTTAACTGCATCCTTTTTGTGTTTTAGATATTAGTTGTTTATCAGATTTGTGGTGGAGATATTTTCCCAATTTTGAATTTTTTCCACCATAGTTCCCTGTTTTGCTGTGCAAAAGCTTTTCCATTAGATATAATCATGCTTATATATTTACTTTTTTGTACTTTTTTTTTTTTTAGTGTTTCATACAACTCCCATTACAACTCTGCCTTGTAAGCAGAATGTCCTGAGTTCAGATCTCAGGTCCCATGTAAAAATGCCAGGTGGAACTGGTGGTGGCCTGCACTTCCAGCCTTGGTGGGTGGAGTCTGGGAAATGCCAGAGCAAAGCAAAAAGGAGGTAGAAGCAATCCAGATGATTCCCAAAGTCACCCTTGGTCCTCCACAAATATACAGTGCCCTCTGATACACATACAAAAATAAATAAAGTTTAAAAAAGACAATTACAAGTGGGTGTGGCTCAATGGTAGAACTCTTGTTTAGTATGCAGTGTTGAGAAAAGGGTGGGGAGAGTAAGGCAAAAAGTCACATGAGACACGATGGTGGAAAGGAGGTTACTGGGAAGAAGGGGGATGGAGAACCTGATTCTTTGTAAGTACTGAAAGGTTTTTTTTTGTAAGACAAATATTATACAGTTTTCCTGATTGTTCAGTCATACATTCCTGGTGAAGAAAGTAATCCACATGCTTGCTTTGTGCAGAGGTGCATTTGGAAAAAACTACATGTAAACAGAACTTGTTTCTAACTGATTCTCTGATGTTTTCCTTCAAAGGTGATTCCATAATATAATAAAGTTATCAAAGGACAAAATATTGTACATTTCTCTCATCTGCAAATCCTAAATGTTATATAGATTTTGTTAAACTGTTTGTAAATACATGACAGAAGAGCTGAAGGGACACTCAGGGGAGGAAGGAGACTGGTGGGATTGGGGAAGGGAGATGAGGAAAAAGGAGTCAAAGCACCTGATATACTAGGATTGACCTTGACAATGAGTATGCAACAATAAAAATTACGAATAAATATTCATGTTGAAGTCCAGCATTTAGCTGCATGAACTCAGGCGTGTTTCTTATCCTCAGTCTCTATGTGTTTTAAGTGGAATTATAATGTGTGCCTTTTCCATAGACTGGTTGTCGTATCTTCAAAGGGGACAATTTGACCTAAAGAGTTAACAGCATTTGGGTCCTTAACTTTTGCAGCAATGGTCCTAAGCTAAGTGCCCACTGCTGAGCAGTAGACTGAGAAGGGAGCAACTAATGACTCACAAGCTTTTATGTGGGAACCATGGGTAATTTCTCTGGCTCAGGTCATAGGTTAACACAGCTGGCTTTTCCTGTCCCTCTGGCCCTTGTCCAGGAGAAAAAATTTCTATCTTTTTGATGAGTGTACAAAATAAAATCATGGAAGAATGAAAGAAAAAAAAATCTACTGGTCTTTGTTGTCTTCTGACTTTGCCATTCATTGAGGCATTCAGGAATCACTGATGCTTCCCACCTGTAAAACAGGATTAACCTCCACCCTTCCTGGATGACTGGATCATTAAAGAGGTCTGATGGAATAATGGATATGAAACCATGCTTATTTTTCTAAGTATTCTACGAACTCAAGGAACTGCTCTTAGGGGACACACACTTACAGTGGAAGTCAAGGCTGAGAAAGGTCACAGGAAGTGAGGAATGCTTTTTCACATTCTACAGCTAAACTCCAAAGCTTGCTTCTACCCAAACTTTTCCTGACTTCTAGTATGCTCCAGACTCTTCCATGTTGATGAACTCTTGATTCTCTATATTCACAAAAATAAAAGAAACATGTTTTTGTGCAAAATTTAGCAGTTGGCAAAGCTTCTTCATATCTTGACTTTGTGTAAAAGGAAAGTAAGGGAGATATTATAGTGGAATGTTGAGTGCATGAGTTTTAAAGTTGGGGTGTTTGGTGACATCTCAATGTGGACATCTGCTGGCAAAATGACATTTAACAAGTTATCTTCTTTCTGAAATCAGTTTGCTCATTTGAAAAATAAGTATGAATATAATGTGAGGCACCTACATCTCGTTGTTGTCAGGAAGATTAAATAAATTAATATGTGTAAACACTAATAATAAGGCTGAGACATACTTGGTACTTGACAAATGTTTGTTGTTGTTGTTAATTTGGTGCATGGCAGGGATGTTCTCTCTATTTCAGTCAACTGTAGAATCGGGGCACTTGTTCTAAAAGTTATTCTATAAAACTAAGCAGAGAAGTGGAAGAAAATATTTGAAAACCATTGTATTAGTTAGGGTTCTCTAGAGTCACTGAATTCACAGAATGAATATATATATATATAGGAAATTTATTGGGTTGGCTTACAGAAATGGCCGAGGTAGTCCAGCGAAGGCTGTCAGCAGCTGAGGTAGTCCAACGATGGCTTCAGTAGCCGAGGTAGTTCCAACGATGGCTGCCAACAGCTAGTTGCTCAGTTCGGTAGTCAAGTAGGTGCTGGCTGAAGGCTGGAGAACTCCTGGAGTCTCCCGGGCGGCCGGAAGGAAGAACGATTCCTAGCACAGCTGCAAGAAGGCATCTGTTCTCCTTGGTGGCTCCTTTTTATATGATGCAGTACTGGGAGGATCCTTTGAGAGCTTTGGAGGTCCTGATAGGATCTAGGGTGGGTATCCTTCAAGTAGTCTCAGTTGATCCTCTCCAGACGTGGTCTCAGCCCAGCTTAGTTAATACCGGGTGTGTCAAGTTGACATCCAGGCTTAACTATCACAACCATACATCTAATAAAGGATTAATATTTAGAATATATAAAGAACTCCTGTAATTCGACAACAAAACAAACAGCTTAAAGGCTGGCAAAAGACTTAAATAGGTGTTTCTCTAAAGAATATACAAATGAGCAGCAAGCTGCAAGCAAATATTTTTCTCACTGAACTTTAAAGAATTGCAAATCAGGGGGCTGGAGAGGTGGCTCAGGGGTTAAGCCTCTGCCTTGCAGGTGGAAGGTACATGTATCAACGCCGGGCAGAAGCGGGGACGGCCTGCGTTTCTGGTCCTGGTAGGGCGGAGCCTGCGAATCCCGGGGCAGAGTAAACAAGGAGGAGGTGGAGGCAGTCCATGGTGGTTCCCGAATTCGCCCGTGGTTCTACACACACACACACACACACACACACACACACACACACACACACACACGCACGCACACGCACAATTGAATAAATAAAAAAAAAATTGCAAATCAAAACCACAGTAATCTGTCACCTCACACCCATTAAGATGGCTACTATTTTTGAAAATAGGAAATAGCTGTTGTCAAGGATATAGAAAATCTGGAACCTTTGTGATTATTTATGGAAAAGTAAAATAGCAAACCACTACATGGAACAATATTGTGATTCTTAAAAAATTTTTCAAACAGATTTGCCTTATGATCCAGTAATTCTACTTCTGTGTATATATCCAAAAGAACTGAGAATTTGAAGAGATATTTTTTACATCTGTGTTCATAGAATATTCACAATATCAACTGAAATGCCTATTAGTGTATCAATAGGTAAACCCATTGCATAGGTTATATCTATGCAATAGAATATCATTCAACATTGAAAAGGAGGGAAATTCTGACATGTGCTATAAAACAAGTGAACCTTGAAGATATTGTGCTAAGTGAAATGTCAGAAATGACAAATACTGCATGAATTTATTTACTTGAGATAATACCTCCAGTGGTCAAATTTATGGGAACAGAAGGTAGAATCATAGTTTTCAGGGGATTCTGGGGAGGAAGAAATTACTGTTTAATGAGTGTGGGGTTTTAGGCTCAAAAAATGAAATTAATTCTTTTGTACAGTGTAGTTAATGACATGAACCTGCACACTTTAAAATGCTTAAGATGGGCCATGGAGAGGATCCAGCTGGTGTGACAGTAAGCTTCAGCTGTCAGATTGACAATTGAGAACTGAGCCAAAAGGTACAACCATGAGGAATTAGTTAAGGCAAGTTGCTGATAAGCCTGTAGGAGATTTTCTTAATTGCATAATTGATGTGGGAAGATCTAACCCACAGCAGATGAGATTAGTCCCTGACCAGGTGGATAAAGATATAACAGTTTGGGTAACTAGCAGAATGGCAATCTAGAAAAGTGCATTGGTTTTTGCCTCTTTCTCTTTCTGTGGATGAGATGTGGCCAGTTTGCATGACTCCATTTGTTAATGCTCCTAGTATGATGAACTGAAACCTGAAATTGTATGCTAGAATAAAATTCCTTCCTTTCCTTAAATTATTTGGGTCTTCTATTTATTACAGAAATTGAGATATAAAGCTAAAACCGTGATTAAAGGTACTTGCTTGTAAATCTGGTGACTTGGGTTCAATTCCTGGAAGCCCACATAATGGAAGGAGAGAACCAACTTCAGCAAGTTGTCCTTTGATCTCTACACATGCCATACTATGCCAATGTTCATATTCTCTTTCTCTCTCTCAAATCAATAAATAAAATATTTGAGATTCTTGAGATGATAAACATTATGTTATACATATTTTATCGAATTGAAAGTAACAATTTTTAATCGCTTCTCGGCCTTTTGGCTAAGATCAAGTGTAGTATCTGTTCTTATCAGAAAGTAATAATTTTTAAAATTAGTATAGTGGTTGGAAGGGAGACCAGGGCCAGATGCTAAAAGGGATATCAGAATTGGGAAATACTGTTGAAGGAACACTTACCATATGTCTCA
Source organism: Typhlomys cinereus (assembly GCA_023101885.1). NCBI lineage: Eukaryota > Metazoa > Chordata > Mammalia > Rodentia > Platacanthomyidae > Typhlomys > Typhlomys cinereus. Next base: position 3,048,506 of record JALPQD010000236.1, on the reverse strand, counting down.
CCATTTTGTTTGCTTCTTCCCAATCTCAAGAGATCTGCCTAACTTCAGAAAGACTTTCTCAGAAGCCAATGAAGATGTATAGTTATGTATGTTCGAAGAAAGAAAATATTTTTATTTCCTAAGTAATAAATTATCCCTCTACCATGTTAACATTTTAAAAGAAAACCAAGAATGCATCCTAATAAAGTCAAAGAAGACTTCTCAGTAAGACCTTCATGACTTCTTGTGCTCTGGCTTTGAAAACCTGTTAATTTTGTCAGCCTCAACTACTCCCTCATTACTCCTTGAGCTCATGTGCACATCAGGCTTTTGACTGTCTATCTGGAGGGCCTTCATACTTACCATTCCTTCTGCCCACAATGACCCTTTCCTCCACATTTTGCCCAAAGTCTGTTCATCCTTTAGAGTTCAGCAAAATTCTCACTGCCTAATGATCTCCTTAGAAGTCAGAATTCCCATATTATATACTGTCATAGCATATACCCCTCTTTTCTAGAACTTTTAGTAAATATATTCTAACATTCCTTTGTGATATTAGGTAATTAATAGATGGCTTGTCAACTAGACTATAAGTTCCATGGGGACTAGTGCTAACTGTGTTTACTCTTCTATTGCTGTGATAGTACACTCTAACCAATGCAACTTAAAAGATAATGGAACTTAAGGGATTTCGCCTATAGTTCCAGAGGGAGAGAGTTCATCATGGCAAGCAAGGCATGGCGGTAAGCAGGGAAGGCATGGCAACTGGCTCCTCTTGTATCCACAATCAGAAGGCAGTCAGAAAGAATAGGAAATGAGCTTCAGCACTAAAACCTCAAGGCCTACTCCTGGTGAAGTACTTCTTCCAACAAGGTTCTACCTCCTAAAGCTTTCACAACCTTCCCAAATAGCACCACCAGTTGGGGACCAAGTGTTCAGACACGTGAGCCTATGAGGAATAGTTTACAGTCAAACTGCATAGTCAGCATAGTGTCAATCTACACTAGGATGCTTAGTAAAGTGATCAAATTGATAAAATAATGAATGGCAAACAAGATGAAGTATTTATAGAAATTTAAAATGGTATACAGTCATGTTTCCAAAGTACACATTTCTGATCTTAAGAATCTTGGATAAAACAAGATGAGGAGTACTCATTTGTAAACCCAGCTCTCAAGAAGTTGAATCAGATCACAAGATTGAGATCAGTTTAGTCTACACAGAAAGTTCAAGGTCAGCCTAGGATAGATACATAACGAGACCATATCTCAAAAACAAATGAAAGTAAAATTGAAGCTAATGAAGAGTGTGGGGCTAGAGTTCAGTTGGTAGAGTACTTGCCTTGCAAACAAGAGGCTCTGGGTTTGCTCCCTAGGAACATTGAAAAAAATATATAACAAGAATCTTTGATTGAAAAAAAAAAAAAAAACAGCAGGGTCTTTCCCTGGATCTTGAAGGTCCTCCAAGCATGTTTCCTTCAATGACTGTTTTCTGCTTAGGTGGGTCAGGCTCACAGGTCACAAGGACTGTATGTTTCCCACCTTCCAGATCCCAACTAGCATGCCAATTCTAATTCTGCAAATACTCAGCTTAAGGCAGGTTTAATCACTGCAGGGACACCAGAAGATGACACTTCCTTTGAGTGTCCCATTTGTATTTGAGAGACTAAGGTCCAGAAATGCACAAAGTCCTAGAGTCCTGAAAAGGCAAAGGTCCATGGGGAAGGGCAAAGTACCAGAATGGAAGAGAACGGAAGACAACATACACTGCTCAGTCAAGATCTGGATATCCTCTGCTAGCCAGCTTGTACCAAAGCCCAGTCTCACAGTCAGTAGCTTCTAGATGGGACACAAAAAGATATTTTTTTCCTCCATGACTTGGCACCTCTGTTTAAGATTAATACAGTCCTAGTAGAAAGGGCTGCCTTCTGATTTGTAAGAACTCTGTGACAAGGTGAACTGGGAGCCAAATAAAGTGGAATTCCAGCATCTGTGTCTTTACATCTGTGCAGCAACTTTATTTGTGGGAGAAGAGAGGAAAGTTGATTCATTTTTGACACCATGTTAAAAAAAATACTGGTATTTCCTGACCATTCACAGGGCAGCCAGAAGTTTATAAATGAGAAATCTATGGTCCTCTATTTAGAAATAGGTACGTTGTTGTTGGAATAAAGCAGCTTTGGTTCTTTATTGGAAATATTCCGTGCTGGGTAAATAGAACCCACGAACATGTTCCACTGATAATATGGCTTTGGCATAGGCCAGCTGAAATGTCCACTGTGAGTCTGGGATGCAGAGGGGCATGGCTAGAGCAAACCACATGTTGTTGGCAGAGTTAAGGAGGCCCACAAACAGAGGGAAATCAAAACAAGATTCCCCAGGCTTTGCTGCAATGCACTCTGAACAAGGTAGCCTTGTAGATTTGCCTGGCCTGATTCTTCCCTGAATTTGACCTTTTAGTAAGCACCTCTAGGACTTCGCTTATGCTGGTCTCCATAGTTCCTCTCCCAGAGAAGAGAATACTGGCTGGCATGGCAGGAACTCCAAGTCAGACAGCTCTCCACTTATTGTTTGTGTATTTCTTCATGAAGAAAGCAAGATACATCCTTACAACCCTAGCATTTGGGGCACTAAGTCATCAGAATCATGTGTTTAAGGAGCTTGAAGAATTTGAGCTACACAGTAAAATCCTGGGTGTGTGTGTGTGGGGAATAGAAGATAAAATGAAGGGAAAAAGAGGAGGAGAAAATGAGTTTAGTTCAGAATTTAATAACCAGATGTTCTTTTTTAAAATAATATTCTCCAAAGAGTTTATTATAAGCCAGTTTCATAGGCCACAGAAAATAAAAGGACAATGTACAGCCTTTTGAAAAACAGGTGGGGAGCTGAGGAGGGTGCATTCTGGGGAAGGATCGCTGAAAGGGAAACCAGGCAATCCACTGAGACATCGTGAACGACAGCATAACAAACAGGTCGGTGGTAAAGTGGCCCTGCGGAATTGGGGCTGCTACTTCCACGACTCTTGGCCAGCCAGGAGTCAAAGCATCCCTGGGAGAGGGGGTTGCAATCCTGGAGAGGATACCCTATTGGAGTTCCTTGGTTTGGGGGGGAATTCCCATTGGGGGATCCATGGGAGGCCTCATGCCAGGAGGGGGACCCACTGTGCCTGGAAGAGGTGCCCTTCAGCCCATAGCTGAGGAGGAGCTCCCCACTGTCAGGTGGGTACTGAGTCGGAGCTCCTGCACCACTGGGTGTGGCTGCAGCTGCAGGAGCTGCAGCAGTGCTCTTTGTTGTGGAGTCATCCCCAGCAAGGCCTGCTGGAGCCTGGGGCATGGGAACACCAGCTGGGATTCCTCTGCCAGCAGCTCTGCCAATTCCTGGCCCCCCAGCAGCTCCAGCAAATGGTACCTGAGCAATGGCAGTATCTTCAGGAAGAGGTCCTTCTACTGTCATTGACACTAGGTTCTCTCCTTGAGTAACACCAGCCCAAGGACTCGCCTCTCTTCTCTTTCTGCTTGCTTAGAGTTAGCTTGATCTTCCTGAACTCATCACAGTCACAGAGGATCAAATTCATATACTTGTCAAAAGCCTGGAAGGTTCTGATGAAGATCCAGCCATCTTGCAGGATGCACCTTATCCTGTAGTCAAGGTACTGCAGCATCTTGCTGCTCTTGCCCACAGTCATAGTGGTGGTCCTGATGCCTTAGATTACCTCGGGACTTGCCTCCACAGCGCCTAAATACCAAAAGCCACTCGATTCCCCCAGATGTTCTTTCTGCTCCTTCCAAGCTCTAATGATTGCTGGATCTTTCTAATGAAAACCTCAAATGCCTTCCCCCATCTATTTCCTTTATGGGTGGGGCAACAGCTAACATTCACTTGGGTCTTCCAGAAGTCACTCTTCTAATGAATCACACTCAGTCCTGACCCTGCACTATGAGGTCACATTCCATTCAAGTCGTCTCATAGGAGCTGTTTGATAGATAGGTATAAACCATTGCTTGTTAACTCTTCTGTCTCAAATGTATACTAGAGCTTTCCTCAAAGATCTGAATGCAACCCAGGCTGCTAATCCACTAGCAGAATCATCAGGCTGTTGTTCATTGAAGATGAAAGAATGCTGGAAGCTTCTCTGAAAGGAAAAAGAGCAGAAAATCACATCTCAATGATTTCCTAAATAGTAGAAATATGATTACCAACAAGGATTCCAGAGTCAGACAGCAAGTTGGAAACATAGCTGTGCTGCATACTAAACGTGGGCTCTTGATCAAATTGTGTGCAGTACATGTATCTCACTTTTTATCCATAGAAAGAGGAAAAGTTTAACAGTTGGTTTCATCTGTTGACTTCACACTTGTTAAGTGGGCCTCTGGATGCATCTATGAGAAAATATTTAGTTAAGGCAGGTGTTGCATTTACTCTGTTTGGTTGCTGATAAAAATCACCATCAAACAGCTTAAAGGAACAAAGGAATTTTTTTTTATTTTTGGCTTGTGATTCCTGGTTACAGTTGTTTGTTCAGTTTGGCAGAAGAGTCCACTACAACACCAAGGGCCAAGGGAAGTGGCCACACTATATCCACATAACGGCCGAGAGAGGGACAATCCTTACTTGTCAGACCAGCACGACTGATGCCAGAAGGATGCCAACTTCCTCAACCAGCTTTCTGTACTTTATTCACCTATCCAGGGCCCAGTCCCACCTGCCATGGGCTGAGCCTGCCCCATCAACTAGACAATCTTCTGCAGGTTCACTCTGGGATTAACTGGTGAATCTCTTTTCTTTTAAAGTTTATTTATTTGTGTGTGTGTGTGTGTGTGTGTGTGTGTGTGTGTGTGTGTGTGTGAAAGGGCATTGTGTGTCCCTGTGAAGGACCAAGGGTGACTTTGGGAATCATCCTGGATTGCTTCTACCTCCTTTTTGCTTCTTTCTGGGATTTTCCGGCTCTGCCCACCAGAGTCAGAAGTGTAGTCCACTGCTTTTGTGCCTGACATTTTTACTTGGGATCTTGGGTCCGAACTCAGGACCTTCTGCTTGTGAGGCAGAGTCTTAACCCCTGCGCCATCTCTCCAGCTCTCAACTGCTAAATCTCTACACATGTGCCCAGACCTGGAACCCTTAATGGTCAAGTTAAACCTGTATCTAACTATGACTGCAGGCTTATGGGAAAACCGATAAGAAGTTGTTTTAATTGCATGATTGATGCAGGAAGACCCACCCCATAGTGAGGAGAACTGTTCCCTGGGCAGGTGATTTTATGAAGAGAGCTAGTTAGCATTTTGGCAAGCTAGAAAACAGCATTGGTCTGTTCAGCCTATGTTCTTTCTGTGGATAAAAGTGTGGCCAATAACCCAGAATAATAAGTGGTAATAAAATCCCCTTGTTCCCCTAAGTGGTTTGGGGCAGCTACTTATTGGAGCAATGAGGCAATCAATTCAGGCAGACAGGAACAACTCCGCCTCAAGGCATTGTGACTTGGTTATAATGAGATCACGCTTGAAAGTCTCCAGTATAAGGCCTAGAATATGGGAGATGTTCAAGCCGTCACCTGCTTGATGGTGAGGAGGGTCATATCGACTCATCCCAAGATGGTGAACATCAAGGACAGAGCTTGTAGCCTTGGGTTACTATTACTTCCTTCAAATTCCTAAAATCTCAGAAGTGACTTCTAGAATTTTGAATGTATGTATGATTGCCTTCTGAACTGTCTATACTTGACTGCAAGGAATTAATTAGAGGTGATCTGACCTCTTCTGTTAATCGGCATCATGATTGAAGAGAAATGCCCTTGGTAGTTATATGAATTACCAAGGCATGTTATGCATATGGCATGTTAGGTGTATGGCATACTATGTATATAAGCCTCATATACATGAATCCATGAATATTACCAATGTCTTTCATTAGAAGTATATATAAAAGAGGATACATAAGAAATGGGCTTAGCAGAAATCTGTCTCTCTGTCTTTCTTTCTCTTTTTTTCCCCTTCCATTTCCCCTCTCTCTCCCTCTCTTCCAATGGAGCCAATAACTTGGCACCTGCCAAGCTGAGCTACTAGAATCTCCTAGTCTTTCTCTTTTTATTCTTAATGTTTCTTTATTTATTTGAGAGAGAGAGAGACAGAGAGACAGAGAGAGATGGGGGGAACCAAACTCAGGCCTCCAGGTTTGTAAACAGGTGCTTTATCCACTGGGCTATCTCCTCATCCCAACCCCTAATCTTTCTCTTGCTATTACAGTTGCCTATTAGAAATCTATTCCTGTATATCTTATGGGCACTCACAAAACTTAACCTGCCCAAAATTGAGATCTTCAGTCATCCTTGGTTCTGTCTTGTCTCTCAGCACTCTAATGACAACCAATCAACACACTGTGTGGTTCTAAACTCCAAAACAGCTGTGCAACTCATCCACAACTTACCCTCTGCTGAACTGCTCTAATTCATCCACTATCCTTGAACCAACATGATGGTCTTCTCAATGTGTCCATTGCTGTAATTCAGTTCATTCTATCTCCATCATCAACACAGCTGCATTCAAAAAGTCAAATTGGCCCGTTAGTTCCTGGCTTTCCGAATATGTCCCTATTTTTCCAGAGCCTGTTGGGTGAAGTACAAATCATAACTAAATTATAGTCAGGTGGGCAAAATAGTTCAGTTAGGTGCCTGCTTGCAAACACAGCGAGCTGAGTTCAATCCTTGGAAGCCCACATGGTGCATGTACATGCCTCCCTCCTTCAAAGAAATCAATAAAATATTTTTAAAAATTATACTCAACACTTTTTTCAGACAGCTCTATCATCAAGAGGAGCAAAATTAGAGATTAAAACACACACTTCGAGACTCCCAGTGTGATGAATCTTACATGGCTTTTAAGAGTTACTAAAATCTAAACTCTTCTGTGAGGTCTTCCCAGGCCTCCTCTCTCACAGTAACTTGTCCTTTGTATGCTGAATAAAGCCATCATACTATAACTCTCCAGAGCAGGTACCCTATTTTATCCAGTTCTACTTTCAACACTCGACACAAGACCGAGTGTAAGAAGGGAACTCCATAAAGGCTTGTGGAATGAGTTAATTACCTCATTACGTCCTCATCCCTCCAAATAGGTCAGCACATAATAGATATTCCCTGATTCTGTAAAGGACATAATGTGAAAAATTTTAAGGGACTTAAGTTCTGGCTTTGACCTTGACGAGTGCTCAGTGTGCAGGACCATTTGTTCCCAGCAAAACTTGTTCAACTACACTCCCCAGATTAAAGAAATACAAAAAACATAGAGAACCAGATATCTATAAAGAAACAGTGCTGCCATTGCCTTCATCCTTTGTTCTGCTAGTTGTTTTGCCCTGTTCGAGTTCGCTCCCTCATTTTTAATCTAGTTAGTAACTTTTTCAGGTAGAAAGGACATTTGAGAGATCTCAAATAACTTCACTCAGCTCAAGGTCTGGGAAAAACAAGAACAAATGAAACCCACATGCGGTAGACTGGGAGAAATGATCAAAATTATTGCAGATGCTGATGAAATAGAAATTAAAAAAAAAAATACAGAGGCTCGTCTGGCTGAGGAGCGACCGTTCGAGGTGCTGGCAGCGGGACAGCGAGTTCAAAATGGGTGACGTTTAAGATGGGGAGAGATTAGGTTGGCCTAGTTCCAGGTGGTTGATGTAGAGTCTCTGATGTTCTGAATTATGGTTTGTTGATTTTTTTTTCAGTTTTGCCTAATCTCTCCCCATCCTAAAGCTCAGAGAAATTTGCGGAAGAGGGAGCGGTAAGATTGTAAGAGCCTAAAGATGGGGAGGAACAACGATATGCAAGATACTCCACACAAGTTAGGGCCGAAGTAATCATAATAGGACTTTGCATGACCTGCGCAATGACCAACATGTCATTGACCCCCCCAAAGTCTACCATGGATCACAGGCATCACAAGATCCTTAGAGGCAAGGGATTAACAGCCACAATAGTGTTCCTATACTAAAGGGGAACACAAAAAAGAGTTCTAGGCAATGCCACTGAGTCCTTACACCTCATCAGAGAGGAGGACCCAGAGGGAAGTTTGACATGCACACGAAAGGATGCTCCAGGAATGAGGGGGGGAGCACTGGGAGAAAGGGAGAGAGGTAGGAAAAGGAAGGAGAAAAGGGGGAGGGATTAAGAGGATGCAATGAGGGGTGGAGGGAGGGAGGGGAATGGGGTACTTATCAACTTTGTATGAGTGGAAGAATAAAAAAAATTAAATTAAAATTAAATTAAAAAAATGGGTGTCGTTGAGAAAGGCAAGAATATTTTTGTCCAGAAGTGTGCTCAGTGCCACACTGTGGAGAAGGGAGGCAAACACAACACTGGACCAAACCTCCATGGTCTGTTTGGGCAAAAGACAGGCCAGGTAGCTGGATTCTCCTACACAGATGCCAACAAGAACAAAGGCATCCCCTGGGGAGAGGATACACTCATGTAGTATTTGGAGAAGCCCAAGAAGTACATCCCTAGAACAAAGATGATCTTAGCTGGGATTAAGAAGGGAGAAAGGGCAGACTTGATAGTCATCTTAAAAAGGCTACCAAGGAGTAATGGCCGGTGCCTTATTTATTATAAAGCCAATGTCTCATGGCTTTTAATGTATACCATAATTTAATTCATGCACCAGAATTCAGATCATGAAAGGCTATCGAAATATTTTTGTTGAACAGTCCTGATTTTAAAGTAAAATTGGCTTATGGTAAAATGAGTGTGGCCTTTTTTAAAAATAGTAATTCCAGTTCAGTCAACTATTATCATGGCTTTCTCTTTCTAAAAATATGATTGGACTTAAATTAGTAATGTTCACCTCAAAACTTACTGGAGATTGATTTTATACTTAGATTTATATAACAGGTTATGAATATGTTTAAACAGTGGGGAAGTTTTCTTCCTGCCTCAGAACGAAGATTCGCTTGTGTTTTAGTAATCTTTTTTTTTTAATTTATTCAATTGTGTGTATATGTGTGTGTGTGTGTAGAATTCGGGAACCACCATGGACCGCCTCCACCTCCTCCTTGTTTACTCTGCCCCAGGATTCACAGGCTGCCCCCGCTTCTGCCTGGCATCTATACGTGGGGTCTAGTATCCAAACTCAGGACCTTCCGCCTGCAAGGCAGATGCTTAACCTCTGAGCCACCTCTCCAGCCCCATCGCCTGTGTTTTAACTTGTGTTCATTAGCTTGATACAGGCTAAAGTGGCTAAAGATAAATAAACAATTTATATTGTCCTTAACTATGTCACTATCATTAGTTTCTCGTATTGAAAGGTAACTGCCTTTTGGTTACTGAGAGGTATTTTTAGTGTGGTTTATGTATAATATCAAATAAAGAATATTTAACACTTAAAAATACAATGAATTACTGAAACTGAGTTAGTTTTTTTGAAAAGATAAATATAATTGACCCTTAGATAAACTGAACAAAAGCAAGAGAAAGAAGACCCATGTTGGTTAAGTGAAGAAGTAGGCATTATAACAGATACTAATTAAATTCTGAAAGTTAAAAAGAAACACCTTAAATGCATATTTCACTAAATTGTAAAAATCAAAAAAAAAGCTAAAAGCACACAGAATATCAAAATTAAACCAAATCAAAATAAACAATTTAACATTTTTTAAACATTTTTTATTATCTCTGCTCATACAAACTTAATAGGTACACCGGTTCCCTCCCTTCCTCCTCCTCCCCCCATCCCTCTGCTTGCCTTCCCCTTACCCTTCCCTCCCCATCTCCCAGTGCCTCCCTTCCCGCAATCCCCGGAGAATCCTTTAATGTGCATGCCTGACTGTCCTCTGGGTCCTCCTCTCCCATAACATACAAGGACCCAGCGGCATTTCCCTGAACCCTTTACTGTGTTCCCCTTCAGCATAGGAACACTATTTTGGCTGTCAATCCCTTGCCTCCAAGGATCTTGGTGCTTTTAGCAAATGCTAGACTTTGTGGGGTCAATAGTGTGTTGGGCATTATGCAGGGCATGCAAAGTCCAATTATGATTGCTTCAGCCCTAACTTGTGTGGAGTATCTTGCATATCATTGCTCCTCCCATCCTTGTGCTCTTACACTCTTACCGCCCCCTCTTCCGCGAATGTCCCTGAGCTTCAGGATGGGGAGATATTAGGCTGGCCTAGTTCTAGATGGTTGATATAGAGGCTCTGAAGTTCTGGATTATGGTTTGTCGATTTTCTTTTGCGGTTTTGCTGCTCCTGCCATGCCCTTCACTCCATCCTGATGGGTATTAGATGTCACCCCCTGGCCAGAGATAAAAAAAAAAAAAACTGTTAAACTTGAGTCTTGTTATAAGAGTATATTCAAAGGTAGATGCAATAAAAGTAGGAAACCACAGTGAGGGAGGGGTCAATCACCCATTTGCAAAATGGTTACTTATTATCTGCCAGGCTATATGCCCTCCCCTTCTGGAGAGATCACACCCCCTCAGTTGTAGATGATCAGGAACGAAAAGTCTGTGAACTTAACCAGATGTCTCATTGCTTACACGCAGTCCTTGATGGAGACCTATTTTCTTTGCTGTAACATGGTCCCCTCTCTCCTTGTTTCTGGTGTGGCCCTCCTACCCCATCCCGCCTGTTCATACTCCTTGCAATTACTGTATTACAGAGATTTATCGTCGAGTGTCTCTAGGTGGGCTGGGTGGGTTTGGTACTAGGAGCCACCTATTAGGGAGTACATATGGCACTTAATTTTCTGGGTCTGGGATACTTCACTTAATATAATTGTTTCTAATGACATCCATTTCCCGGCAAATTTCAGTAATTCATCATTTTTGATGGCTGAGTAGTACTCCATTGTATAGATGTACCACGGTTTCCTTATCCACTCGTCAACTGTTGGACATTTGGGTTGATTCCATGACTTTGCTATTGTAAACAGTGCTGCTATGAACATGGTCCCACTTGTGTTATCGAGGTGAACTTCTGCTGCATAGGCGGTTATTCCCAGAAGTGGAATAGCAGGGTCATATGGCATTTCAATCTTTAATTTCTTTAAGAATCTCCAGACGGCTCGCCAGAGTGGCTGTATGAGCCTGCACTCCCACCAGCAATGTAGGAGAGTTCCCCTCTCTCCACATCCTCTCCAGCATTTGGTGTTGTTTGTATTGTGGATTTTTGCCATCCTGACCGGGGTGAGATGATGTCTCAAGGAAGTTTTGATTTGCATTTCCCTGATGGCAAAGGAAGTGGAGCATTTTTTCAGATATTTGTTAGACATTTTAATTTCATCCCTAGTAAAGTTTCTTTTAAGTTCCAGGGCCCATTTTTTAATTGGGCCATTAGTTTCCTTGGTGTTTAGTTTTCTAAGTTCTTTGTGCACTCTGGATAATAGAGCTCTATCAGATATGTGGTTAGTGAAGATTTTCTCCCATTCTGTGGGTTGCCTTTGAGCTCATGTTACAATCTCTTTATCTGAACAGAAGCTCTTTAATTTCAAAAGATCCCAACTGTTGAGAGTTGGTAGCAGTGACTATGCCATTGGATGTCTGTTTAGGAAATGTTGGCCTAGCCCAATCAGCTCGAGGGAATTCCCTACCCTTTCAACTATGGTTTTTATAGACTCTGGCCTTGAATCAAGGTCCTTGATCCATTTGGAATTAAGTCTTGTACAAGGTGACAAGTACGGGTCCAGTTTTAATCTTCTATCTGTGGAGATCCAGTTTTGCCAGCACCATTTGTTGAAGATACTGTTCTTTTTCCATTGGATTCTTTGGGCCCCTTTGTCAAAGACCAAATGGCTGTAATTTTGTGGGCTTATATCTGGGTCTTCAAGTTTTATCCATTGATCTGTGTGTCTATTTTGGAGCCAGTACCAGGCCGTTTTTACAACTATGGATTTGTAGTATAGACTAAGATTTGGTATGGTGATACCTCCAGCAGTGTTTTTGTTACTCAGGATTGTCTTTGCTATCCTGGGTCTTTTGTGCTTCCATATGAATTTTGAGATTGTTTGGTCAACTTTTTTTTGTTGTTAATTTTAATACATTTTTTATTATTATTTCAGCTCATACAAACTTAATAGGTACACCAGTTCCCGCCCTCCCTCCTCCTCCCCCCAACACCCTGCTGTCCCTCCCCTCACCACTCCCACCCCATCCTCCTGTGCCTCCCGCCCCAATTCCCAGAGTCCTTTCTTGTGCATGCCTGACTCTCCTCTGGGCCTCGTCTCCGATGACGTACAAGGACCCAGTGGCATTTCCCTGAACCCTTTCCTGTGTTCCCCTTAGGCATAGGAACACTACTGTGGCTGTCAATCCCTTGCCTCCAAGGATCTTGGTGCATTTAGCCAATGCTAGACTTTGTGAGGTCAACAGTGTGTTGGACATTGCGCCGGGCATGCAATGTCCAATTATGATTGCTTCGACCCTAACTAGTGTGGAGAATCTTGCAAATCATTGCTCCTCCCATCCTTTTGCTCTTACACTCTCACCGCCCCCTCTTCCGCAAATGTCCCTGAGCTTCAGGATGTGGAGAGATTAGTCTGGCCTAGTTCTAGGTGGTTGATATAGAGTCTCTGAAGTTCAGGATAGTGGTTGGTTGATTTTCTTTTGCAGTTTTGTTGCTCTTGCAATGCCCTTCACTCCATCGTGATGGGCACTGTATGTCACCCCGTGGCCAGAGACAGAAAGCTGTTAAACTGGAGTCTTATTATAAGAGCACATTCAAGGGTAGATGTAATACTTATACCCAAAAGTGGAATCGCAGGGTCATGTGGCATTTGGCAATGGGAGGGGTCAATCACCCATTTGCAAAATGGTTACTTTTTAATCTGCCGGACTATGTGCCCTCCCCTTCTGGTGAGTTCATACCCCCTTAGTTGTAAATGATCAGGAACGAATTGTGAACTTAACTAGGTGTCACATTACTTTCTTGCAGTCCTTGATGGAGGCCTATTATCTCTACTGTAACATGGTCACTTCTCTCCTTGTTTCTGGTGTGGCCCTCCAGCCCCATCCTTCCTGTTCATAATCCTTGCAATTACTGTAGGTAATACATAGATTTACCTATGAGTGTCTCAAGATGGGCTGGGTGGGTTTGGTACAAGGAGCCACCTATTAGGGAGTACATACGGTGCTTAATTTTCTGGGTCTGGGATACTTCACTTAATATAATTGTTTCTAATGACATCCATTTCCCGGCAAATTCCAGTAATTCATCATTTTTGATGGCTGAGTAGTACTCCATTGTATAGATGTACCACGGTTTCCTTATCCACTCGTCAACTATTGGATATTTAGGTTGATTCCATGTCTTTGCTATTGTAAACAATGCTTCTATGAACATGGTCGTGCTTGTGCTATCGAGGCGAACCTCTGCTGTATGGGGGGTTATACCCAAAAGTGGAATCGCAGGGTCATATGGCATTTCAATCTTTAATTTCTTTAAGAATCTCCAGACGGCTTGCCAGAGTGGCTGTACGAGCCTACACTCCCACCAGCAATGTAGGAGAGTTCCCCTCTCTCCACATCCTCTCCAGCATTTGGTGTTGTTTGTATTGTGGATTTTTCCCATCCTGACCAGGGTGAGATGATGTCTCAAGGAAGTTTTGATTTGCATTTCCCTGATGGCTAAAGAAGTGGAACATTTTTTAAGATATTTGTTAGACATTTTAATTTCATCCCTGGTAAAATTTCTTTTAAGTTCCAGGGCCCATTTTTTAATTGGGCCATTGGTTTCCTTGATGTTTAGTTTTCTAAGTTCTTTGTGCACTCTGGACTGTAGAGCTCTATGAGATATGTGATTAGTGAAGATTTTCTCCCATTCTGTGGGTTGCCTTTGAGCTCGTGTTACAATCTCTTTATCCGAACAGAAGCTCTTTAATTTCAAAAGATCCCAACTGTTGAGAGTTGGTAGCAGTGACTGTGCCATTGGATGTCTGTTTAGGAAATGTTGGCCTAGCCCAATCAGCTCGCCCAAGCAGCTCGAGGGAATTCCCTATCCTTTCAACTATGGTTTTTATAGTCTCTGGCCTTGAATCAAGGTCCTTGATCCATTTGAAATTAAGTCTTGTACATGGTGACAAGTACGGGTCCAGCTTTAATCTTCTGCATGTAGAGATCCAGTTTTGCCAGCACCATTTTTTGAAGATACTGTTCTTTTTCCATTGGATTCTTTGGGCCCCTTTGTCAAAGACCAAATGGCTGTAATTTTGTGGGCTTATATCTGGGTCTTCAGTTCTTATCCATTGATCTGTGTGTGTATTTTGGAGCCAGTACCGGGCTATTTTTATACCTATGGATTTATAATATAGACTAAGATTTGGTATGGTGATACCTCCAGCAGTATTTTTGTTACTCAGGATTGTCTTTGCTATCCTGGGTTTCTTGTGCCTCCATATGAATTTTGAGATTGTTTGGTCAACTTCTTTAAAGAATTGCTTTCGGATTTTAATTGGTATATCACTGAATTGTATATTGCCTTTGGTAGGATGGTCATTTTTACGATGTTGATTCTGCCAATCCAGGAACATGGGAGGTCTTTCCACCTTCTGGTGTCTTCTTCAACTTCTTTCTTTAGAGTTTTAAAGTTTTCATTGTAAAGGTCTTTTACCTCCTTGGTTAGGTTTATACCAAGGTATTTCATTTTTTTAGGGGCTATAGTAAATGGGATTGTTTCTCTCAGGGCTTTTTCACTTCTTTCATTCTGGGCATATAGGAAAGCCACTGATTTTTGTACATTTATTTTGTATCCTGCTACCCTGAAGAACTTCTCAATTAGTTCCAGGAGCTTCCTGGTGGATTTTTTGGGATCACTCAGGTATAAGATCATGTCATCTGCAAATAGGGATAGCTTGACTTCTTCCTTGCCGATTCTAATCCCTTGTATGTCCCTTTCTTGTCTTATGGCTTTAGCTAAGACTTCAAGTACAATATTGAATAGAAGGGTGAGAGTGGACAGCCTTGTCTAGTTCCTGATCGAAGTGGGAATGCTTCCAGTTTTTCCCCATTGAGTATAATCCTTGCTGTGGGCTTGTTGTATACAGCTTTTATTATATTGATAAAGGTTCCTTCCATTCCTACTGTCTCTAGTGTTTGATCATAAAAGGCTGTTGGATCTTGTCAAAAGCTTTTTCTGCATCTATCGAGAGTATCATGTGGTCTTGGTCTTTGGACTGGTTTACATGATGAATTACATTTATTGATTTGCATATGTTGAACCAGTTACCTTGTGTGCCGTGGTCTTGGTCTTTGGACTGGTTTACATGATGAATTACATTTATTGATTTGCATATGTTGAATCAACCTTGTGTGCCGGGGATGAAGCCTACTTGGTCCCTGTGAATGATCTTTTTTATATGTTTTTGAATCTGATTTGCTAAGACTTTGTTGAGAATCTTTGCATCTGTGTTCATCAGAGAGATTGGCCTGTAGTTTTCTTTTCTAAGTGTATCTTTATTAGGTTTTGGAATTAAAACAATATTAGCTTCATAGAAGGAATTCGGTAGTGTTCCTTCCTTTGCTATTTGATGGAACAGTTTAAGGAGTATTGGTGTTATTAACTCCTTAAATATCTGGTAGAACTCTGTGCTGAATCCATCTGGTCCAGGACATTTTTTGGTGGGAAGATACGAGATTACTTCCTCAATTTCCTTATATGTTATAGGACTATTTAAATAATTCACAACTTCCTGATTCAATTTAGGTAAGTTGTGTTTACTTAGGAATTCATTCATCTCTTTTGTGTTGTCATATTTCACAGAGTACAAGTTTTTGAAATATGATGTTGTAATTCTCTGGATTTCTTGGGTATCAGTAGTGATTACTCAATGTTCATTTCTAATTTGTTAATTTGGGTTTTCTCTCTCTTGCTTTTGGTTAATTTAGCTAGGGGTGTATCAATCTTATTGATTTTTTCAAAGAATCAGCTTTTTGACTGGTTAATTTTCTCTATCGTTTTCCTAATCTCGATTTCAGATATTTCTCCCCTTTTTTGCTAATCTCCTCTCTTCTACTGCTTTTGGGATCAGATTGCTCTAGTTTTTCTAAAGCTTTAAGCTGCTTTGTTAAGTTGTTTATTTCTGATGTTTCCATTTTTTTTTTTGATGTAGGCATTAAGAGCTATGAACTTACCTCTTAGGACAGCTGTCATTGTGTCCCAGAGATTTTGGTAAGTTGTATTTTCATTATCATTCACTTTCAGGAAATCTTGAATTTCCTTTTTAATTTCTTCCTGAATCCAGTTCTCATTCAGCATCATAGTGTTAAGTTTCCAGGAGTCAGTGTATTTTCTGTCTTTTGTTGTGTTGTGAATGTCCAGCTTTAGGCCGTGGTGGTCTGATAGGGCACAGGCTAGAATTTTAACTTTCTTGTATATGTGGAGATTCATTTTGTGGCCCAGTATGTGATCTATTTTGGAAAAAGTTACGTGTGCTGCTAAGAAAAATGTGTATTCCTTTGTGTGTGGATGAAAAATTCAATAGAGATCTGTAAGGTCCATTTCTTTAAGGGTTTGATTAAGTTCCAAAGTGTCCCTGTTAAGCTTTTGACCTGTTGATCTATCCCATGTTGAGAAGGCGGTGTTGAAATCCCCAAGAATTATCATTTGGGAGTTGATTTCTCCCTTTAGATGCTGTAGGATTTTCCTAATGAATGTGGAGGGGCCCGTATTGGGTGCATATATGTTTAGTATTTTGAGGTCTTCCTTGAGAATTGTACCTGTGACTAAAATGTAGTATCCATCTGTGTGTCTTATTTTTTGGGGGGTTTGAAGTCCACGTTGTCTGACAGCATAATGGCTACCCCTGCCTGTTTCCTGGTTCCATTAGCTTGCAGAATTTTGGACCAGCCTTTCATTTTTAGGATGTGCCTATCTTTTGTGGTGAGATGACTTTCCTGAAGGCAGCAGATTGATGGGTTGTGATTTTTTAATCCAAGTTTGTAATCTGTGTCTCTTAATCGGTGAGTTAAGCCCATTGATATTTAATGTTATAATGGAGAAACTATTTTTAATTCTGGACATTTTTTATGTTTAGTAGATTTTGTGGTATTATACTTCCCTTCTGTCCTCCTGGATACGCTTGTTCTTTTCTTCAAGCTTGAGTATCAGTTCTAGCATTTTTTGAAGGCCTGTTTGGTAGACATGTATTCCCCTCAAGTTGTCTTTGTGCTGGAAAACTTTTCTTTCTCCCTCGATCATGACAGATAGTTTTGCCGGGTATATCAGTCTGGGTTGGCATTTTTGTTCATTTAATACTTGAAGTACTCTCTCCAAGCTCTTCTTGCTTTTACTGTTTCCATTGAGTAGTCATTTGTTATTTTAATAGGTTTACCTTTAAAAGTGACTTGCTTTTTTTCTCTTGAAGCTCTTAGCACCTTTTCTTTGTCTTGAATGTGGAGTGTTTTGACTATTATTTGCCGTGGCGATTTTCTATTTTCGTCATATCTGTTTGGAGTGCGAAATGCCTCTTGTATTTGGATGGGCCTCTCATTCTTCAGTTGAGGGAAGTTTTCATTTATGATAATTTGAAAAATTTCCTCGGGTGTGGTATTTTGAGATTCTTGTTCTGGTATTCCATGAATGCGCATGTTAGGCTTCTTCAGGGTGTCCCATATCTCTTGAATGTTCCTCTCAAGTATGTTTTTTGGCTTTAACAATCTCTTCCATTGAGTTGGTTAATTCTCCCACTTTGTCTTCAAGATCTGAAATTCTATTTTCTGCTTTGTTAGTTCTGCTGATAAGACTCTCTGTTGAGCTTTGGGTTGAAGATAGCTTGTCTTTTAGTTCAGTTTTAAACTCTGTTTGAGTCTGTTTAACTGCTCTATGCCTATTTTTGTTTCTTGAACTGTTTTTCTCAACTCCTCCAAATGCCTGTTGTGTTCCTGTTAAAAGTGGTTGATTCTGTCAACCCAAATGTCCAACATTTGACGAGTGGATAAGGAAACTGTGGTACATCTATACAATGGAGTACTACTCAGCCATCAAAAATGATGAATTACTGGAATTTGCCGGGAAATGGATGTCATTAGAAACAATTATATTAAGTGAAGTATCCCAGACCCAGAAAATTAATCACCATATGTACTCCCTAATAGGTGGCTCCTAGTACCAAACCCACCCAGCCCACCTAGAGACACTCAGAGAAAAATCTCTGTAGTACCTACAGTAATTGCAAGGATTATGAACAGGAGGGATGGGGTTGGAGGGCCATACCAGAAACAAGGAAAGAGGGGACCATGTTACAGCAGAGTAAATAGGTCTCCAGCAAGGACTCAAATAAGTAATGAGACATCTGATTAAGTTCACAGACTTCCGTTCCTGATCATTTACTACTGAGGGGGTATGATCTCACCAGAAGAGGAGGGCATATAGTCTGGCAGATAAAAAGTAACCATTTTGCAAATGGGTGACAGACCCCTCCCTCACTGTGGTTTCCTACTTTTATTACATCTACCTTTGAATGTGCTCTTATAACAAGACTCTAGATAACAGCTTTTTGACTCTGGCCAGCGGGTGACATACAGTGCCCATCAGGATGGAGTGAAGGGCATTGCAGGAGCAGCAAAACTGCAAAAGAAAATCAACAAACCATAATCCAGAACTTCAGAGACTCTATATCAACCACCTAGAACTAGGCCAGACTAATCTCTCCCCATCCTGAAGCTCAGGGACATTTGCGGAAGAGGGGGCGGTAAGAGTGTAAGAGCAAAAGGATGGGAGGAGCAATGATTTGCAAGATACTCCACACAAGTTAGGGCCGAAGCAATCATAATTGGACTTTGCATGCCCTGCGCAATGTCCAACACACTATTGACCTCACAAAGTCTAGCATCTGCTAAAGGCACCAAGATCCTTAGAGGCAAGGAATTGACAGCCATAACAGTGTTCCTATGCTTAAGGGGAACACGGGAAAGGGTTCAGGGAAAGGCCACTGGGTCCTTGTATGTCATCGGAGAGGAGGGCCCAGAGGAGAATCAGGCATGCACAAGAAAGGACTTTCTGGGAATTGGGGCGGGAGGCACTTTAGGATGGGGAGGGAGGGGTGAGGGGAGGGGGAGTAGGGGGTTCGGGGGGAGGAGGAGGGAGGGAGGGAACTGGTGTACCTATTAAGTTTGTATGAGCTGAAATAATAATAAAAAATGTATAAAAAAGTGGTTCATTCTGTTGTTTAACTCCTCTTGGATTTCCTCTTTCATAGTATTAATCATGGTAATGATCATACTTTGAAAATCGTCTTGGGTCTGGCTTTCTTGGCTGTTTTCTGTGAATTTGTTCTGGTTGGAATCCATCATTAAGGGGTTAATTCTTTCAGTGGGAGATTGGTCTTCTTGGGTTTTGTTTCTCATGGATCTGCACTTTGACTTGAGCATTGTTGTTTTGTCTTCTAAGGCTTTTCAATTTCTGTGTGTTTTTGACAGATTTAGTTGGTATTCCTACACTTGGGCAGTTATTACTAGTGCTTGCCTTGGGGTTGGTATGTTTGTCTTTTATTATTGTTATTTCCTATTTGAGGCTGTTAGGTTGTTAGTACATCAATTAAGTCAGGTTAAGTAGACAAGGAGTGAATATTAGTATGATAGTGCACTTTTACGATGTAGTATCTTGGTGATATGTGAGGGTGATTGGTATGATCCCTGGAGTTGTGTTTTTGGGGTGGCTTTATGGAAAAGTTAATCTATAGTGATTAATATTAGAAAGGAACAGTAAGGTGAAAAAAAAGGAGGTTTACTTATTTTTGGGCTGGATGTGAAGAAACTCTCCCATGTGATAGGATGATTGTAGAGGTTTACAGATGTATGGCCTTTGACCCTTAGAACTTTGCTTGAGGTTTCTTTGGACTCTATTGAATTCTGAGTAGCAGTGTGTCTTCTGTAGACCACGTGCGTGGGTCCCCAGTGGGCCAGAGAGGCAGAGGGGCTGATGTTGATGGCAGAATTCTTCACCCTGGACCTGGGACTTGGCTTAGTGCCCCACCCAAGCTCCAGGGATGGAGGAAAGCGAGCACGTCCTGTCCAGTTGGGCGGACAGGCAGGCGAGAGGGAGAAAGGGGCCTGGGGCCTGGGGCGTGGCCCAGGCCAAAACTGGACAAGGGGGTCCTGGGTGGAACTGGGCGGGGACTCACCTGGGGGCCTGGCAGAGCCAAGAGCGGGCGGCGCGGTAGGGCCCATTTTAAACAAATCTATAACCAGCAATGAGATTGAAAGTTTAATAAAAGGTTTCCCATCTTTAAAAAGTCCAAGTCCAGATGTATTAAATATACAATTCTACCGGAACCTCAAATAAGAATAACATTAAACTTCTCAAATTATTCTATAAATAGAAAAAGAAAGAAGGCTTCTAAACACTTTCCATGATGCTGTTAATACCCTAAAACCAAAACCAGATAAAAATAACAAAAAAGAAAATCACAGACAATCTCTTTTATGTTCATAAATGCAAAAATTCTCACTAAAATATTTGTAAACTGAATTATAGATGACATCACAAAAGATCATTCATCATGAGCAAGTTGACTTCATTAATTCTCCAGTGGAAGGCCTCACTCATATATGCACATGGATAGCAATAACTGAAGTCCATTAGATATTGAAATAAACAAAAAGGAGACATGAAGTTGGGAGGGAGACAGGTATGGGGTGGTGAGCCTATGGGAGTGGGATATTGAGGAACAAGAAGGTGGATCAAAATGCATCACACACATGTCTGAAATGATCAAAGAAATGATCAAAGAGTAAATCAAATATATTTGAAAATATAAGCTAATGAAATTGGAGAGATGGCTCAGAGGTTAAGCCTCTGCTTCTCAAGCAGAAGGTCCTGCGTTCAGACCCCATATAAAAATGTGAGGTGGAAATGGTGGCAACCTGCACTTCTAAGCCTGGAAGGACAGAGCCTGGGAAACTCCAAAGCAAAGCAAAGAGGGGGTAGAGCGATCCATGATGATTCCCAAAGTCACCCTTGGACCTCTACAGGCACACACAGTGCCCTCTGATACACACAAGCACACACCACACACACACACACACACACACACACACACACACACACACACACACAAATGAAAGATAGAAAAGCAATAGATAAAGACAGCTAAACCTTAGCTTCTGTCCTCCATATACATCATATGGTGAATGCACTCTCACACACATATACACACAGGCATATCACGCAATCATACACAAACCCAGACCCAGACCCAGACACACACATACTCCTTGTTGTCACTAGACTGATTTGATAAATGAATGAACTCAGACATTTTGGTAAATCTTCTAAGAAGGAAGCTGACAAAACAGGCTTTCTGCTCAAGCCTTGGTTTCTCAGAAATCCTCACTAAGCTCCTTCCCCAATATCCACATCACTTACGGTTCTGTTTCACTGAAAAGGTCAGATAAATCTAGACCTTGTGCCTACCCAGCTCTCCACTGACTCCACTGGCCCTGTAGCCAGAGGTTTATAGAAAGAACAGTGGCCTACAGGTTTGCCAGCCATGGCCTCAGCCAGACCCTCAAATGTCCCTGTGTAACTGAAAGGCCACTGCCCTGTTACTGAATTGTTGAGCATGGAGAACAAGCAGGAGATCAGGTTAGAGGAAGGAAGAGTCAGCCATTAATTCATGTGCATTACCAGTCCAGCTCGCTTCGGGGACCTGGATTGCAAGTACCCCCTAAGTCCATTGTCATTCATTAGGACCCATTGCTTGTAGTTACACTTCTTACAGCAGAGGAAATCGGCAGGCTTGCTTAAACAGTATGCTCAGTGTTAAAGCATGGAAAATACCTCAAATACCTCCAAAAGCCTAAACTGTATTCTGTAAGACCAGATCAAGGGAAGGTCCTGTTTGGTTGTTAATTTCCAGAAATAGGGAGGAGCTGAAAAGTCAGATGCCAGATAGTTGCTAGAATGGGGATAGGAAAGCAAGGGTGGGGCAAGCTCAGTACTCTGCGGTTATACAGTGGAGGTAGGGAACTGAGGGGACATGGCAGTATCATTTTGGGTTAAAGTCCAGGGTCCTCCCTGGATGGATGCTATGACTTTCTGGTACAATCTTGCCAGAACCTTTCCCCCAGAGATTCTACAATCAAACATGGCCCTTCCTTCATATAAGAGAGGAAGGTTAACCCTAGATCTAGGACCCTGGGACTCCAAAGTGTTGATGCTGATAAAACCAGGAACATTGCAGTGGAGCCTCCTGCATAAGGGAAAAGGTTACTTTACCTTGCTCCCCCCAGTGGCTGAACGGGAACTTTGAGCTGTTCTGTATGTGAGAAAAAGGTGGCCTTGATCTGGTCACATTTTTTCTTCCAATCTTCACTGTGGCTGTGGAAACATATTTGCCAAATTGGACTGGCTTTATTTTCCCAGGTTTTCTGCCTAAGACCCTGAGCTCCAAGCAACTGAGATAACTTGACCTCCAACACACAAAGGCATCTTGTAAATGAAACATTCCAGTTTCCAGGCCTGAGCAGGTTAATAATGACAATCTGAGCCCATTAGTTTTCTGAGGGTCTTCTAATGTTAGCCAAAAGCAATGGAACCCTAAAACTCCATGAATCAACTTAACTTTCTAATGCATTTTTTATTGTTTTGTTTTGAAACAAGGTCTTGCTATGCAGCTTGGCAAACAGGCCGGCCTGGAATTAAAAATCCTCCTGCCTCACCCTCCCCGGTGTTAGAGTTCAGACAATCACCACCACACCCACCTTTCTGATACTGTTTTTTGTTTGCTTGATTGTTTGTTTCCTTGTTTTTGACACAGAATCTTTTGTAGTTGAGGCTGGTTTCAAACTCACTAGGCGGCCTAGGATGACATTAAACTCATGATCCGAGGCTGGAGAGGTGGCTCAGGGGTTAAGCCTCTGCCTTGCAGGCAGAAGGTCCTGAGTTAGGATCCTAGACCCCATGCATAGACGCCAGGCGGGCGGAAGCGGGGGCGGCCTGGGTTTCTGGTCCTGGTAGGGCGGAGCCTGTGAATCCCAGGGCAGAGTAAACAAAGGGAAGGTGGAGGGGGTCCATGGTGGTTCCCGAATTCGCCTGTGGTTCTATACACACACACACACACACACACACACACGCACGCACACACGCACACACGCACGCACAACTGAATAAATAAAAAAAATTAAACTCATGATTCTCCTGCCTCCACTCCAAAATGTTGAGATTACTGATGTGTACCACCACACTCGGCTGACCCAGTTCCAAGAGAAAGACAAGAAAATAATCTTTGGGAAGGAACCCAGAAACGTCTATAGTCTGAATAAGAATTTTTTTAACATTTTTTATTATTATTTCCGCTCATACAAACTTAATAGGTGGACCAGTTCCCTCCCCCCCTCCTCCTCCCCCCGAACCCCCTGCTCCCCCTCCCTCCCTCCCCATCTCCCAGTGCCTCCCCCCCAATTCCCAGAGAGTCCTTTATTGTGTATGCCTAACTCTCCTCTTGGTCCTCCTTTCCGATGACATAAAAGGACCCAGTGGCATTTCCCTGAATCCTTTCTCGTGTTCCCCTTAAGCATAGGAACACTTCTGTGGCCATCAATCCCTTGCCTCCAAGGATCTTGGTGCCTTTAGCCGATGTTAGACTTTGTGAGGTCAATAGTGTGACGGACATGGTGCAGGGCATGCAAAGTCTTATTATGATTACTTCGGCCCTTAGTGTGGAGACTCTTCAAATCATTGCTCCCCCCATCCTTTTGCTCTTACAATCTTACCGCCCCCTCTTCCGCAGATGTCCCTGAGTTTCAGGATGAGGGGAGATTAGGCTGGCTTAGTTCTATGTGGATGATATAGAGTCTCTGAAGTTCTGGATTGTGGTTTGTTGATTTTCTTTTGCAGTTTTGCTGCTTCTGCAATGCCCTTCACTCCATCCTGATGGGCACTGTATGTCACCCCCTGGTCAGAGACAAAAAACTGTTAAACTGGAGTCTTGTTATAATAGCACATTCAAGGGTAGATGTAATAAAAGCAGGAAACCTCGGTGAGGGAGGGATGAGTCACCCATTTGCAAAATGATCTCTTTTCATCTGCCAGACTATATGCCCTCCCCTTCTGGTGAGATCATACCCCTTCAGTTGTACATGATCAGGAACGAACGTCTGTGAACTTAACCAGGTGTCACATTACTTACTTGCATTCCTTGGAGGTCGATTTTCTCTGCTGTAACATGGTCCCCTTTCCTTGTGTCTGGTGTGGCCCTCCAACCCCATCCCTCCTGTTCACAATCCTTGCAATTACCGTATTACATAGGTTTACCCTTGAGTGTCTCAATGTGGGCTGGGTGAGTTTGGTACTAAGAGCCACCTATTAGGGAGTACATACGGCACTTAACTTTCTGGGATTGGGATGCTTCACTTAATATAATTGTTTCTAATGACATCCATTTCCCAGCAAATTCCAGTAATTCATCATTTTTGATGGCTGAGTAGTACTCCATTTTATAGATGTACCACAGTTTCCTTATCCACTCGTCAACTGTTGGACATTTAGGTTGATTCCATGACTTTGCTATTGTAAACAGTGCTGCTATGAACATAGTCGTGCTTATGTTATCGAGGCGAACTTCTGCTGCATGGGGGGTTATTCCCAAAAGTGGAATAGCAGGGTGATATGTCATTTCAATCTTTAATTTCTTTAAGAATCTCCAGATGGCTCGCCAGAATGGCTGTATGAGCCTGCATTCCCACCAGCAATGTAGCAGAGTTCCCCTCTCTCCACATCCTCTCCAGCACTTGTTGTTGTTTGCATTGTGGATTTTTGCCATCCTGACCGGGGTGAGATGATATCTCAGGGAGGTTTTGATTTGCATTTCCCTCATGGCTAAAGAAGTGGAGCATTTTTTAAGATATTTGTTAGACATTTTAATTTCATCTCTGGTAAAATTTCTTTTAAGTTCCAGGGCCCATTTTTTAATTGGGCCATTGGTTTCCTTGGTGTTTAATTTTCTAAGTTCTTTGTGCACTCTGGACAGTAGAGCTCTATCAGATATGTGGTTAGTGAAGATTTTCTCCCATTCTGTGGGTTGCCTTTGAGCTCGTGTGACAATCTCTTTATCTGAACAGAAGCTCTTTAATTTCACAAGATCCCAACTGTTGAGAGTTGGTAGCAGTGACTGTGCCATTGGATGTCTGTTTAGGAAATGTTGGCCTAGCCCAATCAGCTCAAGGGAGTTCCCTATCCGTTCTGTTATGATTTTTATAGTCTCTGGCCTGATATCAAGGTCCTTGATCCATTTGGAATTAAGTCTTGTACAAGGTGACAAGTACGGGTCCAGTTTTAATCTTCTGCATGTAGAGATCCAGTTTTGCCAGCACCATTTGTGGAAGATGCTGTTCTTTTTCTATTGGATTCTTTGGGCCCCTTTGTCGAAGATCAAATGGCTATATTTTTGTGGGCTTATATCTGGGTCCTCAACCCTTATCCATTGATCTGTGTGTCTATTTTGGAGCCAGTACCAGGCTGTTTTTATAACTATGGATTTGTAGTAGAGACTAAGGTTCGGTATGGTAATACCTCCAGCAGTGTTTTTGTTACTCAGGATTGTCTTTGCTATCCTGGGTCTTTTGTGCCTCCATATGAATTTTGAGATTAATTGGTCAACTTCTTTAAAGAATTGCTTTGGGATTTTAATTGGTATAGCATTGAATTTGTATATTGCCTTTGGTACGATGGTCATTTTTACGATGTTGATTCTGCCAATCCAGGAGCATGGGAGGTCTTTCCACCTTCTGATGTCTTCAGCAATTTCTTTCTTTAGGGTTTTAAGTTTTCATTGTAAAGGTCTTTTACCTCCTCGGTTAGGTTTATACCAAGGTATTTCATTTTTTTAGGGGCTATAGTAAGTGGGATTGTTTCTCTCAGGGCTTTTTCACTTCTTTCATTCTGGGCATATAGGAAGGCCTCTGATTTTTGCACATTTATTTTGTATCCTGCCACCCTGCTGAACTTCTCAATTAGTCCCAGGAGCTTCCTGGTGGAGTTTTTGGGATCCCTCAGGTATAAGATCATGTCATCTGCAAATAGGGATAGTTTGACTTCTCCTTGCCGATTTGAATCCCTTTTATGTCCCTTTCTTGTCTTATGGCTTCAGCTAAGACTTCAAGTACAATATTGAATAGACGTGGTGAGAGTGGACAGCCTTGTCTAGTTCCTGATCGAAGTGGGAATGCTTCCAATTGTTCCCCATGAGCATAATCCTTGCTGTGGGCTTGTCGTATACAGCTTTCATTATATTGATAAAGGTTCCTTCCATTCCTACTGTCTCTAGCGTTTGATCATAAAAGGCTGTTGGATCTTGTCAAAGGCTTTTTGTGCATCTATCGAGAGTATCATGTGGTCTTGGACTTTGGACTGGTTTACATGATGAATTACATTTATTGATTTTCATATGTTGAACCAACCTTGCGTGCCAGGGATGAAGCCTATTTGGTCCCTATGAATGATCTTTTTGATATGTTTTTGAATCTGATTTGCTAAGACTTTGTTGAGAATCTTTGCGTCTGTGTTCATCAGGGAGATCAGCCTATAGTTTTCTTTTTTAAGTGAACCTTTATTAGGTTTTGGGATTAAGACGATATTAGCGTCATAGAAGGAATTTGGTAGTGTTCCTTCCTTTGCTATTTGATGGAACAGTTTAAGGAGTATTGGTGTTATTGACTCTGTGCTGAATCCATCTGGTCCAGGACATTTTTGGTGGGAAGATTCGAGATTACTTCTTCAATTTCCTTATATGTTATAAGGCCATTTAAGTAATTCACAACTTCCTGATCCAATTTAGGTAAGATGTGCTTACTTAGAAATTCGTCCATCTCTTGTGTGTTGTCAAACTTCACAGAGTATAATTTTTTGAAATATGATGTTATAATTCTCTGGATTTCTTGGGTATCAATAGTGATTACTCAATGTTCATTTCTAATTTTGTTAATTTGGGTTTTCTCTCTCTTGCTTTTGGTTAATTTAGCTAGGGGTGTATCTATCTTATTGATTTTTTCAAAGAACCAGCTTTTTGACTGGTTGATTTTTTTCTATCGTTTTCTTAATCTCGATTTCAGATATTTCTCCCCTTATTTTGCTAATCTCCTCTCTTCTACTACTTTTGGGATCAGATTGCTCAAGTTTCTCTAAAGCCTTAAGCTGCATCGTTAAGTTATTTATTTCTGATGTTTCCATTTTTCTGATGTAGGCATTAAGAGCTATGAACTTACCTCTTAGGACAGCTTTCATTGTGTCCCAGAGATTTTGGTAAGTTGTATTTTCGTTATTGATCACTTTCAGGAAATATTGAATTTCCTTTTTAATTTCTTCCTGAATCCAGTTCTCATTCAGCATCATATTGTTAAGTTTCTAGGAGTTAGTGTATTTTCTCTTGTTTGTTGTGTTGTGGATGTCCAGCTTTAGGCCGTGGTGGTCTGACAGGGCACAGGTTAGAAGTTCAACTTTTTTGTGTATGTGTAGATTCGTTTTGTGGCCCAATATGTGATCTATTTTGGAGAAAGTTCCATGTGCTGCTGAGAAAAATGTGTATTCTTTGGAGCGTGGGTGAAAAGTTCAATAGAGATCTGTAAGATCCATTTCTTTAAGGGTTTGATTAAGTTCCAAAGTGTCTCTGTTAAGCTTTTGGTCTGTTGATCTATCCCATGTTGAGAGGGTGGTGTTGAAATCCCCAAGAACTATCGTTTGGGGGTTGATTTCTTGCTTTAGACGCTGTAGGGTTTTCTTAATGAATGTGGAGGGGCCCGTATTGGGTGCATAAATGTTCACGATTGTGAAGTCTTCCTGGTGAATTGTACCTGTGACTAAAATGTAGTATCCATCTGTGTCCCTTATGATTTTCTTTGGTTTGAAGTCCACTTTGTCTGAAAGCATAATTGCTACCCCTGCCTGTTTCCTGGTTCCATTAGCTTGCAAGATTTTGGACCAGCCTTTCATTCTTAGGATGTGCCTATATTTTGTTGTGAGATGAGTTTCCTGAAGGCAGCACATTGTTGGATTGTGGTTTTTAATCCAAGTTTGTAATCTGTGTCTCTTAATCGGCAAGTTAATACCATTGACATTTAATGTTATAATGGAGAAATTATTTTTAATTCTGGACATTTTTTATGTTTAGTAGACTTTGTAAGCCTGTTGTTTGATATTTATGTTTTGGTGGTATTATACTTCCCTTCTGTCCTCCTGGATACGCTTGTTCTTTTCTTCAAGCTTGAGTATCAGTTCTAGGATTTTTTGAAGGCCTGGTTTGGTAGACATGTATCCCTTCAAGTTTTCTTTGTGCTGGAAAACTTTTCTTTCTCCCTCAATCATGACAGATAGTTTTGCCGGGTACATCAGTCTGGGTTGGCATTTTTGCTCATTTAATACTTGAAGTATGTCTCTCCAAGCTCTTCTTGCTTTTACTGTTTCCATTGAGTAGTCATTTGTTATTCTAATAGGTTTACCTTTAAAAGTGAGTTGCTTTTTTTCTCTTGAAACTCTCAGCACCTTTTCTTTGTCTTTGAGTGTGGAGTGTTTTGACTATTATTTGCCGTAGCGATTTTCTATTTTGGTCATATCTGTTTGGAGTGTGAAATGCCTCTTGTATTTGGATAGGCCTCTCATTCTTTAATTGTGGGAAGTTTTCATTTATGATGAATTGAAATATTTCCTCAGGTGTGGTATTTTGGGATTCTTTTTCTGGTATTCCATGAATGCGCATGTTAGGCTTCTTCAGGGTATCCCATATCTCTTGAATGTTCCTCTCCAGTATCTTTTTGGCTTTAACAATCTCTTCCATTGAGCTGGTTAATTCTCCCACTTTGTCTTTAAGATCTGAAATTCTATTTTCTGCCGCATTTGTTCTGCTGATAAGACTCTCTGTTGAGTTTTGGGTTGAAGATAACTTGTCTTTTAATTCAATTTTAAAGTCTGCCTGAGACTGTTTTAATTGCTCCATACCTATTTTTGTTTCTTGAACTGTTTTTCTCAACTCCTCCAAGTGCCTGTTGTGTTCCTGTTCAAAGTGGTTGATACAGTTGTTTAACTCTTCTCGGATTTCCTCTTTCATAGTATTAATCATGGTAAGGATCATACTCTGAAAGTTGTTATGTTGGGTCTGGCTTTCATGGCTATTTTCTGTGGATTTGTTCTGGTCAGAATCCCTCATTATGGGATTGATTCTTTCAGCAGGAGATTGGTCTTCTTGGGTTTTTTTTCTCGTGGATCTGCACTTTGACTTGTACATTGTTGTTTTGTTTTTTAGGACCTTTCAGTTTCTGTGTTTTTCACTGAATCGACTAGTTAGTATTGTTACACTTGCTAGTTATTACTAGTGCTTACCTTGGATTGGTATGTTTGTGTATTGTTATTATTATATCCTAGATGAGGCTACTAGGCTGTTAGTATGTCAGTTAAGCCAGGTTATGTTACCAGGGGGTGAATATTAGTTTGGTAGTGCACTTTTACGATTTAGTTTCTTGGTGAAATGTGGGGGTGAGTGGTGTACTCCCTGGAGTTGTATGTTGTGGGGTGGCTGTATGAGAAAGTTGATCTACAGCATTGATACTTCAAAGGATCAGTAAGGTGAAAAGAAAAAGTTTACTTATCTTTGCGCTGGATGAGAAGAAACTCGCCCACGTGATATAATGATTGTAGTGGAGTCCAGATGTATGGCCTGTGCTCCCTTTGTTCCTTAGAATTTTGCTTGAGTTTCCTTTGGGCTCTATTGAATTCTGAGTAGCAGTGTGTCTTCCGTGGACCACTTGTATAGTTCCCGGTGGGCCAGAGAGGCAGAGGGTCTGATGTTGATGGCAGAATTCTTCACCTGGGACCTGGGAAGGTAGGCGTGGAGAGGGGCGGGGCCCCGGGGGCAAAGCCGGTGGCTGCGCAGCGTGGTGCTGCTGGCCGGGTGGCTCCCAGGTGGGGGGCGGGGCTGGGCTGGGCTCTTTCACTCCCTGGCTCAATGGCAGAATTCTTCACCTGGGATCCAGGGGGGTAGCTAGGCGCAGAGGGCGCAGGATGCGAGGGGCTTGGGTCCAGGGTGGGGCCCAGGCTAAGCCACAGTCAGCCTGGGTGCTCGCCACTGGGCTCCGGGTTGTTTGGGGGCTGGGCTGTGCTCTCTCTCTCTCTCACTCACTCACCTTTGGCGGGGGCGGGGGGCGCTGAGGGGGCTGGGGTCGGTCCGGGCCGGGGGCGCAGGCCAAGCCGCAGTCGGCCTGGGTGCTCGCCGCCGCTGGGATACGTGAGGCCTAGTCTGAATAAGAATTAGTATATGATTGGATGATTTTCTTGGTATATGGCATTATGTGAATGCTTTACCGTATTACCTAAGCTAATTCTGACCACACCCCTTGGTCAGAGGTGCTGTAAGTAGGTTCACCTCAGAGAAAACTTTAATGATTACACAGGGTTGCATAACTAATAAGAGACAGAATCAAGATTCAAATTTGTGTCTTTTGAGCTCCAAACGCCATACTCTTGGCTGCTGTATATGAATGGCCATAAGCACAAGAGAGTATTTCCTGTAATAATAAGCATTAGTTTGCTAATAATGAGCACAATAATGATCACTAATTGTTAAATTTAAAATTAGCATATTTTATAAAGAAAAAGTTAACTTGGAATTATTAATACCCTGTCAAGAGATAGAACAAGGGACAAGGAGATGACTCGAGGGTTAAAGCTTTTGCTTCACAAGGAAAAGGACCCAAGTTCAAATCCCCCGATCCCATATACAAAATGTCAGGCAGAAAGACGGCCTGAATTTTTGGTCCTGGAAAGTGGAGCCTGGGGAAACCCAGAACAAAGTAAAAAGAAACAGAGTGATCTAAGATGATTCCAGATGTCACCTTTGGGCCTCCACAGGCACACACATTTAAGTGTCCCTTGATACTGTGATAATCTAAACTAATGTAAGATGTTATAAAGACTGCCTTGACAAGGTGTCATAGAAATAGAAATTTACTGGGCTGGAGAGGTGGCTCAGGGGTTAAGCCTCCGCCTTGCAGGCAGAAGGACCTGAGTTCGGATCCCAGATCTCACGTATAGACGCCAGGCGGAAGCGGGGGTGGCCTGCGCTTCTGGTCTTGGTAGGGCGGAGTCTGTGAATCCCGGGGCAGAAGGAGGTGGAGGCGTCCATGGTGGTTCGCGAATTCATCCGTGGTTCTACACACACATACACACACACACACACACACACACACACACACACAGACACACGCACGTGCATGTACACACACATATGCACACAGTTGAATAAATAATAATAAAAATTAAAAATTTAAAAAAAGAAATAGAAATTTACTGACTACATGTTGTAAACCCCAGACAGCTGTAAAGCCTCCAAAAAGATAAAAGGCTCCCATGAACATTTCACGTTCCCCCTTGAAACATTTCTTGGACACGTCTTATGATAACGAGTTTGTATAAAAACAATCACAGCTCTTAACTGTCTGCTGATAATGACTGAATTAGCTTCTGTGATACTGCTGGCTTCCTGCTCAGCCTCCCCTGTGCACACCTGCTACACCGCTATGACCCCACTTTCATGATAAACGTGCCAGGCTGTACCCTGGAATGTAGATTCAAGTATAACAATGTACTATCTGTGTTTTCACCATTCAACGTGCTTTTAGTAGTTGAAACTTAAACTATTTAATGTCATTTAAGAAAGTGACCAAAATGTAAAAAAAAAAAAAAAAAAAAAAAAAGGAGCAGAACTGTTTCGCAGTTGTTTAAAGCTTAGAATAAAAGCAAAGATGCTTCCTGGATGGATCATTTTATCTGTTTTGAGGCAGGGTCACTCACTCACTCACTATGTAGCTGAAGCTGACCTGGAACTTATAATTATCCTTCTGCTTTATTCTCCACAGAGTGCTGGGGTTATATATATGAATACTCGTGTGTGTGTGTGTGTGTGTGTGTCCCCACCGTTCAACCTCAGGTGTCATACCTCAGGTACTGCCTACATTGTTTTTGAGGCAGGTTTTCTCACTTGGCTTAGATTAGATTAAACTGGCTGGCCAGCAATCCTCAGGGATCTATCTGTCTCTGCCTCTCCAGCATTGGAATTACAAACATGCATCACCATTTCTGGCTTTTTTAAAACACAGGTTCTGGGTATTGAACTCAGGATTTCACTACTTTGAGGCAAGCACTTTACTGACTATGCATCATCTTAGCCCTCCTGAATGGAACAGTATCTACGTGTGCGAAAGAGTATGTGTAGAAAAAGGCACTTGAGTATGAGTACCTGTGGCAGCCCAAAGGTGACTTCAGGAATCATGTTGGATTGCTCTATCTTATTGATTTGCTCTGGGATTTTCCAGGCTTCACCTTCCAAGGCCAAAATTACAAACCACTGACATATACACCTGGCATTTTTACGTGGGATCTAGGGATCTGAACTCAGGTCCTTTTGTTTGTGAGGCAAAGGCTTTAATCCCTGAGCCATCTGCTCAAACCAAAGGAACATTCCTTTCAAAATATTTATTTATTCATTTAGTGTGTGTGTATGTGTGTGTGTGTGTGTGTGTGTGTGTGTGTGTGTGTGTGTGTGTCCATGTGTATAGGAAGGCACTATGTGTACATGCAGAGGCCCAATATGCCTGTGGGAATCATCCTGAATTGTGAATTGCTTTACCCCCCTCTTTACTTTGCTCTGGGGTTTCCCTTTCAGTGCCGAAAGTGCAGGTTGCCACTGTTTGCACCTGGCGTTTTTACATGATACCTAGGATCAGAACTCAGGATCTTCTGCTTGCAAGGCAGAGTCTTAACCCTTGAGCCATCTCACGAGTCCAAAGGAACAGTTCTTAAAGTTACTGAGTGGTTATGAAATCCATGAGCAAGAGTGCTCCTGGGTTAATTTCCTGAGGGTTTTCCATAGGGAGTAAAAGTGAAGACTGACATCCCTGCTGGTATGCCCCTCTTCTTCCTCATGCCCCCAAAGGCTGAAAGCACCTTCTCTCATAGACTCCCAAAAGTTGATGCTTGATAGATGACAAGCATATAGTGATTGGCAAAGATAGCCTCACCACACCTTTTTAAAATTTGTCTTTAATGAAAGACAAATGCCATATAAAAAAGTATGTGAAACCTTTTAAGGGGGAGATTTAGGATTTAGGATATCACGGCAAGCAGGGGGAGGGAGGGAATAATGGGGAAAAATACATAAGGGGGCATGAGGGGATGGGATACAGGAGGGACAGAGGGACTTACAGAAAAACCCTAAGATTGTGGGAAGTAACCCCACAGGAACTGCTTATGCTAGTAATATGTCAAATAAAGCATTTCTTTTAAAGAAAGGAACAAGAATGGGCAGTCCCTATACAGAGGAGCACAGAGAGGGGAAAACAGGGCAAAACAAAAAAAAATTGTCCTGAGCTGGTCTACTTAGAACCCAGTGATAAAACTATAGTAGAAGTAGCAGGATTGTGACATTTCCTGATAAAATATTGGTCAGAAAGGTCACAAAAGCTCCCAAACATTATAGGCTTTTGCCATTGGTCTTGGTTGCCCTCCAAAAAACTGACAGTAAGATCCTATTACTGAAGATGCAACACATATGGATCACAGGACATGGGCAAAATATATCAACTGGAACTGGTCTGAAAGCTTCCTCCTTACTGGATAGCTTACACAGTACCAAGGAATATGGTAGAAGCTACTGGGGAAGAAAAATAATCAAAAGCCTCATCTGATTATAAGATCTACAAGTTGCAATAAAAATCACCATAGCAACAGGTGACTGCTAGTGTAATAATGGCATGAGTATCAAGGAGACAACCAACAGTTTTCTGATAGGACTCAAGACCCGCTTGTCATATTGGAACATATTCCTGTTACTGAAAACTATAAAAGGGAAGGAAACAGATCACTAGTGAAGAACAGCCTATAAACCTATAGGGAGGAAGACAGTACACCAGACTTCTCTGTAAATAACTTTTATTATACGCATAGATTGGAAGAGGACTTAGCCCAGAAGTCTTCTACAACAGAGGTAGAGAATCTCAGCACCCTAACAGGATGCAGCTTAGGATAGTGGAAGAGCAGTGAAGTGGACAGCAATGACCAGCAGGAATGCAAAATATGGACAACCTGGTAATGCTCACCTAGAATCAAGCCACCCTAATCTCTTCCCATCCTAAGGCTCAGGGAACCTTGCAGAAGAGGGGGCGGTAAGACTGTAAGAGCCTAAAGATGGGAAGATCCACCATTGGACAAGACATTCCATTCAAGGAAGGATTGCTGCATCTAGGAACTCACTGCAATGAAACTTTTCCTTATCAGACCTGCATGAAGATTAGCAAGGATCTCAGGAGATATAATTATATGCAGTGGAAACCTTGGAGAATAGGAGGGGCCACTTAGTATACCACAAGGCCTGAGTTCCCACAAGAGTAGACAAGTCAGAGGGAACTCTGGGGCCCATAGAAGTGGACAGGTAGGAGGGTGGGAGGGAGTGGGATGGATTGACGAAAAGAGGGGAGGGGGGGATGGGAAGGAGACGGAAAGGAGGGAGGCAGGGATAAGCACTCAATATGTTTGTAAAACTAGGACAAAATTTAAAAAATTATATAAAAAATAAATTGACAACAATGTTTTAAAAAGCAATATGTGGTGGCTGGAGAGATTATTCAGGGGTTAAGACTCTGCTTTGCAAGTAGAGACACCTGAGTTCAGATCCCAGATCCCATATAAAAGTACCAGGCAGAAATGGCAATGACCTGCACTTCTGGCTCTGGAAGGTGGAGCCTGGGAAATCCCAGAACAAAGCAAAACAAAGAGGAAGTAGAGCAATCCAGGATGATTCTCAAAGTAACCCTTGGGCCTCCATAGACTCACAATAGTGCCCTCTGATACACACACACACACACACACACACACACACACACACACACACACATACGAACACACCAGAAAATAAGTAAACAAAAAGTAGTATGTGGAAATAATGACAAGAAAAATGCTCACCTTCCATCAGTTGCAATATATCCATTCATCCCCCGTCTTACTTCTCCTTTTTTCCACTCTTCCCTTAATAGTAACACCACCTTTCCTTTTCATATTTCATGTGGTACACTGTCCTCCGCACCTCCTTTCTTAAAGCCTTTTATAATGGTGAACATTGGCTGATGGACAAAGGCTGAAGAGGATAAGGCAGGAGGATCCTGTTTTTGAGGCCCCCTGAGCTATACTTTCGTTTGCTTTTAATAGCATATGTCTCTCTACCACTCTACCATCTTTGTGAATAGGAAATGACAATTGATGTGAAGATCTTGGGTTTCTATCTGTTTTGTTTTGGAGCACCAAGGAGTAAAAATGGCTTTATAAATGCTAAAAAAGCACTCTAATAATTACTTGTATCTCTGACCCTGATGTGAAGTTTAAATGAGATGCCAAAGGAAAAGACCTCGATTAGGGCCTGAGCATATAACCTCTCAGTAAATATTGTTGATTATTATTAATGTTGTGTCCTTTGGACTAATTCAGTATAAGCTGAGCCATCTTTGGATATAGCAGAGTAATGGCTAGCTGCATCCACCTGGACTCTCCTCTCCCCGGAACACTCACATATCATCAGACTGTTAACACGATCCGTGAAGTAGATGGTTGATTTAGTCAAAGAAAAAATTTAACCAACATCTTTAAAAAAGAAAAAAGGTGAGTGCTGGTGGTGGGGAGGTGATATTGTGCATACCCAGGTGATGATTTCTACCTACTGTATGCTG
Source organism: Typhlomys cinereus (assembly GCA_023101885.1). Classification (NCBI taxonomy): domain Eukaryota; kingdom Metazoa; phylum Chordata; class Mammalia; order Rodentia; family Platacanthomyidae; genus Typhlomys; species Typhlomys cinereus. The sequence goes on along the minus strand of JALPQD010000236.1, from coordinate 3,012,862 downwards.
GAGGATTTGTGTGGTGGTGAGCTCCTCATAACTGGGAACTGTGGATTTGATTAAAAAAAAAGAGCACAAAATTTATTTCTGTCTTTGTATTTCATAAGATGCTCTGTAATGTTACATTTCTACTTATAGTTTAGGAATTTTACGTCCTACACAACTTTTTGTAAAATGCCTTCCTACTTTAAATCTTTTGAAATATAAAGTTTTTTTTTAAAAAAAAAAGAGTGGCTGAGGAGATGGCTCAGGGATTAAAAACTTTGTCTTGAAAGCAAAAGGACCTGAGTTAGGATTCCCCAGATCCCAATAAAAAATGCTGGGCAGATCCTGCAATTGCAACCCTGGAAGATGAAGTCTGGGAAACCCCAGATCAAAAGAATAAGTTGGTAGAGCAATCCAGGATGATTCTTGATGTCACCCTTGGGCCTCCAGAGGCACATACACTCAAGTGTCCTTTTGTGTACACACACACACACACACACACACACACACACACATGCACGCATGCACATGCACACATGTACACATATGCATGCAAAAAATGTGGCAGTGCAAAGTCTAGCATGGACTATAGGCACTAGGATCCTTGGAGGGTAGGGACTGACAGTCACAGTAGTGTTCCTAAGCTTCAGGGGAACACAGGAAAGGGTTCTGGGAAATGCCCCTGGGTCCTTGTACCTCATCGGAGAAGAGGACCCAGAGGAGAGTCTGGCATGCACATTAAAGGATGCTCTGGGGATTGGGGGGGGGGACTAGAGGATGGGGAGGGAAGGGGAAAGGGAGGAGGAGCAGGGGGGTCGGGGGGAGGTTGGAGGGAGGGAAGGGACTGGTGGACCTGTTAAGTTTGTATGAGCAGAAATAATAATAATAATAATAATAAATGCTTTAAAAAATGTGGCAGTGTGCATAGTTGGGCTTAGAAAGACCTGCTTTGTCATGCTTATTCTCCTTATTTTTGTTGATCTCTGCAAGTAGCATCTCCTATACCTTTTTTTTCCTTGATGTAAAATTTCCCCAAGATACAAACCAAGTCAGAGAGGAAATGGCCACTTCTAATTTCTCCCCAGGTGGTCATCAATTTGCCAATACTCCAAGTACAATATATATTGGTATGTCCGTCTATATTCATTTGTACTCACCATTTGTGGCAATTCTTTCCTTCTCTTAAAGTTTACTTTAGTGCTGAATTTGTAGCAAATTAAGGAACAGTGGTTGCTCTCTTCCTCAAGTCTGTTCTTTCTTGATTCTCTCGCTTTCAATGTTTCTGTTTCAAATAAATTCCACTATTTTCACCTTAGATTCTTTTCCTGTTCCTGTGATAAAATATCCTAAAGTAAAATCAAATTCTTTTTCATTTTAGTTCACGAGAAGAGCTTACAGACCATCTTGGTGAAGTCCTAGCAGTCAGAACTAGAGACAGCTGGTCATATTTTACCAACAGTCAAGAAGCAGAGAGCACCAAATGCATGCTGGTGTCTCACTTTTTATACAGCCCAGGACCCAGCCCAGGAAATGACTCCAATCATAGTAGGTGAGTCTTCCCATTTCAACTAATCTGACTAAAATAATCACCCACAAGTATGCCCAGAGGCTAGCCTAATCTAGATAATCCCTTAGAGGTGTGCTCAGAGGGTTGTCTCCTAGACGGTTCTAGATCTGTCACATTGACAGCACTATTACATTTTTAAACTTTTGTTTTGTGTGTGTGTGTGTGTGTGTGTGTGTGTGTGTGTGTGTGTCTGTGTGTCTGTGTATATCAGAGAGCACTGTGTGTGCCTATGGAGGCCCAAGGGTCACTTTGGAAATCATCCTGGATTATGTTACCTGCTTTTTGTTTTGCTCTGGGGTTCCCCAGGCTCTGCCTTTTAGAGCTGGAAGCCCAGAATTTTTACCTGGGATTTGATATACAAACTCAGGTCCTTCTACTTGGAAGGCAGAGGCTTAACCCCTGACACATCTCTCCAGCCCTTATCACATTTTTCTTTAAGCAATTTTTCTATCAAGAAGGACATGAAGGCATTTTGTCAAGTTGTAACAGTTACTCTTAACTATTGCTGTGAGAGAACACCCAAAGTTCTTAAGGGAGAAAGGGAGATTTATTCAACTTACAGTTCCAGAGGGGAGAACAGACTTACGGCATTTGTCACATAGCTGATGGCTGAAGCTGCAGGCAGGCTAAGTCACAGTAGACATCCACATGGATGGAGTATTCCTGGAGTCTCTCTTCAGTCTCTTGTCTTCTGTTCTGTAGTTCCTTTTATCTGGTCTACTGCTGGGAGGTTCTTTTTAAAAAAAAAAACATTTTTTATTACCTCTGCTCATACAAACTTAATAGGTACACCGGTTCCCTCTCTCCCTCCTCCTCCCCCCGACCCCTCTGCTCATCCTCCCCTCACCCCTCCCTCCCCGCCCCCCAGTGCCTCCCCTCCCCCAATCCCCAGAGAATCTTTTAATGTGCATGCCTGACTGTCCTCTGGGTCCTCCTCTCCGATGACATACAAGGACCCAGCAGCATTTCCCTGAACCCTTTCCTTTGTTCCCCTTAAGCATAGGAACACTATTTTGGCTGTCAATCCCTTGCCTCCAAGGATCTTGGTGCTTTTAGCAAATGCTAGACTTTGTGGGGTCAATAGTGTGTTGGGCATTGTGCAGGGCATGCGAAGTCCAATTATGATTGCTTCGGCCCTAACTTGTGTGGAGTATCTTGCATATCATTGCTCCTCCCATCCTTGTGCTCTTACACTCTTACCGCCCCCTCTTCCGCGAATGTCCCTGAGCTTCAGGATGGGGAGAGATTAGGCTGGCCTAGTTCTAGGTGGTTGATATAGAGTCTCTGAAGTTCTGGATTATGGTTTGTTGATTTTCTTTTGCAGTTTTGCTGCTCCTGCAATGCCCTTCACTCCATCCTGATGGGTATTGGATGTCACCCCCTGGCCAGAGATAAAAAGTTGTTAAACTAGAGTCTTGTTATAAAAGTATATTCAAAGGTAGATGTAATAAAAGTAGGAAACCACAGTGAGGGAGGGGTCAATCACCCATTTGCAAAATGGTTACTTATTATTTGCCAGACTATATGCCCTTCCCTTCTGGTGAGATCACACCCCCTCAATTGTAAATAATCAGGAACGAAAAGTCTGTGAACTAACCAGATGTGTCATTGCTTACTCGCAGTCCTTGATGGAGGCTTATTTTCTCTGCTATAACATGGTCCCCTCTCTCCTTGTTTCTGGTGTGGCCCTCCTACCCCATCCCGCCTGTTCATACTCCTTGCAATTACCGTATTACAGAGATTTATTTTTGAGTGTCTCTAGGTGGGCTGGGTGGGTTTGGTACTAGGAGCCACCTATTAGGGAGTACATACGGCGCTTAATTTTCTGGGTCTGGGATACTTCACTCAATATAATTGTTTCTAATGACATCCATTTCCCGACAAATTCCATTAATTCATCATTTTTGAGGGCTGAGTAGTACTCCATTGTATAGATGTACCACGGTTTCCTTATCCACTCGTCAGCTGTTGGACATTTGGGTTGATTCCATGACTTTGCTATTGTAAACAGTGCTGCTATGAACATGGTCACACTTGTGCTATCGAGGTGAACCTCTGCTGCATGGGGGGTTATTCCCAAAAGTGGAATCGCAGGGTCATATGGCATTTCAATCTTTAATTTCTTTAAGAATCTCCAGACGGCTCGCCAGAGTGGCTGAATGAGCCTGCATTCCCACCAGCAATGTAGGAGAGTTCCCCTCTCTCCACATCCTCTCCAGCATTTGTTGTTGTTTGTATTGTGGATTTTTGCCATCCTGACTGGAGTGACATGATATCTCAGGGAGGTTTTGATTTGCATTTCCCTGATGGCTAAGGAAGTGAAGCAAACAATCTCAAAATCCATATGGAGGCACAAAAGACCCAGGATAGCAAAGACAATCCTGAGTAACAAAAACATGGCTGGAGGTATCACCATACCAAACCTTAGTCTATACTACAAATCCATAATTGTAAAAACAGCCTGGTACTGGCTCCAAAATAGATATACAGATCAATGGATAAGGGTTGAAGACCCAGATATAAGCCCACTGCTGGGAGGTTCTAATGGGATCTATGGAGGTTCCTATGGGATCTGGGGCTGATCTTCGTATTGTCCAGATAATCTCTTCAGGTGGTCTTAGATGATCTTAGCTAATGTGAGGTGTTGTCAAGTTGACACCCAAGATTAACTGTCATTCCAGTCCTCTAAGGGATGCTCTCTGACATCCATATAGTCTAGCATTGTAAGGGGAACCCTGTAGTCTGCTTCTATTTTATGGTTGTCTTGTGGTGCTTGCTGAAGATTGAATTTAGACCTTACATATGCTAATCCAACACTCTACTACTGACTTACATCCTCAATTCTCTTTTTACTTTTATTCTGTTGTAAGGTATAGATAGATTGTACAAGCTGGACTTAAGCTTCTGCTATCATCCAGGCTGGCCTTGAATTTGTAATTGTCCTGCCTTACTCAGAAGAGAAGGCATAATTATAGGCCTGAGCTACCAGGCTTGGCTGGAGTCTGCTCCTAAGGACACACCCACTCTTTATATTGATTTTCTGTGTGTGTGTGTGTGTGTGTGAGAGAGAGAGAGAGAGAGAGAGAGTATATGCCTGTGTGTATCACAGTAACATGTATGTGCTTGTGTAGGCCCAATAGTGACTTTAGGAATCATACTGGATTGCTCTACTTCAGGTCCTTCTGCTTGCAGGGCAGAGACTTAAACTTAAACCATTTCTTTACTCCCTATTTTGACATTTTTTATAAGTGGTACTTAATAAGGATGCTAGCTGAATGCCAGCTAAACAGCAAAGCCAAGGTGAAGTTGTAAAACTCCTGGTAAAAAGTAAATTTGATTTTCAAAAGATAAAAGCAAATCCTTTAGGGCTGGAGAGAGATGGCTCAGGAGTTAAGGCTCTGTCTCACAAGCAGAAGGACCTGAGTTCAGATCAAAGATCTTACCAAAATAAAAAATGTGAGGCATAAATGGTGGTGGCTTCCTCTTCCATCCTTGGAGAGCAGAACCTGTGAAATCCTGGAGCCTAGCAAAAAGGAGGTAAAAGTAATCCAAGATGATTTCCGATGGCTCTCTTAGGCTTCCACAGGCACAAATAGTGCCTTCTGATAGACACAAATACACAGACATAGATACACACACACACACACACACACACACACACACACACACACACACACACACGCCTGCAAAATAAATAAATAAAAATAAATATTAAAAAACAGATTCTTTAGAGAATGGCTTCTTTCCTTTTTGTGACTCCATTTCCTGATTACAAATCATAAAAATCATTTAAAAACAATGATATGAAACACTTATAATTTTACTCTTTGCTAAAGATGAAAGCAGATTTATATACTAATGGGATGGATATACCTATTTTTTACAAGAAAAACTGAATCTTGACAGAGTATTTGATGCTGAAAGAGCATTTTTGTCATTTTTAAGTTTAAATTATTTAAAATCGCAATGGAGTTTTGTTTTCTCTCCACATTGCTCAACCCCTCTCTTCCTCCCATTGAGAATCTTCTTCATCCCCACAATTTCCTTCCTGTCCAAATGTCACTTCTTGGATCTGAGTCCCACTAAGCTCAATAAAGACTGCCTATTCTTGCCTTTGCTTGGGCACCTGTTGTAATATGGCAATATTTCAGTGTTTGTATCACTGAAAGAGCTGATCCACATTTTAATTTTACAATCATCAATGCTGAGAATTGCACATAGCATAAATACATAGTGCAAAATGGCAGAAGTATGTTTAAAACCATTTCAGAAGTTGCTGGAAATTCTTTCCTTTTCCCAAGCCAAAATTAATTTCATGATTTTTTATGAGACTTAAATCAACAACTCAAACAGAAACTTTAAAACATTCAAATATCCAAATACAACATAATCAAAAGATGTACTACTTTGCTATTTACATGCTGAGGAATTATGGTAGGAGACTATTAAAAGTCTTTGCTTTTCATAAACAAACATATTTCAGAGAGCAGAAAACCTTGCACAGTAAAAACATAATTATTCATTATATACAATAGTCTTAAAATTGAGCAAAGAGTTCATTGGTTGGTACTGTGTGGAGTAATAATGTACAGAGAAAAAGGAGCACATATACTGTGTTCAGGACTGTAACAGTTATTTTTAACTATTGCTGTGAGATAGCATTCAAAGTCAAAAAACGTAAGGGAGAAAAAGGAGATTTATTTGCCTTAAGGTTACAGAGGGAAGATACATGGCAGAGACAGCATGGCTGAAACTGGCAGGAGGCTAAGTCACAGTGGTCCTGCACATGGCTAGAGCATTCCTTGAACATCTCTCCTCTTCCACTCTGTATTCTGTTCTGAGGTTCTTTGTATATGGTCCATTACTAGGAGGTTCCTATGAGATCTATGGAAGTTCTGATAGGGTCTAAGGCTGGTATAATCTCTTCATGTGGTCTCAGCTGATCTTTCCAGGTGTGGTCTCAGCTGATCTTAGTTAATATCAGGTGTGCCAAGTTGACACCCAGGGCCAAGTCTGCAGTAAAGTCACATGATACAATATGGGTAAATACATCCAGACACTGTGGATTTATTATATGCTTGATTTTGTGAGGCAGAGTCTAAGCCCCTAAGCCATGTCTCCACACGTTTGATTTTGAATTAATTTTTTATCACTGTGTGTTCAGAAATCTTTTACTATCGCCATTCTACATTCAGTTATCTGACCCTCATGATTTAGGAAGTTTTGTTTCAGACCCCATCAACAGCATGAGATCTGTAAGTTTCAATATAAATCACCATGGCAACAGGTGACCATCGGTGTAATAGTAGCATGAGTAGTAAGGAGACAACCAACAGATATCTGATTGGATTTAAGACCCACTTGTCAGAATGGTACACATCCCTGTTACTGTAAACTAAAACAAGAACGTATTTAAAAAAAAAATTGGGGGAGACCCTTTTGTTCCTCCCGCCCGCCCGCCCGCCCTAGACAGGACTCACTTCCAGTCGTTGGTCCTCCATCCCAGGTGAGTTACCCAGCCCCCAGGTCGCCCCCTATCCCAGCTCCTCCCACCAGCCAGCCCGGGCAACCCCCAGACTGCCTCCACTTTGCCTGGCCCACGCCCAGGGTCCCAGCCCTTTTGTTCCACCCATCAGTCTGCCCGCTCGACCAGGACGGGGCTCACTTGGGGGTCCTCCATCCCAGGTGAGTTACCCAGCCCCCAGGTCGCCCCCTATCCCAGCTCCTCTAGCCAGCCAGCCCGGGGAACACCCAGGCTGCCTCCGGTTCACCCCAGACCCTTTTTTCTTCCCGCCTGCCTGCCTGCCCGACCGGTACAGGACTTGCTCTGGTTCCTCCATCCCTGGAGCCTGGGTGGGCCACTAAGCCAAGTCCCAGGTCCCACGTGAAGAGTTCTGCCATCACCATCAGCCCCTCTGCCCCTCCGACCCACTGGGGACCCTTGCTCGTGGTCCACGGAGGACACACTGCTACTCAGAATTCAACAGAATCCAGGGCTGGAGAGGTGGCTCAGGGGTTAAGCCTCTGCCTTGCAGGCGGAAGGTCCTGAGTTCGGATCCCAGATCCCACGTATAGACGCCAGGCGGAAGCGGGGGCGGCCTGCGTTTCTGGTCCTGGTAGGGCGGAGCCTGTGAATCCCGGGGCAGAAGAAGGTGGAGGTGTCCATGGTGGTTTGCGAATTCGTCCGTGGTTCTACACATACACAGACACACACACACACACAGACACATGCACATGCACACAGTTGAATAAATAATAATAATAATAAAAATTAAAAAAAAAAAGAATTCAACAGAATCCAAAGAAAACCCAAGCAAAGCTCTAAGGGACAAAGTCCATACATCTGAAGTCCCCTAAAATCATCCTATCACCTTACTGTTCCTTTCTAGTATTAATCACTAACCTTTCCATACAGCCACCCCAAAAATATATACAACTCCAGGGATTATACCACTCACCTTCACATATCACCAAGATACTGAATCGTAAAAGTACACTGCCATACTAATATTCACCCCCTGTCTACTTAACCTGACTTAACTGATATACTAACAGCCTAATAGCCTCATCTAGGAAATAATACTAACAACAGACAAACGAACCCGAGAGTAGTAATACCAATTAAATCAGTTCAGTCAAAAACACACAGAAACTGAAAGGTCTTAAAAGACAAAACGACAATGCCCAAGTCAAAGTGCAGATCCATGAGAAATAAAACTCAGGAAGACAAATCTCCCATTGAAAGAATTAACCCCATAATGATGGATTCCAACCAGAACAAATTCACAGATAATAGCCAAGAAAGCCAGACCCAAGATAACAACTTTCAAAGTATGATCATTGCCATGATTAATACTATGAAAGAGGAAATCCAGGAGGAGTTAAACAACCGCATCAACCACTTTGAACAGGAACACAACAGATACTTGGAGGAGTTGAGAAAAACAGTTCAAGAAACAAAAATCGATATAGAGCAGTTAAAACAGTCTCAGGTGGAGTTTAAAATCAAACTAAAAGACAAGTTATCTTCAACCCAAAACTCAACAGAGACTCTTATTAGCAGAACTAATGAAGCAGAAAATAGAATTTCAGATCTTGAAGACTGGGAGAATTAACCAACTCAATGGAAGAAGTTCTTAAAGCCAAAAAGATACTTGAGAGGAATATTCAAGAGATATTGGACACCCTGAAGAAGCCTAACATTTGCATTCATGGAATACCAGAGAAAAATCCCAAAATACCACACCCGAGGAAAATTTTCAAATTATCATAAATGAAAACTTCCCTCAACTAAAGAATGAGAGGCCCATCCAAATACAAGAGGGATTCCACACCCTAAACAGATATGACCAAAATAGAAAATCTCCATGACAAATAATAGTCAAAACACTCCACATTAAAGAAAAAGAAAAGGTGCTGAGAGTTTCAAGGGAAAAAAACCAAGTCACTTTTAAAGGTAAACCTATTAAAATAACAAATGACTTCTCAATGGAAACAGTAAAGCAAGAAGAGCAAGGAGAGATGTACTTCAAGTGTTAAATGAGCAAAAATGTCAACCCAGCCTGATATACCCAGCAAAACTATCCATCATGATCCAGCGAGAAACAAAAGTTTTCCAGTACAAAGACAACTTGAAGGCTTACATGTCTACCAAACCAGGCTTTCAAAAAATGCTAGAAACGATGCTCAAACTTGAATGAAAAAAAATCATATTCAGGAGGACAGAAGGGAAGTATAATACCACCAAAACCTAAATGTCAAACAATACACTTACAAAAGTCACTAAACATAAAAAATGTCCAGAATTAAAAAGTTTCTCCATTACAACATTAAATGTCAATGGCATTAACTCACTGATCAAGAGACACAGATTACAAACTTGGATTAAAAACCACAACCCATCAATCTGCTGCCTTCAGGAAACTCATCTCACTACAAAAGATAGGTACATCCTAAAAATAAAAGGCTGGTCCAAAATTCTGCAAGCTAATGGAACCAGGAAACAGGCAGGAGTAGCCATTCTGCTTTCGGACAAAGTGAACTTCAAACCAAAAAAAATCATAAGAGACACAGATGGATACTACATTTTAGTCACAGGTACAATTCACCAGGAAGACGTCACAATACTAAACATATATGCACCTAATACGGGCCCCTCCACATTCATTAAGAAAACCCTACAGCATCTAAAGCAAGAAATCAACCCCCAAACAATAATTCTTGGGTATTTCAACACCGCCCTCTAAACATGGGAAAGATCAACAGGCCAAAAGCTTAACAGAGACACTTTGGAACTCAACTAAACCCTTAAAGAAATAGACCTTAAAGATCTCTATCGAACTTTTCATCCACACACCAAAGAATACACATTTTTCTCAGCAACACACGGAACTTTCTCCAAAATAGATCACATATTGGGCCACAGAACGAATCTCCACGTATATAGGAAAGTTGAAATTCTAGCCTGTACCCTATCAGATCACCAAGGTCTAAAGCTTGACATTCACAACACAATAAACAACAGAAAATACACTAACTCCTGGAAACTTAACACTATGATGCTGAATGAGAATTGGATTCAGGAAGAAATTAAAAAGGAAATTCAAGATTTCCTGAAAGCAAACAATAATGAAAATACAACTTACCGAAATCTCTGGGACGCAATGAAAGTTGTCCTAAGAGGTAAGTTCATAGCTCTTAATGTCTACATCAAAAAAATGGAGGGCTGGAGAGGTGGCTCAGGGGTTACACCTCTGCCTTGCAGGAGGAAGGTCCTGAGTTCGGATCCCAGATCCCACGTATAGACGCCAGGCGGAAGCGGGGGCGGCCTGCGTTTCTGGTTCAGGTAGGGTGGAGCCTGTGAATCCCGGGGCAGAAGGAGGTGGAGGCATCCATGGTGGTTTACGAATTCGTCCGTGGTTCTACACATACACACACACACAGACACACACACAGACACACACGCATGCCCGCACATACACATGCACATGTGCACAGTTGAATAAATAATAATAATAAAAAAATGGAAACATCAGAAATAAATAACTTAACAATGCAGTTTAAAACTTTAGAGACACTAGAGCAATCTGATGCCAAAAGCAGTAGAAGAGAGGAGATTAGCAAAATAAGGGGAGAAATATCTGAAATTGAGATTAGGAAAATGATACAGAGAATCAACCAGTCAAAAAGGTGGTTTTTTGAAAAAATCAATAAGATTGATACACCCCTAGCTAAATTAACCAAAAACAAGAGAGAGAAAACCCAAATTAACAAAATTAGAAATGAAAATGGAGTTATCACTACTGATACCCAAGAAATTCAGAGTATTATAATATCATATTTCAAAAACTTATACTCTGTGAAATTTGACAACACAAAAGAATTGGATGAATTCCTATGCACAATTAACCGAAATTGAATCAGGAAGTTGTGAATTATTTATATAGTCCTATAACATATGAGGAAATCAAGGAAGTAATCTCGAATCTTCCCACCAAGAAACTTCCTGGGCCAGATGGATTCAGCACAGAGTTCTACTAGACATTTAAGGAGCTAATAACACCAATACTCCTTAAACTGTTCCATCAAATAGCAAAGGAAGGAACACTACCAGATTCTTTCTACGAAGCTAATATCGTCTTAATCCCAAAACCTAATAAAGATACACTTAAAAAAGAAAACTATAGGCCAATCTCTGATGAACACAGATGCAAAGATTCTCAACAAAATCTTAGCAAATCGGATTCAAAAACATATCAAAAAGATCATTCACGGGGATCAAGTAGGCTTTATCCCAGGCACACAAGGTTGGTTCAACATACGCAAATCAATAAATGTAATTCATCATGTAAACCAGTCCAAAGACCAAGACCACATGATACTCTCAATAGTTGCAGAAAAAGCGTTTGACAAGATCCAACAGCCTTTTATTATCAAAACCCTAAAGACAGTTGGAATCGAAGGAACTTTTGTCAATATAATAAAAGCTGTATACAACAAGCCTATAGCAAGGATTATACTCAATGGGGAAAAACTTGAAGCATTCCCGCTTCGATTAGGAACTAGACAAGGCTGTCCACTTTCACCACTTCTATTCAATATTGTACTTGAAGTCTTAGCTGAAGCCATAAGACAAGAAAGGGACATAAGAGGGATTCAAATCGGCAAGGAAGAAGTCAAGTTATCTCTATTTGCTGATGATATCATTTTATACCTGAATGATCCCAAAAACTCCACCAGGAAACTCCTGGAACTAATACAGAAGTTCATCAGGGTAGCAGGATACAAAATAAACATACAAAAATCAATGGCCTTCCTGTATGCCCAGAATGAAAGAAGTGAAAAAGCCCTGAAAGAAACAATCCCAATTACTATAGCCCCTAAAAAATAAAATACCTTGGTATAAACCTAACCAAGGAAGTAAGTGACCTTTACAATGAAAACTTTAAAACCCTAAAGAAAGAAATTGAAGAAGACACCAGAAGGTGGAAAGACCTCCCATGTTCCTGCATTGGCAGAATCAACATCATAAAAATGACCATCCTACCAAAGGGAATATACAGATTCACTGCTATACCAATTAAAATCCCAAAGCAATTCTTTAAAGAAGTTGACCAAACAATCTCAACGTTTATATGGAGGCATAAAGGACCCAGGATAGCAAAGACAATCCTGAGTAACAAAAACACTGCTGGAGGTATCACCATACCAAACCTTAGTCTATACTACAAATCCATAGTTGTAAAAACAGCCTAGTACTGGCTCCAAAATAAACACACAGATCAATGGATAAGCGTTGAAGACCCAGATATAAGCCCACAAAATTACAGCCATTTGGTCTTTGACAAAGGGGCCCAAAAAATCCAATGGAAAAAGAACAGCATCTTCAACAAATGGTACTGGCAAAACTGGATCTCCACATGCAGAAGATTAAAACTGGACCCGTACTTGTCACCATGTACAAGAATTAATTCCAAATGGATCAAGGACCTCAATATAAGGCCAGAGACTATAAAAACCTTAGTTGAAAGGGTAGGGAACTCCCTGGAGCTCATTGGACTAGGCCAACAGTTCCTAAATGGACATCCAATAGTGCAGTCAATACAACCAACACTCAACAGATGGGATCTTATGAAATTAAAGAGCTTCTGTTCAGATAAAGAGATTGTAACTTTAGCACAAAGGCAACCCACAGAATGGGAGAAAATCTTCACTAACCACATATCTGATAGAGCTCTATTATCCAGAGTGCACAAAGAACTTAGAAAACTAAACACCAAGGAAACAAATGGGCCAATGAAAAAATGGGCCCTGGAACTTAAAAGAAACTTTACCAAGGACGAAATTAAAATGTCTAACAAATATCTTAAAAAATGCTCCCCATTCTTAGCCATCAGAGAAATGCAAATCAAAAGTTCCCTGAGATATCATCTCACTCCAGTCAGGATGGCAAAAATCCACAATACAAACAGCACCAAATGCTGGAGAGCATGTGGAGAGATGGGAACTCTCCTACATTGCTGATGGGAATGCAGGCTCATTCAGCCACTCTGGCGAGCCGTCTGGCGATTCTTAAAGAAGTTAAAGATTGAAATGGCATATGACTCAGCTATTCCACTTTTAGGAATAACCCCCCATACAGAAAAAATTCACCTCGATAGCACAAGCAGGACCATGTTCATAGCAGCACTGTTTACAATAGCAAAGTCATGGAATCAACCCAAATGTCCAACAGTTGACAAGTGGATAAGGAAAATGTGGTACATTTATACAATGGAATACTACTCAGCCATCAAAAATGATGAATTAATGTAATTTTCAGGGAAATGGATGGAATTAGAAACAATTATATTGAGTGAAGTATCCCAGACACAGAAAGTTAAGCGCTGTATGTACTCCCTAATAGGTGGATCCTAGTACCAATCCCACTTAGAGACACATTCAAAGATAAATTTCTGTAATACCTATAGTAATTGCAGAGATTATAAACAGGAGAGAAGGGGAAGGAGGGCCCCGTCAGAAACAAGGACAGAGGGGAATCATGCTACAGCAGAGATAATAGGCCACCATCAAAGACTGCAAGTAAGTAATGAGACATCTGGTTAAGCTCACAGACTGTCCTTCCTGGTCACTTGCAACTGATGGGGTATGATCTTACCAGAAAGGGAGGGCATACAGTCTGGCAGATAGAAGGTAACCATTTTGCAATGGGAGACTGACCCACCCCTCACCGCAATCTCCTACTCTTATTCCATCTACCTTTGAATCTATCCTTATAATAAGACTCTATTTTAACAGCTTTTTATCTCTGGCCAGGGGGTGACATCCAATATCCATCAGGATGGAGCCAAGGGCATTGCAGAAGCAGCAAAACTGAAAAAAAAAATCAACAAACCATAATTCAGAACATCAGAGACTCTGTATCAACCACCTGGAATCAGGCCAGCCTAATATCTCCCCATCCTGAAGCTCAGGGAAATTTGCGGAAGTGGGGGGTAAGATTGTAAGAGCACAAGGATGGGAGGAGTCATGATATGCAAGATACTCCACACAAGTTAGGGCCGAAGCAATTATTACAGGACTCTGCATGATCTGCGCAATGACCAACATATCATTGACCCCTCAAAATCTAGCATGGACTAAAGGCACTAGTATCCTTAGAAGCAAGGGATTAACAATCACAATAGTGTTCCTATACTTAAGGGGAACACAAGAAAGAGTTCTAGGAAATGCCACTGAGTCCTTACACCTCATCAGAGAGGAGGACCCAGAGGAAAGTTTGATATACACATTAAAGGATGCTTCAAAGATGGGGAAGGGGCACTGGGAGAAAGGGAGGGAGGGGGGAAAGGAAGGGGAAAATGGGGGAAGGAGCATGGAGGTCCAGGGAGGGGTGGAGGGAGGAGGGGACAGGGGTACCTATTACGTTTGTATGAGTGGAAAAATAAATAAATTGGGGAGAAAAAAATCAACAGGGAAGACAGCAAATAAACCTATAGGCAGGAAGACAGTGCATCAAAGTGCTTTGTTGGTAGCTGTTATTATACCCATAGAATGGGAACTTACAGTGGAAACCTTTGGGTCTAAAACTGGATTCGTGAAGGTAACTGAACATATCAGTGGGGTGACCTGAAGAGAGTTAACTTGATATACCACAGAATCCTGAGCACCCATAGCAGTAGACAGGTCAGAGTGAACCCTGGAATCCATAGAAGCACACAGGTGGAAGGGTGGGAGGGAGTGGGAGAGAATGGTGAAGGGAAGGGAGGGGATGGAGAGGAGGAGGAAGGGAGGGAAACTGGGATGAATATTCAATATGCTTGTAAAAGTAAAAAAGTTAAAAAAAAAAGTTTTGCTTCAGAGAATGCACCAAAAAGGGGACAAAGGAAACAAACTGTGATTGAATCCAGATGCAGGGCAAAATAGGCTTCACTGCTAATGGTCACAGACACATTCTTCTGAGACACTGGAAGCTATAGCTACACAGATCCAACTGTTTGGGGGACCTGGGGAGCAGAGACTAATAGATGATAAACTGTTTGGGACTCCGAACCTAAGTAGCCCAGAAGAATATCTCCAACGATGGCTCAGCCAGAGAAAACATTACACAGCATCCATCATCTATCCATGTGACCACTGCAGGAGCAGAGCAGGGCCCTGTCTTCTCAGCAATTCCATGGGGTCTCTTCTGCCAAGTTACTAGCATGTATTCAGTCCCCTGGATTAGTTTTTTATGTCCCTGCCTCTCTATCCCCAGTCTAGGACCAGATGCCAACATTAACAGCCACACATAGAAACTGAAAGAGAAGCCCATGTTGTTCACAAAGCAGCTGGTTTCTTTGGGCAACCCGAACCCAGATATCTATGTGGGGGTCATAAGTGAAGGCACAGGGCTGCCAAGAATTGGCAGCCAAGCCCATTTTGTTTTCATGTTTTTGGAGACATGGGGGACATATCTTTTGCCAATCATTGTGATGACTTTTAGAAATAACTATTCAGTCTGCTTCCCAAATTTTTGTACTAATTGCATCATGCACAGGAATGTCAGCTCCATCAGCTTCTGGAACCAATACTGCGTGCATTCTGTCTTTCTGTTTTTCTGCCCCGGAATGAACCAAGCACATTTTCATTTTGGCAGGATCTCTATGATGACCCTTCTTTCTGATATAACAGCCTTCCCAAGGCGGGCTTCTTCTGTTCCTTTAGGTTTTTATTGGCTATTTCTCTTTGAATAGCCCTTTTGTAAAATCAAAGGTCCACCTTAGACTTCTCCTATTATACTAACATTATATCTACTGTATAGAACACAGAGATACCTATAACTATCCTCTTGCTTGACTTGTCATCTAAATTCTGTCTTCTTCATTGTTGGACCCCTAGTAGCTGCAATAGTGTCAAGCACACAGCAGGTATTCCCTGAATATTCCCTGTCTAGTTGAGTGATTAGAAGTGAGTATGGAACTCATCCTATAAGAAACACTTATGGGCTGCTAAGATGGGTCAGCAGCTGAGCCTGCTGACCTTAGTTAGAGTTCTGGGACCTATGTGGTGGAAGAAGAAGGCCAATTCCAGCAAATTGTCCTCTAATTTCTATACATGCACCACATATATGACATGTATATGCATGCACACATGTACACACAATATTAAATATAAATATTAAAGAGTTTTTAAAAAACACTCAAATGAATCTTATTCCCACTAAAGTTTCAACAGTCAGTGAACAAGAGACAGATAGAGAAGCAGAGAAAGGGATGAGCATGACGTGTTCAACGTAGTCTCTCTTTTCAATACTCATCTCTCTCTTGTGGGTTGACTCATTTTCCTGTAAGGGGCTGGGACAAGCCAGGAGAAAATTGCTCATCCTTTGAAATTGCTTATCAAGAAAATTCTAAATTAAAAGTTAAGGTCTAGCTTCAAGACAACTAAAATAATTTTATAGTTCAATCCGAGAGTTTGTTACAACCTATCTCTACCTTTCCAACCCATTCCTAGCCCGCAACCATAAAAACACAGCATGATATTCCTGTGATGCAATTAGCTACAAAGATTTGGGAAGCAGAGATTTTAGCTTTTTGTTTTCAAAAAACTATGTTTATTCTTTTGCAATCTCACACATGTATATAATTCATTTTGCTCACTCTCCTTCCTTTGGACATTCCCCTAACATGTTCACTTTCTACCTTTATACCCACATTTTAAAACTGGACTATAATATAAAATATAAGCAATAAAAGAAAATACATTGAGTATGCAGATAATTGAACTTCCAGCTCCACCTTGTTAAGAACCCCTGATAAAGCTAAAGAACAGCAGTTTTATCCATATCCTGTGAGACTAAGTTCATGAGGTGAACACACAGATTCTCGGACCACAGGAGGCCATTCCTGTTGAAGGTGCAGAAAGCACCGGGTCAGGGATACTGTTCTCATGTGAGCACATGGAGACTGACCCATGGAGGCCACTCATATTGTGAGTACACAGACATGGAATTCAGGGGGTTGACAGGTAGTGCAGTTTATCAGGCTACTAACCATTGAAATATTTACAGGTCAGAACACTGAGTATAGAAAAAGTCTCTCTCAGGCTAGGAAATGGCTCAGGGGCTAAGACTCAGTTTCCCAAGCAGAAGGTCTTAACTTCAGATCCCAGGTCCAACATAAATATGCCAGAAGGAAATGAAGGTGGTCTGTACTTCTGGCCCTGGTGGGCAGAGCCTGGGAAATTCCAGAGCAAAGCAAAAAGGAAGTAGAAGCAGTCCAGAATGATTCCTGAAGTCACCCTTCATCCTCTAGAGGGACACACAGTGCCCTCTGATACATACACACACACACACACACACACACACACACACACACACACACACGCTGCAAAATAAATGAAGTTAAAAAAAGAACTGAACTTTTTTAAAAAAAAGAAGAATCTCATTTCTACCACTATCTAACACACATGCAACACAGCACCCACATGTGCATTGCCTTAGGAGCAATCAAGTCCACAATTATATCCAATGAATAAATCAATCAATGAATGAAAGAATGGTAGCCAGCACTAAAATAATTCCATATGTGGATATATAGATATGCTGCGGCCAATTCCCTTGGCCCCTGGTATTGCTCTGGACTCTTCTGCTGAGGTAGATTAAGATCTGTAATTGGACAATAGTAAGAAAGAATAAAACCCCATTTCCCTTAAGTCCACAGGACTGTTGAGACAGGGACAGTCCTTACTTGCCAGACTAGCACATCTAACCAAGTATACAGAAAGATGTTAACTTCTTTTTTTTTTTTTTATTTCAGCTCATACAAACTTATTAGGTACACCAGTTCCCTCCCTTCCTCCTCCAGATGTTAACTTCTTTAACCAGTTCCCTCTATCTTATTCATGTGCCCAGGGCCTAGTCCCACCCACTATGGGCTGGGCCTCCCCATCAATCAGACAATCTCCTACAGACTTGTCCAGGGCTCAACCCAACTGCCAATTCTTCACAACTGTGCCCAGAGCTCAAGGCTTCAATTGCCAAGGTGACACCTGTATTTAACTATGACAGGAATCCTGGACAATACCTCTGAAGGGCCTACTCAAGACTCCTGGACCTTAGCACAATATAGTTGGAAAGCCAGGGACTGGGCCATGTTTTGAGGCCTCCCACCTCTCCCTTTCTGCATCCTTCCCAACATTTCTCACCTCAGGCATCCAGGATTTGTGAAATGACTTTACCTTGCATTAGTGGTGATGCCTGGCCCAGTGGCAGACCCATGATATCTAGATAAGCTGGTAAACTCTTCACTCAAGATCTCTTCTTCCTGTTTCCTTTATCACACAAAACCTTCCATGGAGGTTTTTGCTCTTGGAAAGATAGAATATGTGCACTTTTCTTCATCCCTTTCACCGAGTGCACATAACAATAATATATGCCTCATACACCTAAAAAAGAAAAATAAGCATTCGAAGGTAGAGAGAAGGTAGATTGGAAAGCAACCTCAGGACATAAGAAATAATCTTCAACCTGTGGACTGAAGAAACCAGCCACCAAGAAAGGATGATTTGGAATCCCCCTCATCAATACATGCTATATGCATATGTGGAAATATCACACTGAATTGTATTAATATGTAGAATAAATGAACAGCTTATTGACAAGAGATTTTATTTTGGTTTATGATTGTCTGGTTATAGTTCTTAATTCAGCATAGCAGGAGAGTTTATCAACACCAGAAGCCAAGGGAACTAGCCTGTTGAATAAAGGGTAAACCTCATTTTCCAGACAGTATGTCTGTCCAAGTATGCCAAAGTTTTGCCACTCATTGAATCATCTACCTAAAGAAGTATGGAAATGGGCTCATGCTCATAGAATTCACTGGGCTTAACATCTCAGTAGTCCCAATGTGGTGCTGAAGAATGCCACACTTTACTAAGCCAGCCTCCTCATCTTATTCCCCTGCCCAGGACCTAGTCCCGGCTACCATGGGCTGAGCCCTCTCCATCAATCAGACAATCCCCTGTAGGCTAGCAGGACTCAACTGCCAATTCTTCACAGCGATACCTAGAGCTCAAGTCTCCAATTGCCATGTTGAAACTTGTATTACAATACACTGTGTATTTCAGATATATTAATGTCCATCCCACCAGTGTAACAGTTACGAGCAGACAAGTTATATCCATAAATAAATAGGGCAGAAAGTGAAGTGTCTGCTAACTTTGTGCCAACTTCATAAGTGTGGAGATCTGACCACCTAGTTTTCTGACAAGATCAGTTAGAAATCATAATGCATGATCACTGCACATGCAGTCATGCAGAATTGAAATCTTGAGAAATGTTATTTTTCACAAATGCAAACTAACAAAAAGTACAACTTTTCATTTCTTGAAGAAACTTCAATTTTTATGTAACTATTACAAAGTCAACTTGGTGATAATGTATTTTGTATGGAATTAAATTTGCAAAGTACACATAAAAATGCATCAGAACTTTCTAAAAGTCTTCACACAATTTATCCATCCAGTATTGGAAATTATGTGAATATAAAACATATAGCCCACAGAACTGTAAAAATTAAGACGACAATTTAAAATAGAGAAAAAGAAGAAAAACTTAAAAGAAAAATCCAACATATGAAAATCATACAATAATATGATTTACATTATGAACAAAGGCTTTACTCACCTTAATCAGCAAAGCCTCTCCTCCCAGTGACTGCAAATGAATACAGAGACTCGTGAATGTACAAGATGCTGAGAACAAGGGACAGTTGAGGGATCAGTCCTCAACATGGCATTGAAAACTCAGAGACCATTTCCGAAGAGAAGGCAAAAAGAATTTAAGAGCCAGAAGATAGGGAAAATACCATGAAATGCCATTTTCTAAACACAACAAGGCAATCATGCCTGCATGGAAGGAAGTCAGAGGAAAACTTTCAGAAGTCAGTCCTGTCCTTCCACTATGTGGGCTTCTGGGAAATTGAGCTCAGGCTGCAGGTTGGCTTGCAATCAGGCTTCTTACCCACTGAGCTATCTTGCTGATCTAGCCATGATAATCTTAAACTCACAACAACTGTGGTTACTTACACTGGGCCTACATAGGACTAGCTTACCTAAGTGTTGGCTGTGGATGGGGGAGAAACCAATAGGATTCTACTAATAACCTAGGAACAAATGAGAAACGGACAGATTCAGGGAAGGAGGAACAAACAAAATATCCAGTTGCATAACCAATGGTGAGTCCATTAGGTTCCAAGGGATAGAACCAAAATCATAGTCACACAATAACCCTTGGTTAAACCCAGTAAAATACAAAACAGCAAAGCATAAGGCCACGAATATGGGAAAGAGATATTCAGAGAAGAAGGGTGACTTGCAAGGCTGGGAGGGAAATAAAAAGGTGTGCGAGAATAATCAGTATGTACTATATACATGAATGAAATTATCAAAGGATAAAAAAATACCCAGCTAATCCAGGGGCCTGAGAACAGGGAACAACAAGTCAGGGAGCCTGAATTTAACCTGAAACAGCCACAGGGTGAGAGACAGGGCTGGGAGATAGCTATCTAGAGTGTGAGAGCTCACGCTAAAGAACCATAAATACAAGTGGCAGGAGGCTCGGCTCAAGCAGAAAAGTGCACAGGCAAAGGTAAATAAGCCCTTAGTAGACAGTCAGGGATTTCCTCTGCCCTGATTACAGACTGCAAAGGTAAATTTGGCTACCATAGGACCCTAGTACTCAAAGAAGAGAAGCTAGTAAAGAAAAGACAACTCGGTGGAATAGTGTGGATTTGTCTAACACAGGGTCAATATCCACATAGGAAAAAAAAAAAAGACAGAGAGAAAGTTCACAAGTCCAATTGACCCACCCTCATACAAATAACTAGCAGTCTCAAATTTTAAAATTTATTTTAGAATAATATTTTAGAATATGCAATGAATTTGTGCTGTTCCCCCCCTTTATTAACCAATTCCATTCCCCTCCTTTCCCACAACTAACCTTCTTCCCTACCAATCTCCTTTCTAATATTATGTCTTTTCTGCATGTGGCTCTCTGAGTTTCATCTGGGCTGCCTTTGATACCATGTGTCTAAGTATAGTCTTTAATTTTTGAGGAACCAGAAAAAGACTCCTTCAACACTCCTTTTTTTCTAACTTTCATTCTTCTTTTTTTTTCTTTTAACCAACCATGCTTTTAGTAGCATTACATTTTATTATATTTACAAAAGACTTTCATGCTTTTATTTTTTACTCCTATTCATATGCTCACCTATTTGTTCTGGTAGTTCATTCATCATAGGTAATTTTTTTTTTCTCTTTTCCCTTTTTCTTTTTTTTTAAAAAAATCCCCATTTTTCTTTTTTTTTTTAACTTTACTTTCAGTAATATTTTGATTTCATCTTATTGGATTACCTCACTTAATATAAATATTTTCCAAATCATCAATTTTCCTATAAATTTATTCTTCTTAATAGTTAGTGAAGAGATGGCTCAGGGGTTAAGATTCTGTCTCCTCGAAAGCAAAAGTCCTGAGTTCGGATCCCAAGACCCACATAAAAACCTTGGGACGAAATGTGGCCTGCACTTCTGGTCCTGGTGGGTAAAGCCTGAGAAATCCCAGAGCAAAGCAGAGGAAGGTAGAAGCAATCTAAGATTAATCCCGAAGTCACCTTTGGTCCTCCACAGGCACACAGTGCCCTCTGATACATACACATACACACAAACACACACATAAAAATAAAGAAATAGCTCCCTTCCCCACCCCGCTCCGCCGGCCAGGACGAGCCTGCGCGCGGTCCAGCCAGGCCTCATCCGCGACCTAGGTAAGCTCCACCCACGCCCACCACCAGAACCCCAGGTCAGCCCAAGGGACCCAGCTCCTACCCCACCATTCAGCCGGAGCCGCGCGCAGGGCCGAGGGACGAGGAGGACCTCCCCCTGCGCCCGGGTCCTGCCCCAGCTCCCCTCGGGTTAAATAGCTCCATGCCGACGCCCCCATCCTCCCTTCCCCACTCCGCTCTGCCGGCCGGGACGCACACTCGGTCCAACCGGGCCTCATCCGCAACCTAGGCAAGCTCCGTCCCTGCCCACCCCCAGAACCCCAGGCCAAATAATTCAGCTTAGTGAAATTGAAAGATCTTAAGAGTTAAAACGACAATGCCAAAGTCAAAGTGCAAATCCATGAGAACCAACACTCAAGTAAACAAATTTCCCACTGAAGAAATTAATCCCATAATGTTAGACTCCAACCAGAACAAACCCACGGAAAATGGCCAAGAAAGCCTGACCCAGGATAACGACTTTCAAAATATGATCATTACCATGTTCAATACTATGAAAGAGGAAATCCAGGAGGAATTACATAATTGAATCAATTGCTTTGAAGGGGAACACAACAGACATTTGGAGGAGTTGAGAAAAACAGTGTGAGAAACAAAAACTGGCATAGAGCAGTTAAAACAGACTCAAGCAGAGTTTAAAACTGAGCTACCACACAAGTTATCTTCAATCCAGAACTCCACAGAGAGTCTTATCAGCAGAACTAACGAAGCAGAAAACAGAATTTCAGACCTTGAAGATAAAATGGGAGTATTAACCAGCTCAATGGAAGAGGTTGTTAAAGCCAAAAAGATACTTGAGAGAAATATCCAAGAGATATGGAACACATTGAAGAAGCCTACCATGCGTATTCATGTAATACCAGAGCAAGAATCTCAAAATACCACCCCTGAGGAAATTTTTCAAACGATCATCAAGGAAAACTCCTCATCTAAAAAAAGAGAGGCCCATCCATATACAAGAGGCATTCCGCACCCCAAACAGATACGACCAAAACAGAAGCACGCCACGGCAAATAATAGTCAAAACACTACACATTCAAGATAAAGAACTGGTGCTGAAAGCTTCAAGGGAGAAAAAACAAGTCACTTTTAAAGGTAAACCTATTAAAATAACAAATGACTTCTCAGTCGAAACAGTAAAAGCAAGAAGAGCTTGGAGAGACATACTTCAAGTGTTGAATGAGCAAAAATGTCAACCCAGGCTGATTTACCCTGCAAAACTATCCGTCATGATCGAGGGAGAAAGAAAAATCTTCCATCACAAAGACAACTTGAAGGGATACATGTCCACCAAACCAGGCCTTGAAAAAATGCTAGAAATGATACTCAAGCTCGAAGAAAAAAACAGGCATATCCAGGAGAACAGAAGGCAAATATAACACCATTAAAAGTGAAGCAATATACTTATAAAAACTACTAAACATAATAAATGTCTGGAATTCAAAATAGTTTCTCCATTATAACACTAAATGTTAATGGAATTAATTCACCGATCAAGAGACACAAATTACAAACTTGGATTAAAAATCACAATCCATCAATCTGCTGCCTGCAGGAAACCCATCTAACCACAAAAGATAGGCACGCCCTAAAAATAAAAGGCTGGTCAACAATTCTACAAGCAAATGGAAGCAGAAAACAGTCAGGGGTAGCCATTATTCTATCAGACAAAGTGGACTTCAAACCAAAGAAAATTATAAGAGACACGGATGGATACTACATTTTAGTCACAGGTACAATTCACCAGGAAGACTTCACAATACTGAACATATATGTGCCCAATACGGGTCCCTCCACATTCATTAAGAAAACCCTACAGCGTCTAAAGCAAGAAATCAACCCCCAAACGATAATTCTTGGGGACTTCAACACCGCCCTCTCAACATGGGATAGGTCAACAGGTCAAAAGCTTAACAGAGACACTTTGGAACTTAATCAAAAGCTGAAAGAAATGGGCCTTACAGATCTCTATCGAACTTTTCACCCACGTACCAAAGAATACACATTTTTCTCAGCAGCACACGGAACTTTCTCCAAAATAGATCACATATTGGGCCACAAAACAAATCTACACATATACAAAAAAGTTGAAATTCTAACCTGTGCCGTATCAGACCACCATGGCCTAAAGCTGGACATCCACAACACATCAAACAAGAGAAAATACACTAACTCCTGGAAACTTAACAATATGATGCTGAATGAGAACTGGATTCAGGAAGAAATTAAAAAGGAAATTCAATATTTCCTGAAAGTGATCAATAACGAAAATACAACTTACCAAAATCTCTGGGACACAATGAAAGCTGTCCTAATAGGTAAGTTCATAGCTCTTAATGCCTACATCAAAAAAAAAATGGAAACATCAGAAATAAACATCTTAACAATGCAGCTTAAAGCTTTAGAGAAACTAGAGCAATATGATCCCAAAAGTAGTAGAAGAGAGGAGATTAGCAAAATAAGGGGAGAAATATCTGAAATCGAGATTAAGAAAACGATAGAAAAAATCAACCAGTCAAAAAGCTGGTTCTTTGAAAAAATCAATAAGATTGATACACCCCTAGCTAAATTAACTAAAAGCAGGAGAGAGAAAACCCAAATTAAGAAAATTAGAAATGAACATGGAGTTATCACTACTGATACCCAAGAAATCCAGAGAATTATAACATCATATTTCAAAAACTTATACTCAGTGAAGTTTGACAACACAAAAGAGATGGATGAATTTCTAAGTAAACGCAACCTACCTAAATTGAATCAGGAAGTTGTGAATTATTTAAATAGTCCTATAACATATAAGGAAATGGAGGAAGTAATCTTGAATCTTCCCACCAAAAAATGTCCTGGACCAGATGGATTCAGCACAGAGTTCTACCAGACATTTAAGGAGTTAATAATACCAATACTCCTTAAACTGTTCCATCAAATAGCAAAGGAAGGAACATACCAAACTCCTTCTATGAAGCTAATATCATTTTAATCCCAAAACCTAATAAAGACTCACTTAAAAAAGAAAACTATAGGCCGATCTCTCTGATGAACACAGACGCAAAGATTCTCAACAAAGTCTTAGCAAATCAGATTCAAAAACATATTAAAAAGATTATTCACGGGTACCAAGTAGGCTTCATCCCCGGCACACAAGGTTGGTTCAACATACTCAAATCAATAAATGTAATTCATCATGTAAACCAGTCCAAAGTCCAAGACCACATGATACTCTCGATAGATGCAGAAAAAGCTTTTGACAAGATCCAACAGCCGTTTATGACCAAAACGCTACAGACAGTAGGAATGGAAGGAACCTTTATCAATATAATAAAAGCTGTATACAACAAGCCCACAGCAAGGATTATGCTCAATGGGGAACAATTGGAAGCATTCCCACGTCGATCAGGAACTAGACAAAGCTGTCCACTCTCACCACTTCTATTCAATATTGTACTTGAAGTCTTAGCTGAAGCCATAAGACAAGAAAGGGACATAAGAGGGATTCAAATCAGCAAGGAAGAAATCAAGCTATCCCTATTTGCAGATGACATGATCTTATACCTGAGTGATCCCAAAAAATCCACCAGGAAGCTCCTGGAAGTAATTCAGAAGTTCAGCAGGGTGACAGGATACAAAATAAATGTGCACAGAATGTGTCCTATATACACAGAATGAAAGAAGTGAAAAAGTCTTGAGAGAAACAATCCCATTTACTATAACCCCTAAAAAAATGAAATACCTTGGTATAAACCTAACCGAGGAGGTAAAAGACCTTTACAATGAAAACTTTAAAACCCTGAAGAAAGAAATTGCAGAAGACACCAGAAGGTGGAAAGACCTCCCATGTTCCTGGATTGGCAGAATCAACATCGTAAAAATGACCATCCTACCAAAGGCAATATACAAATTCAATGCTATACCAATTAAAATCCCAAAGCAATTCTTTAAAGAAGTTGACCAAACAATCTCAAAATTCATATGGAGGCACAAAAGACCCAGTATAGCAAAGACAATCCTGAGTAACAAAAACACTGCTGGAGGTATTACCATACCGAACCTTAGTCTATACTACAAATCCATAGTTATAAAAACAGCCTGGTACTGGCTCCAAAATAGACACACAGATCAATGGATAAGACTTGAAGACCCAGATATAAGCCCACAAAATTACAGCCATTTGGTCTTTGACAAAGGGGCCCAAAGAATCCAATGGAAAAAGAACAGCATCTTCAACAAATGGTGCTGGCAAAACTGGATATCCACATGCAGAAGATTAAAGCTGGACCCGTACTTGTCACCATGTACAAGACTTAATTCCAAATGGATCAAGGACCTTGATATCAGGCCAGAGACTATAGAAACCATAGTTGAAAGGATAGGGAACTCCTTCGAGCTTATTGGGCTAGGCCAACATTTCCTAAACAGACATCCAATGGCACAGTCACTGCTACCAACTCTCAACAGTTGGGATCTTGTGAAATTAAAGAGCTTCTCTTCAGATAAAGAGATTGTAACACGAGCTCAAAGGCAACGCACAGAATGGGAGAAAATCTTCACTAATCACATATCTCATAGAGCTTTACAGTCCAGAGTGTACAAAGAACTTAGAAAACTAAACATCAAGGAAACCAATGGCCCAATTAAAAAATGGGCCCTGGAACTTAAAAGAAATTTTACCAGAGATGAAATTAAAATGTCTAACAGATATCTTAAAAAATGCTCCACTTCTTTAGCCATCAGGGAAATGCAAATCAAAAGTTCCCTGAGATATCATCTCACCCCCGTCAGGATGGCAAAAATCCACAATACAAACAACAACAAATGCTGGAGAGGATGTGGAGAGAGGGGAACTCTCCTACATTGCTGGTGGGAGTGCCGGCTCATACAGCCACTCTGGCGAGCCGTCTGGAGATTCTTAAAGAAATTAAAGATTGAAATGCCATATGACCCTGCGATTCCACTTTTGGGAATAACCCCCCATGCAGCAGAGGTTCGCCTCGATAGCACAAGTGTGACCATGTTCATAGCAGCACTGTTTACAATAGCAAAGACATGGAATCAACCTAAATGTCCAACAGTTGACGAGTGGATAAGGAAACTGTGGTACATCTATACAATGGAATACTACTCAGCCATCAAAAATGATGAACTACTGGAATTTGCCGGGAAATGGATGTCATTAGAAACAATTATATTAAGTGAAGTATCCCAGACCCAGAAAATTAGGCACTGTATGTACTCCCTAATAGGTGGCTCCTAATCCCAAACCCACCCAGCCCATCTTGAGACACTCATAGGTAAATCTATGTATTACGTACAGTAATTGCAAGGATTATGAACAGGAAGATGGGGTTGGAGGGCAACACCAGAAACAAGGAGAGAAGTGACCAGGTTACAGTAGAGATAATAGGCCTCCATCAAGGACTGCAAGAAAGTAATGTGACACCTAGTTAAGTTCACAGACATTTGTTCCTGATCATTTACAACTAAGGGGGTATGAACTCACCAGAAGGGGAGGGCATATAGTCCGGCAGATTAAAAAGTAACCATTTTGCAAATGGGTGATTGACCCCTCCCATTGCGAAATGCCATATGACTCTGCGATTCCACTTTTGGGTATAAGTATTACATCTACCCTTGAATGTGCTCTTATAATAAGACTCCAGTTTAACAGCTTTCTGTCTCTGGCCAGGGGTGACATACAGTGCCCATCACGATGGAGTGAAGGGCATTGCAGGAGCAACAAAACTGCAAAAGAAAATCAACAAACCACTATCCAGAACTTCAGAGACTCTATATCAACCACCTAGAACTAGGCCAGACTAAACTCTCCCCATCCTGAAGCTGAGGGACATTTGCGGAAGAGGGGGCGGTAAGAGTGTAAGAGCAAAAGGATGGGAGGAGCAATGATTTGCAAGATACTCCACACAAGTTAGGGCCGAAGCAATCATAATTGGACATTGCATGCCCGGCGCAATGTCCAACACACTATTGACCTCACAAAGTCTAGCATCTGCTAAAGGCACCAAGATCCTTGGAGGCAAGGGATTGACAGCCACAGTAGTGTTCCTATGCTTAAGGGGAACACAGGAAAGGGTTCAGGGAAATGCCACTGGGTCCTTGTATGTCATTGGAGAGGAGGGTCCAGAGGAGAGTCAGGCATGCACAAGAAAGGATTCTGGGAATTGGGGCGGGAGGCACGGGAGGATGGGGAGGGAGGGGTGAGAGGAGGGGGAGCAGGGGGTTCGGGTGGAGGAGGAGGGAGGGAGGGAACTGGTGTACCTATTAAATTTGTATGAGCTGAAATAATAATAAAAAATATATTATAAAAAAATAAAGAAATAAAATATTAATAGTTATATTCACACACACGTGCACACACCCCACATTTTCACTATCTATTTATCAGCTGATGGGCATCTAGGCTGATTCCATTCCCTTGATATTGTGAATAGAACTGCAGTGAACATGGATGTGCATTTGTGTATATATGCTTATATGTGGGTGGGTGCACATGTGCATATAGGTGCATGAGTACATGAGCATGTGTGCATGTTAAAGTGCATGGATGTGTTTGCAATCATCCTCAATTGCCCTTCCACCTTATTGCTTTGAGACTGGGACTCTAATTTAACCAACAGGACACCATTAGGACTCATCTGAATAGTCAGCTTGCTCTGGGGATTCCCAGGATTCTCCTTCTGGGGCTGGAATTAAAGTTGGACTCATCCAGCATTTTTAAGTTGGACAGGGATCTGAATTCTAGTACTTTTACTTACCCAACAAAAGGTTTAACCACTGAGACATCTTCTTAGCCCTAGAAGATTTTATATTATTTCTTACAACTGCACATGAACCTATCCTCCCACATAAAAAGTTTAATTAAAAAAATAAAAAGCCTTTCTAGTTTCTCTGTGTAGTTTCTTCTCTTAGACCCTATTATAGTGGTCCTTGCTGAGACATTAGTGGGTACAAAGGGCACAGGCATTGCTCCAACTCCCATTTATACCTCAATGAGGGCTTCTTGGAGATCAAAGAATGGCAATAATTTTATAGAAAAAAAAGCGGCCTTGAACTTAAAATCAGGATACTTTGAAGCTTGTCTTAATATACTTTGTGACCTTGGACTAATGATTTGTTATCTGTGTCTTAGATTGTATTTCATCTTTCCTAAAAAAAAAAAAAAAAATCCATGGAGGCTGGGGATCAGCTCCGTAGTGGACCATTTGCTTCGCATGTGAAAAGTCCTGACATTGGTGAGGAGGGAGAGGGACTTCAGGAGGAACTGTAAACACGCGTACATTTAAAAAAATAAAATACTCTCCTGTAATACAGATCACATCTGTTATCTTGAAAGGTCTGGGGATTTCTCTCTACCAGCAAATAGGCAAAGGATTCTGTAATGGACAACACATACTCAGTATCTTCTAATGGAATTCACTTCTGAGGTTTTCTGTATCAGATTCCACAGGTCGAGCACTCAAAAGGATTCCCAACCTTAGCTACTAGCCACAACCTCAAGCTGATTTTATCTGTGCATCTAATTAACTGTCTGTAAATAGGGACCCCCCAAACCCTCCTCTAGGCTTCATTAATGTGTTCTAGTAGCTCAAAGAATTCAAGAAAATACTTATGATCGTTGCTTTATTACAAAGGCTGTGATAAATGGTGCAGAAGAGATGAGTAGTGTGAGGCATGGGGGAGGGGCAGTAGAACTTCCTCAATTATATAGAAATTTCTCCAGTTCTGTGCTTTTGGATATTAATGAAAATGGAAACATATGCATGATTGATGATAGAATGGATTGAGGAATCTAATAAGGCCTGTCTACTCAGATTCTTCTTCTTTCTGTGAAGCATTCCTTTCTCCAGGGTATGAATAGGATTCCTATGGAATACAGAAAAATTGCTACAAATTTGATCTGGAGTATCCCCCAAAAGTCCATGTATTAAAGGCTTGATCTCCATCTTGATGATATGGCAGGAGATGACATCTTTAAGAAAGGAGGCCTACTGAGAGGAAATTGGGTCATGGGGCCATGAACTCAGTTGAAGAGGATTATGGGAGCCTGATTCCTCTTTCTCTCTCTGATTCCTGGCAGTCATGGGGTAAGCAGCTTGCTCCGTTAGATGACCCCTGTCATAACACAATGTTTCATTGCAGGTCCAATGGCCAAAGGACCAACTGGTTATGCACTGAAACTTTGAAAAAACTGTGAGCTAAAATAAAACTTTACTATTTTTAAGTGGGTTGTCTAAACTATTTTGTTATAACAATGGAAAGCTAACTACCTCAGGGTCTTATGGCTTAGTATTGGACAAAAAGGTTAAAAAGTGATTTTTAGGAATATTTCATTTAATTGACATATGTCATTTCCTTTTCTCCTTCATTTTGATTATGAATTCTTAGAGAATAGCAGATACAACTACATGTATATTCTTAATAAATGACTGTGGAGAAAGAGCTGGGTCACCTGAAGTTAGCCACAGACAAGCAGACCCAGGGCACTAGAACCTTTCTACACTATTCTGAGCAAACCTGCATGAGAAGGATGATTCATTTGTATGGTGTGCTTTGGCTGGAAACATTGCACGTATATTTGAGGTACAGTTGGAGATACAGAGACCGAGTTCAACAGTGAGAGACAGAGGTTGTACTGGATAATTTTCTATTTGAGAAAGAGAAAGAGAAAGAGAGAGAGAGAGAGAGAGAGAGAGAGAGAGAGAGAGAGAGAGAGAGAGAGAGAGAGAATAGATACAATTATCACAAGTCAGTTCTCTCCTTCCACCATGTAGGCTTCTGGGAATTGAACTCAGGTCACCAGGTCTGTGAACCAGCGCCCTACCTGTGCAGCCATCTCCCTGGCCCCTACAGGGGGTAAATTATAAACCAATATATTAAGGAAGATCTCTCATGCCTCCCTCCTTCCCTGTCTTCAGCTATAAGAAAGAACTATGTCTTAGGCCTTTCTGTACTCCATGCTTATCCCAAGTACCTGCTCCACTAGGTACTTGTGTTGCTTGGTTATGTTCATGGTGGCATAGTGCTTAAAGTCTGTCACTAGTTTTCATGAGACAGAAGGAAATCTTCAACTCCCCAGAAGGACAGAAGTCTTTGTTCAGTGAGACTTCCAAGAACCTTTCCCAGTCTCCCACATAGACAGCTCCTCAGCAGGAGATAACTTCACTCAGATAGCATTGTGCACCAGACAATCAGGGCTCACAGAACAGACAGGATTCCAGTTTGTGGGAGCAGAGAAGCATGATGGTCTTCCCACAGGTTGGAGAGATGGCTCAGGTGTTAAGACTCTCCCTCCCAAGCAGAAGATTCTGAGTTTGGATCCCAGGTCCCACAGAAAACACCAGTCTGAAACGGTGGCAGCCTGCATTTCTAGCCCTGATGGGCGGAGCTTAGGAAATCCCAGAACCAAGCAAAAAGGAGATGACCGCAATCCAGGATGATTCCCAAAGTCACCCTTGGTCCTCCACAGGGACATACAGTGCCCTCTATACAGTGCCCTCTGATACACACACACAAACACACACACACACACACACACACACACACAAAGCTAGAAAAAGTTTCTCATCTTGACCAATAATTATCCCATCATGTCCATCGTGTCCTTTGTTCCTGACTGTATGAACAGAGTCTTTATCATTACCATTGTCCAGTTGCAGTCCTTGATGATAGACAGGGCTCGGACCTGCCCAAGGATTATATAGTGTGTTTATTCATAGGCCAGACATCTCCCACAGTACAGACAATGCCCAAAGATCAAGAAGCTAGTCATGGAAAATGCAGTCCTCTCCTGTCCTGACCTGGAGTGTCTCTCCAGGGACATGTGGCCAGGCCTTACCCAACCTTTCCATATAACTTCTTACTGGTTTCCCTCTCTCCCAGCTCTGAGCTTCAACATGACCCAGTCAAAGACAGAGAAACCAGCAAGCAGTGTCTCATGGGTGACTCTCCGGGGCCTCCTCTGCCCTTTCCTCCTTTCCACCTGTCTTCCAACCTCTCCTCAGCGATAGCAACTGGGAATGAGGAGAGAAGGTAGCTTTTCTCATTCAAAGGCCCGGACTCTCCTAGAGACCGAGGAGAGCCAAATCAGGGCCTCCTTGGCAGGCAGGCCGAGGAGAGGCCCCATTTCCCCAAGAGCCACTCCCACTCATCACGGGGCTGACCACCAGGGTCTGCACGCTTTCCACATCTCCACTACTGCCCTCACTGCAGCTTCAGGCTAAAACTGGGGCCTGGAAATGCAAACACTGCTTGAGAGGGAGAAGAACAGAAGCCATTTGCTTGGATTAGTTCATCATTTGCAGGTTGCCAACTTGGAAAGCCAAGCTGAGGTCTGAGGCCAGGAAGGTTTGGAGGCAGGGAGGGGGCAGTTGAGGTTACAGCCGGGTCTCTCAAATATGCAGCCTGTTCAGTCAAGACACTGGGCAATGCCTGCTCAAAGTTGGCGGGGCCCCATGCTGTGTTCCACTGGCCCCAGGTAAATGATTAAGGGACAGATTCCCCCCAAGGAAGGCACGAATCAAGAACATCTGCTCAGACCAGAGTTTTGGCTTCCAGTCAATTAGCCAGACCTTCAGCATTCATATTTTCATTTGTTCATGATCCACTCATTAATCTTCACCTCATCTAATATGTATCTCTTGGGTGCCCTTTTGAAACTGGGCATTAGAAATACCACAATGCCCTTCTGGAGCTTACAGACTAACAAGGAAAGAGACAAAGGAAAGGGGCAGCCGGACTCTCTTGTGATCGAATGTGAAAAGAGGCCCCTTATTACCATTATGTCACACACTGCAAGAGTTACCTCAGAAAAACCCACAGATGCTTTCCAGTCAACGCTGCCAAACCCAAGATCGAACAGCCGCCTGCAGAAACTGCCAGCATTCAGCAGAGCACAAGATTCAAAAATGGGTCCCTAGCACCTCATAAAACCTTCCCCCTCTGCGAGGGCCTCTCAGCAGCATACGGGAGGCCTTGACTAGGGAAGGCAGAGAGGGTTTGCAAGGAAAGCTTTTGGACAGCCACACAGCTGTTCAGTCAGCCTGTCTTTCCCTAATCCCTTATTCCCTATAGCGCCATAAATTTCCTCCCTGCCTTAAAGGCACAGTAACTTGTAACTGCTCTGCCTTACTTTTCTCCATGCATGTAACTGCAGAAGAATTTACTGAGCAGTCAGAAAACACTGATGGCTCCTCAGGAGCTGGAGATTCTGGAGTGAATTCCACAGGCATGATCTCTTAGGGAGCTTACAGTCCACCCAACAGGAGAAGCAGTGATCTATCAATTGCATGCCATTGTGTAATTAATTTGGATGCAAAGGCAAAGGAAGGCTTCTCTGAGGAGAACTGAGAACTGAGGGATAAACAAGATGTAGCCACGTAAGGAAGCAGGAAAGAAGGCTACTTTGAGAGACCTCAGCATGTATGTGGGTGATACGAGTCAGAGAGTATGGTATCTCTTTCTTTAGTTTTTTTTCTTACTACCATATATTGCTCATACAAAGTAAAACATCTCACTACGACATTTCCATACCTGCATATAATAAATATACTTTAATCACATTCACCCCGTCTGGTACTTTTTTACCCTTTTTTCCTCCTCCCCTCTTTCTTCTTTCTCTTCCACTAAAATTCCATCGTGTACATATTCCACAATTTTTTAGCAGTTCATCTGTTTATAGACTCCTGGGCTGATTCCACAACTTGGTTATAACAGTATAGTAACAAACATAGAGTATGCAGGTGTTTCTGTTGTAAGCCGACTTAGATTCTTGGAGGACATATACCCAGAATTGGTATGTCAAGGTCATCACGGAAGTCCTAATTGTCTTTTTGAGAAACTGCCAGGATTCACAATTAACATACAAAAAAATCAGTAGCTTCTTAGATAAATGTACTCTTCGATGATTTCATACACGTAAATAATGCATTCTGGTCACACTTTTGTCTTATTTGGCTCCCACTCCCATGAATAACCTCTTTCTCCCATCAAGTTCCCATCCCATTTTCATGTCTTTTTGTTTGGATTTTGGATTGGTTTACCACCCACTGGTCTGAGTCAGGGTTGCCCACATGGGCATGGATGTGAAGGTCTCCAGTGGAGCATGAGTGTCCTGGTTTGAAATATGTCTCCCACAGCCTCATGTGTTTGGGAAGGTCATAGCACCTTAGAGAGGTGGTTCCTTGCTGGAGGAAGGTGGTCACAGGGGGTGGGCCTTGAGGTGGATTAGTTCCACCCTACCTCCAGGAGGAGTCTGCCTTTTGCTACAAGCAGTCTTGCAGCTCTCGACCTCTAAGATGTCTGCAGTGACCTAGGCCTCCTCCAGCTTCTGCAGCCAGCCATGCAGTCTGCCGTGAAAGACTGTGTCTCCCCTCTGGAACCGCAAGCTGAATAAATCTCCCTTTCTCCCTTAAGTTGATTGACTTTGATGTTCTCTCCCAGCAACACACAAGAGTAACTAAATCAATGAATAACTCGTCAGCGGCTACACCATCGAAGATAGGGACTTCTCTCCTAGCAGCCCTGGATATCATCAGGTCCCCTAGGTAAGAGTCCAGTGAGCCTCTCCCCTAACCCACCTATGACTATGACTGAACATTAACATGAAAAGTGTTGTGCAGGTCCTTCTAATAAAAGTACGAGGGGTGGATGTTAACAAAACGGTAACATTGAGAGTCCCATCATGACACATCAGTGAAAAGAACTATGCTACTAGGTAGTGCCACTTTACTGATAACTTCCTTCTCGACAAGGTTAACCTTTTAAGATTCACAGAATGCTGGTAGAGCACTTTTAGGTTCATAATAAGACTAAGTAAAAAGTAGAGACTTCTCATGCAGTCACTACTTCCTACACAGGCATAGGCTTTGGCCAGCTCTCTTACCATCAATGTCCCTCACCAGAGTGATGAACCCATGTCGGCCAATCGTTATTACATAAAGTAACTGCATAGCTTACATTAGTTATATACACTCCATGGGTATGCACACATATAGAATGATATGTATCTATGTGATAGTATCACAGAGAGTAATTTTACTACCTGAAGTTCTCTGTGTTCCTCCACTCCCCCTCCACCACACACTTAACCCCTGGCAACCCCTGTTTTGCCTTTCTTTGGGTCTTATAGTTAAAAACCACACAGTATATATTCTTTTCAAAATGTCTTTCTTTTCCCACTTAACTATGTGCACTTAGCTTTCTCAGTTGTCTTTTCATGACCATGTGGCTGTGTGTGTGCGTGTGTGTTGACTATTATATTATCTGGCTATTCCATTGCTTATTTATCCATTCATTTGCAAATGAACACCTTGCTTGCTTTGAGGTTTGAGCAATTATGAATAAAGGTGTTGTAAATTCATATGCATGTTTTGTGTAGGCATGTTTTCAATTCACTTGGGTCAAGAGGGAAATATGCAATTGCTGAATCATGTGTTAAGAATGTATTTAGTTTTGTAGGAAACTAACAAAGTATTTTCAACAGGGGCTGAACCATTTGGCATTTGTGTGTATGTGTGTATGTGTGTGTGTGTATCAGAACATACTACATGTTTCTGTAGAGGACCAAGGGTGAGTTTGGGAATCATCCTGTTTTTACCTCCTTTTTGCTTCTCTCTGGGATTTCTCAGGCTCCACCCACCAGAACCTGAAATGCAGGTTGCAGTCCTTTCTGCCTGGTGTTTTTAATGTGAGACCTGGAATCTGAACTCAGGACCTTCTGCTTGTGAAGCAGAGTCTCGACCCTTGAGCCATCTCTTCAGCCCATTATACTATGTATTTTTATAGATAATTCTCTATACGGTTTTACTGTCTATAAATTTTGTTTTGCATTTTACCTTGAAATTTGGGGTCCAGCTTGAATTAATTGCTATGAAAGTATGCCAGGATTGTGTATTTTTTTTTTTTGCACAGAAGTGTTCAGTTTTTCTAGCCACCTTTTTATTTATTTTTTATTTCCACTCATACAAACTTAACAGGTACACTGGTCCCCTCCCTCCCTCCAACCTCCCACTGCCCTATGCCACCCTCCCCATCCCCCAGTGCCTCCCCCTCCCCTCCCTGGAGCATCCTTTAATGTGCATGCCAGACTCTCCTCTGGGTCCTCCTCTCTGATGAGGTGCAAGGACCCAGTGTCTAGCCACCTTTTTTAAAAAAACTATAATTTTGTTCCATCATATTGTATTTACTTTGTAGTTTTGAAGAGTAATTGAGTATATTCCACTTCCTCCCATCCAGCATTAACCTCTAATAGTCTCTCAGGAAGTTGTACCGCCTTTTGAAACCTTTCCCCTTCCATGGTGAAATGTTGGTAGGCCAAATCCTGTGTAGGTCTTGTGGAAGTACACATAGCTGCAGTGAGTTCATTCAATAGCCCTGTATGTCCAGAAGATACTGTCTGACTATCCACCTGCCACCCTTCAGGCTTTTGCCTTCTTCCTGACCCTTCCCCACCTATGTTCTCTAAGCCCTAAGTGGTTGAGATGTCCCGTTTAGGGTCAAGCTGTCCACAATCACTTATTCTCTGTACTGTTGTCAGTTGTGATTCTGTGGATTAAGAAAGCTTCTAGGCTGAGTGCTGTGAACTCCTCTAATCTATGGGTGAAATGACAAATGTCTAAATGGGAGTTAATACTAAGTCATTATAGCTAAACCTAAGTAGTTTGCTACCTGCTAGGGCCTATGCCATCCCCTTGGTCTTGGCCTGGTTTACAGTACCAGGAATGTGTTCCCTGCTGATTGCTTTTCTCCCCAGCATCTTGAGTAGTGCTTTCTGGTACTATGAAAGCCGGTCAGAAGGAAGCTTCCAGATCAGTTCCAATATGTTTTTTTTTTTATGTCCTGTGATCAACATGTGTAGTGTCTTCAACAATAGGGGTTTGCTGTCAGTTTCTGGAGGGCAACCAACAGCAAAAAGTCTATACTGTTGGGGGTGGGGAGGTGTTATATACCTCCTAATGAGCTTTTCGTCAGGTACTGTTCTGAGAATGTTGTTTAATTGTCTATGGCTTGTGATAGGAACCTCACAGGTCTCTCTCTCTCTCTCTCTCTCTCTCTTTTATTTATCTTCTGACAGTTTCATATGTTTACAGTGATGTTTGTCATATTCTTGCTTATATTACCTTGGGTTATCCCCCATCCTTCTACCACTGAACCTTTCCTTCTTCACAACAAATTTCCCTTCTTACTTTTATGCTTTTTGGTGTGTCTGTGAAACCCACTGAGTTTAATAACGGTTGCTTTCTTTAGCATGTGACTGCCACTTGCTGCAATATAGTGATGTATCAGTAGCAACACAGCCATGGTAATATCTTGTTGAAAAAGAATCTCAATAGAACCAAAACATC
The DNA here is from genome assembly GCA_023101885.1 of Typhlomys cinereus. Taxonomy (NCBI): domain Eukaryota; kingdom Metazoa; phylum Chordata; class Mammalia; order Rodentia; family Platacanthomyidae; genus Typhlomys; species Typhlomys cinereus. The sequence goes on along the minus strand of JALPQD010000236.1, from coordinate 2,975,642 downwards.
TGACAAAGCCACTCTGACAGTGACAGGCCACGGCAAAAGCAGGAGTACACTGTAATCAAATTTTAACAAAGATTTAACAGGAACCTTGTCCAAATCACAGAAATGGCTAAATACTGCCCTCTCCTAGCTGATGTGAGTAACTGCTGCTGCTTTTCTATTTCATTGAAGCATAATTTAGCTATAACTTGAATTTACGTCTCAGTCTTTTTTATAGATAAAATGTGTTACGGTATTCAATCAGAACTGGTCCCATTTGTTGAAAGAGTCCAATCTAGATCAAATGCTCATTTTCTTAAACCTTTCCCAAATCCCAGAACACAAAACTTTCAATCAGGCTTTTCTTAAAATGTCCACAGTTCAGTGTGTATTATGCATTGCTACAGCCATGGGGGGAGGGGAGAGAGAGAGAGAGAGAGAGAGAGAGAGAGAGAGGGGAGAGAGAGGAGAGAGAAGAGAGAAGAAAAAGGGAAATAAAGGAGAGAAGAGAATAGGGAGAAGTGAGGGGAGAGAAGAAGGTACAGGAGAGAAGAAGGGGAGGAGAGAGGGAAAGAAAAGGGAAAGTGGGAAACAGAGAAGAGAGAGGAAGCACCTTGGTTGAACTGAAGAACAGTGAAGTCTCATCAATTAAAAGAGCCATATTCACCATATCTGATAAATATCATTACAGCCATCTAAAGTTTGCCTTTGTCTTGCCATAAAAAGAAAAAGAGAAAGCTAGAAATTAATTATCTGAATGAAAATGGTGAGGAGATAGATAGTTCACCTACTTTAAAGGTAACGTTAGTTTACTGTCTGATTATGTGCTAATTACTTAACCTTATCTAGTCATTAACAAAGGTCAGGAAAATACTTACTTAGCAACATCCTATTAAGCATTATTTGATTACTGTTTTACCTGAAAATAATTTGTTTTAAAAGAGCTTGTAAATAAAACTCCTTACTGCATTTGGAGGGGCTTTTCCTACTAATTCTTCAGAAACAAGACACCATTGCAAGCTACTAGGGCTTGCAGTTGATTTTTGGCTTAGAGGTATGACTAAGGAAAACAAGAAACAGACAATCTCAGTGCACTAGCCTCAGCACTCTGAAAGAAGACCATGTGCGAAGACCTTGGAATTTCTAAGAAGGGTCATAGCTTAGCCTGGGGGAGTCAGAGAAAATACCCCAGAGGATAATGCAAGGCTACATTATGAAAGACAAATGAGAATAAGCAAACTGAAGTCTGGACTGGGCTGAGCTAATGTCAGTGAGGTATCTAGAACAGCTGGATAGGGTAGCAAGATCTGTATATGTGGCAGGAAGTGGTTATTTCAAGTTACTAGGTATTTCCCCGGCTTCAAGAGTCTGACAGTAAGAGACAGAAGCATAGCAGTAGGCGGAGGCCTGCTCATGAAAAGCTAAAGATGGCATTCTTTATCCCGAAGGGTTAGGTGCCATGTAACATTCCCAGAGTGTGCCTTAAAGTACCACACAAACCCCACTATATCATGGTGTGTTATTCTTTTTATATAATGCTGAATTCTATTTGTTAGTATATTATCAAGAATTTTCGAGTCTATATTCATAAAGGATTTGGATCTGTGGTTTTCTTGATTGGTTGATATTTAGAATATTCTATTTTGGGTGATTCTAATCAGTGTGATTGATAAAGTCCTAAAAAATGAGTTGAGAATTTTCCCAGTCTTTTCAATTTTATGAAATAAATTGGGGAGACCTAATATTTTCTTCTTTAAATGTTTTGGTTGACACAGCTGAAACCTTAGGGATTAGTGAAGGGAAATGCCCCCATCAGTGGGATGGCCCAAGGAGGGACAACTTGGTATGCTACAGAGGCCTGATCACCCACAAGAATAGACAAGCCTGAGGGAACCCTGGGGTTCATAGAAGTGGCCAGGCAGGAGGGTGGGAGGGAATGGAATGGACTGATAAGGGCAAGGGAAGAGGTGGGAAGGAGGGGGGATGGGGGGAAGCATAAACAAATATATACACATACATACATACATACATACATACATACATACATAAAAAATAAATGTTTTGGTTGATTCGTTAGTGAAGACATTTGGGCCTGGAATTTTCTGTATGGAATGTTTTAAATTTCTAAATTAATTCCTTTAATAGTAACAATAACAGCACAGCAAACAGAAAAATAGGGAAAATTTAAAGATCATGAGACAGAAAAGAACATTTTGCATCCTGGAGCTGATTGACATCTCTCACTTGTTTTGAGAGTCAAGAGTTTCGAATTGCCAAGACAGTCTTCCGAAAGAACCATTTTTTGAGAAACAGTTCACGCGAGGGAATAAAAACAAAGTCATGCTTAAAGTCAAAAAACACATTTTAAAACCTGGTGACCTTTGATGTTTTAATCTGATCAACACTCCTTTCTCATCCAAAAACCTGTACAATGCACTTCATAAAGCACCTTATAATCTCACTTCTAAAGGAATCTATTTAGATAAGAGAAAAATAAACCAGCTCATTTTTTTCTTAGTTTTTAAACTTTAATTTCCTGACTCCTAGTTGTAAATTACATTCTGAGCAATCCAGGGTGATTCCCAGTGTCACCCTTGGGCCTCACACATTCACGTGCCCTCTTGTACACACACACACACACACACACACACACGCACAATTGAATAAAAAAATTTTTTTAAAAGTTATGTTGTTCTAAGGATGTAATTTGTGTGTGTGTGTGTGTGTGTGTGTGTGTGTGTGTGTGTGTGTGTGTAGAACCACGGGCGAATTCGGGAACCACCATGGACGCCTTCACCTCCTCCTTGTTTACTCTGCCCCGGGATTCACAGGCTCCGCCCCACCAGGACCAGAAACGCAGGCCGCCCCCGCTTCCGCCCGGCGTCTATATGTGGGGTCTAGGATCCGAACTCAGGACCTTCCGCCAGCAAGGCAGAGGCTTAACCCCTGAGCCACCTCTCCAGCCCCAGAACAACATAACTTTTTTTTTTATTTCCACTACTACAAACTTCACAGGTAAACCGGTCCCTTCCCTCCCTCCACCCCCCCACCCCCTTGTCCCCCCTCCCCTCCCCCTTCCCTTCCCATCCCCCAGTGCCTCCCCCTCCCATCCCCGGAGTATCCTTTAATGAGCATGCCAAACTCTCCTCTGGGTCCTCCTCTCCGATGAGGTGCAAGGACCCAGTGGCATTTCCCAGAACCGTTTCCTGTGTTCCCTTCTTTAAAAAATATGGAACGCTTCACGAATTTGCGTGTCATCCTTGCGCAGGGGCCATGCTAATCTTCTCTGTATGGGTCCAATTTTAGTGTATGTGCTGCCGAAGTGAGCACAGAACAACATAACTTTTAAAGACACAAAATCGCATACATAGCTATTGTTAAGACATTTAAGCCTGTACCTTTTTTCATGCCCACACCATATTCTGTCCTCTTGAATGGTTACTCTAATTTGTAATAGACACAAACTTTACTTCATACTGACTTACCTCAAAATTGTTTTCTGTGGCAGGGGTCATGGCCCAGGCTAACCTTGAGTATAGGACTCTGGAGAGAACTCAGACTCCGGTAGCAATAGGACTATTCAGATCAGATCACCTAATTCATTTCTTAAGTACTTTATCATTTTGTAGTTTTCAAGTAATTGGTCCATTTCATTTAAATGGTCAAATTTATGAGTAGCACTGTTGGAACTATGCCCGTTTGTTCCTTTGGTATGTGCCTTGTCTGTACAGCTACAGTCTGTTTACTTTCTCTTTTGTTTTTCTTCCTTCTTATGAGGGGTTTGTAATTTTCACTGATGTTTTTAAAGACTTGTCTATTTCATAGCTTTCTTCCTATTATTTTTCTATTTTCAATTTCATTGATACCTATTCTTTATCATTTCCCTTTTTCTATTTGGTTTGGGGTTGCCTTACTCTTCTTGTTGGTTTTTTATCATTTAAAAAAATTTTTGACGTTTTCATATATGAACAGAATGAGTATATGTTCTTGCCCTCCCATCTTTTTCCACCCTTCTTTCCCCCCTCCCTTCAAGTCATCTCACTCTTACATCTCTCTGCCAGTGTGGAGCACAGGCCTCTTGTTGGAGTGCCTGTATTGGCAGGAGTCTAGGCATCTTTGGTAGTGCCAGTGACCCTTCGGTGGACAGACTTATGAGTGGGGAGGCGCCCCTTCTCTTGTGCAGCACCTACCCCAGTGATTGTCTTATTGAGATCCTTATTTGTCCACAGGGGAATGTTAATTTGTCAAACTGTGAGGATCTGGGAGAAGCAGGTCTCATTCCAGTGAGCTCCTGGGGGAACAGCAGCCCTCTTGAGACTGGAGTGTCATGACAGACAGTATACCTCTCCACCTTTAGGCTCTTTCATTCTCACCGCCACTTTTCCCACTAGGTTTCCTGAGCCTTGAGATGGGGAGAGATTTGCATGGCCTGATTAGGGCTTAGCATTCCATATATTCCGCACTCTAGGCAGTTGTGGTTCTCTGCATTTCTAATCTTTCACTGCAACAGGATACATGTTGGTTGATGTTGGTTGAGTGCTGAGAGCTTTTTTTTTTTTTTGACTTTTTTTAAATTTCTACTCATACAACTTTAACAGGTACACCGGTCCCCTTCCTCCCTCCAACCTCCCATCGCCCTATGCTCCCCTCCCCTCCCCCTCCCTCCTTATCCCCCAGTGCCTCCCCCTCCCATCCCCGGAGCATCCTTTAATGTGCATGCCAGACTGAGAGCTTTTCTTATCCATGGTTATAATAAGTGTTTAGATGGTAGTTTAGCATCAAGAATTTATACTTAACACTAAAACTCTGTTTCTATCTGGTGTCTATTTTCTCCACTCCCACTGTTATTTGGACAGGTTTATATTACCATTCATCCATTTACCAGGCATGTGTGCTCTGACAATAAGGGGGACTTAGAACCCGTTTGGGGAGTAATTGGTTACCCAAAGGTATTGCTCCACTGGATTCTTCTTATCAGAGTAGTTAGTTGTTGCCACTTCCAGCATTCATAGCTAGGTGGAGCCACTGATCCCTCCCCTGCAAACCCCTTACTATATCTTATCTGCTTTCTTTCCTCCCCTTCAAAACTTTCCTTCCATAACTGCCTTATTCATCTATTTGCCTTTTTTTTTGTTTCCACTTTTTTAAGTTCTTCTTCTGCCCCCTGATTTATTTTCTTTTGTAGCTTTGGGGTGTTATAGAATTTTCCATTTGAGTATACTGTTCTGAGGGTTTGATGTCAGCATCCACTTATAAGAGAGATTATGTAGCATCTGTTTTTCTGTGTCTGGGATTCCTCACTGTTGCAGTTCGCCTGCAGGGTTTTTGACAACTCACCATCAAATGGCTTAAGGAAATAAGGGGTTTATTTTCTTTTATGATTACTGGTTACAGTTCTCAGTCCAGCTTGACGGGAGAGCACGCACCAACACCAGGGCTGAGGGAACTGGTCACACCATCTTACACAACAGCTGAGAGAGGAGCGATCCTTACTTGCCAGACCAGCACGTCTGGCCAAGTGTACAAAAGGATGCCCAATTCCTCAACCAGCTCTCAGTATTTTATTCATCTGTTCAGGGCTTAGTCCCGCCCACCATAGGCTGGGCCTTCCCCATCAGTTAGACAATCTCCTGCAGGTTTGCTCTGGGCTTAACCTAACCACTAATTCTCCACAAATGTGCCTAGAGCTCAAATCCTCAACAGTCAAGTTAACACCTGTGCCTAACTATGACACCTCACTGAGTATAATTTCTTGTAATTTCATCCATTTACCAGCATATTACCAGCTGAGTAGTATTCCATTGTGTATATGTACCAAATTTTCATTATCCGTTTGTCTACTGCTGGACACCTAGACTGATTCCATTTCTTTGCTATTGTTAATAGAGCTGCAATGAACATGGCTATACACATCTCTATAGTCAGATGTAGCTTTCTTAGGGAATATTCCCAGGAGCACAGCTGTGTCACAAGGTATTTCGATTTTTAACTTTTTTAGGTACTCCTATACTGAACCTCCAAAGGGGATGTATAAGTTTGCGCTCCCACTAGCAATGTGTGAGGGTTCTACTCTCCCCACATCCTCTACAGCATTTGTTGTTGTTTGTATTTGGATCTTAGCCATTCTGACCTGGGTGAGACGATATCTCAGGGTGGTTTAATTTGCATTTCCCTAATGGCTAGGAAGGTAGAACATTTCTTAGGTTATTTGTTCGATTTTTAATTTTTTTCCCATGAAAAGTTTCTCTTTAGTCCTGAGGACCATTTTTAGTTGGATTATTTACTTCTTTGGTATTTGATATTTTGAGTTCTTTGTATACTCTGAATATTAGACCTCTATCAGATATGTAACTAGCAAAGATTTTTCTTACATTTTGTCAATTGCATTTTTGTAATTTTTTGAAGTGGAAATTTACATCATTGATTTGAAGACTTTCTCTTCTTATATAAGAATTTAACACTGGACTGGAAAGATGGAAAGTCATGAATTCAGATCCCAGGTCCCACATAAAAATGCCAGGTGGAAATAGCAGCGGCCTGCACTTTTGTCCCTAGTAGATGGAAGCTGGGAAATCCCAGAGCCAAGCAAAAAGGAGGTAGAAGCAACCCAGGATGATTCCCAAAGTCACCCTTGGTCGTCCACAAGGACACACAGTGCCCTCTGATAAACACACACACACACACACACACACACACACACACACACACACGCATGCATGCATGCAAATAAAAATAAATAATTTTAAAAAGAATTTAAAACTTTATACTTCTATCTTTGGCACAGCTTTAACTGAAGTCCACAAATTTGGGGCTATTGCATTTTCATTTCCATTTAAAACATCTCCCACTGCCTTTAGAATCTTTCTCTTTGTCATGTGGCTTAGTTTTTCCTTATCTTTACATTACTGATTTCTAGCTTGATTCCCATCAGAAAGAACACGCTATGATTTCAAGTCTTTCAGATTTGTTGACACTTGTTTTGTTGCTCGGTATATGGTCACTCTAAGTGAATGTTCCAGGTGCACTTGAAAGGAGTGAGCCTTTGTAGTAGGTAGAATGTCCTCTGAATGCCAGTTAGATCTGCTTGGTTGATGATGCTATAACTCTTGCTGTTTTTTGTCTGATGTGCATATTTTTTGAACTTTATTTATTCACTCATGCGTGCATGTATGTCAGAGGGCACTGTGTGTTCTTATGGAGGACCAAGGGTGACTTTGGGAATCATCTTGGATTGCTTCTACCTCCTTTTAGCTTTGCTCTGGGATTTCCCAGGCTCCATCCACCAGGGCCGAAGTGCAGGCCGCCACAGTTTCCTCCTGACATTTTTACATGGGACTTGGGATCCTAACTCAGGACCTTTTTTTGCAAGGTAGAGTCTTAAACCCTGAGCCATCTCTCCAGCACATGTATATATTTTTAATCAGAGTTGGGACAGTGAGGAACAGCCTTTAGAGAGCCTCTGTTTTAGGCACTGTCACAGTTACTCTGCAAGTTGCTGATAAATTCACAACAAATGGGCTTATACGAAGAATGAATTTTATTCAGGTTTATTGATTCTCTGATTACAGTTGTTAGTCCAGGTCAACAGGAGAACTCACACCAACACCAGGGACCAAGGGAACCAGCCATGCCATATCACAGGACTGGTGAGAGAGGAGAAAATCTCATCTGCTAGACTGTGAGTCTATTCAAGTATACCAAAATATGCCAAGCTACTGAACTAACTCCCTCCATCTTACCCACTTGCCCAGAGAAAAGTCCCACCCACCACGGATTGGGTCTTTCCTCGTCAATGACAATCTCCTGCAGGCTTGTTCAGGGCTTAACTCAACTACTAATTCTTTACAAATGTACCCAGAACTTGAGTCTTCAGTTGTCAAGTTGATGCCTGTAGCTAATTACCACAGGCATTGAGTAGAAGATAAGGACATCTGATTTAAGGGACATCAGGAAGAAAAGTTCTTCCTAACCCCAAATCTCTCTCACACATAGACACAGAACTTAAAGGAAGGAAACTCTTGATGTTCCTTTACTAGCAGTGATCTAAGTATTTGCTCTGGATTGTTCCTTCCCCACCATTTATGGTCTTAAGCATTTGAGCACAGCCTCCTTGGAACATGTAGCCATGAAGACACTTTATCTGAGAAACAGCATCTTTTATTCCCTGGGGGAAGCATTAGCTGGTTTCCTCCTGGCATTTGCTTTGTGAGCACCAAGATCAAAAAGCACATTGCCTTTTCTTCCTAGCCACACTTGTGCAGAGGCCCCCTGTGTCCTCAACCCCCTCCTCTATCTGAAGTGTTCCTTGTAAAATCAGCTGGGTATGAAGAGGTGAGGAATTGTGAGGGGACGCATGGAGAACACCAGTTTCCATGGGCCAGATCTCCCCCACTGCTCCTCTGTCTGCCCTCCTCTTAATAGGCAGCTGAAGCACTCTTAAGTGAGCTGGGAAGAGGATAGAAATGGAAAGCAGACAAAGACACTGCTTTTTAATCATCCATGGGGCCCAGACACTTGAAAATTAGTAGAATGATTTTTGGGGCCTTCTTTCCAGAAAAAGGGAGACCCTTAGGATATACCCACAGTTATGACTTCAGTTTTTGAAGTGTCTGTAAGTTCCGCAGGAGAAGTCCTTCTATTCATTTTAAGATCCGTATTAAAAGTAACAACCTACCCAAGCCTACCTTCCTTCCTTCCTTCCTTCCTTCCTTCCTTCCTTCCTTCCTTCCTTCCTTCCTTCCTTCCTTCCTTCCTTCCTTCCTTCTTTCCTTCCTTCCTTCCTTCCTTCCTTCCTCCTTTCCTTCCTTCCTTTCCTTATCCCTCCGTTCTCTCTCATTCTCTCTCTCTCTCTCTCTCTCTCTCTCTCTCTCTCTCTCTCTCTCTCTCTCTCCATCTTTCTATCGTGGCCTTCTAAGTACTGGATTACCACCATACCTGGCTCTATCTTCTTGAGTTTCTTATCGCTGTACTCAAATTCAAAAGACAATAGTCAGGTAATAAGGTCATAGCACTAGCTCTATTACTATGTACTAAGCCCTTGAGCACCACTGAGTGTCACACCTTTATATCCCTTGGAATACTTTGGATGTCATTGATTTGTACTTCCAGTCCTAGCAATTTAGGATACTTGGGGACTTTAAAGTCATTGATTTTCTAGGTACTATCAGATTTAGAAATATATGTGATGACTAAGGTATTTTGTGTAACTTCATGCTTATGAAAATAATATATAGGGAATAAATTGAAAGGATGAGAGAATGCTACAGCAAAGTATTTGACTTGGCCCTCCTGCTTCATCTCATCTGACATCCTGGTTGTGTGTGTGTGTGTGTGTGTGTGTGTGTGTGTGTGTGTGTGTGCACACGCACAGGCCAGAGTGTCAGACTTCTGGGGTCTGAGACTTCAGGACATAAGCACACTGAAATAACACAGACTGGGATTTTCAGGACAAAGGTGGCCAAGGGTTGCAAGCCCAAAGCCCTGAGCTTTAATGTAACACAGTTTTTATAGAATTCTAGTCAATTAAGCAGCAGAAAGAAGAGGGTAAACTTGAACATCAAACAGAACAGCATAAAGATAACTTCATGGGAGCAAAACAACACACAGCTGCAGACAATAAAGGGTATAGCTAAACTATCACTATTCTCAACTATATTTTTGAACAGCAGATTATGAGGCTCAAACATGCTGAATGTGTTGGTGTTAGGCAAGTCTGAGCTTATCAGGAACCTGGCTGGGAACCTGTTTGGAATTCATTTGCACTAGATGCTCTGCTAGGAAGTTCGTGACCAGACTTAACCTTCTCTGTGCTCCTTGTGGGTTACTTTTAACCTGTTTTCTTCAGGTATTCTCAGCAGACCAAGTTTTACATGGGAATAGCTTGCCAGTCACTTACTCCGAAGAGCATCCTTTGCTGTTTTCCTCCACACTAGAGAACAATATCAAGGGTTGTTTCTCAGATGCAATTCACCTTTTTTTGTTTTTCATTTCGTGTGTGTGTGTGTGTGTGCGCGCGCGCACACGCACGCACCCTGAATATATATGCAGATGTGTGAGTGTGCATATAGAGGCCTAAGATTGATACTGGGAATCATCTTTGATCTCTCTTTTGAGACTGGCTCTCTAATTAAACCCAGAGCTCACCCGAAGGGATAGTTTGGCTCCATCTTCTTCTGAAGATTTTCAGGCTCTACCTTTCAGGCCTGGAATTACAAGTGAGCCACTATACCCATCCAGAATTTATGCATAGGATCTGGGGATTTACAGTCTGCTCCTTTTACTGTGCAGCAAGTGCTTTAACTACTACTGAGCCATCTCCCCAGCTACCACCTTGTTTTTCTGAGATGACCTGGAGTTCATCAAGTAGATCACCCTAGCTAGCCAGTTAACCCCAGGAATTTACCTGTCTCCACTACCCCAGTGCAGATTACAAACAAATGGCACCACACTTGGCTTTCTTTTTTTTATTTTAATACATTTTTTATTATTATTTCAGCTCATACAAACTTAATAGGTACACCAGTTCCCTCCCTCCCTCCTCCTCCCCCCCCTCGAACCCCCTGCTCTCCCTCGCCTCACCCCTCCTGCCCCATCCCCCCGTGCCTCCTGCCCCAATTCCCAGAGTCCTTTCTTATGTATGCCTGACTCTCCTCTGGGCCTCCTCTCCAATGACATACAAGGACCCACTGGCATTTCCCTGAACCCTTTCCAGTGTTCCCCTTAAGCATAGGAACACTACTGTGGCTGTCAATCCCTTGCCTCCAAGGATCTTGGTGCCTTTAGCAGATGCTAGACTTTGTGAGGTCAACAGTGTGTTGGACATTGCGCCAGGCAAGCAATGTCCAATTATGATTGCTTCGGCCCTAACTTGTGTGGAGTATCTTGCAAATCATTGCTCCTCCCATCCTTTTGCTCTTACACTCTTACCGCCCCCTCTTCCGCAAATGTCCCTCAGCTTCAGGATGGGGAGAGTTTAGTCTGGCCTAGTTCTAGGTGGTTGGTATAGAGTCTCTGAAGTTCTGGATAGTGATTCGTTGATTTTCTTTGCAGTTTTGTTGCTCCTGCAATGCCCTTCACTCCATCATGATGGGCACTGTATGTCACCCCCTGGCCAGAGACAGAAAGCTGTTAAACTGGAGTCTTATTATAAGAGCACATTCAAGGGTAGATGTAAAACTTATACCCAAAAGTGGAATCGCAGGGTCATATGGCATTTCGCAATGGGAGGGGTCAATCACCCATTTGCAAAATGGTTACTTTTTAATCTGCCGGACTATATGCCCTCCCCTTCTGGTGAATTCATACCCCCTTAGTTGTAAATGATCAGGAACGAATTGTGAACTTAACTAGGTGTCACATTTACTTTCTTGCAGTCCTTGATGGAGGCCTATTTTCTCTACTGTAACATGGCCACTTCTCTCCTTGTTTCTGGTGTGGCCCTCCAGCCCCATCCCTCCTGTTCATAATCCTGGCAATTACTGTAGGTAATACATAGATTTACCTATGAGTGTCTCAAGATGGGCTGGGTGGATTTGGGATTAGGAGCCACCTATTAGGGAGTACATACGGGGCTTAATTTTCTGGGTTTGGGATACTTCACTTAATATAATTGTTTCTAATGACATCCATTTCCCGGCAAATTCCAGTAGTTCATCATTTTTGATGGCTGAGTAGTACTCCATTGTATAGATGTACCACAGTTTCCTTATCCACTCGTCAACTGTTGGACATTTGGGCTGATTCCATGACTTTGCTATTGTAAACAGTGCTGCTATGAACATGGTCGTGCTTGTGCTATTGAGGCGAACCTCTGCTGTATGGGGGGTTATACCCAAAAGTGGAATTGCAGGGTCATATGGCATTTCAATCTTTAATTTCTTTAAGAATCTCCAGACGGCTCGCCAGAGTGGCTGTATGAGCCGGCACTCCCACCAGCAATGTAGGAGAGTTCCCCTCTCTCCACATCCTCTCCAGCATTTGTTGTTTGTATTGTGGATTTTTGCCATCCTGACCAGGGTGAGATGATATCTCAGGGAAGTTTTGATTTGCATTTCCCTGATGGCTAAAGAAGTGGAGCATTTTTTAAGATATTTGTTAGACATTTTAATTTCATCCCTAGTAAAATTTCTTTTAAGTTCCAGGGCCCATTTTTTAATTGGGCCATTGGTTTCCTTGATGTTTAGTTTTCTAAGTTCTCTGTGCACTCTGGACAGTAGAGCTCTATCAGATATATGGTTAGTGAAGATTTTCTCCCATTCTGTGGGTTGCCTTTTTTATTAATACATTTTTATTATTATTTCAGCTCATACAAACTTAATAGGTACACCAGTTCCCTCTCTCCCTCCTCCTCCCCCCATAACCCCTGCTCCCCCTCCCCACCCCTCCCTCCCCATCCCCCACTGCCTCCCACGCCAATTCCCAGAGAGTCCTTTCTTGTGCATGCCTGATTTTCCTCTGGGCCCTCCTCTCCGATGACGTACAAGGACCCAGTGGCCTTTCCCCGAACCCTTTCCCGTGTTCCCCTTAGGTACAGGAACACGGCTGTGGCTGCCAATCCTTTGCCTCCAAGGATCTTGGTGCCTATAGCAGATGCTAGACTTTGTGAGGTCAACAGTGTGTTGGACAATGCACAGGGCATGTGTCATAGTTAGGCACAGTTGTCAACTTGATTCTTGAGGGTTTGAGCTCTGAGCACAGTTGTAGAGAGTTGATGGTTGAGTTAAGCCCAGAGCAAACCTGAAGGAAATTGTCTAGCTGCTGGGGAAAACCCAGCCCATGGTGGGTGGGATTAGGCCCTGGATAAATCACAGAGAGCTGGTTGAGAGAGTTGGCATCCTTCTGTATACTTGGCCAGACATGCTGGTCTGGCAAGTAAGGATTGTCCATCTCTCAGCCGTTATGGAATTTGGTACCCAGGAAGTGGGGTGTTGCTGATAAATCTGACTATGTGGATTTTGTGGCTGGACAAAGTTGGAAATTCTTGAAAATTTTCACTTTGTGGATTTACAAATACCGTTCTTCAGCGTTTAGTGGGCCAATTGCTGAGAGAGAATGTTCGGGCCCAATTTGTGATGAGGGGAACAAGGACTTTGGTAAAGCTGAATTTAAAGACGATGGACTGGTTTGCTTGACAGAGGAGAGCTATGTTGACAGCCATAAAGGTTTGGATGTGCAAAGGGCAGGCAGCAGAATATCTGCTGCAGTTGGATAAATGAGTATCAGTGAAGGAAAACCTAGTGACTTGCACTGGGATGGTGGAAAACGTGAAAACCACCGTATGGCAAGTTCGTGGTTTGGAAACTCAAATTCCTTCAGGGGCCGAAAGCCCAAGTTAAAGCTGTTTCTTGCCCTTTGTAAGTTTGGCTGCCTAGAAGAGAGGCTTTTCCAGCATCAGCATGTTAAAGTTGGTGCAGCTGTAGCTCCAGTGGACTAAGCTACGTTTCAACCTTTCTTCGGAATCTGTCAGCGTCCCTCAGGTGATACTGGTTTTCATGTACTACTGAAGGGTTCATGGAGAGCAGCAAAAGCTTGGCACCAAGTGGCAGGTGTAGAGTTCCTGCAAGAGATGGTGAAGCTTAAAGCTGCAGAGGAGAACCCAGAATTGTGTTTGAGATGCGAGAACTTTGGGACTGCTGCTGAGGACAACTGGGAGTGGAGATTCAGCCAGGTTCAGAGGAACTCTGCTCTTACAACATTAAGCTGCAAACAGGGACTGGGAATGCCTCAAATCTTTGAGCCGCCTTGACTACGTGATGAGCAGCAGAAGATGGACACTGAAGTACAGGATGCGGTGATTTGCTGGACTTTGATCTTTTTAATGTTTTCTTATTGTTTTAAGATCCTTCTGTTTTAATGTTTTAAAATATTGGAACTGAAGTTTTAATGAGAGAACATTTTAAATTTGTCCATGGAATGTATTTATATATTAACATCTGTGGGGACAAGGAAAGGTTACAGTTCAAAAGTGCTATTGTTTTTGTGTCAAGTTGACAAGGGGTGGAGTGTCATAGTTAGGCACAGTTGTCAACTTGATTCTTGAGGGTTTGAGCTCTGAGCACAGTTGTAGAGAGTTGATGGTTGAGTTAAGCCCAGAGCAAACCTGAAGGAAATTGTCTAGCTGCTGGGGAAGACCCAGCCCTTGGTGGGTGGGATTAGGCCCTGGATAAATCACAGAGAGCTGGTTGAGAGAGCTGGCATCCTTCTGTATACTTGGCCAGACATGCTGGTCTGGCAAGTAAGGATTGTCCATCTCTCAGCCGTTATGGTGGCCAGTTCCTTCGGCCCTGGTGTTGGTGTGTGCTCTCCCATCAAGCTGGACTATGAACTGTAACCGGACTATCGTAAGAAAGTAAACTCCTTGTTCCCTTAAGCTGTGTTCTGGTCATGTATCAGCAACTATGCAGGCAGACTGCAACAGCATGCAAAGTCCAATTATGATTGCTTCAGCCCTAACTAGTATGGAGTATCTTACATATCATTGCTCCTCCCATCCTTTTGCTCTTACACTCTTACCGCCCCCTCTTCCGCAAATTTCCCTGAGCTTCAGGATGGGGAGAGATTAGGCTGGCCTAGTTCTAGGTGGTTGATATAGAGTCTCTGAAGTTCTGGATTGTGGTTTGTTGATTTTCTTTTGCAGTTTTGCTGCTCCTGCAATGCCCTTCACTCCATCCTGGTGGGCATTGTATGGCCAGAGACAAAAAGCTGTTAACCTACAGTCTTGTGATAAAAGCACATTCAAAGGTAGATGTAATAAAAGTGGGAAACCACAGTGAGGGAGGGGTCTATCACCCATTTGCAAAATGGTTACTTTTTATCTGCCAGACTATTGCCCTCCTCTTCTGGTGAGATCATACCCCCTCAGTAGTAAATGATCAGGAACAAATGTCTGAACTTAATCAGATGTCTCATTACTTATTTGGGTCCTTGATGGAGACCTATTTTCTCTGCTGTAACATGGTCCCTTCTCTCCTTGTTTCTGGTGTGGGCCTCCTACCCCATCCCTCCTGTTCATAATCCTGGCAATTACTGTCTCTAGGTGGGCTGGGTGGGTTTGGTATTAGGAGCTACCTATTAGCGAGTACATACGGCGTTTAATTTTCTGGGTCTGGGATACTTCACTTAATATAATTGTTTCTAATGACATCCATTTCCCGGCAAATTCCAGTAGTTCATCATTTTTGATGGCTGAGTAGTATTCCATTGTATAGATGTACCACAGTTTCCTTATCCACTCGTCAACTGTTGGACATTTAGGTTGATTCCATGTCTTTGCTATTGTAAACAGTGCTGCTATGAACATGGTCACACTTGTGCTATCGAGGCGAACCTCTGCTGCATGGGGGGTTATTCCCAAAAGTGGAATAGCAGGGTCATATGGCATTTCAATCGTTAATTTTTTTAAGAATCTCCAGACGGCTTGCCAGAGTGGCTGTATGAGCCTGCATTCCCACCAGCAATGTAGGAGAGTTCCCCTCTCTCCACATCCTCTCCAACATTTGTTGTTGTTTGTATTGTGGATTTTTGCCATCCTGACCGGGGCGAGATGATATCTCAGGGAAGTTTTGATTTGCATTTCCCTGAAGGCTAAAGAAGTGGAGTATTTTTTCAGATATTTGTTAGACATTTTAATTTCATCCCTGGTAAAAATTTCTTTTAAGTTCCAGGGCCCTTTCTCAATTGGGCCATTGGTTTCCTTGGTGTTTAGTTTTCTAAGTTCTTTGTGCACTCTGGACAGCAGAGTTCTATCAGATGTGTGGTTAGTGAAGATTTTATCCCATCCTGTGGGTTGCCTTTGAGCTCGAGTGACAATCTCTTTATCTGAACAGAAGCTCTTTAATTTCACAAGATCCCAACTGTTGAGAGTTGGTAGCAGTGACTGTGCCATTGGATGTCTGTTTAGGAAATGTTGGCCCAGCCCAATCAGCTCAAGGGAGTTCCCTATCCGTTCTGTTATGATTTTTATAGTCTCTGGCCTGATATCAAGGTCCTTGATCCATTTGGAATTAAGTCTTGTACATGGTGACAAGTACGGGTCCAGCTTTAATCTTCTGCATGTGGAGATCCAGTTTTGCCAGCACCATTTGTTGAAGATGCTATTCTTTTTCCATTGGATTCTTTGGGCCCCTTTGTCAAAGACCAAATGGCTGTAATTTTGTGGGCTTATATCTGGGTCTTCAACCCTTATCCATTGATCTGTGTGTCTATTTTGGAGCCAGTACCAGGCTGTTTTTATAACTATGGATTTCTAGTATAGACTAAGGTTCGGTATGGTAATACCTCCAGCAGTGTTTTTGTTACTCAGGATTGTCTTTGCTATACTGGGTCTTTTGTGCCTCCATATGAATTTTGAGATTGTTTGGTCAACTTCTTTAAAGAATTGCTTTGGGATTTTAATTGGTATAGCATTGAATTTGTACATTGCCTTCAGTAGGATGGTCATTTTTACTATGTTGATTCTGCCAATCCAGGAACATGGGAGGTCTTTCCATCTTCTGGTGTCTTCTGCAATTTCTTCCTTTAGGGTCTTCAAGTTTTCATTGTAAAGGTCTTTCACCTCCCTGGTTAGGTTTATACCAAGGTATTTCATTTTTTTAGGGGCTACAGTAAATGGGATTGTTTCCCTCAAGGCTTTTTCACTTCTTTCATTCTGGGCATATAGGAAGGCCTCTGATTTTTGCACATTTATTTTGTATCCTGCCACCCTGCTGAACTTCTCAATTAGTTCCAGGAGCTTCGTGGTGGAATTTTTGGGATCACTCAGGTATAAGATCATGTCATCTGCAAATAGGGATAGCTTGACTTCTTCCTTGCCGATTTGAATCCCTCTTATGTCCCTTTCTTGTCTTATGGCTTCAGCTAAGACTTCAAGTACAATATTGAATAGAAATGGTGAAAGTGAACAGCCTTGTCTAGTTCCTGATCGAAGTGGGAATGCTTCCAATTGTTCCCCATTGAGCATAATCCTTGCTGTGGGCTTGTTGTATAGAGCTTTTATTATATTGATTAAGGTTCCTTCCATTCCTACTGTCTCTAGCGTTTGATCATAAAAGGCTGTTGGATCTTGTCAAAAGCTTTTTCTGCATCTATCGAGAGTATCATGTGGTCTTGGACTTTGGACTGGTTTACATGATGAATTACATTTATTGATTTGCATATGTTGAACCAACCTTGTGTGCTGGGGATGAAGCCTACTTGGTCCCCGTGAATGATCTTTTTGATATGTTTTTGAATCCGATTTGCTAAGACTTTGTTGAGAATCTTTGCGTCTGTGTTCATCAGAGAGATCGGCCTATAGTTTTCTTTTTTAAGTGAGTCTTTATTAGGTTTTGGGATTAAAACGAAATTAGCTACCCAAATTTGGAATTTGGTAGTGTTCCTTCCTTTGCTATTTGATGGAACAGTTTAAGGAGTATTGGTATTATTAACTCCTTAAATGTCTGGTAGAACTCTGTGCTGAATCCATCTGGTCCAGGACATTTTTTGGTGGGAAGATTCAAGATTACTTCCTCCATTTCCTTATATGTTATAGGACTATTTAAATAATTCACAACTTCCTGATTCAATTTAGGTAGGTTGCGTTTACTTAGAAATTCATCCATCTCTTTTGTGTTGTCAAACTTCACAGAGTATAATTTTTTGAAATATGATGTTATAATTCTCTGGATTTCTTGGGTATCAGTAGTGATAACTCCATGTTCATTTCTAATTTTCTTAATTTGGGTTTTCTCTCTCCTGCTTTTAGTTAATTTAGCTAGGGGTGTATCAATCTTACTGATTTTTTCAAAGAACCAGCTTTTTGGCTGGTTGATTTTTTCTATCGTTTTCTTCATCTCGATTTCAGATATTTCTCCCCTTATTTTGCTAATCTCCTCTCTTCGACTACTTTTGGGATCATATTGCTCTAGTTTCTCTAAAGCTTTAAGCTGCATTGTTAAGTTATTTATTTCTGATGTTTCCATTTTTTTGATGTAGGCATTAAGAGCTATGAACTTACCTATTAGGACAGCTTTCATTGTGTCCCAGAAATTTTGGTAAGTTGTATTTTCGTTATTGATCACTTTCAGGAAATATTGAATTTCCTTTTTAATTTCTTCCTGAATCCAGTTCTCATTCAGCATCATATTGTTAAGTTTCCAGGAGTTAGTGTATTTTCTCTTGTTTGATGTGTTGTGGATGTCCAGCTTTAGGCCATGGTGGTCTGATACGGCACAGGTTAGAATTTCAACTTTTTTGTATATGTGTAGATTCGTTTTGTGGCCCAATATGTGATCTATTTTGGAGAAAGTTCCGTGTGCTGCTGAGAAAAATGTGTATTCTTTGGTACGTGGGTGAAAAGTTCGATAGAGATCTGTAAGGCCCATTTCTTTCAGCTTTTGATTAAGTTCCAAAGTGTCTCTGTTAAGCTTTTGACCTGTTGACCTATCCCATGTTGAGAGGGCGGTGTTGAAGTCCCCAAGAATTATCGTTTGGGGGTTGATTTCTTGCTTTAGACGCTGTAGGGTTTTCTTAATGAATGTGGAGGGACCCGTATTGGGCACATATATGTTCAGTGTTGTGAAGTCTTCCTGGCGAATTGTACCTGTGACTAAAATGTAGTATCCATCCGTGTCTCTTAAAATTTTCTTTGGTTTGAAGTCCACTTTGTCTGATAGCATAATGGCTACCCCTGACTGTTTTCTGCTTCCATTTGCTTGTAGAATTGTTGACCAGCCTTTTATTTTTAGGGCGTGCCTATCTTTTGTGGTTAGATGGGTTTCCTGCAGGCAGCAGATTGATGGATTGTGATTTTTAATCCAAGTTTGTAATTTGTGTCTCTTGATCGGTGAATTAATTCCATTAACATTTAGTGTTATAATGGAGAAACTATTTTGAATTCCAGACATTTATTATGTTTAGTAGTTTTTATAAGTATATTGCTTCACTTTTAATGGTGTTATACTTGCCTTCTGTTCTCCTGGATATGCCTGTTTTTTTCTTCGAGCTTGAGTATCATTTCTAGCATTTTTTCAAGGCCTGGTTTGGTGGACATGTATCCCTTCAAGTTGTCTTTGTGATGGAAGATTTTTCTTTCTCCCTCGATCATGATGGATAGTTTTGCAGGGTAAATCAGCCTGGGTTGACATTTTTGCTCATTCAACACTTGAAGTATGTCTCTCCAAGCTCTTCTTGCTTTTACTGTTTCGACTGAGAAGTCATTTGTTATTTTAATAGGTTTACCTTTAAAAGTGACTTGTTTTTTCTCCCTTGAAGCTCTCAGCACCAGTTCTTTATCTTGAATGTGGAGTGTTTTGACTATTATTTGCCGTGGCGTGCTTCTGTTTTGGTCGTATCTGTTTGGGGTGCGGAATGCCTCTTGTATATGGATGGGCCTCTCTTTTTTTAGATGAGGAATTTTCCTTGATGATCGTTTGAAAAATTTCCTCAGGGGTGGTATTTTGACATTCTTGCTCTGGTATTCCATGAATACGCATGTTAGGCTTCTTCAATGTGTCCCATATCTCTTGGATATTTCTCTCAAGTATCTTTTTGGCTTTAACAACCTCTTCCATTGAGCTGGTTAGTATTCCCACTTTATCTTCAAGGTCTGAAAATCCGTTTTCTGCTTCGTTAGTTCTGTTGATAAGACTCTCTGTGGAGTTTTAGGTTGAAGATAACTTGTCTTGTAGCTCAGTTTTAAACTCTGCTTGAGTCTGTTTTAACTGCTCTATGCCAGTTTTTGTTTCTCACACTGTTTTTCTCAACTCCTCCAAATGTCTGTTGTGTTCCTCTTCAAAGCAATTGATTCAATTATGTAATTCCTCCTGGATTTCCTCTTTCATAGTATTGAACATGGTAATGATCATATTTTGAAAGTCGTTATCCTGGGTCAGGCTTTCTTGGCCATTTTCCGTGGGTTTGTTCTGGTTGGAGTCTAACATTATGGGATTAATTTCTTCAGTGGGAACTTTGTTTACTTGAGTGTTGGTTCTCATGGATTTGCACTTTGACTTTGGCATTGTCGTTTTAACTCTTAAGATCTTTCTTTTTTTTAACATTTTTTATTATTATTTCCGCTCATACAAACATAATAGGTAGACCAGTTACCTCCCCCCCCTACTCCCCCTGAACCCCGTATTCCCCTTCCCTCCCTCCCCATCTCCCAGTGCCTCCCCCCCCAATTCCCAGAGAGTCCTTTATTGTGTATGCCTAACTCTCCTCTTGGTCCTCCTCTCTGATGACATACAAGGACCCAGTGGCATTTCCCTGAACCCTTTCCCGTGTTCCCCTTAAGCATAGGAACACTACTGTGGCTGTCAATCCCTTGCCTCCAAGGATCTTGGTGCATTTAGCTGATGCTAGACTTTGTGAGGTCCATAGTGTGTTGGGCATTGTGCAGGGCATGCAAAGTCCTATTATGATTGCTTCAGCCCTAACTCGTGTAGAGAATCTTCAGATCATTGCTCCTCCCATCCTTTTTCTCTTACAATCTTACCACCCCCTCTTCCGCAAACGTCCCTGAGCTTCACGATGGCAGGAGATTAGGCTGGCTTAGTTCTATGTGGTTGATATAGAGTCTCTGAAGTTCTGGATTGTGGTTTGTTGATTTTCTTTTGCAGTTTTGCTGCTCCTGCAATGCCCTTCACTCCATCCTGATGGGCACTGTATGTCACCCCCTGGTCAGAGACAAAAAACTGTTAAACTGGAGTCTTGTTATAATAGCACATTCAAGGGTAGATGTAATAAAAGCAGGAAACCTCGGTGAGGGAGGGGTCAGTCACCCATTTGCAAAATGATCACCTATCATCTGCCAGACTATATGCCCTCCCCTTCTGGTGAGATCATATCCCCTCATTTGTACATGATCAAGAATGAATATCTCTGAACTTAACCAGGTGTCACATTACTTACTTCCATTCCTTGGAGGCCGATTTTCTCTGCTGTAACATGGTCCCCTGTCTCCTTGTGTCTGGTGTGGCCCTCCAACCCCATCCCTCCTGTTCACAATCCTTGCAATTACTATATTACATAGGTTTACCTTTGAGTGTCTCAATGTGGGCTGGGTGAGTTTGGTACTAGGAGCCACCTATTAGGGAGTACATATGGCGCTTAACTTTCTGGGTTTGGGATACTTCACTTAATATAATTGTTTCTAATGACATCCATTTCCCAGCAAATTCCAGTAATTCATCATTTTTGATGGCTGAGTAGTGCTCCATTGTATAGATCGTCAACTGTTGGCCATTTAGGTTGATTCCATGACTTTGCTATTGTAAACAGTGCTGCTATGAACATGGTCTAGCTTGTGCTATCGAGGCGAACCTCTGCTGCATGGGGGGTTATTCCCAAAAGTGGAATAGTAGGGTCATATGGCATTTCAAACTTTAGTTTCTTTAAGAATCTCCAGACGGCTCGCCAGAGTGGCTGTATGAGCCTGCATTCCCACCAGCAATGTAGGAGAGTTCCCCTCTCTCCACATCCTCTCCAGCACTTGTTGTTGTTTGTATTGTGGATTTTTGCCATCCTGATCAGGGTGAGATGATATCTCAGGGAGGTTTTGATTTGCATTTCCCCGATGGCTAAAGAAGTGGAGCATTTTTTAAGATATTTGTTAGACATTTTAATTTCATCTCTGGTAAAATTTCTTTTAAGTTCCAGGGCCCATTTTTTAATTGGGCCATTGGTTTCCTTGGTGTTTAATTTTCTAAGTTCTTTGTGCACTCTGGACAGTAGAGCTCTATCAGATATGTGGTTAATGAAGATTTTCTCCCATCCTGTGGGTTGCCTTTGAGCTCGAGTGACAATCTCTTTATCTGAACAGAAGCTCTTTAATTTCACAAGATCCCAACTGTTGAGAGTTGGTAGCAGTGACTGTGCCATTGGATGTCTGTTTAGGAAATGTTGGCAAGCCCAATCAGCTCAAGGGAGTTCCGTATCCTTTCAACTATGATTTTTATAGTCTCTGGCCTGATATTAAGGTCCTTCATCCATTTGGAATTAAGTCTTGTACATGGTGACAAGTACGGGTCCAGTTTTAATCTTCTGCATGTGGAGATCCAGTTTTGCCAGCACCATTTGTTGAAGATGCTATTCTTTTTCCATTGGATTCTTTGGGCCCCTTTGTCAAAGATCAAATGGCTGTATTTTTGTGGGCTTGTATCTCGGTCTTCAACCCTTATCCATTGATCTGTGTGTCTATTTTGGAGCCAGTACCAGGCTGTTTTTATAACTATGGATTTCTAGTATAGACTAAGGTTTGGTATGGTAATACCTCCAGCAGTGTTTTTGTTACTCAGGATTGTCTTTGCTATCCTGGGTCCTTTGTGCCTCCATATGAATTTTGAGATTATTTGGTCAACTTCTTTAAAGAATTGTTTTGGGATTTTAATTGGTATAGCATTGAATTTGTATATTGCCTTTGGTAGGATGGTCATTTTTACAATGTTGATTCTGCCAATCCAGGAACATGGGAGGTCTTTCCACCTTCTGGTGTCTTCTGCAATTTCTTTCTTCAGGGTTTTAAAGTTTTCATTGTAAAGGTCTTTCACCTCCCTGGTTAGGTTTATACCAAGGTATTTCATTTTTTTAGGGGCTACAGTAAATTGGATTGTTTCTCTCAAGGCTTTTTCACTTCTTTCATTCTGGGCATATAGGAAGGCCTCTGATTTTTGCACATTTATTTTGTATCCTGCCACCCTGCTGAACTTCTCAATTAGTTCCAGGAGCTTCCTGGTGGAGTTTTTGGGATCACTCAGGTATAAGATCATGTCATCTGCAAATAGGGATAGCTTGACTTCTTCCTTGCTGATTTGAATCCCTTTTATGTCCCTTTCTTGTCTTATGGCTTCAGCTAAGACTTCAAGTACAATATTGAATAGAAGTGGTGAGAGTGGACAGCCTTGTCTAGTTCCTGATGGAAGTGGGAGTGCTTCCAATTGTTCCCCATTGAGCATAATCCTTGCTGTGAGCTTGTTGTATAGAGCTTTTATTATATTGATAAAGGTTCCTTCCATTCCTACTGTCTGTAGCATTTTGATCATAAAAGGCTGTTGGATCTTGTCAAAGGCTTTTTCTGCATCTATGGAGAGTATCATGTGGTCTTGATCTTTGGACTGGTTTACATGATGAATTACATTTATTGATTTGCGTATGTTGAACTAATCTTGTGTGCCGGGGATGAAGCCTACTTGGTCCCCGTGAATGATCTTTTTGATATGTTTTTGAATCCGATTTGCTAAGACTTTGTTGAGAATCTTTGCGTCTGTGTTCATCAGAGAGATCGGCCTATAGTTTTCTTTTTTAAGTGAGTCTTTATTAGGTTTTGGGCTTAAGACGATATTAGCTTCATAGAAGGAATTTGGTAGTGTTCCTTCCTTTGCTATTTGATGGAATAGTTTAAGGAGTATTGGTGTTATTAACTCCTTAAATGTCTGGTAGAATTCTGTGCTGAATCCATCTGGTCCAGGACATTTTTTGGTGGGAAGATTTGAGATTACTTCTTCAATTTCCTTGTATCTTATAGGGCTATTCAAGTAATTCACAACTTCCTGATTCAATTTAGGTAGGTTGTGTTTACTTGGAAATTCATCCATCTCTTTTGTGTTGTCAAACTTCACTGAGTATAAGTTTTTGAAATATGATATTATAATTCTCTGGATTTCTTGGGTATCAGTAGTGAACTCCATGTTCATTTCTAATTTTCTTAATTTGGGTTTTCTCTCTCTTGCTTTTGGTTAATTTAGCTAGGGGTGTATCAATCTTATTGATTTTTTCAAAGAACCAGCTTTTTGACTGGTTGATTTTTTTCTATCGTTTTCTTAATCTCGATTTCAGATATTTCTCCCCTTATTTTGCTAATCTCCTCTCTTCTACTACTTTTGGGATCAGATTGCTCAAGTTTCTCTAAAGCCTTAATCTGCATCGTTAAGTTATTTATTTCTGATGTTTCCATTTTTTTGATGTAGGCATTAAGAGCTATGAACTTACCTCTTAGAACAGCTTTCATTGTGTCCGAGATTTTGGTAAGTTGTATTTTCGTTATCGATCACTTTCAGGAAATCTTGAATTTCCTTTTTAATTTCTTCCTGAATCCAGTTCTCATTCAGCATCATATTGTTAAGTTTCCAGGAGTTTGTGTATTTTCTCTTGTTTGTTGTGTTGCGGATGTCCAGCTTTAGGCCATGGTGGTCTGATAGGGCACAGGTTAGAATTTCAACTTTTTTGTATATGTGTACATTCATTTTGTGGCCCAATATCTGATCTATTTTGGAGAAAGTTCCGTGTGCTGCTGAGAAAAATGTGTATTCTTTCGTGTGTGGGTGAAAAGTTCAATAGAGATCTGTAAGGTCCATTTCTTTAAGGGTTTGATTAAGTTCCAAAGTGTCTCTGTTAAGCTTTTGACCTGTTGATCTATCCCATGTTGAGAGGGTCGTGTTGAAGTCCCCAAGAATTATTGTTTGGGGGTTGATTTCTTGCTTTAGGCGCTGTAGGGTTTTCTTAATGAATGTGGAGGGGCCCGTATTGGGTGCATAAATGTTCAGTATTGTGAAGTCTTCCTGGTGAATTGTACCTGTGACTAAAATGTAGTATCCATCTGTGTCTCTTATGATTTTCTTTGGTTTGAAGTCTACTTTGTCTGAAAGCATAATTGCTACCCCTGCCTGTTTCCTGGTTCCATTAGCTTGCAAGATTTTGGACCAGCCTTTCATTCTTAGGATGTGCCTTTTCTTTTGTGGTGAGATGAGTTTCCTGAAGGCAGCAGATTGTTGGATTGTGGTTTTTAATCCAAGTTTGTAATCTGTGTCTCTTAATTGGCGAGTTAATACCATTGACATTTAATGTTATAATGGAGAAATTATTTTTAATTCTGGACATTTTTTATGTTTAGTAGACTTTGTAAGCCTGTTGTTTGATATTTATGTTTTGGTGGTATTATACTTCCCTTCTGTCCTCCTGGATACGCTTGTTCTTTTCTTCAAGCTTGAGTATCATTTCTAGGATTTTTTTGAAGGTCTGATTTGGTAGACATGTATCCCTTCAAGTTTTCTTTGTGCTGGAAAACTTGTCTTTCTCCCTCAAACATGACAGATAGTTTTGCCGGGTATATCAGTCTGGGTTGGCATTTTTGCTCATTTAATACTTGAAGTATGTCTCTCCAAGCTCTTCTTGCTTTTACTGTTTCCATTGAGTAGTCATTTGTTATTCTAATAGGTTTACCTTTAAAAGTGAGTTGCTTTTTTTCTCTTGAAGCTCTCAGCACCTGTTCTTTGTCTTGAATGTGGAGTGTTTTGACTATTATTTGCCGTGGCGATTTTCTATTTTGGTCATATCTGTTTGGAGTGCAAAATGCCTCTTGTATTTGGATAGGCCTCTCATTCTTTAGTTGTGGGAAGTTTTCATTTATGATGAATTGAAAAATTTCCTCGGGTGTGGTATTTTGGGATTCTTGTTCTGGTATTCCATGAATGCACATGTTAGGCTTCTTCAGGGTGTCCCATATCTCTTGAATGTTCCTCTCCAGTATCTTTTTGGCTTTAACATTGAGCTGGTTAATTCTCCCACTTTGTCTTCAAGATCTGAAATTCTATTTTCTGCCTCATTTGTTCTGCTGATAAGACTCTCTGTTGAGTTTTGGGTTGAAGATAATTTGTCTTTTAGTTCAATTTTAAACTCTGCCTGAGACTGTTTTTATTGCTCTATACCTATTTTTGTTTCTTGAACTGTTTTTCTCAACTCCTCCAAGTGCCTGTTGTGTTCCTGTTCGAAGTGGTTGATACGGTTGTTTAACTCTTCTCGTATTTCCTCTTTCATAGTATTAATCATGGCAATGATCATACTCTGAAAGTTGTTATGTTGGGTCTGGCTTTCATGGCTATTTTCTGTGGATTTGTTCTGGTCAGAATCCCTCATTATGGGATTGATTCTTTCAGCAGGAGATTGGTCTTCTTGGGTTTTGTTTCTCGTGGATCTGCACTTTGACTTGTACATTGTTGTTTTGTTTTTTAGGACCTTTCAGTTTCTGTGTGTTTTTCACTGAATCCACCTAGTATTGTTACACTTGCCAGTTATTACTAGTGCTTGCCTTGGATTGGGTATGTTTGTGTATTGTTATCGTTATGTCCTAGATGAGGCTACTAGGCTGTTAGTACGTCAGTTAAGTCAGGTTATGTTACCAGGGGGTGAATATTAGTTTGGTAGTGCACTTTTACGATTTAGTTTCTTGGTGTAATGTGGCGGTGAGTGGTGTACTCCCTAGAGTTGTATGTTGTGGGGTGGCTGTATGAGAAAGTTGATCTACAGCATTGATACTTTAAAGGATTAGTAAGGTGAAAAGAAAAAGTTTACTTATCTTTGGGTTGGATGAGAAGAATCTCGCCCAGGTGATATACTGATTGTAGTGGAGTCCAGATGTATGGCCTGTGTTCCCTTTGTTCCTTAGAATTTTGCTTGAGTTTCCTTTGGGCTCTATTGAATTCTGAGTAGCAGTGTGTCTTCCATGGACCACATGCATAGGTCCCCAGTTGACCAGAGAGGCAGAGGGTCTGATGTTGATGGCAGAACTCTTCACCTGCAACCTGGGAAGGTTGGCGGGGAGGGGGGCATGGCCTCGGGGGCAAAGCCAGGGGCCGCGGGGCGTGGTGCTGCTGGCCAGGCAGCTCCCGAGTGGGGTGCGGGGCTGGGCTGGGCTCGCTCTCTCACTCACCTTGGGCAGCTGGCGGTGGCGGGGCGCGGCGCGGCGGCCGGGCGCGGGGGGCTTGCGGCGGTGCGCGGGGGGGGGCTTGCGGCGGTGCGCGGGGGGGGGGCTTGCGGCGGGGCGCGGGGGGCTTGCGGCGGGGCGCGGGGGGGCTTGCGGCGGGGCGCGGGGGGGCTTGCGGCGGGGCGGGGGGGGGGGGGGCGCGGGGCGGGGGGGGGGCTGGGGTTGTCCGGGCCACGGGGCTCAGGCCAAGCCGGAGTCGGCCTGGGTGCTCACCACCGGGACGCGTGGGGCTCCGGGGTGGTAGGGCAGGGCTGGGCTCTCTCTCACTCACCTTTGGCAGCTGGCGAGGGCGGGACGGGGCGGCACGGCGCGGAGGGGGCTGGGGTCGTCCGGGCCTCGCGGCGCAGGCCAAGCCGGAGTCGGCCTGGGTGCTCGCTGCCGGGACGCGTGGGCAAGATCTTTCAATTTCACTAAACTGAATTATTTGGCCTGGGGTTCTGGGGGCAGGGACGGAGCTTACCTAGGTCGCGGATGAGGCCCGGCTGGATCGCGTGCGCGTCCCGGCAGGCGGAGCAGAGTGGGGAAGGGAAGATGGGGGCGTCAGCGTGGAGCTATTTAACCCGAGGGGAGCTGGGGCAGGGCCCGGGCGCAGGGGGAGGTCCTCCTCGTCCCTTGGCCCTGCGCGCGGCTCAGGCTGGATGGTGGGGTTAGGAGCTGGGTCCCTTGGGGCTGACCTGGGGTTCTGGTGGGCGGGCGCGGGCGGAGCGCGGGTGAAGGCCCAGCCGGACCGCGCGCGCGTCCCGACTGGCGGAGCGGGGTGGGGAAAGGCCACACTTGGCTTTCTTTACATGACTTCTGGGGATTGAACTCATATCCTCATGCTTGAAAGGCAAACATTTATTTTTGTGTTTGTATGCATGTGTGCAATTGTGTGTGTGTTTGTGTGTGTGTGTTTTGAATATGAGTGGGTATACATTTGTGTACGGGTGTATATATAAGCGAGCACTTGACATTGGGAATCATTCTGAATTGCTATGCTTTCTTATTGCTTTTCTGTGGGGTTTCTCAGGCTCCACCCTCCAGGGCAGAATTATAGACCAATGCCATTTCTCCTTTTTGTTTTTCCTTCATTTTTTTACATGGGATCTGGTGAGCCAAACTCAGGTCCTTCGTTTGCAAAGCAAAGGCTTCAACCACTGAGACAATTCCCTAATCCTGCAAACATTTTACTAACTGAGTTATCTCCTGGTCCTCCTGGTATTTCTTAGTGAGAGTCCAAACATTATGTATGCGATCAAGAGTCTAATTTACAATTATCTCTTCTCACTACTGTCTCCAAGATCAAAAATTGCTGCCCCAGATGTGAGGCTTATTGCTCAAGCCCAGATTCCCCAATAGCTGTACACAAGTAATTCTGGTTCCTGGGTCTGAAAGTGACAGAAGAATCCATTTTCTTGAAGGTTCATTGGATAGTGAGTCAGACTCCTGCATACTTCTACCACATACAGATTTCTGTGTTCTGTTAATTCTGAAAGACAAACATTATGGTCAGTTTGGGGCAAGCAGTTGGCTACTGCAAAACTTTGGAATATTTGAGACATAGATCTTGGTCCTTCAGTTCCTGGCCTCAGATCCTGGAGCCAGAAGTACAATGAAATCTGTTTTATAGAGTATAGTCAATGAAATCATTTCAGGACAAGAACTAAAAGCCATATCAACCTGTATCTCTCAGTCAGCTATGCAGTTTTTCTAATAAGGAATGTGAATAGAGCTAGAAAAAGAAAGAAGGACTAGATGCAGGCTTTACCAACACATGAAAATTCACGCTGAATCTATGATGTTGAGCTTCCCAATCAACTGCTAAAGTAGAAAAGGTAATTAACAGGCTGGAGAGATGGCTCAGGGGTTAAAACTTCTGCCAAAAGCAAAGGACCCGAGTTTGGATCCCACAGAAAAATGCTGGGTGGTAATGATGGTGACCTGCACTTCCAGCCTTGGAAGGCAGAGCCTGGGAAACCCCAGAGCAAAGCAATAAGGAGGCAGGGCAATCCAAAATGATTCTCACAACCACCCTTGGGCCTCCATGGGCACAAAATACCTACTACTACTACTACTACTACTACTACTACTACTACTACTCACACACACACAGCCCACAAAGGTAGTTAAGGATCTCTGATAACTTATGAGCACAATCACAATATATTGAAAGTAATATCTAACAGATTCTATGGGTATGAAATGGAGGCCAGTGTGGAAAGAGGCAGGACCAGAGGCAGGGAGCCCAGTTAAGACTGTCATCAGATGTCAGATGCTAAGGATCCATGCTTTGTTGGGCATGAAGGAAAGGGATGAGTTAAAGATGACCTTACAGTTTTTAGCCAGGATATCTGTAGCTACTATGTGCTCTTAAAAAAAGAACATAAAAGGGAGTTCAGTTTAAATGAGGAAGAAAAGATGGTGCACACCAATTGTATTTTGAGACATCTTAGTGAATGAAAATGCTCTGCTAGAGTAGTGCCACAGTTTGAATGGAAGTTCCCCCCCAAAAGCTCATGTGTGAACACTTGTTCCCAGCTTGTGGCAGAGGTAGATCAGTAGGGGTGGACTTATGGAGATAATAGCCTGGCCCTTAGTTTTAGCCTTGCACTCTGCTTCCAGATCTACTATATATAATGTGAGAAATCTCTGCCACATGCTACCACCACCATGAGCTCTATCATGCTTTCTCCACCATGATCAACTGAAACTATGTGACAAAATAAATCTTTCTCCCCTTAGGTTCCTTGTATCAAGTGTTGTAATCGTAGTGACGAAAAGTAAGTGATATGAGTAAGTAGCCTGAAAAAGGCTCCTATAAAGAGAAAGAATCCAACTCAAAGCTTGGATATCCCCATGAGGTCCTGAGACAAATCACACTGGGCCAGTATTTTCCACAGAAGAAATTTGCCTTGAATAAAAGGAGTAGAACACATGCAAAATAAATAAATAGTACAAGGAAGACTGGTTAAGAAGAAGAGGGCTTTTAATTGGAGGAGGGGAGATGAGATTGGGTAATAAGGAGTAACATACATTCATTGTATTCATGTATGAAACTGTCAAAGAATAAAACATAGTATTATTTTTAAAGGAACAAGAAAAAGGAGGGCTGGTAAGACAGCTCATCGCGTGAGGTGTCTGCTTCCAAACTTCCTGAGTTGGATCCCCAGAAACCTACATGGTGGAAGAGAGAGACCTGACTCCTGAAAGTTGACTTCTGACCTCCACCTATCCATCATGGTATGAAAGCTCCCCCCCCCATAACTAAATAGTAGAGAAGGAGATAGACAGAGAAGGAGCTGGGAATAACCCATTTGCATTAAATACAAGTATGAAATTGTCAAAGAGCAAATTTAATGAAAACTTTAAGAAGTGAAGAAAGAGTATGACTGCAGATGTTGACTTGACATTGGAGACTCTTGTGGGTTGCTGTGGTGACCATGACAAGGAATGGGATGCATTTATTTATCAGTCATATCTCCAAGGATGCTTTTCCCAGTCCCTTCTATTGCCTTCTAACACAAGTGCTATGCAGCTTCATTTACTTTGTAGTCTTATCGGGATGAGGGATGGGGCTAGGCTGTATGTCAATGGACTATGGAGACAAATTAAAGCTTCAGTGATATCCCACTTCCCTGGAAGTACTAGGTTCAGGGTCTGCACAATGAGCCCCATGTCTCCCTAGTATGACAACCCAGGTCTTCCCAGGACTGACACCTGGATTTAAGGAAACAGTCATGACTTTAATGTAATGAACTTTTCACATTCTTACCCTGTCTGGTCCATTCTCAACTCCCCTGATAAGACGGCTTCTTCTGTTTGTTTTCAAGAAAGTACTTTGTATACAAAGTAGTGAAATAACATCAAATAACAGAGAAGTCTCGTTATGGAAACACCACATAGAGATCAAATAGAGAATACATTTGTGATTTTTACCAATAAAGGTTGCTCAGAGTAGTCAAGCACATCGAGATGAAAGCAGAGTACTGACTGCCAAAAACTGGAGGAGGTGGAAATGGAGAGTGACTACTAATGGGTACAGCTTCCTTTTGGAACGATGAAATGTTCTGATACAACAGTGCTGATGGTTGAACAGCTCCATGAATACACTAAATTCAGCTCAGTGAATTATACAACTTAGAAGAGTTGACTTTATTGATATGTAAATGACATTCTAATAAATCTATATTATTTAAAAAACGATCAAGGAGATTTCTTCATTCATGTCTCCTATCACACACACACACACACACACACACACACACACACACACACACACACAAACACAATGAGGGGGTTTCTGAATTTTGCAGCAGCTTTTCAGTTTTCTAATCTCTTTTGTTAAAACAAACCTTGGAAACAGGGCAAGAGAAGTGCTTTTTTCTAATGATGAAGTTACCAGCAGGAAAAAAAATGGCTACAGTGTCACGTACCAAAGTAAACTAAATGAAAGAGATCTGTGCACGTAGCTCAGATAAGCCAACTTTTCACTGACCTTGCCACATTGTTGAGGAGCCCTGGCCTCTGGAGAAACTGTATTCACATCATTTTTCTCAGATTCAAGACGTGGGCAGGTTTCT
Organism: Typhlomys cinereus; assembly: GCA_023101885.1. Classification (NCBI taxonomy): domain Eukaryota; kingdom Metazoa; phylum Chordata; class Mammalia; order Rodentia; family Platacanthomyidae; genus Typhlomys; species Typhlomys cinereus. The sequence goes on along the minus strand of JALPQD010000236.1, from coordinate 2,944,376 downwards.
GCTCAACATTTGCTAAGACATTTCATTCATCTTCCCATGTTGAATGAGCTGTGGAGGGTGTTCATTATGCATGGCCCAGAACACTTCTTCCCCCACACGCTTCAGTGAATTATCTCCCCCACAAGCTGCATGAATGCCAGCTCAATAAATGTTCATCATGCGCCCACCACACATCAGGCACCACAAGAGAACAAGACAGCTTTTCAGGCCATCATCTTCTCCCGTCTGTGCAAATGGGTTTTATGGGGTTCCAAAATACTCCAGGGAAAAGCAACAAGGTGTTATAAGTGTTACCAAAGTCCAGTTTAACTCCTGTCCTGGGTTAGCTCTGCTGTTGAGTCAGGTGGAAGGCCTTAATGCCACTGTAGGACAGGTTTAGTGGAACAGTCATGTTTGGCCTGTATCCAAGATGTTTTACATTTATGCTCCATGTGTGACGTCACACTGGGGGACTGTCTGTCCTGTAAATCTAGAGAACTAATAATGCAGGGCTACATCCTCAAAACCTCCAAGTCTTAAGCATGGCTCTGCTCTGAATGCAATATGTGATTCCGATGAAATCAGTCTCCCCTCCACACACATACACCCCATCTTTATGGATTCTTTTGTCAAATGAAGGCGAGTTATGTGACCAGTTGGTATCCAATGCACTTTCTAGTTTAATTATCATATAGTTTGAAGGATACTTCATGGGTTATGTCGACATAAAGAGAGTACATCAAGGAGGTAAGGCTAATATGGAAACCATGATTGAGAATTAATTGACCAGAGGTATACTTTGGTGGGATACTTCCAGAGGCGGGGGGGGGGTCACGGGAAAGCCAACTTGAGGTTTTACATAGGTTGATTTCCACGAAAAAAAAATATTCTAGTGATTCGAAAAGTATTTATGCTTTCCCTGGCTTAAGAAGCGAGTCAAATGTGAGACTAGAAAGGGAGATCAAGAACAGGAAAAAAGGGGCATTGATAGAAAGAAAGAGAAGGGAATAGAACAGATGTACAATGAAAGTGGAAAAGAGGCAACCTTGGGGAGAAAGGTACAAACGGATGGGGTCAGAGTTATGGGCAAGATGGGGAGGTTCAACCAAAAAAATTATGTTTTAAAATTACCGTCATGAAATGTAATACTTTGTATGTCCATTAAAATGGAAATATTAGAGGAACAACCCAAAGAGAGTTGAGATTTTTAAATGATTGGTGAGGAACACTGAAGCATATAATGATTAAAAATCAACCCAGTGGGATGGATTCTAAAAGCTGTCTGTATTTGGGAGCATTGGAAATAGGAAGATTCCCTGACCCTCACTCCATCTTGGACCTCTTTTCTCAGCTTAATATTGCAATGCCAAACCAAGCAAACCTCTCATAACTAGTCAACAAATGTCACTAACTATATTCCTGGCTTGTGCTAAAACCTTTATTTTCAGCTACTACCTCATTCAGCCAACCCAACTATATTATAAGGTGGGGGCTAGTACCGTGACTAGCCTGGAGATGAAGAAATAGAAACACTTTGTCTACCTTTGGCAGATTTTGAAATCGTGAGGAAATCAGAAATTAGAGGCATGAGGCAGGGTGGTCCCTAATATTTGAGACAGCTCTGTTAGCTAAAGTCTCGTGCCAACTGTCTAGGACCTATGGTAGATCCGAGAGAGCAATGACTGCTTGTGAATGGCAAGTTTTCCATTTCCAGATGCAAGACACATTTTCTTCCTTCCCTCCTTTCTTTTACCCCTTTCTCCTTCCTCTTCCTCTCCTTTTCTTTCCTCTTTCTCCCCTCTTCCTCTGTCCTCTCCAGTCTCTTTCTCTCTGTCTTCTTGTATTTTTCCCAGACTGACTTCAACAACCTACTGGATTCAAGTAATCCTCCTGCCTCAGTGCCACTTAAGGCAAGTGTGATAGTTAAACCTGGGTGTCAACTTGACACACCTGGTATTAACTAAGATGGGCTGAGACCACTTCTGGAAAGGATCAACTGAGACCACTTGGTAGGATTGTATCTGCCCTAAATCCTATCAGAACCTTCAAAGCTCTCATAGGATCCTCCCAGTACCGCATCATATAAAAAGGAGCCACCAAAGAGAACAGATGCCTTCTTGCAGCTGTGCTAGGAATCGCTCTTCCTTCAGCTGCCCCGTTTCTTCGACCCTCTAGCCTTCTGACTCTCCAAGTTGTTGGCTAGACTGAAGACTCCAGGAATTCTCCAGCCCTCAGCCATCACCCACTTGACTACCAAACTGAGCAGCTACCAGCAGCCATTATTGGACTACCTCGGCTACTGGCAGCCATCATTGGACTACCTCAGCCATATCTGTAAGCCAACTCAATACATTCCCTATGTTTTATATATATATATATATATATATATATATATATATATATATATAATGTTGATTCTGCATCTCTAGAGAACCTGACTAATACAGCAAGTCTATAAACAGATCTGTGGGAGATTATCTAACTGATGTGGGAAGTCCCAATCTAGAGTAGTTGAGACCATTCTAGGTGGATAAAATAGAGACAACAGATTGGCTTGGGACTTTGCCCCTCACTGAGCTCTTCCTGTGCTTATGGTATGGCCAGTTCCCTTGACCTTTGCTGGTAGCTCTCTTGCCATCACAATGGATTGTAACTCCAAACCATGATCATGAATAAAGATCCTCTATTTGCCTAAAATTGTTTGGATCATGTACTCGTCCCATAAATGGAACAGTGTTCAAGATATACTACATCTGAATAAACTTTGGATTTTTGTGCTGTTATACAGCAGAGAGATGCCTTGTATATTGCAAGTTATGTATGCCATTGAGAGTACCTTTAACAGTTCGGACATGATTCCCTCAATGACCACCTTTTACCATCTGGAGAGCAAAGGCTTAGTGTGTGATCAACTGCCTCCAAGCCAGTGCCTACATGAAGAAATGGACAACTTCCTTTGTTACTCTCTGCCTCTGTGCTATTCTCTCTCTCTCTCTCTCTCTCTCTCTCTCTCTCTCTCTCTCTCTCTCTCTCTCTCTCTCTCTCTCCCTCTCTCTTCCAAAAATAGAAGAAAGAATAAATTTCAGTGTGATCCAGACTGCCCACTTTGATGCCCCAGTCCTAGCAACAAGCATGTGTTCTGCAGATGGTCCAGTCCCTAAGTACACCGGTTCTTTCTATATCTGTGCCACCATACAGATTATCCTTTTGCTTTGCCACCCTCTTCCTCTGTGCCATCAGATAAATGTGATTCAGCCAAGATGTAGATCAAGCACCATCATGTCTCAGTGTCTATGCACCCCCCAAGCCTAACCAGCAGGGTGGATTTCTTTCCCTTTTCCCAAGGAGAACATTAAGGCATGATTGGTTTGTGCATAGCAAGTCCCCCAAGTAGCTTTATCTCTTCAATTATGCACCCTCCCAACACACATGCACACTCATGTGCACGCATGTTACAGATAGAGTATTATAGTTAGGGAGATCAATTTAGGATCTAGACAATCAGGGCTTCAGGCCCAACTTTGCTACTGATTAAATGAATGACTTTGGAAGACATCTGTATTATGTTAGCAATGATATCTGTAGAATTATTATAACACTTCTCTTGAAAGGCCTGTCGCCATTACTCTACATGTTGCTAATAAACTCAAGATCAATCAGCTTAAGGGGGAGCAAAGGTTTTTTTTTTTTCCTGGCTTACCATTCTCCATTACAGTACATAGTCCAGCTTGGGAAGAAAAGAGCAAACTTCCCCTGTCAGATAACATGTCTGTCCAAGGATGACGAAGAATGCCAACTTCCTTAACCAACTCCCTCCAGCTTCTGCACCTGCTTAGGGACTAGCCAAACCTCACCATGGGCTGGGCCTCCCCATCAAATAGACAATCTCCTGCAGGTTTGCTCAGGGTTTAACTCAACTATTATGTTTTCCCAACTGTGCCCTGAGCTTAAGCCTTCAATTTTCAAGTTGACACCTGTATCTATCACTGGGTCATTCATGTTGGGGGTAAGTGAGAAGGTCAAGTTCAAAGCATAGCGCCTGGCATGGAGCAATAACTGGTCAGGGGTACCTATTATGATTATGGTATAGAACTTGCACACAGAGGATGCCAAACACATATGAATGTAGTTGGGCTTTAGGGGCTCAAGTTAGTGGGAAGTCAGGGGGCTAGCCAAGGTGGGCTAGCCAAGGAGCCGCTTCCCTTACTTTCCTCACTGGCTCTCAGTGCACCCTGTTCTTTTCTTTCAGTGCACCCTGTCCTTTTCTTCCAGAGCATGGATTGTTCCCCCTGTGGAATTGTTGCATATGCTTATTTACTCATTTGACATGGGTGTTTCCCAACAAACCAAGTTCCACAAGGCCACAGCCAGTGTGCATTTCTTACCCCCACTGGCACATGACTATTTTTTGTCACCTTGAGCAGTGCCAGGAAGATAAGAGGTGCTCCAAACTTTAGTCATCCAATTTAGACAGAAGAATGTAAGAGGGATACAGGATTTCGGGGGTCTTGAAGGATTTTAAAGAGTTGAGTAGAAAACCAGGTGTCATGGCACATACCTTTAGTCTCAGTTACTTGCAAGTGGGGGAAGGAGGTCGAAATAGGAAGATCGAAGTTTTAAGTATAGGCTGTGCTGTATAGTGAAATCCTCTCTCACAAACATGTAAACCAACAGAGAGCCAAGGAGCTAGGCAAGAAGATTTCTTTTAAAACTATTTGTTTATTTTTATTTATTTTGTGTGTGTTTGTGTGTGTGTGTATCAAAGGGCACCGTGTATCCTTGTGAAGGAGCTAAGGCTGACTTCAGTCAGGAATTATCCTGGATTGCTTTTACCTCCCTTTTGCTTTGCTCTGGGATTTCTTAGGTTCCATGTACCAGGGCCGGAAGTGCAGGTCAAGGATGTTATTGCCTGGAGGGTTTTTTTTTTTTATGTGTGACCTAGAATTTGAATTCAGGACCTTTTATTTGGGAGGCTGAGTCTCCACCCCTGAGCCATGTCTCTAGCCCAGCAAGATTTCTAAAGGAGAGGAAACCCTGGGAAACTCCATCATATATTAAGTACTTCCTAACAGGCTGGAAAAGTGGGCATAATGGACAGTAAGCTGATCTACTTGGTGAGAAGAAAAAAATATTGTTTCTGTAGCTCAGTTTGCATATGAGAATACTGAGATAGAAGCCTTGCCAGGGTGGATTATGAATGGCAGACCACTGAGGAATTCATTCTGTTGAGTGTAGCTTTGGCCTCTGCACTATCACTTTATCACCTGTTCTATATATTATATAGGCCAGGCTTACTGTAACTGCCTCAAATTTACAGCAATCCTCCTGAGTGCCTGGATTATAGGCATGAGCTAGCCCACCCAGCTTTCCTTCAGTGTTTATTGAATAGATTTTGAAGATTTTTTGTCCCCTTCAATATCATTTATGTTATTTCTTGGTGTTTAGAAGGTTTCAGTTTTATGTAGGCATACTGGTCAATTTCCTCCTTCATTGTTTCCTCCATCACTCATGTGACTACAAAAATACCTCCCCATACAGAAACCAGGTGGATATCTCATTTTCTCACTTTAAAAATTTTACCTTTTATACATGTAGAATTCATTTCAGTGTATGATGTGGTGATTGTTTCCTGACTGAAAGTTGTTTCAGCACCATTTATTGCTTAGCCACTCTTTGCCAGTTATAATCTAGGCTGTCTGTTCTGATCTATTGATTGTCTCTTCCTGAAGCACCATCAAAGCCCTTTAAAGTTGTAGTTACATAATACATTTCTCTCTCTCTGTCTCTCTTTCTCTCTCTCTCTCTCCCTGATATGTGTGTGTGTGTGTGTGTGTGTGTGTGTGTGTGTGTGTGTGTGTGTGTGTGTGTGTGTCAGGGAGTACTGTATGTGTGCCTGTGGAGATCCAATTGTGATTTGGGGAATCATCTCGGATTGCTCTACCTTCTTATTGCTTTGCTCTGGAGTTTACCAGTCTCTGCCTTCTAGAGCTGTAAGTTCAGGACAATGCCATCTCCACCCAGCATATATATGGGATCCAGGACCTGAATTCAGGTCCTTCTGCTTGTAAGTCAGAAGCTTTATCACTGAGCCAACTCTCCAGCCCTAATATATTTCCATAGCAGTACTGTACCTTTCAGAAAAGTTATTTGTTATTACAGTTCACTTTTCCAGACAAATAGTATAATTGTTTTGCTAAGAGAACTGCTTTCTCCCCAAAGCACATTCGAGTTACTCTGAGGGGTGGGGGACTGTCTCGTTCTCCTGACTTTCATCATGCAATAACTACTTCATAATGAGCCAGTTAAGAGACCAAATGACTCTGACTTTCATTTCATGCCTTTAGTTCATAAAGGGAAGTATCTATTTTGGACACATGTATCTGAAAAAGTGAAATGGAAAGGAATACTTTGCTTTGCCACCCACTTTCCCAGTCTATTTTCCCCCTTCCCAACGTAGAATTACTCTCCAAAGGGACATTATTTTTATAGATTTATTTTAGTTTCCTCATTAACTTCATGGTATTACATTTTGTAAGTATTCTGGATTTTTGTCTCTGTTTGTGGAATGTAGCCTCATTTTCCGCATATGGAGAATGGCAATAATGACCTCATTATGCAAAACGCCTGGCTCTGACTGTGGCTCAGAGTGTGTAATCAGTAAATGAATACTAGATCACAATTCCACAAGCGCATAATTGCTACAGCCAGATTTCTTGGGGGTTTAAATCTTCATCCTTAATTAGTTTTTTTTTAGTTTGTTTTTGAATAAGGGTTTTGCTATGCAGCCCAAGTTGGTCTCCACTACAAGATCCTCCTACCTCAGCCTCCTAAATGTTAGGATGATAGGCAGGTACTAAGATGGTTAGCACTACTTTGCATTTGGGTCTTGAATAAATAACTTTGGATGTGTTTTGATTTCTTCTTCTGTAAAGTGTGTATAATATGAAAGCTTGCATCATTGATTATATGAATGAGTTCATTCTATAAAGAACTTAAACATTGTCTGGCACATAATATGCACTCAATTACTGTTACTGTCTGGAACACAATATGCATTCAATTAAAGTTAGTAATTACTGTTTAAGAGTGTTCTTGAGAGTGGTGGTACTGTCGGTCTTAGATTTTATTATTTGGATAGTGATAAAATCAAGGATGACCAAAGCATGTTATATGCATGCATGGCAATATCACCACAAAGTACACCATTCTGCATAGTTAAGGTGTAATAAAAAAGAGAGAAATGATCACCTTCTAGCACCATTTAGTACTGGGGGGATTACAAATGCTTATCTCTGCTAGGTAGATATGGGTGTCAACTTGATAATTAAAGACTGAGATCTGGGCACATCTTTGAAGAATCAGTAGTTGAAGCAAGCCCTAAATGAACCTGAAGGAGAATGACTGATGTGGGAACCCCCCAGTCCATTGTGGGTAGGACCATTCCCTGAACAGGTGATTTAGATGGAAGCAGGTGGTTCAGTACATTAACAATCTTCCTTATACTTAGACAGACTTGCAGTGAGGTTTGACCCTCTCTTAACAATCCTTGTGGATATGGTGTGACCATTTCCCTCAGCTCCTGTTGTTATGAGCTCTCCTGCCAAGCTAGATTAGCAAGAATAAAACCCTCTTGCTCCCCTAAGCTCTTTGATCGTGAATTTACTGGCAACACACAGGCAAACTTTACGTTATCTATCTAACAACTTGGTTAGGAAAATATAGTCAACCTACCATATCCAGAGCTTCGACCTCCTTTGAAGTCAACTAACCATGGATTGAAAATATTCTTTTAAAAAATAACCTAATAGAATAAGTTTAAAAAAAAATAGCCTCATGGGTGTTGTGCTCTATCCTGTATTTGTTCAGATTTTGTACACCCTGATTGTGTGGGGATTGTGTGCAAGGAGGTATGTGTGGACACATGTGAGGGCCCCAGAGGTATTTTCTAGAGATCTGAACTTAGGTCCTCGTGCTTATGTCCAGGCATTTATTCAGTGAACCATCTCCCCAAGCCCAATATGCTGATCTTTCATCATCCTATAAGATACTGAGACTTATCTTTCAACTAAGTCGAAGGAGTGGCTCTAATAACATTAAGTGGGAAAAAATTGCATCTGTACTAACACTGATTTATTTCTTGTCATACCTTCAGTGATTTATATCTATTTACATAGCCTTTGCTTTGTGTTAGATATTATATGTAATCTATAGATTAGGTATGTATGTAATCTATAGATAGTTTAAAGTATATAGGAAGATGGGTATAGTTATATGCAAATACTATACCATTTTTATTTAACTGACTTAGACCTCCGTAGATTTTGATATCTGCAGGGGTTCCTGGAACCAATTTCCCATGAACGTCAAGGGATGACTACATATACATGATTCATTTTTAAGGATATTGAAAGTTTGGAAATATGGTATTAATTTTTCTCTAGTCTATGTATTTATAGCCTTTGGGGTTTGTATAGCAGTCAAGAAAAACTGATTCTGATTTAATGAATCATTGTACTAGGCATTTCACGAAATCAACAGGAAAGCAGGGGAACCAGGCCAGGGAAATTACAGGAAGCAGGCAGGCTGAGCAGTGATGGCGGGGGTGGGGCTAGTCAATGTAATGTCACAGAACTTGCTTTATGAGCACGTCGCCATTAGCAACGGCCATCTCTGCCACTTCTAGGCAAACACTGGTGCCTCTTGGTTCCAGTGACACAACATTGATTTCTGGAGCCTCATGGAAGAGGCAGTTTCTATGCATGAATTCAAAACTGCTGCTTTTATATGAATCTCTGAAGATTCCAACGATAAGAGCCCTGGTTCTCAATCTGTGTGTAGTTATCCAGCGTTTTAAAGAGACAATATGTAGTTCCTGTTTATTTAGTTATTTATGGAGGAAGGGAGAGAGAGAGGGAGAGAGAGGGAGAGAGAGGGAGAGAGAAAGAGAGAGAGAGCAAGCAAACACATCTACCATGTGGGCTTCCAAGGACTGAGCTCAGGTCACCAGGTTTTATGAACAGGCATCTTAGCCACTAATACATATTTGCTTTGGTTCACTGAGGCAAGACACTTTGGCCTTAGCATTCCAGACTCATTCTGCAGGATTATCTCATCAAAGAAGAAACCTGAAATATCTGCCTCGGGTAGGGCTGCCTGATAAAATAGGTTAAATTTCATTTCAAAAAAAAAAAAAAAACAATGAAAACCCTTTTTACAGTGTTTATATATTTATATTACATGGAACATACTTGCAACAGAAACTTGAAAAGACATGCCCAGATTAGGTGAGGAGGGCACGATGAGACAAGTACTCACACATTACTGGCTGAGATGCCCATCATTACAGTTAAGAGCATTAGAAACATTCTCGGTCAGACACAATGGCAGCACCTTTGATCTCAGTACTTGGGGGACTGAGGCAATACTAACTGTGAGATTGAGCCAGATCGGGCTACATTGCAGGTTCTAGGCCACTGTGGCATATGTAGCATCACTGTGCCTCAAAAACCTAAGAGCTTCTTTATTTGACAGTTTGGTGGATCATCTGTGTCCCAGAAGGTGCCCTGATACTTGCCAATACAGGCATCCTGAGTGGGTCCCAATGCATCACATGTGCAGGGGAGACGTGGAAATGGAAGGGAGACTGGCTGAAAAAGAGACCATGTGGGGTGCGATGGGATAGGGATGAGTGGGCAGTAGAGGGTAAAGACACATAAATTTCATGTATTTGTCTCTGAAAAGTTTCCCCCAAATGAAATAAATAGTTTCTAAACCCCAATAATCTAAGCAAATAAATAGATAAATCAACAACAAATCATTCATAACTGCTGATACACACCTTTAGTCCGGTAGTAGGGGGACTGAGACAGGAAAACGCTGAGTTTGAGGCTACTCTGAGCTACACAGAGAGTTCAAGGTCAACCTGAGATAGACAGCAAAACCCTATCAAAACTACTTTTAGAAATTGCCACAGCCTTTGATTTTCTTTTCAGCATAGTGCTGAAAATGGAACTCAGGGTCTTATGCTTGATGAGTGCATCTTCTATTACTGACCTATACTGCAACTCTCTTGGAATTGAATTTTAAAGTTTTTCCAGGAGAGATTATTAGAAACATAGAAAGTTACAATCCATAGGGCTGATTGCCCAGGCATCATCCATAGAGGATGCCTAAATGTGCAAAGTAGAGAAATGGAAAAAGTAAATCAGAATAGCCATATATGATGATATACTCTGCGGTCATTAAAATTGTGTTCATGAAGGATGTTGGCTCCACAGAAAACTTGTACAAAGGAATGTTCAAAGATAAAAGCAAACTTCTCACTAGTTGTATAATCATGGACTACATAATCAACATTTTTGTATCTCAGTTTATTTGTCTGAAAAATGGTATAATAGTTAAGTATAATTTGGACTATTTGGACTAGTGCCATATAAATTTACTATATTACATAAATTAACTGGTGTGTATGTGTATGCTGGGCAGGGAGGAAGAGAGAGAGAGACTATTGCCACAATGGCAATAATCCAATTACCTAACCTCAGCCAACATGCACATGCACACTAAACCGTTTGTGTTTCTTACCACTGAAAATTATATAACAATATTCCTCCAATGTTCTTTTCCTTCATTTTCAGTTAATACTTTACAACCCAAGCTGATTCTGCCATAGGCATTCCTAATAACCATTCGTTATAGTTACTCTACATTTAGAGATAAATCTATAAGGAAATGTTTATTTACTTATGTCCATCTTGGCAGGAGAGTGCACACCAACACCAGGGGCCGAGGAAACTGGCACGCCATACCCATACATCTACAGAACTGCTGAGAGAGGGACAATCCTTACTTATCAGACCAGCATGTCTGCCTAAGTGTATCAAAGGATGCCAACTTCCTCAACCAGTTCCCTCCATCTTATATGCCTGCTTAGGGACTAGTCCCGCCTACCATGTGATTGGCCTTCCCCATCAACTAGACAGTTTCCTGCAGGCTTGCTACGGGACCTAACTCAACCACTAACTAATTCTTTACTACAAATGTGCACAGAGCTCAAGCCCTCAACCGTCAAGTATCAGCGACACCACTTTTTTTTTTTAATTTTTTTTTTTATTTATTCAACTGTGTGCATGTGTGTGTCTGTGTGTGTGTGTGTGTCTGTGTATGTGTAGAACCACGGACGAATTCGCGAACCACCATGGACGCCTCCACCTCCTTCTGCCCAGGGATTCACAGGCTCCGCCCTACTAGGACCGGAAACGCAGGCCGCCCCCGCTTCCGCCTGGCGCAGCGACACCACTTTTAACCTTTCAAACATATGTTCCATGCCACTGAGCTAAACATACCCCAAAATGCATCTTCCATCTTTCCCTCTTAAATTACAACCTTTAACTGAATATGTTAAATGTACCCACTCCTAAAATGCTTCCACATATAAAAATGTGAATAGCCCCCCATCTTACTTTTCTTTTGCTGTGATCAAATATTCTGACAAAAGCAGCTTAAGGGAGAAAGGTTTATTCTGGCTCACGGTTCGAGTACAGTCCATCACAGTGGGGAAGTCAAAAGAACAGGAGCTTAAGGTCAAGTTGCAACCACAGTCAAGAGGTAGAGACTGAGAGATGCTTGTGCTCAGCTCACTCTCTTTTTATATAGTGCAGGATCCCATCTCAAGGAATGGTGCCACATGCAGTGGGCAGGTTTACCCACCTCAATTAACCTAAACAAATCAATTTCCGCACGCTTACCCAGAGGCCCATCTCTCAGTCTCCCAGGTAATTCTAGATCCTGTCAGGTGAGGATTAATACTAACCATCCTCCTTCCCAAACAAAACCTGTAAACTTCCTTTGTTGAGAGAGGACATTGCTTTCGAAGTGACTCCCATGTCCTCCTTACTTTCCGCAGGTAGTAAATCTGCCCTATGCTTATTTCCTGGCTATGTTTGCTTTGGCTTTGCACTCACCCAAATGTGAATCTGTTAAATTCTGTTCCAATAACAGTGATGAATGAAAACATTCTGGGGGCTGAAGAGATGGCTCCATGTGTGAAGTGCTTGTGTGCCAGCCTGAGGACTGCAGCAAGGTTGCCCAGAGCCCATGCAAGAGCTGCGCAGGTTTTGCAGCTGTGGGTAATCCCAGAGCTTGGGAGGTGGAAAACAAGGGATCCCCCGGATCAAATTGGCTGAAAAGACAAATCAGTGAACTCTGAGCTCAAACGATAGACCCTGCCTCAATATAGAAGGTGGGGACTAGTTGAGGAAAACAACTGATGTCAACCTCTCACCTTTACATACACACACACACACACACACACACACACACACACACACACACGTGCGCGCGCGCGCGCGCATGCACGCACACATGCACGCACACATACACAAATTCTGTTTGGGATATATAAAGGTCCTGCTACTTGTTGATATCAAGTATATATATAAACATATGTAGGATCTGGTGTCCAGTTGTAATATGAAGGTAAAAGCTTAAATATGTCATGATCAACTCATCAAATATTCTCAAGAAACAAAGTAAGGGAAGGTTTTGAAACTGCTCAGAAGATTGGGACTCAGATAAGAGGGAGGGGGGTGGGGAGGGGGAGCAGGGGGTACGGGGGGAGGAGGAGGGAGGGAGGGAACTGGTGTACCTAATAAGTTTGTATGAGCTGAAATAATAATAAAAATGTATTAATAATAATAAAAAAAAGAATGGTGCTGAGACATTCGTGGGAAGAAATGAGAGCCCAGTGGAATGGGTGGGGACGATGAACAGGGGTAGAATTTTCTACTATAGTTTCCGTGTTTTGTATGCTGTTAGGGAATAGAAGGTGCCAATCTGGTTTAATCAAGGCTGAGCTCTTGAAAAGATCTGGTATGTGAGCGAGAGAGGGTGGCTGGAATAGGACAGAGGGAAAGGTGGTTAGTACTGAAGAAAGTCAAAGAAGTCAAAGCCGGGGTGTGAGATAGTCTCCAAAGGACAGAGGACCATAATGTATATCTTGGGTTCTCCACATATGTTCCTAGGATCAGGGGAATTTTCATTTCTGGAGCTTGTCCATATTCCACTTCCCTTACTCACAGGGGTCAAATAATCACACCCCAAACTCTCACAATGTTTTGAGAAAACAAAGTTCTGTTTACTCTCCTCCTGGCACAAATAAAGTCCAGATTTTCTTATCACAAAGCTTTGGCCAGGCTTTATGGCATGCCTGATTAAGGGAAAGAGAGAAAAAATTTATTTTGTAATGAATTTATAGCAGAGAAAAATAAGAGATAGTTGTATGGTTTGGTTTGCCTATCTTGCCACAAAAGAAAAAAAATGAAGTTATATCCCTAGATGTTTCTAGTTGGCAAATGTATCTAGCTAATAGACTTTTGTTACTCTAGCAAAATATCTGGCAGGAATGTAATAAAGAAAATTCTTTATTTGGCTCATAGATTTTAGAGGCTCAGAGCACAGTACAGACATTAGATTAACTCTGATGAGGACCTTCTTGGCTATATCACATCATGAAAGGAGCAAATATGTACATACCTAAGTCTGTCTCCTTATGAGCCAGCAGGATTCAATCATGGGGGGTCTACTCTAATGACCTTAATCAATTCCCAGATGTGTCATTATTAACAGCATAACCAGATGCGTTTCTACTCTCCTTGTGGCTTAAAATAGGAATTAGACTTCAACAAATGAAGCCTTGAGGGACATACAAGCCATATCCAATCCATAACAATGAGATAGTGGCATCACACTTATGAAAGTAAAGAGGTGTGGAGTGTGTGTGTGTGTGTGTGTGTGTGTGTGTGTAAACCCACAAAACCCATAGAAAACCAGAATTTGGCCTTTGATAACATACTGTCTGCCACTTCTTGGATGGTCTCTTACATTTTATGCAAGTCAGCTGTCCCTGGGCTTCTTCTATTCAGCTTCTTTCTCCAGGTTACAGAAGATATTCACAGGGCACCTCATGGAGCAGAAACCTGTCTGCTTATATTGCTATGCACCAATTCTCTTTGGTCTGACAATGGATATGAATGGGTTAACAAGATTCAGAACAGCTAAGTATTGCTTTAGCAAACCACTGTGTTTCCTAGGCAACGCAATGCCCATAATTCTCCTCTTTCCTTCTGTTTCTGAAAGTCCCTATGGAGGGAATGGTGAAAATATTAACATTGGCCAGTACTCAAGCTCTTGTTCCCCCCCTCCTCTTCCTCCTCCTCTTCTTTCTCCATCTCCCACCCCTGACCTTACCTCTTATTGCCTGGAAAAATATTGAAGTGTGAGTTGTTTCAACTGTGGGGGTCTGCACATCTCTCTGCTTCTCCTTTTAAGGGATGAGCTGTGATGTCTCTTCTCATTTTCATTTTATTCTCTCCCGTCTCATTTCATGTTGAATAACATCCTCTTTTTTCTTGCAATTTTTTTACCTCTAAGCATCTAGAAGTTATTATGCTGTCAGTCTATTACAGCTTTCAGAAGACAAAAAATCAAACCAAATAATTCATCTTCTCTCTCTGCTCTATTCGCTGCCCTCCCTTCAACGAATATCTTAATGCGTTTGTGCCTCTGTAACAGAAAAACGCAGACATGGCGTATATAAATGAACAAAGTGCTGGAGGCTGAGAAGTCCAGGATAGAAAAGACTGACTCCACTGCAACGGGGAACAGGAGGGCAGGGAAGAGCAGACTCATCTTTTTACAAGGATAACATTGGTCCATTCATGAGGGTGCAACCTTGTGACCTGATTATTTCCCAGTAGGCCTTACCTCCCAACATCATTGCATTGGGGATCGAGTTTCAATCCATGAACTTTGGGATGACACATTCAAACCACAGTACCAAACTTCTCCAACGTAAATTTGACAGATCTCAACCCTTACCTTCCACTAGGCAGCTAGCACAGTTTTGTCCTCCCCATTCCACAGAGAAAGGACTCTGGCATGGTAGCCTGGACTCTGTAACCATCTAATGCAACTTGGTGTGTGGTCATCTCCCCTGCTTCACCGACACAGCATTGTGAATTCTCTCCACTCCCATTGTCAAGCCACTCTCCTGCTTTCTTCCTACCATGACTTGCAGTTTTTAATACTTGTCCTTGGTGGGTTTCCTTTCTTCTTTTTGTAAAAGCAATCCTACAATGTCACCCTTCCCCAAGATTTCATCTTGGCCTTCTTTTTCTATGTACAACCCACTCACAACCTAGAGATGCCAGATAACATGAATGAATAATACAAGTATGTGGTAATACATACTGGAATTCCCAAAGAAATATGTTGTTGCCCTTCTTTTTTCAGCTAGTAACCTCATTTTCTTATATTTTACGTTTCCAACAATCTTGAGTACAGAAAATATTTGAATCTCTGCTTAACTCTACTAATAAACAAATAAAGTAAATGCAATATAATCCAGGTCTTTAGGATACATAAGTGAATCCCTTTATATACTGCAAAGGAGTCAATTGCTAATCAGCTCTGGCTAGGCATAGCCATGCAGAGATATAATATTAGATCTCACCCCAACCTCGACCATCACCCTTTTGATTTAAACAGGGTATTGCTGTGTAGCCCAGACTGGTCCAACACAATCCTCCTGCCTCAGTGTCCTAAGTGCTGGAATTTACAGATGTGCACCACCACATATGGCCAGCTCCCTCCTAGAGATGAATTAGAAATACAGGTTTTCTGAAAAGGTATGGTGCCAACAGGTTTTTGACATAGTTAAAGATGTGCCACCTCAAAATAGCAACACTGGTGTGTTACTAGAAACTGAAATCCCATGAGGAAGTGTAACTTCAGAAGAAGTCATTTGACCACCTGTTTTCCTTCATATAGCAACAGTAAAGATGCTTTAAGGTGGATGGCTCACACCCGTAATCCCAGCACTTAGGAGGGAGCGGCATGAGGATCAAAGTAAGTTGGAAGCTATCCTGGTTTACATTCAGAGTTTGAGGCCAGCCAGAACTACATAGTGAAACTTGTCTCAAAAGGGGTGGAGAGGGGGGTGGAGGAAATGTTTTAGCAGTGAAAGAGCTTGCTACACAAACAAAAGGATCAGAGTTTGGATCCCCAGATCCCACAGAAAATGTAGAGCAGCTGTGGAGCCTACCTATAATTCCAGCCCTAGATTGTAGAGCCTGGGAATTCCCAGAGCAAACTGGTTAGTCAGAGAAGCCCTAATGGCAAGGTCTGAGTTTAGAGATACAGCCTCAAAATAGTAAGGTGGAAGAGGATATCAACAATGATTCCCAGTATCATCTTCAGGCTCCACATGTAGGCACACTCACATGCATGCAAGCATACACACACATTCCATATGCACATACACATAAAAATGGGGGGGGAATCAAATAGAAAGGACAAAACAATCCTCTGAAGAAATATAGTGTTCATCACAGGTGCTGTAGTAGCTCTGAATAAACACTTAGAAGAAACCTTTATCTTTCATTAGCATCTACCCCATACTCTTTATCAGTAGTGACATGTATCTCACAATTTATTCTCATAGTCCACAGATCCATTTGCCCTGTCATTTTGTCACCCATTTACTTTTCTGTGTAAAAAAAAAATGCCATTGTCCTCACATTTAATTTAATTAATTTAATTTAATTTAATTTAATTTAATTTTAAGGATTAAGGTAGAGTTTATTAGAGGAGAAAAAGAATGGAACTCATGGACTCCAAACATGCTGAAGAGTCTCATGCACATGTATAATTACTATATTTTATATTTTTTCCCTTTTAACCAGCTCTTGATTGAGCTCCTAGATCCAACTACTGGGGCCACAAAAGAACTAAGAGGGAAGTATAGAAGATCCCCTCCCCATTAGTTTTATATCTAATCTTTTAAAAATTGAAATAGATTTGCACCTGCCCCTCATGGCACTTCATGTCTGGAGTCTGTGAGCTCTTTTCTAGTTCCATGCCCTTCATGGATTCCATGCCTGGAGTCCATGAGTTCTCCATGGCACCCTATCCCCTCATGGCACTCCACCTCTGGAGTCTATGAGTTCCACTCTCTCTCTCTCTCCCCTAATAAACTCTACCTTAATCCATAAAATAAAATAAAATAAAATAAAATAAAATAAAATAAAATAAAATAAAATAAAATAAAATAAAATAAAATAAAATAAAATAAAATTAATGTGCCAGCCAAAGAAACATATGTTTGAATTAGTTCTAGTCAGCCAACAGTTTTCACCCTTGACTTAGCACACAGTGCACTGAGCTGTGGAGAGACCTCTGCCCTATGTTCTCCTAGTGATCTAATTTAACATCATTGATTTCAACTGCCACCCACAGGCTTATATCTCCTGTCTCAATTTCTTCAGTCTCGACTGACCTATGCCTGAGACCTAGATCCAAATATTTGACTGAGCACATTCCCGGGGATCTTCATCACAATATTCTTGAGATCTGTACTTTTCAAGTATGAGCTTGCATGTGACTTATCTCAAATTCTGGTTAAAATGGTGGTGCTAATTCAGTGAAGTGGCTCTACTGCCCCAAGATATTACATTTCTAAAGAACACAGAGGTGAAGTCAATGCTACTGTATGCACAGGATCCATACTTTAAGACACAACCCCATTTAAATACGGGGTACCCCTTCTTCTTAGCACATCATGCACCTATTCACCAAGTTAAAGTCTGGGGGCATAATTCAGGGGTGGAAGGAATGTGAGAACTAAAGTAGGAATACCAAACCCTGCCTATCCTGCTGTGTAACACACACATCTTATCTAGCTTTGAGTAGAGATCCTCACTCTCACAATCTTGATGTAATTCCTCACTTCTTCTCAGGGTTGAAGCCACTCACTGGTGTCACTGTGCAGTGTCCGCCCCTCTGATGGCAGCATGATGGTTCCAGAACATAAAATGATCCATGGAGAGCACAGGCTCTGGGGCCAGACGGTAAGAGTGAAAGCCTAGCATTGCCTTTCTCTGCCTATAAGATCCGGGACAAGTAGCCCCTTGTGCGTGATTTCCTCACAGGAAAAAAAAGATAAAACCTAACTGGTGAGAAATAAATAATGAAGTATGTGTTGATTGTTTTTCTAGCACTCAGTAATTACACATTACTTGGGATGTTGACCATTCTTAACTGCAGACTGGTTAGAGCATTGCATATAGGAAGATTGACAATGAGGTGAACATCCAGACTGAAGCCAATCATGAAAGACTGGCTTTGCTGCGAAACTGCTAGAAACTAGCACATAGGAAAATTATTGGGAAGTGTTCTTGGAATCCCCACATAAAGGGGATGGAAAGGAAGGAGGACGAGGCAGAGGAAGAAGTTGACTTGTCACATAGTCTTAGCTGGACTTCCATTAATTCCACAGGGAATAGAACAAGGGGGACAGGCTTTATGTATCTGTATTTATCATTTATTACCTCCAGGCTGCACTGAGAAGATATGACCTGGGTAGGAAATTCTCTTCAGTCCACTGCAATCTCAGAAAGAGAATCCAGTTCATCTGCCAACACTGGCAGAAGTTGAGCAACAAGGGACTGAGTGCTTAGATCCTGAGTGGGGGTGGAAGGTGAAATCTTAATAGTATACCAGTTAGGTAAACCATGCTTTAGACTTTGGACTTGATTTTACTGCCAATGGAGAGTCATTACAAGGCTTTTCCAGAACGGGAAAAGTTTTTTTCACATCTCAATATCTTTTCTCAGATTGCTTCTGGGTATTTCTTTGGAACCATTTCAGAATCATATTTTGTGTCTTTGCTGAAATGGAAATGAGATAGTTTAACGTTGAACAGTCAACACAGCCAGGTTGATAGTGTCTAAATTTTCACCATGGCCACCTACTGGAAGTGTGACACTGGGCAAGTGCCTCCAATCCCTACACCATGAAATGGGGACAATATAGAGTACCCTCATAGTGTTTTATGAAGAAAACACAAGCTGATCCACAAAGTATTTAGGATACTGTATGACAAATAAGTGCTCAGGCAATGTCAGATTTTACTGATGATACATATTCTCAGCCTTTATATAATACTTGTGGATCAGAACCTTGAAGGATTGGTCCTAGGAAATGACATTTTAACAAGTCTCTCCCCCTTGTGCAGACTATGCATTGGTTCCCTGGAGAATCCATCCCTTTCCTTATCCACCTCATGAAAATTGCTAAGAGTTCATCTAAATGTGATTCTTGGTGTAAAACCTCCTTAGGTCACACCCTCCCTGATCTTTCATCCACCTTTCCCTTATTGTGTCTATATCCTGTCCCTGGTGTGAGTTTTTTCCTTGAGAGGAAAAGACTTCATATCTCTAGCCTGGTAACTGAACTTTATATGGAGCTGGGACTCAACAGAAGCTGGCCAAGTAGATGGAATTGGAAATGGACAAAACCCTTCAGTTCTCCATGATTTAAGCACCAGGTGCTACTTCACTCTAGTCACTCAAGATCTAGGTGGCAATTGTGTTAGTGTGTTTTTTATTCTCTAAATTTTAAATGTGGGCTAGCAAGATGTTTAAGTAGGTAAAAGCCCTTGCATTGGAACCTGGAGATCTGAGCTCAATCCCCAGAAACTCACATGATAAAAAGAGAGAACCAACTTCTGAAAGTTGTCCTCTGATCTCCACATGTATGCCATTACATTACACCATTACACAGTGTCATGATTTGAATGTGAGTTGTCCCCCACAGGCTCATGTGTTTGTAATCTTAGCTGTTAATGTTTGGGACGATTGTGACACCATTAGGAGGTGGAATCTTGCTGGAGGTAAGGATGTCACAAAGGGCAGACCTTTAGGTTAGTTAGCACCACCCTGCTTCTGTTAGTAGTCTGGTCTAGCAGTCTACTGCATGTTCTCTAGGCCTTTGCAATGTCTGTGGCGACCTGAGCCATCTCCATCTTCTGCCACCTGCAACTCTGGAACCATAAGTCAAATAAATCTCCCTTTTCTCTCCTTTAGGTTGCTTGAGTTTGAGTTGTGTCTTATAACAGCAGAAAGAGTGCTGTGACACATGATCTCCGTCTCTCTCTCTCATCCCTCCCTGCCCTCCAATAAAAAAGTAAATTGTAAACAACCCTTGTCTTTTACAATAATAAAAACAAGTCATTCATTTTTGAAAAAGCAAAAATTACCCATAATCTTACACTTAGAGATAACTATTATGAACTTTTAGGTGTATTTTCTTTGTGTTTTTCCCTCTGCACATGAGCATATAACATAATAGATTTTCATATTCAGATTAATTCAATTTCACAAATATTTACTGCTCACCTACTACATGTCAGGTGCTGTTCTAAGTATAAGAGACAGCAGGGAAGAACATAGATAAAAATCTGTTTCATATAGTTTGTATTAAAGTTAGGGCAGATTATAAAGAGTGAGAAATGAAAGAAATGGGAAAATATATTTTATATTTTTAGAAAGCAGTAAATGTGGTGAGGAACAGCAAAGTGGAAGCCAAATATGGTGGCATACATATAATCCAGCACTCTAGAGAATGAGGTAAGAGTATTCAGAGTTCAAGGTCAGGTGAGTTACATAATAAGTGCCAGTGACCCTCAGCTCCATTGAAAGATTCTGTTTTAAAAATAAATGAATAAATAAATAGATAGCCTGGGGAAATTTCTCAGCAGTTAGAGCACTTGACCTACAATCAGAAGTACCAGAGTTCCCTTTTTTTAAAACAGTCTTATCTTTGGTTAGGAGAAGAATATCTCAACACCCAAACAGGATGCAGCCTAGTTCGGGGCAAGAACAGCAACACTGAAAACAATAATCAACCATAATGCCTTAAAATGTTCATCCAGAACTAGAACAAACAAATTTCTCCCCGTCCTAAAGCTCAGGGAACCTTGCAGAAGAGGGGGGTGGCAAGACTGTAAGAGCCAAAAGATGGGGAGGTCCACCATTGGACAAGATATTACCTTTAAGATTGGGCTGCACACTGTTTACAATAGCAAAGTCATGGAATCAACCCAAATGTCCAACAGTTGACGAGTGGATAAGGAAAATGTGGTACAGCTATATACAATGGAGTACTACTCAGCCATCAAAAATGATGAATTACTGGAATTTGCCAGGAAATGGATGTTATTAGAAACAATTATATTAAGTGAAGTATCCCAGACCCAGAAAATTAAGCACCGTATGTACTCCCTAATAGGTGGCTCCTAGTACCAAACTCACCCAACCCACCTAGAGACACTCAAAGATAAATCTCTGTAATACCCACAGTAATTGCAAAGATTATGAACAGGAGGGATGGGGTTGGAGGGCCACACTAGAAACAAGGAGAGAGGAGACCATGTTACAGCAGAGAAAATAGGCCTCCATCAAGGACTGCAAGGGGTGATATGCAATGCCCATCAGGATGGAGTGAAGGGCATTGCAGGAGCAGCAAAACTGCAAAAGAAAATCAACAAACCACAATCCAGAACTTCAGAGACTCTATATCAACCACCTAGAACTAGGCCAGCCTAATCTCTTCCCATCCTGAAGCTCAGGGACATATGCGGAAGAGGGGGCGGTAAGAGTGTAAGAGCACAAGGATGGGAGGAGCAATGATTTGCAAGATATTCCATGCAAGTTAGGGCCGAAGCAATCATAATTGGACTTTGCATGCCCTGAGCAATGTCCAGCACACTATTGACCTCATAAAGTCTAGCATCTGCTTAAGGCACCAAGATCCTTGGAGGCAAGGGATTGGCAGCCACAGCAGTGTTCCTATACTTAAGGGGAACACGGGAAAGGGTTCAAGGAATGGCCACTGGGTCCTTGTACGTCATCGGAGAGGAGGGCTCAGAGGAGAATCAGGCATGCACAAGAAAGGACTCTCTGGGAATTGGGGCGGGAGACACTGGGAGATGGGAGGGAGGGGTGTGGGGAGGAGAAGCAGGGGGTTCGGGGGGGAGGAGGAGGGAGGGAGGTTACTGGTGTACCTATTAATTTTGTATGAGCTGACATAATAATAAAAAATGTAAAAAAAAAAGGATTTTCTGGGGATTGGGGGGTGAGGCACTGGGAGATGGGGAGGGAGGGGTGAGGGGAGGGGGAGCAGCGGTTCAGGCGGAGGAGGAGGGAGGGAGGGAAACGGTGTACCTATTAAGTTTGTATGAGCAGAAATAATAATAAAAAATGTTAAAAAAAAAAAAGATTGAGCTGCAGCAGCTAGGAACTTAATGCAATGAGATTTGACCTTATTTGACCTGCACAATGGCTGACAGCGAAGATCCCAGGGGACATGGTTTCAGGCAGTAGGATTTCAGGTAGTAGGATCCTTGGAGGCAAGGGGTTAGACAGGTATAGGGGAGTCCCCACGTTAGTGGACTGCCTGAGGAGGAGCCTCCTGGTCTGTCACAGAGGACTGAACTCCCACTAGAGTAGATGATTCAGAGGAAATTCCATGGCCCACATAAACTGATGGACAGGAAGGTAGGAGGGAGCAGGTGAGAAACACCAAGAGATAGGAGGGAGGGAGGGAAGAAGGAGAGAGGGAGGAAAAGATGGAGGAGGAATGGGAGAACGTGAGGGGGGAAGGGAGGGAGGAGAGAAAGGAAGAAGGAAAGGGGCGAGGATATTTACCCATTGAGCTTGTATAACTAGGAATAATAATAATTATTATTATAGTAATAATTAATAATAAATACCAAAAAATACCAGAGTTCAGATCTCCAGATTCCATGTAAAATGTTGGATGAATAAGTCAGCCCACTTGCAATTCTAGCCCTGGAGGGTAAAGACTGGAAATCCTCAAAGCAGCTAGTTAGCTAGATTAGCTCTATCAGCAAGCTCTGAGTTTGACTAGAGACGCTATTTCAACAGAATAAGGTGGAAGCGCATTCAAGAGTGATTCAGGACACCAACCTTGGACAGAAGGTAAGACTATGATCTGTGAAGTTACCTGGGAAAAAGCATTCTAGGCACTAGGAATCATAAGTAGCATCTTTGGATTGAAAATATGCCTTGTCAGAATCAACATCGTAAAAATGACCATCCTACCAAAGGCAATATACGAATTCAATGGTATACCAATTAAAATCCCAAAGCAATTCGTTAAAGAAGTTGACCAAACAATCTCAAAATTCATATGGAGGCACAAAGGAGCCAGGATAGCAAAGACAATCCTGAGTAACAAAAACACTGCTGGAGGTATCACCATACCAAACCTTAGTCTATACTACAAATCCATTGTTGTAAAAAACAGCCTGGTACTGGCTCCAAAATAGACACACAGATCAATGGATAAGGGTTGAAGACCCAGATATAAGCCCACAAAATTACAGCCATTTAGTCTTTGACAAAGGGGCCCAAAAAATCCAATGGAAAAAGAACAGTATCTTCAACAAATGGTGCTGGCAAAACTGGATCTCCACATGTAGAAGATTAAAACTGGACCCGTAGTTGTCATCTTGTACAAGACTTAATTCCAAATGGATCAAGGACCTCAATATAAGGCCAGAGACTATAAAAACCTTAGTTGAAAGGGTAGGGAACTCCCTGGAGCTGATTGGACTAGGCCAACATTTCCTAAACAGACATCCAATGGCACAGTCACTGCTACCCACTCTCAACAGTTGGGATTTTGTGAAATTAAAGAGGTTCTGTTCAGATAAAGAGATTGTAACACGAGCTCAAAGGCAACCCACAGAATGGGAGAAAATCTTCACTAACCACATATCTGATAGAGCTCTACTATCCAGAGTGCACAAAGAACTTAGAAAACTAAACACCAAGGAAACAAATAGGCCAATTAAAAAATGGGCCCTGGAACTTAAAAGAAACTTTACTAGGGATGAAATTAAAATGTCTAACAAATATCTGAAAAAATGCTCCACTTCCTTAGCCATCAGGGAAATGCAAATCAAAACTTCCCTGAGATATCATCTCACTCCGGTCAGGATGGCAAAAATCCACAATACGAACAACACTAAATGCTGGAGAGGATGTGGAGAGAGGGGAACTCTCCTACATTGCTGGTGAGAATGCAGGCTCATACAGCCACTCTGGCAAGCCGTCTGGAGATTCTTAAAGAAATTAAAGATTGAAATGCCATATGACCCTGCTATTCCACTTCTGGGAATAACCGCCTATGCAGCAGAAGTTCGCCTCGATAACACAAGTGCGACCATGTTCATTGCGGCACTGTTTACAATAGCAAAGTCATGGAATCAACCCAAATGTCCAACAGTTGACGAGTGGATAAGGAAACTGTGGTACATCTATACAATGGAGTACTACTCAGCCATCAAAAATGATGAACTACTGGAATTTGCCGGGAAATGGATGTCATTAGAAACAATTATATTGAGTGAAGTATCCCAGACCCAGAAAATTAAGTGCCATAAGTACTCCCTAATAGGTGGCTCCTAATACCAAACCCACCCAGCCCACCTAGAGACACTCGACGATAAATCTCTATAATACTGTAATTGCAAGGATTATGAACAGGAGGGATGGGGTAGGAGGGCCACACCAGAAACATGGAGAGAGGAGACCATATTACAGCAGAGAAAATAGGCCTTCATCAAGGACTGTAAGTAAGCAATGAGACATCTGGTTAAGTTCACAGACTTTTCGTTCCTGATCATTTACAACTGGGGGGGTGTGATCTCACCAGAAGGGGAGGGCATATAGTCTGGCAGATAATAAGTAACCATTTTGCAAATGGGTGATTGACCCCTCCCTCACTGTGGTTTCCTACTTTTATTACATCTACCTTTGAATATACTCTTATAACAAGACTCTAGCTTAACAGCTTTTTATCTCTGGCCAGGGGGTGACATCCAATACCCATCAGGATGGAGTGAAGGGCATTGCAGGAGCAGCAAAACCGCAAAAGAAAATCAACAAACCGTAATCCAGAACTTCAGAGACTCTATATCAACCACCTAGAACTAGGCCAGCCTAATCTCTCCCCATCCTGAAGCTCAGGGAATTTTGCGAAAGAGGGGGCGGTAAGAGTGTAAGAGCACAAGGATGGGAGGAGCAATGATATGCAAGATACTCCACACGAGTTAGGGCCTAAGCAATCATAATTGGACTTTGCATGCCCTGCACAATGTCCAACACACTATTGACCTCACAAAGTCTAGCATTTGCTAAAAGCACGAAGATCCTTGGAGGCAAGCGATTGACAGCCAAAATAGTGTTCTTATGCCTAAGGGGAACAAAGGAAAGGGTTCAGGGAAATGCCACTGGGTCCTTGCACCTCATGGGAGAGGAGGACCCAGAGGAGAGTTTGGCATGCACATTAAAGGATGCTCCGGGGATAGGAGGGGGAGGCACTAGGGATGGGGAGGGAGGGGGGAGGGGGGAGGGGAAGGGGGCACAGGGCAGTGGGAGGTTAGAGGGAGGGAGGGGACCGGTGTACCTGTTAAGTTTGTATGAGTGGAAATAAAAATAAATAAATAAATAAATAAATAAATAAATAAATAAATAAGCCTTGTTATTCAGTGGGTCTTAGGGAATCCACTGTAGTTGGAGCGCAGGGACCAGGGAGGAAGTGGTAAGTGAAGTCTTTTAGTCCTAAAGATAAGTACGGCAAGTGGGGTAATAACAAATCTTATGCGCCTTGTGGAATAGACTTTGTTTTTACACTATCAAGTGGATAAATATTTGGGGATATTTAAGTGGTTTCCAGATTTTTTCCTGTTACATATCATGTGTTGTAATTATTCTACCTCAATCTCTGTTCAGATTTTTGAAAAATTCCCTAGGAAAAATTCCTACAACCCAAATTTCTTCAAAAAAGTCTTGAAATAATTTGAAGCATTCATTACATATTGCCAACAGGCTTTCTAGATCACCTATACTTATTTAGCATAGTTGAGTTCAACAAATATTGAGTGCCTACTACATGCCAGACACAATAGAAAAGCTTGATGTAGCCTGGGGAACAAAATGAAATTTATATTCTACAAATTTCACAATTGTCAGCATGTTTCAGAATACTTATCATGCTATATGCTTGCCAATTCCAAGTATTGCTATTCTTACAAACTCCAAGGGTAGGAAAAAAATGTGCCAAGTATTTCAATGATGAAAACTGGTAGGTTGTTCTTTTGCATTTTATTACCAATGAGGTTGAATTGTTTCTATACATTTTCTAGTCAATCAGCCAATTGTAGTAGATTTCCTGAAAAGCTCTGTAGAACCTTTTTAAATAATTTAAACGAGGCAGGGAGTTAAAAATTATTGCAAGTCTTAACACCTATCTCAGGAAATAAGTAGTCCTCAGCCAAATACATAGCATCTAAAAATTGATTTGAAGCCAAAGAGCCATATAGTACAAATCTTATATTTTGGTTATTTATGGATAACTTGAAAATGGTTACCTTGGATGACGCCTGTCCATTCAGCGTGGATTCTAACATAGATCAGAATGGTAGGATGCTTTTCAACAATCTCTATATCCCACAGTTATCAGAAGTCCACTCCATTTAGCATTACATTTAGTTCAAGAGCATTTATCTTTTTAAACTGTCTTGAAGGTTTTTTTATTGATGAATTTTGTTCTCTGACAATTTCATGCATGTATATAGTACATGCTGATTATCTTCCAGTCTACCTTCCTTATCTCCCTTCAACCCTTGCCAGCATCACCTCCCCAACCTCCCTCCCCAGAGGTCTTCCTCTCACATGCATGTCCTTTTGTTTTATGTCCCACTGGATTTAACCAGCGCTTTTGATGTGATCCTGGGCTTGAGATTCTTTTGGAACCTAGTAGATTGCATACATCCCACTGAATCTGTTAGATGTCCATTGTTCATCAGTAGCCCCCCTCCTCTCCTGGGATTTTCCCCTGTCCACAGCTTAATCAATCTACTGTAAGCCCGGTGCCAGTAACCACATCTGTTGTAAGCCTTTTCATTTTTAGAAGATGACATTTCGCAGACCTTTTTCCTTATCTTCTCGCTCTTACATTCTTTCCACCCCCTCCTTCACAAAAGTCCCTAAGGCTTAAGAGGAAGCATAAGTACCATGCTGAGGACTGAGCCTTCAACCTTCACTTATTCTCAGCATGTTGTATGGCCATAGGTCTCCGTATTCACCTCCAGTCACTGCAAAGAGAGGCTTCTCAGATGAAGACGAAGAAGTCTTTGTATTCTTCCCACCTGCCTCTTCTGCAATGTTCATAAGGGAAAGAAAAATAATAAAAAGCCAAGGATTGTGTCCGTAAACTTCAGGAAAGTCTTAAAGTCTGAGCAATTCACAAAGGGCACATGTGTTTAAGCAATGAAGATGAAAAAGACTGGACTAAGTTTGTCCTAGGGGTGTGCAATAATGTCTCTAGAGTAAGTCGTGTACATTTCTCTTGTGAAAAAATAAATATATGATGGGAGTGAAAATTGTTCACCTATCCAAGGGTTCTCACGGCATCCAGGTGTGCCTGATGAAGAGGCATCAACTGAAGCTCCAGCCACAGTGTCTCCCAGATCCTGTTAGACCCAGGGAAACAGCCGAAACAGCAGGAAAGAGCAAGGCCACATTCCTCCTGGGTCCTGGGCAAGGCCAGCAGCTTGAGCCTCCCCCATAGAGCCCTTTGGGAGTGGGATGATGCGGGATGTCCCATGGAAGTGACCCAGGTTTAGGAAGTAGAATTTCTCAAGGAAAATAAGTGGGGTTATATGAAGTCACATACGGTAGTATTTCTATCCAGGTCACTGTACCCATTATTACTCTTTTAAGAAAGCAAGTGATACAAGCTATGGAAGGAAACCTTTTGTATCAGTCAGGGTTTTCTAAAGGCACAAAAAAGGGAATGTATTAGATTGACTTACAAGATAAAATCTGCATAGTCCAACAATAGCTGCCCCTAGCTGCTCGGTTCAAGGGAGTGAATAGCTTGGCAGTCCCAGTCCGATGGTGAAGGTCAGAGAATTTCTGTAAAGTCTCCCAGCAGTCCCAGTCTAATACAAAGGTCAGACCATTCCCAGAGAGTCCCTGAATCTCAGTCAGGCTCAGGGCTCCATCGTCATCGAAAAACTGCAACAGCACGACAGCGAAGAATGGTGACACAGCAGCAACAAGCAACGAGGAACAAGATGCAGAAGAATGAAGAACAGCAGCAATGGGCAATGAGCTTGCCAGCACAGGGCGAGAGGATGAGAATCCGACTTTTCCCTTTCATCCTCTCTTTATCTGATCCACTACTGGAAGGTACCATACATCATGGGCTGGGTCGTCCACATCAATTGGATAATCTCCTGCAGGCTTGTTCAGGGACTTTCCTAACTCAATTCCTCACAGTTGTGCCCAAAGCCCAGCCTGCAACTGTCAAGTTGACACCGTTTGTATCTAAACTATCATACCTTTCATACTTTATTGGATCTTGCTAACATTTTCCTTTAGTATCCCTTTACTTGCTGACTTCTGAGATTACTTGATGCTAAGAATGGACTTTATTCGACTTTTGGAGATCCCGCTCACCCTTGCTAAAAGGGAGTTTAACCCTCTATTTTTTTGAAGGCTAACCTTTGAACATCTTTAGATTTGTACATCTAAAGAACAGTAAAAACAACAATAAAAGTTGAAAAAGATGATACCCTACATAGATAAAGAAAGTACTCCCCAAAGCCAATAAGAATCATAGCATTCGGCATAGAATGCCTCCCGGTGAGTTTTTGGCCAGGAAGGTCGAAATGGCCATCGCCACTGCCTTTGATTGTATGTGAGAAGTAGATGGTAAGACCCTACTGCTGAACGCATCGCATGCTGGGGATGAAAGACCTGGAGAAGACAAGCTGGAACTGTACTAAAAGCCTTCCCTCCCTGCTGGCTGGCTTTGATAGTGCCAATAACTGCAGTGAAATATAGCCCAAAGTCTCACTCAGTTGTGGACCCTGTGTACTCTTCTATGGAAGCGTCAGGCAAGATATGCCAGCTTGTGTAACAGTGACACAGACTTTCATGGGTTCTAACTAACTTTCCAGTTGGATTTAAGGCCCATGCCACAGGGAGAATTTACATCTAGTACTTTGGGCTCAGGTGCAAACCTGTGGCTGGAGAGATTTACAGGCCCCAGTGGGAAAGCAATTGCAATTGTATCGCTAAATGGATGTGATATGACTGTCAAACTGCCTAAACATTTGTGCTTATGCCCTTAGAGTACTGCTGCTGTCTTCATTGGCTCTGAAAAAGTTCTTCCCAAGGGTGATGACTGCTGATGGAGAGACTCATAAAAACTTTGAAAGCTCCTGAGAACAAGTGACTGTTATGGTGGCATCATGACCCAATGCCTAGCCCTAAATGGATATCTATATCATCCCTTCCAAGGCTCAGGGAACACTGCAAAAGAGGAGGTCAGGAAGAATGTAAAAGTATGGCATTTTCTTCCAGGCATAACATGGTGCCATTTTGGACTTTGCCTCTGATATAGCCTAAAGAGGATGTTGTGTGGAAAATCGAAACATTACGTTCTGCAGGAAGGCTCATGCACTCAGAAGATCACTAACAAGCCTCAGGAAGTTCCTGCCAAGGAAGACACTTCCTTGAGTCTCCCACAGACTAAGGTTCAGTCATGTAGTTACCTTTGAATTGAAAATAACTCACATCCATGCTGCTGTGAGTCCAGTAACCCCATTGGTTCCAAGTTAGACTTTAGGGTACTCATTTCTTTGGCCTGCCATTGAATCCCTGTCTTGGGTGAACAGATATTTGTGTGGCATCTCTCCAATAAAGTACCACAGGACACCAACCAACACTTTGTATGAAGGTAACCAACACTTGGTTCTGGTAGTTTTGTTTAATCACTTATGACTTTTGGGAGGAGTTATCACAATTCAGTTTCTGCTATCCCTTTTCCCCCTGTGTTTATCCCCGTACCTCCATTCAAACTTTTTTATAAAATTGGATTTTGAATAAACTATGTCATACATCTTTAGTATTAAATCTCCTTCTTTCACCCTTCCTCTGCCCTATCTTCTCATACTCTTCTCCCTTAAGCCCTCTGCCCCAGTTACTCCCCTTTCCACCTGCATACCACCTACATTTTTCTCTCTCCCCTCTCTTAAGGTACTTCTTCAACCCCCCTCCTTTAATGACCCCTTTCTAGTTTCCTAGACTTTACAGGTATCCAAGTCAAGCGAACAAAGTTCAAAACTAGGATCCATATACAAGAGAGAACATGCGTCCTTTGCTTTTCTATATCTGAGTTATCTCATTCAGTATATTTTCCAGTTCTATCCATTTACTAGCAAATTTCTTAATTCCATTTTTCTTTTCATTTTCAAAGCTGAATAGTATTCCAATGTATACACATACCACATTTTCACTATCAGTTGACATAAACCTAAGCTGATTCTGTGTCCTTCCTATTTTGAACCACAATGAACATGGATGTGTAAGTATGTCTATAGTAAAATATAGAGTACTTTGGGAATATGCCCAGAAATGGTATAGCTTTCAAGGAGAGGAGATTAATCTTATTTAGTGATGTCTCACTAAGTAGCACAGATTATCCTTGAACTCAGATCCTCCTGTCTCCCTGGTGACTGCTGGGATTCGAGCCAGTGCGACAGCGCATGGCGTTTGAATTTTCTAACCTCAAACAAATATCATTCAAAAAAAATCTCAGCAGAGATTAGCTGGGTGACTTGATGACTTTCTAATATAGATAATCTCTATATTAGAAAAGAGCAGATAAATCTTTTATCGTTTAAAATTACTCTCAGGGGCTGGGGAGATGGCTCAGCATTTAAAGTACTTGCCAAGCAAGTAGAAGAACTGGAGTCTGGATCCCCAAATCCCTTGTAAAAATGCTAATAAATAAATAGTGGCTCACTTGTAATTCCAGCCCTGAAAAGCAGAGCCTGGGAATCCTCAGAGCAAGCTGGCTAGACAGACTAGCCCTATAGGTGAACTCTGAGTTCATAGATCTAACCTCAAAACAGTGAGGTGAAAGAATATTCATTTGCATGTATACACATGTGTGATAATGTATGTAAACATGTATGCATTCCCCCACATGCACACATGCAAAAATATATGTAAAATGAAATAAAACAAAGCACTCCCAGTTTTAGAAAACAAATTTGTATGTACCTGTTTGTGTGTACCTGTGTATATGAGTTTTTTTCATTTTCATTTTATACATTTAGGTACTGCTTAGGTTTACCATAGCGAATGTGTATAATAATGTAGAATTACATTTTTTGAGGGGAAAAATTTCCACAATGTTTAAAGTGACATGTACCTCTTGTGGAAATACAGAAAAGTTTAAAGGAAAAATGAATAATCGCAACAGTAGCATGTTTCCTTTCAGACTTCCTTTTATGAATTTGGGACATTGTTGAATTCAGATTGCATATAGTTTTGCATCTGTTTTTTCTCCTAAGGTTAAAACACAAATATTTTCCCATGTTATGATGGTATTTGAATGCCCAGTTTGTTGTTTCATCACAATTTAAGTGGGTTAGCTAGCCATTTTATTTGAGTTTGGACATTGGAGTTGTTTTCACATTAATGAATCTGCAATGAACATCCCAGTCATGATTTCTTTATCTGTCTTCCAAGTGGGACAAATCCCTAGAAGTAGAATGATTGGCCCAAACACTACATTTTTAGAAGTGGGACTGAGGAACAGCAAAATACTTTTTTTGAATAACAACTTTATAGCAATATGGACTCCCCCCAACACTGTGGGAGAGTGTCCCCCTTCCCTTGCTAGCTGTGTATGTTATCCTGTTATCCTTTAACCATTTCTTTTATCCTTCTTAGAAAAAGATGGTAGATACACTGGTATATCCATTTTTTATTACTAGCAAAACAGAACATTTTCATATGCTTATTGACCGCTGATATTGCCCTATTTTGAACTACCTACCTGTTCCTGTTTTGTTCATTTTTTTTTCCGAGACTCTTAAGGACTTTCTTAGCAATTAAAATAAGCACTTACATATTAATCCTTTGTCGTGTTAGTTGCAAATCAAAGTATTTTTCACAAGGTTTTTTTTTTTCTTCTTCAAAATGTGTTGGCTATACACAGTTCTTTTTAAAAGAGACAGATTTTAACTGCAGCCGAGTGCCCTGAGTTTCGGCTTGTTTCAGGATGACTAAGTTGAAAAGGTTTGACAAAAGATCTGGAGAGGCCGGTTCAGCTAATCCTAAATTTAGCTCTGAAAAAAGAAATGTGTAGGCCTGATATAAAGATTGTTTGGTTCACTACACTTTAAGAAGATGGGAGGGGGGCCGCAGGTCTGGGATTGAAAGCAGTTTTTGCCAGAATTTTTTAGAATTTGGCCAATTATCTGCTCCAGAATCTTGCATGTTGGGAGGGGAGTGAATTATGTGCGTGCAAGCAGGATTCTTGATGGAAAAATACTACTCTGGGCTGCAGATGTGTACATGGCTTGATTTTAATTATTCTTCCCTTCTGTCTGTTCTTACACTACTTACCCCTCCACACTAAAAGGGACAGTCGGATTAAGCCTCTCAAGGGTTATTACAAGCCTTGTTCCCCAAAAACTTACTCCAGTGCAGTCTGTTAGCACATCAAAGGCCAGACAGACCACCTAGGAAAGGAAGAACCAAGCCCAGGATCCTTCCAGACTCTGGCCTGTCAGGGATTCAGTTCAGGGTTACTGTGACTGCCAAGGGTAGCTCCACACACTTCAAATAGAAGAATAAAAAAGAAGAAACTTTGCACGTTATTCTGTGACTGTTATTAAGGGGGAAAAAACTCACCAAGAGAATGTCATTTGCCTTATGACTAAGCAAATCCATGATTAAAAAAAGGAGAGTTTTGGAAAATAGCAGTAAATTGGGCTCTCTGAGCCCCAGATATTGGGAGAATTGACAGGCCTGTAGCCCTGAGTGGCTGTGCACAACATCTGGGGAAGAAGTGAGGAAGGGCAATCCAAAGGGAGCACTGTGTGTGAAGGGGTACCAGAGTGAAAACGAGTAGTCCAGGTGTCTAAGGTGGAAAACAAGCCAGAAGAGAGAGTTTTCTGTATCGCAGGGCAGCCTCATGGCCTGGGGAATGGTTAGGGGAGGAAAGAATGAGGGGCTTCGGAGCGGGGGGGGGGGGTGTTGAAAAACAGTCTAGTTTTGAGGGCCACCACGTGCCAGAGGGGCCTCAAAGAGA
Organism: Typhlomys cinereus; assembly: GCA_023101885.1. Lineage (NCBI taxonomy): Eukaryota > Metazoa > Chordata > Mammalia > Rodentia > Platacanthomyidae > Typhlomys > Typhlomys cinereus. Next base: position 2,911,352 of record JALPQD010000236.1, on the reverse strand, counting down.
GGTCCTCAAAGGCCAGGTTTGTCCTGAGGGACAGCTGGGCACAGCGGCGGTGCCTAGATTGCTACCAGAGCGAGGGCCGCGGAAAGCTGGGCTCAGGGACCCACCGCGTACAACCCGGGGGGAGCCAGGGCGGCTGGGGGAGGGGAGGGAGCATTCAGCAGCGAGAGGGGGGCAGAGCCGCGTTCGAGGGAGCCCGAGTAGGGCGGGGCGTGAGGTGGCCTCGACGGGGCGTGGCGTGTAGGTCCCGCCCCCTCGGCTGGCTAGTCTTCCTCGGTCGCCGAGCCCCCGCGCGCCACTGCTGGCTGGGAGGGAGGAGGAAGCCGCGAGTTCCGGAGCCCTTCCTAGGCCGGCCCAACCTTTGCTCCCGTGATCATGGCTGCCGAGGATGTGGTGGCGGCCGGCGGCGACCCGAGCGAGCTGGAGGGCGGCGGGCTGCTACACGAGATCTTCACGTCCCCCCTCAACCTGCTGTTGCTCGGCCTCTGCATCTTCCTGCTCTACAAGATCGTGCGCGGAGACCAGCCCGGGGCAGGCGGCGACGGCGACGACGACGAGCCGCCCCCGCTGCCCCGCCTCAAGCGGCGGGACTTCACCCCGGCCGAGCTGAGGCGCTTCGACGGCATCCAGGACCCGCGTATACTGATGGCCATCAACGGCAAGGTGTTCGATGTGACCAAAGGCCGCAAGTTCTACGGGCCGGGTGAGAAGGCCGGGCGGAGGGGGGGATCTGAGGACAAAAGAGGGGACCTCCTCCCGGAGCTGGGCTCGGGCTAAGCGGAGGAGAGCGAGATGATGGCGGAGGGGGGGATGGCTGCGTGCCAAGGGGGTAGGTGGCGGAGAGTTGGGCGGTGGTGGCGGGGCGACTCCTCGGGCAGGCAGGGGCTGCGGGGACACGCTCGCGGGGGGATGCGGACCGGTCGGAGACGCACACCCCGACCCTCGCTGCCCAAGATGCCGTGGAGCCGCAGGAAGAAGGAGGAGTCCCACGCTTTGAAGCCCGAAGTGGGAGGGACCGCGAGCCTGTAAGACTAGGAGGGCTGGTGTTCTGGGAATTTGCGAAGGTAGCCGGTTTGGGGGGCACCTTAAAAGATGGGGTGGCATCGGCTTCAAGCAAAGGAAATGAAGGTATCTCCACGGGGGATGGGGGGGCGGGAAGAGGAAAGGCCCGGACTTTGAGAAGACGCGAAGGCCCGTGACGCCAGGAGTAGCCATGGTGGAATGTAAGTGTGGGGAGAACGTGGAGAAAGGGATTAGCATCAGGTAGAACCATTGTTCCCTTGGGAGAGTATTGTGTGCGTCAGTGCGTGCGTGTGTGTGCGTTTGTGTGTGTGTGTACGCGCACGCTCAAAGCGTGCATGCGCGGTGTGTGCGTGTTCAGTGTATTAGGCCAGTGTGTGTGTGTGTGCGTGTGTGTGTGTGCGTGCGCGTGTACGTGCGCGGCCCCCCCCCCCCCCCGCCTTTGTCGGCGCGCTTGGAATGTAGCAGGTATGTGTGTGGTATGTGCACGCACATGCTGAATGTGGTGAACTGGGGGAGAGAGGTGGAAAATATGAACAAGGGAACAGGCTCCGTGGAGGGCAGGGCACTAGTTGAGGGTAGGAATTAAAGAAGAATGTACAGACAATGGTAAGGTAACGAATTGATAAGTGCTGTTTGGTGTATAGAAGGATGGAAAGGACTAGCCGGGTGAAAGCATAAAAATTTAAAAATCAAAATAAATAAACGGGAGGGAGAGAGAAATGAGAGGATCCTGAGAAACAACAGGGGTAAGGTTATGAAGGCTGCTGGGTGGGGGCAGTTCAGGAAAAGGCAAGGCCAGAGGAAATGAGGGATGGATGACTGCCTAGTTATTAGATCCTTGAAAGGAACCTTAGAGATAAGGTTTTTCTAAACCCAATGCTTGTCTGAATCACTAGAACAATAAAGATTCCTGGCCTAACCAGGAATGTTTCTGCGAGGAGGTCCAGAAATCTGCATAAACTCTCCTGTAGGTGAATTTGAGAATCAGCCAGATTTGTAAAGTCCTGCTTTCTAGAATCGTTGGAGAGGAAGAAGAGCTTTCCAATATGGACTCCTACTAAATGCTATGAGCTCAGGGGGTGTGTTCATATGTTCATTGTTCTGCTCCAGGGAAAAATACTCAGCACTAATCCAAACCAGGCATACCCACTCCTTTGAATTCTCTGAAGTCCAGCCAATCAAAATCACATAGGTTTCCTAAGGAACACTCACAGTTAATAACTTTGTTCTTGTATGTTTTAGAAAACCTATTTTCTGTAGTCATGTAACTACAAAATAATTTGAAAACCACATGTCTGTCACTATTGTACATTATCAGCAGGTATAATAACATGCCTGTAATTGCCGAGCTAAACCATAGTCGGAACACATATATAGGGAATCATCATCATCATATGGTTGTACTTTGCAAAGTCAGGGAGGGAGGGTGGATATCCTTGTGGAGTCAAGCACATTCTGTCCCAAATAGGGTCACCAACCAGCTGTGTGACCTGGCACTGAAAGCATTGTTTTCTCTGGGCTTTAGTTTTTCTTCTGGGGGAGGAGGGATTGAAATCTCCAAGTCTCTTCTCTCCACTATGGAGAGTACCCATGAACAGTAAAAACAATGTGATGGAAACAGTTTGTGTTAGGAAATATTACTAAAAGTGATTCTTTCCACTGCCTATTACCCTGTGTAAGGTGCTAGGAATGAAGCAGTGAACAAAACACAAACCTGCTCACAAGGCATCTAATGAATGCTTTTTAGTGAATAAAGTATATTCTCTAAAGATACTATTAAATGTCTCCCCTGAGTTTTGTGCATGTTGTAAAGTTTGTTAGGTAAGGTAAAAATCTACTGACATGCTATCTAAAATGGTGAGGTCTAAACCAATGTAATGGACCTGTTTTTAAGCACTAGCTGCTGCTACTTCACCATTAATGTACATCTGTGAAAGGTGTGGGAAAGGTGTTTTTTTGTTTTGTTTTGTTCTTGCTTTTTAACCTTCCATAGCAGCAGTGTAGTGTGATGACTGAAAACAGTAACTGGGAATCTTAATTGCATTTCAAAGTTGGTTATAAGGGCTTGAAGTAGATCTCCAGTAGAAGCATTCTTGCCTAGAATGCTCACAATTCCAGAACTGCAAGAAAAAAATGGTAACAAATCCATATTATATGTAAGAAAGAAAACAGTTTGGTTGTTTGGGGTTTCAGGTGACCACACCGTAACGCAATATGATTTGTTCTCCTACCTGGTACTGCGGTTTTAATATCAGGGTTGCTATCCAGTTTACATTTCAGAAAACAAGACATTGTTTGAAGTACACTAGATTCTTTTCATTTACTTGTGCAATATTTAAATAAGTCAAAACATCTACTTTAAGTGCGTAGGGAATGATCCGTTGCTCTCAGATAATACGCTGCTGTAAGTAACAGGAATTCTCTGGATTTTTAGGCTATTTGAGGGGCATTGACATACAGCTTTTTTCCATAAAAATGTATTTTCACAGTCTTCTCTTTAAAAAATGACATTACAGATCTCCTTTGTACTGGCTCTTATTTATGGACAGTGAAGGTTATGTAATGTGTAGATAGATTTTTCTTTCACCACCTGTGCTCATAAAGTGATTTCTCCTGCTCCTGCAGGTGCCGTGAGTTAATGTTTGAGACTTGTCACCAAACATCATTAAAATATAACAGAATACACTTCTAGGAAAACGTTTTCATTTACACAGTATAGTGGGTAAGAAACCCCAGTTTTCATTGGCTTGGCCCAAGAACCCAGAACAGAGCCAATCTGTGGGTACAAAGTCCTTAAGTTGAATTCTAACCCATGAACTATTATCATGGATCATTCCCTAACAACACCACTCCCCAAAGAATCATTTATGGCTTATATTTACAAGTCATAGGGGATTGGAAATATATATAGCATTTTGATTTAGTTGTGTTTCAAAATGACAATGGATCTTTCGGTGTCTATTACATAATGATCGAAGCACATACGGTTTAAAAATAGAATTTGATGTAAAAAGGGATTTTCTGCATGTGAACCACAGAGAAAAAAATGCATTATCTGCTAAGAATCTACCTTTGGTTTCATTTGTTTTTAAAGAGGGACCATATGGGGTGTTTGCTGGAAGAGATGCATCCAGGGGCCTTGCTACGTTTTGCCTGGATAAGGAAGCACTGAAGGATGAGTATGATGACCTTTCCGACCTCACTCCTGCTCAGCAGGAGACCCTGAGTGACTGGGACTCTCAGTTCACTTGTAAGCATTTTTTTTTTTATGTTGTGCCTGGATCAGATTTCTACCAGTAATGGGGATTCATGGTCAGACAATAGTAATTACTAAGCAGCCTGAAACTTGGGTGCATTTTGAAAGGCTCCTGATTCGTGGACAGATCAAGTTCATGGCTTAAAAGTAATTGCAGTAGTGCTGAGTCACTTGCAGTGATTGCACACCAGTTTTTACCTTGACCTCTATGGAAACTTGGGTTTCTGTTTTTGATGCATAGGTTTTTGCACAAAGGTGTATAGATTCCATACTAGCCTTTGTGTGGGTAAGGGAAAGTACACTGGTCCTTTTGGTTATAGAAAGATTTTCATAAGCCCTCTCTGGTAATACTTACTGTTTAAAAGCAATCCACATCTCGGTGGAAGAATAGGAGACTTGTATTCTGCAAAACGGCTTCTCATTGACTCTAATTTAGCCAAACTACAGGTCTCTTCTACAAATGATGCTTATGATGTGCCCAGCAACTATGGTATGTGTATTTTTTAAAGAAAAAAACAAGATACTTGTATTAGGCTTATGCTATGTATAGACCCAAGATCTTTAGGAGGGAATTAGAAATGAGGGGTTGAAATACAAATCATGGAAATTTAGGAATTGGCTTCTGTTAGACCTAAGTCCCAAAGGAATAATTATCATTTAGCAGTGTTTCACCACCACAAATTCAGATAATAGTCCTTCCAGGATCGCATGAAAAAGTATGTGAAGACATGAATATTTCTGAGAAATGGTTTTTCCATTTGTTGTTTCCTGTCATCAGTTAAATATTAATGTTCCTTTTGTTATATCCATCCACTTTTTAAAAATTGATCTGCAAGACAATTCTTGGTTAATAATTAGCCAGATGTGACCCTTTCAGTTTGCAGCTCAAGTAGACCAAATAGCTTTCAAATCTAGAGGTGAATCTTTGAACTTTAAAAACATAATTCAGTTACCTGACACAGTCACCAGTATTTGCCTTGTGAAAAAGCCTTTGCAATGATATTCTCCCATATGAAACTGACGAGCTTTAACTTATAGTTTGTAGATCTTTACATTCTAAGGCTTGCTATATTGGGGGTGGGTCATTTTCTTCCTTGTGCCTAGGACTAACTCCCACATCCTATGGTGACACCTCTGCTTCATTCAAAGCTGTTGTAGATTCCCCTTATGATACGTTTCCCAGGCACCACCCAGCTTTTATTTGTCTTGCACAGTCCCAAGCACCCCAGGGACCTTTATGCTATGTTCAAATAGGGGAAGTTCTAGTTGTTTTCAATGATTATTTCACACAAAAGCAGCTCTGGTTACCTGTTTAGAGAGGTTTATGTCTCTCATTCCTATCCATATTCAGAAAAGAGACTTAATCTTCTTGCCTTCTGACATTGAGGCTGCTGTGCTAACAATGTGTTCATTTGGTTACAATAACATGGGAGGTTTGCCTATTATATTTCACTCCTAAACCTGTCTTCAACATCTTCACTCCTTTCCTGACCTTTTACTGTTACCTTTGACTATCCGTAAGTTCCCCCTTTCCCCTCCCTCAGTAGTAGGGAAGGGGAGAGTCTGTCAGGGAAAGGGGGAGTCTGTCTTCTGCTGTTCTGTTTATCTGCTTATCAACTATTCCACCCTTTCACTGTCTAACAAATTTCTATCAATTACTGCTGAGCACTGCCTCATCTCTCCATACCTCCTTCCTCCCTATAGTGACTGCCTGTTCACAGCTGTATTTGATTTTCTGGAAGATTCCAGGGATCTGCTTTTTGTTAGTACTTCATGTTGTGGATCCCTTGTCATGTGGTTTTCTCTACAGTCCCTATGTTGGTCCGTGACAGTTTCCCATTCACTAACTGATGTCTCAGTTTTCTTTGAGGCTATCTCATACCCTTCCCCCTTTAGTCCATTGGACATGACCCTGCTCCTGGCTCTGGTTCTTTCACCCCAAGCTCTGCACGCCAGCCTCTTGGTCACCTTCACTGCCCTTCCTGAAATCTGCCCTATATATCTCAGTGATAATATTGTCAAAGTACTATTTAGCTGTGTCATTCTTTCTCTTAGAAACATTTAGTACCCTTTGCTACCTATAGGTAAAGTTTAAGTTCATCAGGCTGGCTTTTCGGGTCTTTCACAATATTGCCCCACACCGATTAGCCAAACTTATCTCTTACTACTTTCAAATGCCAGTTATACTGACGTGTTCTTGCTGTTTCCCAGATATGCCCAGTCTTGCCTGTATGCTTTAGTATTTTCATTTTCTGTAAAGTTCTATCAAATCCTCTCCATTTTCCAAAGTATGCCATTCTTCAGTGAGTGCTCTTTAGCCCTCCTAGTACACATAGAGGTTTTATTCTTCTACATGCTCCCTAAAAACATGTGTACTTCATTTCACATTAAAAAAGCATTACTTTGCTTTTTTATACTTCTGTCTTTTGAATAAAACTAATTCCACACTGAAAACCACCTTTTATATTTATCGAACGATGCCTAACACATTGTTGAGTATATTGTATATATTCCCAATCAATGCTTTAAAATGAAATGTAGAATGACTGTGTTTTCTTCTCTGTCATCTCCAGTCAAGTATCATCATGTGGGCAAACTGCTGAAGGAAGGAGAGGAGCCCACCGTGTACTCAGATGATGAAGAGCCAAAGGATGAAAATGCTCGCAAAAATGATTAAAGCATTCGTGGAAGCATATCTATTTTTGTATTTTGCAGAATCATTTGTAACATTCCAGTCTGTCTTTAAAACATGGTGATTTCAATATTTAGAAAAGCTTTGAACTTGGTGTAAATTTTTAAACTAACATCACTAGTGACACCGATAAATTTAACTTCAGTGTTAGGATGCATGCTATGTTTGTGTGTCACAACTTCAGAAAGTGAACTGCAGTGCTATAATGCAAATGTTAATACTGTTTCTTCTGTCTGTAGTTAGAACAAGCTGAATTGAAATTGCTTTTCCTCAGAGATAGGTAAGACAAGTGTATTTCCCCAAATTGGCAAAAATGTTAAATTTGTACTAAGAATGAAGGACCAGCTACCAGTCATGATATTCTCTAAAAACAGTCCATTTTACTCAATTAACTGCATGATTTCTATTTTATCTACCTCTAAAGTAAATCTGCTCCAGAGTCCTTGGTATTCATTAAAGAGCCGTCCAATAGCAAAACGAAAATCCAACACTGGGCTCAGCTGGGGAAAACAATTTATTATGTTTCTGGACTTCTTTATTGTCCTTAGCCTCCCAGAGACACCTCGCTACACAGTGATCTACACTGAAATAATATCCAAACACTCAAAAAAAAAAAAAAACAGAGCTTTGGAAAAAATGCCAAAACACATGAAGATTGTAGGACTAACTTCCCAAGTCCCTTTCTCGTGGCAATGGTTATATGGTTATTTGTCGAGAGGGACATACAGAAGAGGAACAGATGTGTGCTCCTTGTGCATCCTTGAAGAATGAGAAAACACCATGTGGAACTAGTTAAGTGGTTTTTAAAGGAAACTGTATTCCTAAAGTAACAGCTAAATCATTCTGTAGCCAAGTAGTCAAGTAGTTATAAACTACTTGTTTATGTCTAGGTCTTGGATGATACTCTTGGTTAATGCTAAACCTAGCTTAAGTAGACTCTACAGTTGTTTAAATTTGTAAACATATTATATGAACAACTAGTGAGGTTTCATACTCCTGTAATTGTAGTTAAAATAGTCATTGTATTTTCTTGTGGGCTGTGTTTAATGGTTTACCTCAAATCAGAAAACAAGATGAAGTACTTGGATCAGTTAATAAAATGGTTTTACCCAGGATAGTGTGGCTGTCATGTTTTAAATTTTTTAAATCTTATTTTGTCCAATTAGGTTTAATCACTTGATGATACCTTGAAATTGTTTGACTTCTGGGTGCATAATTTCTGTATGAAAGAAGCATGTAATCTAGGCATTTGGAAACCTGATAATGAAGAAGCTAATGTAGTCAAGGCCAGCCTGGGCTATATAATAAGGACTAAATTGAAGAGAGGAAGAAGGGAGGGAGGGAATAAGTTGAGAAATAGTAAACTATTTGTTTATGTTTTATCAAATTCTGACTATTTAAGTTAACTTTCTAGACTAAAGTCTACAGCAAGGTTTTTAAGAAGTAATGTTAATATTGAATGTATTGGGGTCTCTGAGTGTTAAGGTTGGTTTGGGAGGGTTTTTTTTCATTTTATTTTTCAATCCAGAACAAACATCCACACATTTTTCAATGTCTCAGTTCACTGAAGTAGAAAGAACATTTTAGCTCTGACATGCTCAGAATTTAAGATATAGTTTGTCTTTGTTAGGTTAATACTTTGAAACAATTTATATTTTATGTACAAATAGAGTTAACTCGAATTATCAGACACCCTACACACAGACTAGACTTGCCATTCCAGACACAAGTATTTTGGGTTAATCTGTAAACTTTAATGCTTCTGCCTAGAGATGAAGGAGCGAGAAGAAATTCCAGGGTTATTTTTGCTATCTTTTAATAGCATTGATAAAACATACTGTAACAGGCATGTTGGCACACATCTGTAATCCCAGCACTTAGGAGGCTGAGATGGGAGGATCAGGAGTTGAAAGCTAGCCTGGGCTATAAGTGACATCCTATCTAAAAAAAACATACTGAAAAGATAGTATCATATAGTTTCAAATATGAGTAGCATTTCAGTTTGTCCAAAATGAAAAACACTGGGTTTTGGTTCCATGAACTCTTTGACAGAGTCCTTATCATAAAAGTTGCCTAAAACAATTAAAATGAGATACTCCAATTGGAAATGTTAGGGTTTGTAGCTACTATGTGTGGCAAATGAACACATAGGTTGGTAATTTATATGCACAGCTATATGTATTTCTCTACAAGTGAAAAAAGCAACCTCTGTGCAATAGTAGAGATAGAAACTTTCCCCAAAGTAGAATTATAAGCATTTATTAAAAATTAGCATTTTAAACAGTTTTGCAACAAATACATTTATTTGGTTCTAGTTTCAAATTTACTAGGTTATATGGCTTTCTACCTGAGAAATTCAAATGAACAGAAAAAGCACATTTACAGACTTTTGGCTTTCTTACAGTAGCAGCACATACAAGAAAAAAAAAATTAAGACTATTGAAAAAGGTCCAAGCCCTTATTTAAATAAGATAAAAATAAAGTAGGATGAAATAGTTTTTCACAGCTTAACATCACAGTGAAGAGTAACGACATTTAAGAAATGGTTCATTTTCATTACATTCTTTACTAAGTCATTGAGTGACAAGCACAGAGTAATTTGTTCCTTCCTCATTTAAGGCCTTTGCCAAAAAGAGGTTGATTTAAATCTAGAATGCATTACCACAGACATAAAATTCCAGGGTTGCTCAGTAAAACAGTATTTTTACTTTATTTTAGGCCCCAGGAGAGTGTTTAGCAAACAAACAAGACAAAATGTAGAGAAAAGACTTAGCACCAGTTCTAATTACAGAAAAAAAAAAAATACACATGCTGCTGAGTTCTGCTATTCAATTTTAATGTCTTTACTGAGCATGAATTTCCATGCCTAAAATCACTTGTGAAGAAAAATCAAATGAGGGAAAAAATTGAGATTTAAAAAAAAACTGTTGCTTTTTATTACAAATCCATAATGGTCTTTGTTTCAATTGGAAAAAAAAGGCAGGTTCTTGTTAGAGGAGAATAATACCTAGTTATCAGAAAACTGACAAAATGTGAACCGTTAGTAATTTCAAAGGCTACTTTGAGCATGAATAGTCACTGCTGGTCCAAAAAAAAAAAAAAAAAACCCAAAAAAAGGCACTCTCGCCCAATGAGCAATTTCATATTGAACATGTCAAACTTGGTTTTAACAGCAAAATCACTGACAAATTCAAAAGCCAGTATATTACTCCCTGGTTCTATCTTAGTAATACACATGGATCTGCTATGGTACATTCGTTTCTGAACTTTTTAACACCTCTCTTCAAATGTGAATAGACACATCAGCAAAACAACTTGTGGCTTTTACTTTAGGTAAGTTATGAAATTTTGTGGTCACTCCAGACACTAGGTTGCTCAAGAGGCTGTTTATGGGCACAGAGTGTGCAGCAGAATTCTAGGCAGCCACACTGGCTGGCATCTTACTTGACTCGACCGGCTGATGTTTTCTTACAGAATATCAAATAGACTGACGTGAATTGTGTTGTATGAAAATACTGCCCTTCACCGACTGTACGGATTTTTATCAACTTTTTCTGATTGCAGACAGTCTCTAATTTCATTTCTGTTTTCAATTGCCAGGTCAGATATAACTATGTTGGGAAATTAAAGGTCATCAGTTGCCCCTGAGGTCCTAAATCCAACGTAAGGCAGAATGAGTTGGTCAAGCTTTCTATAGAACATGCGCTGCACTAAGATCTTTAGGAATCTATAAACATCTCAATTTAAAAATATTTAAGAAGTCCAAAGCTAGTAGGCAAAAAGATAAACTGCTTATTTAACATAGTTTATAAATTCTGCACACATAGAATTGTTTTTCCACAGCTAGAAAACTATGGACGTTTCTTTGAACTTTTCCTAACCCCATGGCATTACTGAGGACTGAGGAGGCACTTGTTACTGATTTATAAAAGTCATTTAAGGGATATTCAGTGACTTTTTACAAACTGATGTCACCCAACCCTGAGTGAAAGGATTACGTAACCTGAAATAGAATACTGTCACAACTTCTCTTCCCAAGTGCCATTACTGGTACCCCAGGATCTTCAATATTTCCTTTTGCAAATTCCCCTGGTTAGATCACTTCAATCTTGGTGCTTTTTGTATGGAAAGCCATGGGGTTCGTAAAACAAGAAGAACAACAGCAACAACAAAAATTCTAAAGGTCTCCTGTCCATTTAATTGCTAAAGGACAATCAGCCCCTTTTAGGTTCTTCTAAAACTTTGTCTCTATAAGGGCAACTCTTTGAGTACTGTAAAATGTTAATTTCCTTTGGTGGATCTTGATGAAATTCAAATGTCACAAGCTCTGTTATATATTGTAGCTTCTGGCTCTCTTTATCTCTAATTACTACAGATTGGACAAGCTGAAGCTTTTTTGTTACCGTACACAGTGTTTCCGACCAAATGAAAGAACCTGTCGAATGATCTCTGTTTATTCTCTATCATAAGGTCATGTCTGATGTCGTGACAGCAGAAGAGCCAAAGAGAATTAGTCCAGCCTTTAGTGCTAATCTGCTCCCTCACTGGCACTGCTTTAAAGCTGTCAAACAGAATCTATCCTTGGATCATAAAGTTTTGCAAGCACATTGTTTTACCAATCTTCAGAATCTAGAGGTTTTATATTTCCAAAGCTTGCCAATGCACCTGCAGTCATTTTTTATCTCTATTTTAAACTTTGGCAAGAGAAACAAGGTTGTACACTTGACTCTGTTCAAGTTCTTGCTCAGAAGTTGCTAACTACACAACTATATTTGGTTTTCAAGGATTTTTTTTTTGGTCTATGAATTGTTTATTGTAAAGGAGGATGTTCCTGAACACAGTGACCATCACAACATTTGAAAATACAAAGAATCAGAGCAGTTGTTTCCTAGGTAGTTTCCACACTCAGCATGAGCCTGATCGTTATGTCTGACATAATAATCATCAGAATCAAGCATGTAATCTTTAAAATTTTCATATCTCTTAACCCTTCTTTCATCCTGGTTATATTCTGACTTCCAAGGACCCTGCCTTTCTCTGCGGAAATAATCACAGAAAGGACTAGCAGATTTTACTGGCCTTAATGGCATTTGAAAGGTTCTATAGTTCATGCTCTGACCAAACCCGTTATCACTAACTTTCCTCTTCTTTCTTGAGGTATTTTCGACTTCATCACTAGAACTGAATTCATTGTAGTAGCCTTCATCAAACAAGTAGTTGGGGGCTGGTTCTTTCCTGCTTCCACTTAAAGCCTCTTCTCTAGTGGAATTGCTTTCACCCTCAAGCCTTGAACATCTCGGATCATACTTGGACTTTTTGTGTGATGCCCTAAGTTTGTGTTTCGGGTATTTTTCTTCATTGTCATGTTTCCACTCTGAATATAAAGCTTGCTGACTTGACCTATCCTTTTGTCTGCAAGCATTGGTTTCGTCCGGATTAAGAGATCTTTTTTCAAGGGAGCTACCACACACAGATGCAGGTCTCTCTTCCTCATCTATGTTTATGTTAAGAATGTCATTGAAGCAGTCAGAGTCACTACTAATTTCCTCCAAGAAGTCTGTCAACTGTAAACCTATGTCTACTGAACTCAAAGGTGAGTAAATTTGACTTTTCCTTGTGGGCTGAGCATCCTCAACTTGGGGAGTGTTTTCCAAGAGTTGGCTCTCTCCATGAGTTGGAGGCAGCTGATCACCAGAGTCACTGGCTGTATCTTTGCAATGACTTTTTAATTTCTTAGCACATCCTTTGGTATAATTCATTTTTCTTCTCTTTTTTGGTTCACAAATAGTCGATTCCTGAGTGCATGTCTTTGACCTGTAATCATCCTCAAACTGTTCTTCCACTGCCAGATTATCCATTTCACTCCCACTAGTTGATTGGCACCTACGTTTTCTCAAATGAATCTGAAAACCATTCCCCTTCTCACAGACATCCCTCTGCCACTGACTTGTGCTTGTTATATGACTAGCTTCTAGGCAGAATCGGTCATATTCTGGACTCTGATAATAGTTTAATAGGTAGTCAATGAATTTGTCTGTTTCATAGATTTTTTGTTTCCTGCCACCATCTATCTCAAATGGTCTAGAAGTGTATGACTTCTTAAAATTGTGATGGTCTTCATCTTTTTCAAGAGACTGGCCTTGAGCCTTTGTAATTTTCAAGGAATTCTGGTCAGGGACCAAACTACAATTGAATGTATTCATCGACAGTTTTCCAGTTCTCTCTTTTCTAGCTAAATTTCTTTTTTTCTTCCCCTGAAGGTAGTGGGAAGGATTTTGTAAGCGAGCCTTAGTTTTTTTCTTCATTTTCTGTTTCTGTTTACTGTTTGAATTGGAAACTGGATATCTTGGCATTTCCTCTTGATTTACAAGAGGTTGGAAGTTTAATTGTTCCTCCTCCTGGGTTTTCAGTGGAGTTGCTGGAATGTCGTGAGCCTCAGTGTCTGTAGCATCAACTTTCTGTGAGGTCAATTGTGCAGATCCCTTCAAAGAAACATTTTTTAAAAAAAAATCTCCCATGAAAACCCAAACATACTGAAAACTTCCAAAAACTGGCATTGCTCTACAGAGAACTGAGATAAATAAAAATAGGAGCAATATTGCACTGAGAAAACGGAAAGTTCTAACTTAAATGCCTTCATCTATATGAGCTGTTTTTATTGGGTTTGTGTCTACCCTTATGCCATGATCCTCAAAACATGCAACTCTTTTTCATTTGCTCAAAAATTGATGATCATACTGTTTGAGGCATTATGATAGGTGCTGAAGAGACAAAGAGCAATAAGAAATGCTTTTCATAGAAAAATCTTAGTGTGAGCTGGGGAGATGGCTCAGGGGTTAAGCCTTTGCCTCCCAAGGACCCAGATCCCATAAAAAATGCCAGCTAGACAAGATGATGATCTGCAGTTCCAGCCCTGAAAGGTGGAGCCTGAGAAATCCCAGAACGAAGCAATCCAAGATGATCCCTAATGTTACCCTTGAGTCTCCACAGGTATACATACTCACCTGTCCTTTAGTATATAAACACACATACACTACAAAGCACAAGGAAACAGAAAAGAAAATCCTAGTATAAGAAAACATTAATGGTGAAATGTGTCCAACAGGGTCACCTGACTTGAAAGATAAACTGTCCCTTTATTTTGTATTCCACTCTCTTACTATGCATTGCCAGGTGGTACTGTGTCTGGGTTGTACCACTTTGCCCACCTCATTAAGAAATAAGACATGGGGACTGGGGATGTGACTTAGTGATAGAACCCCTGCATGAATGAGGGCATAGGTTTTAGTTCCAGGACTTCACAAAATAAGAAAAGAAAAAGCACACCATGAAGTAGCAAGTGTAGTTGTGACCACGATTCTGGCTGTGGTCAAGTCTGTGGTACCATCTGCTCTGCACAATTGCAGAGCAGGGGAAAGGTGCTGCCTATGGTGCCACCCACAGGAAGGTTTGTAATGTGCTCCCACTAAGGTCTATCACATTTTAACTTTCAGTTGGCATGAATATTAATTTTCATGGGGGCCAGAATTAGACTCTAGACCTACTTAAAGAGGTAAGTTCTAAATGACGAGTTAAACATTTAAGTGTTGTTAAGATAGACCAAGAAAACATTCCAGTTAGCTTTCTTATAAATGCAAATGTGACATTGTTTTTCTGATCCTACTTTCACTAAGTTCAGCTATCTATAGTAATGAGAAAGAGGTCAAGATGGAAATGGACAAAGAATTAACTTTGTCTAACAGGGACAATATTCACACTTCATATGTCACAATATGCATAGAGATTTTAAAGTGAACACTTTGGGAAGCTTTGGGGCTTTTAACCCAAGGCATCTGTGGTTGTGGCTGCTCTTAGGAACTCAGCAAGGGAGTGAAATCCCTTCCAAAAACCCAATTACTTTGTGAAACCCGAAATTTCTTACCGAATGGTTCAAGAGAGGGCCGATGTGGGCTTGGTCAGGTTCAAGGCTCTCCTTTCTCATCAGAACCTGTTATAGATGGGAAGATAAATAAAATTAATAGAAAACTAACTACAGACCCAACACCCACACTCATCCTGTGCTTCCCTCTAGCCTTTTTTTGGCATGTCCATTAAAAACTTTGAAAAGCAGATGAACTAACTAAGTTGTTCCAGATGACACCATTCTGAAATTCAGAGACACAAAGAGGGGGCCAGTTGAGACACAACTGCTTCAGAGACATAATCTGCATGGGATTATCAGAGATCAACCAATTGAAACAAAACCCCAATGAATGCCACGAGTCTTCCAAAGAGATGATGTTTAAGAGGCTCATGCTTAAATGCAAGCGTTGGTGCATTTTGAAGAACCATGGGGAAACGGCCTTACTGAAATTTTCCTCAGGAGTACCCGTAGCAACTGGAGGGCCTCAACCCGCCTGTGAGCCAGCAAGTACTTCCTTTCCTCCCACTCCTCTGAAGAGTCCAGCTCCTGAGGTGCCGCTTGGGCTTTCACCTTCTCCCTTCTTGGCCGCTGTTTGTCTCTTTCCTTCAGGGCTTTCTTCTTGTCTCTGGACTTCTTCTTTTCCTGGGCTTTCCTCGCTTCACCTTTTCTTTTTCTGGACAAGGATAAAGATACATCATTCAAATGAAACTTATCAAACCTCTGATCTCCCCCTCCCTGAAATTTAGTTTCCAGGAATTTAGGACTGATAACCTCAGTTATTAAAAAAAAAAGCATTAATAAAAAAAAACAAATGGTCAGAGTCTGGGGCAATAGCTCTATCAGTGATGTGCTTGTCTTAGAGGCATGTGGACCTGAGTTCATGCTCCGAACCCATGTAAAAAGAAATAGGCGTAGTGGTGTATGCTTGGGATACCAGCGCTCAGGAGGTATAGACAGTGCATCCCTGGGGCTTGCTGGCCATCTGACCTAGTCCACTTGGTGAATTGCAAGTCAGGGAGAGACCCTGTCTCACAAAAAGACACCTGAGGAATGATACCCGATCTTGTCCTCTGGCCTCCACACATGTGCACCAACACATGTGCATGCATATAAACACAAATATGTATGTACATACATGCACAGGAGAAAAAAGTAAAGGCCACAAAGCTTCCCAAGATGTTCATTTTAAAATGTTCATGTGGGAAGGAGGGAGGAAAGAAGGGAGGGAGGGAAAGAATTAATGAAAGGAACGGAAGGGAGAGAAGGTAGGGAAATAAGGAAAGGAAGGGAAGGAGAGAGAGGGGAGGGAGGGAAGGAGGGAGGAAGGGAAGAAAAGGAAGAGGTGAAGGGAAAGAGGGAAGGAAGAGAAGGCAGGGAAAGGGAAGAGAAAGGAAGATAAGGAGGGATGGAGGAGGGAAAGAGAGAAGAAGGGAGGGAAGGAAGTTAGGGAAAGAGAAGGAAAAGAGAGTTTTGGAGTTTTTGTATGACACCATGAATTAGAATAGGCAAGATAATAAAGAGTAGATTCTATTCTGAAAACTAAAAGAGGAAGAATATCCCTTAGTCACAAGATTACTGATAAGAAAGCTGCAGTCTAGAGAAACCAAAAGACTATGGAATGAAATGAGGGAGCACTCCCCCCAGTTCTCTGGTGGAGGAAAGAAGTCTAAAGTCTCTATATGTATGATGGGTCAACATTTGAGTAGAAGCTATGGTCAAGTGCCACAGTCAGTAGGGGTCTATTGTTCGAAACATGTCATGCCGAGAAGTTTAGGCATCAGAAGGCTCAGGCTGGTAAGAGCATAATGATTGGCTAGTACCATTGTTTATG
This sequence comes from Typhlomys cinereus, assembly GCA_023101885.1. Classification (NCBI taxonomy): domain Eukaryota; kingdom Metazoa; phylum Chordata; class Mammalia; order Rodentia; family Platacanthomyidae; genus Typhlomys; species Typhlomys cinereus. The sequence goes on along the minus strand of JALPQD010000236.1, from coordinate 2,894,650 downwards.
GCAAGGGGCAGACCCCAACCCCTGAGGATAACCAGTGGAGACATAGAGCCCCAAGCCCAAGGTCAGCTGGTACACTGGGCCTACCTCTCTGCCCTGTGGTTTTCTGCCAGCAGGACTGAGAACTCTTATGCCAGTGGTTCCTCCCCCTCTTCCTCTCAACAGGGCACTTCATGCTGAACATTATGAGCACTATGGCTATTAGTGCCATATTTTCTTTCCCATTGGTCGTCACATCAGAAGGTGCCAAACGGCTTGAAAATGAATACATCCAGAGTGCACAAACGGGAGTCTTTGGAGAAAGTTGAGTTGATCCATCACATAGGCTACAAAGTTACGTGTAGCTAGAAGTGGTTCTTGGTATGCAAAGAAGGAAAGCCCCTAAAGTGAATGTGGCCCTAAAGAACCACTGACCCTTGACAGATGAGGGCTCAGCACACCTTTGGACAGGATGAAAGTCAAGAGACTCATCAACTGACCCATCCATACAGCTACCAGACTCCAATATGACAGAACCCAGAGGGAAACTCTTCTGCCATCTTGGATATTCAACCTCGGAAATTGCTCTTCCTGCTTCCCCTTTTTACCCTAATTTTGACACCCTTCTTATGTTCATCTTACAGGGCTTATGAATTTTTCTTTATCATGCAACTGGATTTTTTTTCATCTCTTGTTCCCCCCACACCTTTCCTAACAATCTTCTTTCTCCTTTATTTTACTTAACCATTAATGGCCTTACTCTTTCTCTATCTTCCTTCTCTACCCTCTTCCTTTATCTCAGTGGTGACTTATACTTTTACCCTAATCAATTTTTTTTATTATTTATTCAATTGTGCATGTATGTGTGTGCGTATGTATGTATGTATGTGTGTGTGTGTAGAACCACGGACGAATTCGGGAACCACCATGGACGCCTCCACCTCCTCCTTGTTTACTCTGCCCCAGGATTCACAGGCTCTGCCCTACCAGGACCACAAACGCAGGCCGCCCCCGCTTCCGCCCGGCGTCTATACGTGGGGTCTAGGATCCTTCCGCCTGCAAGGCAGAGGCTTAACCCCTGAGCCACCTCTCCAGCCCCCCTAATCAATTTTTAACAAAGGAGATTACTTATTTTGATACTTTTTAGATCGTTAGTGGCATGTACTTTAGTCACATTTTATATTTGTGTCTATAGCTTGTTGGGTTGGTGTTGTTATTAAAGTGGTTTGTTTTCTCCTAAGTTGATACTACAGTCTCTGAGTCCTCAAATGAAGGCTGTTCACTAAGAAGACTCCACAAATAATACTGTAAGCTATACAACACCAGCAAGTGACTTTAATATCCAGCTTTTATCAATAGATAGGGTCAGCTGGACAAAGTATCAACAAACTTCAGGGCTACACCATATATTATGCTAAGTGTAGTTGCTCATGCTTGCAATCTATGGGCTTAAAGGTGGAAACCAGAGGATCAGGAGTTTAAGGCCATCCCTTACTATACAGTGATTTGAGGCCAGCTTGAACTACATGAAACCCTGTCTCAAACAAACAAACAAACAAACTCTAGATCAAATGGACTTAACAGACATGTAAAGACAATGTCATCCAACAGATATGGAATACACATTCTTTGCAGCAACCCATGGAACTTTCTCAAAACAGCTCACAATTTAGGCCATAAAGCAAGTCATAACACATCCAAAAAAGTCAAAAATAATTTCTGTGTTTTATCAGAGTGCAGAGGAATAAAGGTAGCAATCCATAAGAAGAGAAACAACAAGAATTAATATATTCTTGAATGATCAGTAGACCATTGGGAAAATCAGGAAGGACATTTTAAAAATTTCTAGAAACAAGTAAAAATGAAAATACAATTTATCAGAACATCTGAGATATGACAACGGCCATTCTAAGAGGAAAGTGCTAATTTAAAAACTGAGAGAACTTAGGCTGCAGAGATGGCTCAGGGGTTAAGACTCTGCCTCGAAAGCAGAAGAACCTGAGTTCGGATCCTGGATCCCGCATAAAAACACCAAGTGAAAATGGTGGCTACCTATACTTTGGGCTTTGGAAGGCAGAGCCTGGGGAATCCCAGAGCGATGCCAAAAGGAGGTAAAAGCCATCCAGGATGGCTGAAGTCACCCTTGGTCCTCCACAGGGACACACTGTTTTTTCTCTCTCTTTTTTGTTCTCTCTCTCTCTCTCTCTCTCTCTCTCTCTCAGAAAAAGAAGAAAAACAGAGAATTCAAATGAATAACTTAATGACATACTATAAAGTCTTAGAGAAGCAATAACAAGCCAGATTCAAAAGCAGTAAGAGAAAGAAATAATAAAGATCAGGGTAGAATTTATGATATGGGGAGACTAAAAGAAGAGCTCAAAAAACCATGAAAAAAAAGAGTAGGTTCTTTGAAAAGATAAGTAAGATCTCTCAATCAAATTAACCAAAAGAAAATGAGAAAAGACAAAAATTTAAAGAATTTGAGATGAAAAAGTGTGTACTAAAAAAGATGTCAATGAGGGCTGGAGAGATGGATCGGGGCTTAAGATTCTGCCTTGAAACGGGTGGAAATAATGGCGGCCTGCACATTCAGGCCTGGTGGGCAGAGCCTGGAAAATCCCAGAGAGAAGCAAAAAGGAAGTAGAAGCAATCCAGGATTATTCCAGAAGTCACCCTTGATCTTCCACTGGGACACACAGTGTGCTCTGATACACACACACACACACACACACACACACACACACACACACACACTCACACACACACACACACTTGTGAGCTGTGTGCATGTTAAATAAATAAATAAATAAATAAATAAATAAATAAATAAATAAATAAAATTTAAAAGAGATGTCAATGAAATTCAAGGGTCATTAGGGAATACTTTGAAAATGTATATCCCCAAAAGTTGGAGAATCTAAACAAAATGGACAAATTCATATATGCACATGCCAAAATAAATAAACAGTGTTATTGTAAACTTCAAAAGATCTATCATGTACAATGATATTGAAGTAGTCAAAAAGTGTCTCTCAGACTGGAGAGGTGGCTTAGCGATTGAGAATCTACCTTACAAGCAGAAGGTCCTTAGTTCAGACCCCAGGTCCCATGTAAAAATGCCAGGCGGAAATGGTGGCAGTCTGCACTTCCAGTCCTGGTTGACAGAGCCTTAGAAATCCCAGAGCAAAGCAAAAAAGGAGGTAGAAGCAATCTAGGATGATTCCCAAAGTCACCCTTGATCTTTCACAGGGACACACAGTGCCCCCCCCTCTCTTTCTCTCTCTCTCTCTCTCTCTCTCTCTCTCTTTCACACACACACACACACCAGATAAATAAATAAAATTTTAAAAAAAGAAGTGACTCTTAACAAAGAAATGTTCATGATCAGATAAATTTGATAACGAATTCTACCAGATCTTTTAAGAAGTAACACTAATGTTCCTCGCACTATTCCATAAATTAGAAAGAGAAAAGCCACCAACTTATTCTACAAAACCAATATTACTCCAATAACTAAACCAGATAAGGGTACAACGAAGAAAGAAAGTTACACATCAACTTTCCCAACAAACATAAATGCAAAAATTCTCGGTAAAATATCTGCAAATGAATCTCAACAGCATATTTTAAAACTCACATACCATAACAAACGTAGGTTCATTCCAGATATGTGAAGATGGTATAGCACATGTCAATCAAAAGATACTTTAGGACACAAAAATAGATTCATCTCAATAGATACAGAAAAGGACTTAGACAAAGTTCAACATTTAAGTTCCCAAAAGCAGGAATAGAAGAGACATAGCTAGTTACAATGAAGGTTGTACACAACAAACCTATAGCCAACATTATGGTAAATGGAGGAAAAAATCAAAGTCAGGAAGGTCACAAGTGTGTCTACCTTCTTCATTCTTGCCCAATACAGTGCTTGAATTATTAATCCGAGCAATAAGGCAATAGAAAAAGAGATATAACATGGATGCAACTAGGAAAGGAAAAACATAAATTATATCTATTGAGTATAACCCCATACTTACTATTATCCTATATTTAAGATTCTACCATATAACTCTTAGATCTGATAAACAGTTTCAGAAAAGTAAGGCACAATATCCACAAACAAATAAATGTAGTATCTTTTTTATATACCAAGATAAAATATTTTATGTGAGAAATCAAGAAAATGCTTTCATTCACAAAAACATTTAAAAACCCTAGGAACAAACCTGACCCAGTAGGTGAAAAGAGCCTTATAATGAACACTTGAAAACACCGAGGAGCGAAACTAAACCAGACACTAGATGATGGAAAACCTTCCATACTCATCGAGTTGAAGAACCAACCTTTTGAAAGTGGCTATACTACTGAGAGAAACCTATAAATTCAATGCAATTCCCATCAACATTCAAACAGCATTCTTCATAGAAATAGAAAACTGAAATTCACTTGGAAATACTAAGACCCTGAATAGCCAAAATAATCCTGCCAAGAGCAATGCTGGAGGTATCACGATCACTTATTTAAAATTATGCCACAGAGCCACAGTAACAAAAACTGTATGAGAAATCATTTCTATATGATTGAATCAAAGCAGACATGCAGGCCAGTGGAATAGAACAAGATCCAGAAAGAAACACACACTGCAAGACACCTAAACAAACGTCCTAAAACACACATTAGAAAAAAGAGAGCCCCATTCAATAAATGGTGCGGGGAAAACTAGATACATAGGAAAATGAAACTAGAGATTCTATCTCACGCCTTATACAAAAATCAATTTCCAATTGATAAAAGACCTTAATGTAAGGCCTGAAACTTTGGAACTACTATAGAAGATCATTTGGGAAAACGCTTCAAAAGACTCTTTGAAAGGGATTCTGGTGAGTCAGGGCACTGAGAAAATATTCATGATGAAAACTAGTACACATTACTTAACACAGAATATTATCATAAAGACATATTGGCAAAAAAACCATACTGGCACAGAAGAATAGGATTAAAACCATACTTATAACAACAAATGTGGAAGTTTTTGGACTGCTTTCTGAAAATTGAAATCCTTCTGGGACTTTGGAAAGGGAAAATATAGGACACTTATCAGAATCAGGACTTAGCCAAAAGATAGGATTATCTACGTGGGATGTTTAGTCTGGAATTCTGAACTCTAGCCAAGCTTCCTAGATGTGATCAGCCAAAACAGTGAGGGGCATGTAACAGAGTATTCTTAACCTCTTTTTTTTTTTAAGTTATGCTTTACGTATATAAGGAGCCAGGAGGCAAAATACTTTTTTGAACCATGGACGGCTAACATTTGTACTTTCTAGGCAAATGTCTGGCAATATTTTAGCTAAGCTCAATCCCCAAGCCTGGGAAATAATGGAGAACTCAAAAAATAGCAAAAATTCTGGCCAACAAATCCATGACTACGGTTTAACTATGATTATTACTTATTTTATAAAAGAAAATCATTCTTAGAATTACTTTTGAATTGTTGGGCTAGACAATATTGATAAACAAGTAAAATAGTTAAATTTTGAATTTGTAGAGTAGAAATTTTCACCACAGATTTTCTGGTCCTGATTAGGACTGAAGCCCATGGGTGGAGCACTTGCCTAGTATGTACCAGGTCCTGAGTTCAAATCTTGTTAGTGCCAAAACAAAAATCTCTTGTTCTTTCTTAAAGTCATTCTTCCCCTGACATGTTAATCTAGCTCGTCTCATTCTTCCTCAGTTTTTATTATCCTATAGAGGCATGTGTTTTTAGTTTCTTGTTTTCAACTGTTTCATCATTTGTATCTGTAAAAGTACAACTGAATGACTGCGGTCTTAACTGGAGTTTCCCATCTGTATCAATACATGTTCCTTCCTTCTGCATTATCTATGAAGTTTAGCTATTCATCTAAAGGGATTGATTCGAAGAAATCCAAAGGAAAAAAACCTTAATTGTAAAATTAGTTTCCTTACCTTTCAGCTACTTCCTCTTCTCTCTTCTTTTCTTTTTTTCTTTCTTCTTCCAGCTCTTGTAATTTCAGCCTTTCCTGATTCCTCCTTTTTATAGCTCCTTCGCTGAAGTGTTTGGTTTTATCAAACATAACCTGCCCCAAAAGAGTTTAAAGGATTATTAGATTTGTAGGTGACTGGGTGTATTCCCCAAACACAGAGAAAGTTAAGATGCTACCTAGCATTAACACTGAATGTTTCAGTGCCAGGAGCCGTCCTGTTCCCATACGTCTCTGCCACCAGTTGAACAAGAAGTACCTGGAGGCAACAGGACTTTCTTTGACAAAACCTTTGAATCACTGGATGATCAGTGAAGTGATTCAGTGAATAGAGGTACTTACATACAAACCCAGTGACCTGGCTTTAATTTCTGGAGCCTACCTACAGGGTGGAATGAGAGACCGCCACATGCATGCTGCAGCATGTCTACTTTCTCTCTCTCTCTCACTCTCACTCTCATTCTCACTTTCTCAGGAATATTTAAAAAATAAGAATATCAAATTATCTCCTTCAGTTTATACAATTTAACTTGTTAATTATACCTCAAAAAAGATGTCTTTCAAAGCCTTAAGTATTGTATCTTACATATGACCATAGGTGGCATCTCAGGACTAGTGGACACACAGGACAGAATATATTATCTATAGTGTGTGTATGTGTGTGTGTGTGTGAGAGAGAGAGAGAGAGACAGAGACAGAGACAGAGAGACAGAGAGGGCACTGTGTATCTCTGGGGAGGACCATGTATGCTTTCAGGAATCATCCTGGATTGCTCCACCTCTTTTTTGTTCTGTTGTAGGGTTTTCCCAGGTACCACCTTCCAGGGCCAGAAGTTCAGGCTGCTGCCATTTCTGCCTGGTGTTTTTATGTCATATCTGGTTTCTGACCTCAGGATCTTCTGCTTGTGAGACAAAAGAGTCTTAATCCCTGCCTGAGCCATCTCTACAGCCCTATCTATGGTGAATTATAAAAACCAATTGAGTCCAATTGAAATTTCAATTACCAGAGATAAAGATAGTAAGTATGGCTAGGAATGGGATAGAGAGACAAAGACATAAGAAAACTGATCTAATGGGCTATCAGGTTGGAGTATCAACATTATTCAACTACTTTCCAGGTCTCGAACTGTGTTGAAAGACTGGGATAAGCAGGACTGCTGGGACTGCAAGTGTTAGCTCTGCGGCAGAGTACTTGCCTAACATATGAGAGTCTGACACCCCTAAACAATGACTGATAAAAAATAAATAAAAAGGAATAGCTATTTGAGTATGCATGAAGAGGATAGGGTGTAGTTTGGTGGTAGAGCCTATGCTGAAACTGCACAAGGCCTGTGGTTACTTTTAACACAAATGGCTGATCACACATAAACACATATCATACACTGGGGGGAGCTGAAAGCTGGATTTAAAGAAAAAAGATTTAGTTATATCTTTTTCACTGCCAGTTAGATATAGGTGTCAGCTTGACAACTGAGGGCTGAGCCTTTGGGCACACCAATGAAGAGTCATTTAGTTAAAGCAAGCTCACTGAGCAGACTTGCAGAAAATGATCTGATACAGTAAGACCCTTCCTATAGTGTGTGGGACTATTCCCTGGGCAGGTGGATAAGGCAGAGAGAACTGGTTTGGTATTTGGGTATTCAGGCAGACTGGCAAGTGAGAAAGTATGCCCCTCTATCATCTCTTTGTGTGGGTATGGTGTGGTTAGTTCCATCAGCTCCTAATATTGGTATGAACTTTCATCCCACATATTGATGAACTATAACTGAGAATTCTAAACTGGAAAAAAAATCCTTCTCTTAAGTTGTTTGTCCCTATATTTATATTAGTAATAGAAGAGTGATTGGGATACAGGGTTAAGATTGCAGGAGATAAGTTGATGTGCCTCCTGGGGATGGCTACTGTTGGGTCAGAGCCGCCCCCTATGCCACACATCACAAGTACAATTTGGCCAGGGTTTGATTAACCCTGATAGCAGAGTTCTTGTCCGAGTCCCCCAACTGTCCAGAGGCTCATCGTGTATGAACTGAACCAGAGCCTTGTTCCTAGCAGAGAGATAGCTTCACGGGAAACCTGCCTGTTCTGTAGCAGATGCCTAAAGACTGCTTTAAAGATGCTTATTTCATCTCTTTTCTTTCATGGACGTGTGTGTGTGTGTGTGTGTGTGTGTGTGTGCGCGTGCACCCGCATGTGGGCGCTTTGTGCATATAGTGAAAGCTCCCAGGCTCCACCCAGGCTCCACCCAAGCTCCACCCAGGCTCTCCAGGGACCATAGAAGTCCCTGGGCTAGGGCCAACCAATCAGGGAAAAGGCCAATTGAGATAGAAATCACGATACATGTCAACACGTACACACATTCCAGTGAGTGGGCCCAACAGGGTTTCTCCAAGTATACCCGTGACTATACTTGAGCCAGTCATCTCAGGGAGCCGGCATACCAGGAGAAGAGCTTCCCTATAGGGCTATATAAGCTTCAAGCTCCCTTTGTTCGCAGTAGCCATTTTGTTTATTCTATGGTGGACGCCATAATGCTGGATTGAATAAACGCTCTTGCTTTTGCATACGTGTCTCGGGTGGTATCTGGGGAGAAATCGGCCCCTAACAGTAGGTGATTATACATGTGTGTGATAGGTTTATATATGCAAGTACACTTGAATGTGTGTGCCTGTGAAAACCCAAGGGTAATATTGAGAATCATCCTCCATTGCTTTTTTATTTTGTTGTTGTGGGCATGGGTCCCTAATTAAATCCAGGGCACACCATTAGGGTTCTTGCTCTGGGAATTTCTAGACTTCCTCTTGCAGGGATAGAATTACAGGCGGACTGCCACGCTTACCTAAATTTTTACCTGTGATCTGGGGAATTGAACTCAGGTTCCTTTAATGCAAGGCAAGGGCTTTAACTGCTGAACCATCCCTGAGTCCCAGCCCAAGGCTGCTCTACTTCTGCCTGAGCCAAGTGATACAAGGCTTCAGCTATAGTTCTGAGAGGCTGAACATCCCTGTACCTAATTTTCCTGAACGGTCTTGCAGCTGATGTGACCCACTGGCATTCATAATGGTCTGGCCACTGCTGGAAGCAGGAGATGTCTATAAATGGTGGTAAGTGTAGGCTTGCATCCCCGACTACAAGAGCATGAAAAAGTCCATAGAAACATACTGTGCATACCTTTGAAAAGGACTTCGGTGAGGGAAATTCTCTACTAGCCCATTGCTGCCCACGTGAGACCAGAAAAAGAGCCATGCTTCTGTGACCACATATTACAATAACTCGTGATGATACTGATGAAGCCACAGAACTACTGGAATTACCAGAATATTTACAACTCAAAGATGAAATTTTTTCCAGGTTTCTAAAGACAAAGTTATGAGTGTCCATTGATGAAAAATCACCTTATTTATTTGGTCACTGTTTTCTGGTATTTCCCTGTTCATAACAATATATTTTTTATTGTATTTTTAATGTAAACATTCTTCTATAGCTGTGAATACACACACTTTCTCTTTCTCTCATGCACACACACACACACACACACACACACACACCCATGCACATGGATCTGTGTATTTTAAATGTTTGATGAAGAAGAGAGCAAGCTGGACTAGGGAGATGGCACAGCAGTTAAAACACTTGTCATACAAGCAAAATTGGCCAGAGTTTGAAAGCCAAGGTATATGAGTGTTATCATCCTAAGATAGGAAAATAATATTTTTCCATCTTTTTGCATTTTAGTTTTTTGAAACAGGATATCTTGTAGTCTAAGGCTGGCCTCAAACTTGAAATGTAGGGGAGCCTGGCCTTGAACTCTTTATCCTCCTGCCTATACTACCAAAATCTGAGGTTAGAGACATACACCAACATATGTAGCTAAAAATATGATTTTTAATATTAGGAATTCTGCATCTGAAAGAAGACTCAATTACCAGTGGTTTTATGAAGCAAAGTTATGAAACAAACAGAAAATGTAAAACAGTTTTGTATTTGTTTAGTCTGAAGAGTTTGTTACTAATTATGTTCTCATTAAGCATGTGGCAGTTCTTTAATATTTAGTTGGCATTTTATATTTTGCTAGCCATGACTTTCGAAAATTATTAACATAATGTATCATTTAAGGATTAGTTCTTTGTCTAATTTTCAAGGTTTTTATACTGTTTAGGTATTATAAGAAATGACAGTAGTTCCATGTTGATTGGTTTAGAAGTTTTCAGCCCTTGTAATTAATTGCTATGCATGAGGACGTAAAAGGGGATGAGCAAAGTGATACAGACAGCAAGGGAATGGCGAGACCATATGATTTCGAAAGTAAAAGACACAAGTTCGCTGGGATTTTAACAGTCTAGTTGGTGTAGCTTCTTGAAAATGTAAGCTGTGGACCCAGGAGTGAAGAAGAAATAAACTTTTCTCCTGGTTTCAGACTTCATGATTCCCTCTCAGCAACTTGTCAGATATGATAAGCATATGAGATAGTTCCATGGGGACCATGAACAATCCTTGAATGTCCTCAAGAAACTTGATTAGAGCCCCCAGATTATACCAACCACCACTTTAAGGCACAGCCAGCAGGATACTTGCTACCAAAAGATCGGGTGTTCTAATCAAAACTGATTTATGTATTTCTAGATGACATAACACGATTCTCTACACCACCTATTGATTGGAGCTTACCAGAAGATATTCTACATTCTTCCTTCCCAAACTGGACTAAGACAACTTCTGTTTACCTTAATGTTACATGCCAGAGCTTTGCCGTCGTCTCCTTTAAGCATCAGCTTCATCCCTCGAAGGGATTCCATCGCTTTTAGAAAGTCGGTGGACTCCTGGTACTGGATAAAGGCTTCAAATGTCTGCAAGCCAAAGCTCAGACCTCCGAAGCTCCCGCCGGTCATCACTTCTCTGTAGGGGTCAAGCATCGGAATATCCACATTCTTGATCTTCCCAAAGCTTTCAAAGACTACCCGGAGGATTTCTTCACATGGCTTTTCCCCACTGGAACCTTTAGGCGCGAACCACTTGCAGGGCAAGCCTTCAAAATAGATGGCATCTGGGCTCTTCTCGGGGTCTTGCTCTTCAGTGCCATCGCTGGCCGAGGCCTCTTTTTCTTTGGCGAAGTGTTCCCACTCTCCCTGGGCATCTGTGGCCACTACTTTCAAGTCCGTTTTCAAACCATTCAGCTTGATGATCTTGCCGTGTAATTTTGCCTTCAGGATCTGAACCAAACTTCGGGTTTCGGCCTCGCCCTCAAACCGGATGAAGTCTTTCGTGCTCTTGGAAAGCCGAACTGTGGTGAACTGGTCGGGGCAAATGAGGCTCTTCAGCTGGTCGAGAACTTCCCAGTTAGAGAAGGGTCGCACAGGATCGATACTCTCTGGGAGCAGGACATGGATCATGAGCTTTGCTATGGGCTTGAGATACAGGTGCTGGGCAGCGCAGAGCTCTGTCACCTCAGAGTTGTCGTACACCACCGTGACCGTCATGGTTTCTTCGTAGCACCTAGAAGACAAGCAGGAATGGACAGAAAAAAACACGGATTTGAAGCATGAAATAGTGCTATCATCACCGGCCTTAGATCCAAGTGGTCGGGGAAAGTGTACTATGAGTGGAATGAAAATAGCATCTCAAGAAATGATAAAATAACATAAAATAACATCTCATGACTCTTGGGACTAATACTCAATGACAGCAGAGCTGTAGGCTATCGGGTTAATATATAACAGCCAATGAAATTCCTCTCTACTGCAAACAATCAGTTTGAGATGGAAAACATTATGTGGAAGTAGGTGTGGATCATGGTTGGGATCCCAGCAAGTGAGAAAGAGGCAGAAGGGTTGCCATCGACTCGAGGCCATCGTGGCTCATGCAGTTGTTCCAGGCCATCTGGAGCTATGGAGTGACTCTCAACTCCTCCACCAACAATAATGATAGCGTTTACATTAGCACGAAACCCATGAAATGCTGAGGTAGAAGTCCAACAATAGATGTAGAAAATCTATGCTAAGGAAACTATAAAACTGTAATGAAACTCAAAGAATGAAATGTGTGTGGTGCGTGTATAAGAAGACTTAATGTGTCAGTTCTTTACAACTTCATCTATATATTTGGTATAATACCAATAAAAATCTCAAGGGAACACAGGCTTGATGCTCTAAACCTATCTAAATAACAGTAGAAGGGAAGAAAACTGACACTAGAAAGGAACACATGTCTTAGTGTTAACTATAAAAACTTGATAGTAAACCGCCATCTATGCCACCTAAACACTTTTTATTTAACCCTTAGATAAGAAAAGCTCTCAGAACTCAACCAAGATGCACATTATTACAATGCAAGACTAGTGAGACAGAAAACCACAGCTGGCCAGAGGGCAGAATGAGTGACCCTGAAATGTTCAACCCTTAACAGGCTGTTGAAATCTTTCCCTACCCCAAGGCTCAGGGAACCGACAGAAGAGGGGGAAGATAAGATTGTAAGAGCTTAAAGGTTTGTGGGGGGGTATAATGCTGGTGAAGCCACTCCAGCTACGACAGGACCACTGTACCCAGGAGTTCACTGCAATAAGAATTTCTACCACCATATCTACACAATAGCTGACATCTCAGCATTCCCCTAAGGACTAGCGAGGATCTCACAAGAAACAACTGCACTCAGAGTCTCCCAGGCAGGTACTGGACCAGGGACAGAAGCTTTCCCACTTGGGAGTTTGTCCACTGAAGAGCCACATACGTTACAACAGAGACCTGGTTCCTTACTAACACAGGGGCCCCAAAGGACCCTTATAATCCACATTTCCAGAAGGCCAGGATGATGGGAGGGGCATGGTTGGATGGATTGGTGAGGGGAGGAGAGAGGAAGAAAGAATAAGGATAGTAGGGGAGGTGTTTGGGGCACATAGACATAAACTCATTTTGTTTGCAGATAAAAATTTTTCAATTAAAAAAAAAAACTTAAAAAAAGTCCAAAGAACCCAGCAACGTACTTTATGGATTGAATGTTGATTCTAAAGTATATGGAGATACAAAGACCCTAGATCACTAAGTCTTGATAGGAAAAAAGCTGAGTCGACAGTCAACACACTCTGATTTCAAAACTTATGTAACACATAGTAATTGAGACCGTATGGCACTGGCAAAAGAACAAATGAATAAATATACAAGAATAGGATAGAATCTAGAAATAGATTCACATAAATAAAGTTAATGGATCTACGAAGAAATGAGCAAAGATAAGTTTTCAACAAATAGTTGGAACAAACAGTTAATCATTGAGAATGGTAATGATGAGTTGTCAGATACCATACTAAAGGCATGATCCACGAACTAAATAATTGATAAGCTGGACTTCATTAAAATTTAAAGCTTTTGCTATGCAAAGGACACTGTCAAGGCAATGAGAGAAAGAAGCCACAAACTTACAGAAAATATATTATAAAAGATATATCAGACAAGACTTGTCAAAACAGGCAAACAACACTTAAATTGCAAAAATAAAAGTGAAAATACTCTGCTTTTAAAATGGGCCAAATAAGTCAGGGAATTTAGGTTAGCGATAGATCATTTTCCTACTATGTGTCAGGCCCTGAGTTTGATCCTAACAATAGAAACATGGACCAAAGACATTAACAAATACCACCCTAAAGAAAATATACAAATAGCTAATGACATTTCAAACGGTGTTCTCAAAGACTGATTTTAAAAAAGTCTAGGCTATATTATCCTAAGTAGCCTTAACAGCGATCAGTTTCAAAATCATTTTAGGGGCTGGAGAGATGGTTCAGAGGATAAGTCTTTACCTTGAAAGCAGAAGGTTCTGAGTTTAAATTCTTGCTCCCATATAAAATGCCAGGTCAAAATGACAGCGACCTGTAATTGCAGCCCTAGAAGGCAGAGCTTGGGAAACTCCAGAACAAAGCAAAGATGAGGTGGCACAATCCAAGGTGATTTGAAAAGTCACCCTTGGATCTCCACAGGCACACACCGTGCCTTCTAATTCACACAGACACATAGATATGCATGCACCTGTACATGCTCATGCACACATGCGTGTGCACACACACACACACAGACACATGCAAAACAAAGTTATTTTAGTATAAATTATGCTTATGGTGTGAGAATGAAACACAAACTCTTGCATATGGTAGAGTAGTACTTTACCACTGAACTACAACCCTAGTTCCTAGATTTGATATTTAGAAATCATTACAAATTGTCTAGAATCAACAACACACTGGAAAAACTGAATGATTATAAAGAACAACCTTATTTTCCCAAGACTCATTTGCCATTGAAATTTTTTTCATGGCATCTGAAAATCCCAGCTATAACAAGTAAGCAAAGAAGAGATAAAGAATATCACATTGGCAAAAAGAAAGTCAAATCATTCCTGATTGTAGATAACATGTATATATATATGGCCTAAGGATTCCCCCCCCAAAAAAGTTAGAAATGATAAGTAAATTTACAGAACACAAGATCAATATACAAAAGTCAGCAGCATTTTTATACAATAATGAACTAGCTGAAAAAGAAATCAAGAAAGCAGTCTGGTGAGATGGCTCAGCAGGTAAAGGCAATACCTGCATGAGAATGGAAGTTTGAATCCCAAGGTCCCACTCAGATGCTAGATACAATACATAAGTGTCTTTAATTCCAGCACACCCACAGAAATGAGAGCTAAACACCCGTGAATCACCAGAAGCTTGCAGGCCAGCCAACCCAGCTGACACAGCATCAGTGAAGAAACTTGGTCTTAACCAAGGTGGAAAGGCAAGGAGCAATACCCAAAGATTTCTTCTGACCCTATGTGACCTTGGCACATGTCTGCTTGAAGTTTTACACATACACACACACATACACACACACACACACACACACACACACACACACACACACACACACACCCTGATATTTTTCACCAGGATAGAAAAATATTCTTTTTAAAAAAGTATTTGTGTGTGTGTGTGTGTGTGTGTGTGTGTGTGTGTGTGTGTATGTGTGTATGTGTAGAAGAGGGCACTGTATGTCCCTGTGAAGGACCAAGGGTGACTTCAGGAATCATCCTGGATTGCTTCTACCTGGTTTTCGCTTTGTTCTGGGATTTCCCAGGCTTTGCCTACTAGAGTTGGAAGTGCAGGCCACTGCCATTCCTGCCTGGTTTTTTTACATGGGACCTTGGATCTGAGCCCAGGACCTTCTGCTTACAAGACAGAGTCTTAACCCCTGAGCTCTCTCTCCAGCCCAAGAAAATATTCTTAAAATTTATAGGTAACCACAAAAATCCTGAACGATCAAAGCAATTCTGAACAAAAGCAAAATCAACAAATATACAATATACAATAATTTTACAACATGCCATATGACACTACGGTAGCCAAAATGTCATAGTAGTAGCATAAAAACAGACATATGTAGACCAAAGGAACGGAATCAAGATCACACGAATAACTGACTGGGGGAAGGAGAAACACTGAGAAAATACACTGGAGAAAGGCAAGTTTCTTCAATAAGGGATTCTTGTAAAATGAAATATGCACAGGAAGCTGAAATTAAACCCCCATCTCTGCACATACAAAAATCAACTTAAGGACTGGAGAGATAGCTCAAGGGTTAAGACTGCTTTGAAAGCAGAAGGACCTAAGTTTGGATACTGAATCCCACATAAAAATACCAGGTAGAAATGGTGGTGGCCTATACTTCTGACTCTAGAAGGCAAAGCCTGGGAAATCCCAGAGCAAAGCAAAAAGGAACTAGAAGCAATCCAGGATGATTCCCAAAGTCACCCTTGGAGCTGCATAGGGACACACAGTGTCTTCTCTCTCTCTCTCTCTCTCTCTCTCTCTCTCTCTCTCTCTCTCTCTCTCTCTCACACACACACACACACACACACACACACTAAAAAAATCAATTTTTAAAAAAATCAACTTAAAACAGAACAAAGATTTAAGTGTAAGTCCATAAGCTATGAAACTACTGAAAAACATTGGTTTGGGCAAAACAGTATGGAGATCACTCAAAAAACTAATAATAAAACCAGAGCTTTATTCACAACATGCAACACAAGGAATTAACTTAGGTGCCCACAGATGAATAATGGATAAAGAAAATATAGTATGTAAGCACAATGTAATATTTTATTCAACTTTGAAAAAGAATAAGTTCCTGTCATTTACCACAAGATGGAAGGAATTAGATTATGCTAAATGAAATAAACCAGGAACATAAAAACAGATATTGCACATCCGCACTTATATGGGAAGCTAAAACCATTGCTTTTTAAAGACTATTTATTCTGTGTGTGTGTGTGTGTGTGTGTGTGTGTGTTGGAGGCACCGTGCATCCCTGTGGATGACCAAGGGTGACTTCAGGAATCATCATGGATTGTTTCTATCTCGTTTTTTTGCTTTGCTGTGGGATTCCCAGGCTCTGCCCACCAGGACTGGAAATGCAGACTGCCAATACAAAACCATTGTTTTTATGTAAGCAAAGGGTAGAACTGTGTTTAGCAAAAGCTGGAAAGATGACAGAGAGGGAATGATTAATGTTCACTGATTGGTACTGTCTAGGAGGGTAACTTGGAATGTTCTATAGTACAGTAGGGCAACCCTGCTTGAGAGCAAGAGTCATTTCCAAAGAGCTAATAGGTTAATGTTCCCAATACCAAAAAATGATACTTGCCTAAGGAGACGGACAAGTTAATTACCCTGATCTAATCATTACACATTATACTCGCAGTACATTATGTGTACTGACTTGCTATACCGTATCTCATGAATACATACAATCATCATGTCACTCATTTTTTATTTTTTCATGTGTGTGTGTGTACAAGGTATACATATATATATATATATATATATATATATATATATATATATATATATATCTGTGAGTATTTGCATGTGGATGGGAGGGCACTTGAGAGTGTGTGTGTCTGGAGGCCCAAGGACAATATTGGGAATTGTCCTTCTTTGCTCTTCCTTATTGTTGTAAGCCTTAGTCTCTAATGAAACCCAGAGTATGCCATTTATACTAGGCTTGGGGGTTTACCAGGCTCTGCCTTTTGGGGTTAGAATTACAGGCAAATCACCATGTTTACTTGCAATTTTTACATGGGATCTGGGGATTCAAATTCAGGTCCTTTAGTTTACAAGATAAAGTTTTACCCACTAAGCCATCTTCCCTGACCTCCCTGTTTTATTTTAAAATGTGTCAATTAGGAGCTGGTTCAGAGGTTAAGACTGCTTTGCAAGCAGAAGTACCTGAGTTCAAATCCTGGATCCTGTGTAAAATGTGTCGATTAAATGGCCTCCTTTTGGCACCCTAGCTACTCATGGATTCCAGACGTCTGGAGTTCATGAGTTCCAAACTTTCTCTTCTCTAATAAACTCTACCTTAATCCTCAAAAAAAAGTGGCCTCCTTTCAAATTCTCAGAGTCCTAATGACAACAATAACATAAGCAGTTACTTTTTAATTTTTTTGTTTTTGTGCTTGTGCATGCATGTGCGTGTGCATGTGCGTGTGTGTGTGTGTTTGGCATGTATGTGGGCACACATGCCACAGCACACAGGGTAAGGTCAGAGAACAACTTTGTAGAATCAGTTCTTTCCTTCCATCTTTCCATAGGTTCCACGGATTGAACATGGGTTGTCATACTTGTGCAACAAGCATCTGTACCCCCTAAGCTGTCTTACTTGCTCTCATTTCAATTTTTCTTTAAAAAATATTGTAGATCTAGTGTATACTTCATAGTAGGCCTTTTATATATGCTATGTCTTCAGTGCCACAGTGAGGCCATTACAGCTAGTATAGTGCCTGGCATGTAGGTGTGCAATAACAACTTCCGCTGTGAAACTTTTTCTTAGGGACATCTCAGGTCCAAAACTAAAGAAAATTAAACGACAAGGAGGAAGAAAAAGTGGGGGAATGGGACAGATGAAATGAGGAAGGAGAAAGAAAGGAAGGAAGGAAGCAAGGAAAAAAGGAAGGGAGAGAAAAAGGGAGAGCAAATGGTAGATGTGTATTTACTGGTAAGGTTTAAAAATTTGTGATTATTTTAGAGAAAAAAGGTACAATGAAAATGTATAATATGTTTTTCTAAGCACGTAGTGAAGTCATAAAAGTAATATAAGCATGTATGTGACTACAAACATACATACACAAATTCTGAAAAACGTACATCAAATCATTAACAGTATTTCCTGTAGGAAGTGCTTTGCATTATTTGTTTGCTTACTTACTTATTGGTGCTAGGGACAAAACTCAGAACCTCACACATGTTAGGCAAGTACCCCCCAGTAGGCTAGATCCCTTGCCCTTGTATACTTCTTATTGCTTCAATTTTTGAATGCTTATAATAATCATGTGTTGATTTTATACTAAAGGTTTTTAATTATAAAGAATAAAGACATGATAACAAGTCATTACCAAGAACCAATTTAGAGCTGTTGACACAAACTTGTCTAGGAAAGGGTGAAGATGGATTAATACAATAGCAGTCCCCCTTCACTACCGAGACACCCCACTATCTGTAATTACTGGATTCTGGCTCCATAATTGAAGGGTATGTGAGTCATGATTGAAGCCTGGGAAATTAGAACAGGACTCCGAATAACAAAAGATCACTTGGCAACTACAACACTAGCCACAGAACAGTCTTGAGGATTTATTTTCAAAATCTCCTTTATTGATTTAGGCTTGGGATGTGGGTTAGTAGCAGAGGGCTTGCCTAGCATGCAGAAAGCCCTGGGGTTCATCCCTAGGAGCATAAAAAACTACAAACTGCTTTACTGAAACATGATTGATACACAGTAAATCATGGTTCAGAACATAAACTGCACAAGTATCAAATTGCACATTTCACCAAGTCTTGACACAAGTATAAACAGCCACGATAAAACTACCTTCATGGTGAACATAGTGAAAATCCTCACAAATATTCTTGTGGCTTTTTGTAATCCTCGCTGTGCCTTCAGCAACCACTAAGCTGCTGCAAAATGTTTAACTCTTAACCCATTTATTTTGTAACATAACAAATATGGATATTTCTAGAAAATATTTACAGAATATGAAGCTTGTGTTTTTCTGTAAATCAGAACACTTTCTCAATTCTAATGACAATGTGTCCATTGTTATTTAATTAGAGCTGTCATACAACTCTTATCATTCTTGAAAATAGATCTGAAAATATCCCTGGGCTGGAGAGATAGTTCAGGGGTTAAAAACTTGTCTTGCAAGCAGAAGGTCCTGAGTTCTGATCCTAGGTCCCACATAAAAAACGTCAGGCAGAAACGGCAGCAGCTTGCCTGGTAGGCAGAGTCTGGGAAATCCCAGAGCAAAGCAAGAAGGAGGTAGAAGCAATCCAGGATGATTCCTGAAGTCACCTTTGGTCCTCCACAGGGACATACAGTGCCCTATGATTCATACACAGAGACAAACACATACACACACATGAAATAAATACATTAAATATTTTTAAAAGTTCTTGGACTGGAGAGAAGGCTCAGGGGTTAATACCCTGTCTTGCAAGCAGAAGACCCTGAATTCGGATCCCAGGTCCCACATAAAAACGCCAATGTTAAATTTGAGACAAAACATACATTTTGCTTTTTTAATAAATGTTCAAAATTCCACGCAATAAACAAAAAACAGTGGGGGGGGGTAGGGGGCTGCACTTCTGGCCCTGATGGGCGGAGCCTTGGAAATCCCGGAGTGAAGCAATAAGGAGGTAGAAGCAATCCAGGATAATTCCCGAAGTCATGCTTGGACCTCCACAGGGACACATGTGCCCTCTGATACACACACACACACACACACACACACACACACAAATCCTATTTTTCTCCCCACACAATCCCATTTTAAACCACATGAATATCTAAGCATATAAGCCATTCTAAACCATATATCATAATGTATACTAGGTTAGGACATATGAGATAGTTCAGCAGGTAAAGCATCTGTTTGCAAACCCCACTGACCTAAGTTTGAGCTCCAGAAGCCCACATGGTGGAAGAAGAGAAATAACTTCAGAAAGTTGTCTTCTAATCTCCACTCTTGTGCTATGGCATATTCTCTGTCTCTGTCTCCCTCATTCTTTCTTAAATAAATAAATAAATATAGAAGAGGTTATATATTCATCAAAATATATCTCCCAAAACAGGTGGTATGACTGAGATCAAGATATCTGGCTAATTTGTCTTCTAATTTTTCCTTTAAAATCCTCTGTTCATCCTATCAGGGCTGCTGCACTCAGGAGCTCACTGCATTGTGTTCTACCCCCACCAGATCTGCACAATGACTGACAGATCCATACTCCCCATGGACCAGCGAAGAGCTCAAGAAAAATAACTTTATATAGTGAAAATTGTAGGGGGCAGGTGCTAGACAGGTGAAGGGGAGTGTCCCCACCCGTGGATTTACCCACTGAAGCACCACTTATTCTGCCACAGAGACCTGGTCCTTTAATAGGATAGACAACCAGAAGGGAGCCCTGTGGTCCACAAAGCAGAGAATCATGAGGGTGTGAGGGACAGGGATGGATTGGGGAAGAGAAAGGAGGGTGGGAGTGGTGGAGGTTAGTAGGGGGAAGGGACAGCAACTCATTTTGTTTGTAAAAAATTTTTTCTTTAAATAATTTAAAAAGCCCCTGCTAGATTGGAGAGATGGCTCAGGGATTAAGACTGAAGACAGTCAGCAAGCAGAAGGTCCTGAATTCAGATCCTAGGTCCCACATAAAAATGTCAGGCTGACACCAGCAAAGGCCTGCACTTTCCACCCTAGTGGGCAGAACCTGGGAAATCCCAGAGAGAAGTGAGAAGGAGGTAGAAGCAATCCAGGATGATTCCCGAAGTCACCCTTGGTCCTCCACAGGGATACACAGTGCCCTCCGATACACACACACAAAATAAATAAAATATTTTAAATCCTCTGCTCTAATTGACAGCAATGATAGAATTCAATAGCAATATTCCCATCATTTTCACCAATTATTATTATATGCATAGATCAATTTATTCAATAAAGATTTAAAGGCCTAGTATAAATCAAGTGTAAACATCAATCACAAGGCTGGGAGAAAGATGTTTGCATGTGACCTATGATTCTCCATAGGATTGGAAAAATCTTAGAATGTTTTAATTATGACCTTCATAAAATATTAGAAAGTCGAATCTTTTTTATTATTTATTATTTATTCAATTGTGTGTTCATGCGTGTGTGTGTGTGTGTGTGTGTAGAACCACGGGCGAATTCAGGAACCACCATGGACCACCTCCACTGCCTCCTTGTTTACTCTGCCCCGGGATTCACAGGCTCTGACCTACTAGGACCAGAAACACAGGCTGCCCCCGCTTCCGCCCGGCGTCTATACTTGGGGTCTAGGATCCGAATTCAGGACCTTCTGCCTGCAAGGCAGAGGCTTAACCCCTGAGCCACCTCTCCAGCCCCTAGAAAGTCAAATATTAACAAAAAAATTTAACTATTCTCATGTTCTATTACATTCTGCCATAGGCCTTCCATTCTCTTCACTCACATGCACACATCTATTTCTAATGTTTTATTAGCATATGAGTTATACATAATAACAGATTTCATTACAGTATATATCAGCATACTGTATTTTGATCGTGTTCACTCCCATTACCCCTTTTTATTCCCTTCCTCTTCCTAAATAGTCCCCTTCTACTCTCATGTTCTTTTTGTAGGGCCAAATAACTTTCATTAGGATTGTTTACAAGGAAAAAAAAAACAAATAGGACAAACTCTGATGTAGCCACAAAGCAATTACATTCAGGACATTTAATACCAAAATATTAAATTATAATTTGAACATAAAGTTGATACTCAAAAAAAAGGATTGTTTACAAGGACCTGGATGAGTTTGTTTCCAGGAGCATGGACACCTTACCATGGCTATACCATCCAAGAAAATGTCTCTATTTTCTCTCTCTCCATCATTAACTGCATATAAATCTTCATGGGAGAATGGGGACCCATGAGTCCATCCCCTTGCATGATGGGATGTATTTGACGGACCCAGTCTTATGACAATCCTGTACTGGTTATCACAGGTTCCATACATACATCTTTCTTCTAGTCTTGTGATGAAAACCAACACTGCACAATAGTGCTGATATTATTTATCCTTAGATATCTTCAATGAGGCCAATGGGTGATTCTTTAACTTTAAAAATTAATGGCTATTTAAAATGTTCACACACCATGCATTCTACCATTATTTTGTGTCTCTAGCTTTATTAAAATATTTCACACAACATGCTCCCAATGATGGAGTATTTCTGGGATATTCTCAGAGAACATGATTATTTTCTCTGGTCATCTGGTCACCTCATCTTCCTTGCCTCTCTATCTAGGAACTGACTAGAGAACAGTAGCATAAAAGCTTAGGGAAAAGGAAATAGACTAGAGATGTTCTCATAGCAAAAAATGGTTGTTTTAACCTGCAATACCAATTTAACAAATTTTACATAGCAGCATCTATAGTCACTTCTATGCTTTCTCTTATTGTAGAACATGCTAGAGAAATTCACCTGTTACCCCTCAAGTATTTTTAATGAAATGAACTTTGAATCGTTTAAAGTCCTTGCCTCATAAGCAAAGTATCTATCCATAGCCACTCTCCGCTCTTTTTCACTCTCAAATATTTGCTGTCAGAGTGTTAGCAAGGCCATTCTAAGGAGGCACCTGTAAAAAGAAAAGCAAAAAAAAAAAAAAGGAATAACCTACATAAGACAAATTCTCTTTGAAATCAGGTTCTTTGTTGCCATTCTTTTTTCTGCAGGCTTTCAAACCTTAGGGTTGGGCATTTTGAAAGCCTTTAAGACATAACATTCAATCAATACATTATAGAAGTCAGCAGGGCAGCTGATGTTTATTTGGGTCAAACCAAGCTAACCAATTTCCATCCTTCTGACAAAGGGAAGTAAGTCTTGATCAAACAGAAATGTTCCATGGTTCTTTAGTCAAGGCGTTCAAGTACCCAAAACTAGATTTAACCAAAACAAGATTTTTTTGTTAACCAAAACAAGATTTTTGGTGTGTGTGTGTGCGTGTGTGTGTACATGTATGTACATGTCTGTGTATATCAGAGGGAACTGTGAGGCCTGTGGGGGCACAAAGGTAACTTCAATAATCATCCTGGATTGCTCTACTTCTTTTTTGCTTCACTCTGGAGTTCCCTAGCTCCAACTTTCAAAGCCAGAAGTGCAGGCTGCTGTCATTTCTGCTTGATGTTTTTATGTGGGGTGTGAGATTTGAACAAGGATCCTTTGCTTGTGAGGCAGAGGCTTTACCCCTGAGCCAACTCTCCAGCCCCCAAAACAAGATTTTTAAAACTAAGGCAGACCATAGCTCTAATTTTTGAATAATTTCAAAATCACATCATTAAGATGAGCAGTGCTCAGCTTTGCAATAACAGGAATATGGCCAATTTTTGACCTTCTATGGAATTTACAAATTCAGATGGCTTGAAAAGGCTCACAGAGCACACTGGGGTTTTCTGAATAGAAAGGAAAAGGCTTTTGGAGATCCACAATAATTTAGGAATGATATAATTACAACAATGGAATCTTAGAAGAGAAACTCTCTTTAATTATCATACAAAGAAACTCAGTTCCAAGACATAATTTGGTGTGGGGGAACTGTAATCTTCAATCCAAGAAAACTGACCAGGTATAATGGCTCATTCCTATAATCCCAGCAATTGGAAGGTAGACATAGGAGAATCTCCAGCTCAAGGCCAACATAGGTATATGTGACATACATAGGCATATGTAACATAGGAAGACTCTTTCTCGGGCTAGGAGATGGCTCAGGAATTAAAATCTTTGCCTTGAAAGCAAAAGCGCCTGAGTTCAGATCCACAGATTCCACACAAAAATGTCAGGTGGAAATGACAGCGACCTGTAATTGCAGCCCTGAAGGCAGAGCCTAGGAAACCCCGCAGAGCAATGAGGAGGGTAGAGTAATCCAGAATGATTCTTGATGTCAACTTTGGACCTCCATAGGCACATACATTCAGGTACCCTCTTGTACACACATGCACACACACACACACACAGAGATAGAGATAGAGAGAGAGAGAGAGAGAGAAATAAAAAGAAGACCCTTTTTGAAAACACGGGGAAGCAGCGGAGAAAGGAAACGGGAGAGGAGTAAAGAAATAAAATTGGATTCAACTTAATTCATCTGTGTACAACTTAATTTCCTGTTTTCCTTATGTTGGCAGCTCTGGGTCTAGCCTGTAGTACCATATAAACGGAGCATGGTGGCCCACTCCAGAAACCCCAGGACTCAGGAGATAAAAGCAGGAGTCCAAGGCCATCCATGATCAATTTGAGACTATTTGATGCCAGTTGGGGGTCAGTGACACCCTGTCTCCAAAATAAATAAAACATTTAAAAATAACAATAATGAAAGAAAGAACGAAAGATCTTTGTTAGGCCTTTTAATGAAAATGTGTTTATGTGATTCTGTAGGCTAGCATGTTACAGGCATTAACCCATGAGAGCAAAATAGAACTAATTAAAAAGAAAAACTAGATGCACAAAGCAGTTGGCAGACCTGTCTGACGAGTTCATTCAATGTTTTGCCTTTCCTTAACACTTTGAAGAAAAAAAGAAAAGAAAACCATTGTCCAGATACCTCTAGCTGAGAAAGCTGCTTTATACCCTGGATTAATTTACCACACTGCTATGCTATGAAAGTAGACTAACTGCTTTCTCTTCTTCACAGGGAAAAAAGCAGGCTATCAGGGATTAAGGAACATACCAAGCATCTGCCATGCTTTTCACTCACCCACTGAATAATCAGAGTATTACTTGCATGAGCTGTTCATTGTGAAGTACCAGTGTTTACTTTCCTGTCAAAATGACCAGCAAAATTCCTGTCTACCTGTCGCCACCTACAGGAGAAAAGCAACCTCTCCATGCTACTGTGCGACTAGGCAGTTTGTGACAGCAGCATTTTCCCAACCTTTAAAAAAATCCCAGGATGAACTTATTAGAATCCAAGGCCCAAAAAATGAAGTTAGCCAACACCAATACCTTATGTGGAAAATGCGATCAAAGAAGGAAAGACTGGAAAGGCCACAGTTCGTGTGAGCTCTTCACGGGAACCATGTTGTGGCATCAGACCCAGGGAACACTGCCAGAAAGAAACAGGAACATAAAACATCAAAAGTGGATGAATGAAATGGCTTACAAATAGACCAACTGTGTGTTTACCATTTTCACTGCACACATCATGTGATATTTACACAGGCATACTTACATATCACCAGGTTCCAATCTTGCACCTGTTTGACTATTCCAGATATTGATATGTCTAATAGAGAATTGCTGCGGAAATTCCACACAAAGAAATTGCACAGAAATTCTATAAATGTTACTATAGCTTTCATCAGATATTCCTCCTGGTTAAACTCCTTGCAGAGTTTTTAAATTGCTCCCCACATAGGGTCTTCTTTTGTAGCATTGGTTGATTCAGAACTCACTAGGTCACCCAGGCTGACTCCAAGCCCACCATCCTTTTGTGTCAAGTGCTCAGAATACAGAACTTTGCCAACACACCTGGACTTACTTTTTTTTCCTGAAAGAACACTGTTCTAGACTATTGTGTTAAGAATGAACATGTATCATGAAACACTTTGTACAAAACTTTTGAAATTGTTACTGCAAAACCTACTACTATATCAAATAGCAGGAATAAACTTATCAATATCCTGGAACAGATAAATCAAAAAAATGAAGCTATCCACAGCATTAGATTGTCAGTTCCCCTGCAACCCTGCTCACACTGGATCATTAGAATTTTATGTCAGATGCTCATATTACTATTAATTTACATTTAATTTTGTATAGGCTGAAGCTCTGCCAGCCTTATATTCATATTCGACTGCCTATTCATTGTCTCTAGTGGGGTGTTTCCTTGTTATCTCAAGTCAAATAAGTGCACCAGCGCTCTCAATTCCCATTCCCCCTGCCTTCCACACTTGCTCCTTCCCATTCAGTAAACCTCCTTTTCCCTAAGCACATCCACCTGTGCCCAGAGGCTCAGGCTAAAAATCTAGGAGTCAGTGCTCCCTTCCTCTGTCTCTACCACCCATTCTAAAAACATTTCCCTTTTTTCTGCCCCTTTCCAGTGCCAACTCCCCATCACACTCCCCAGTACCAATTTCAAAGCCTCCTCGGCCAGTCTCTTTTCTTTTTTTTTAATACATTTTTTATTATTTCTGCTCATACAAACTTAATAGGTAGACCAGTTCCCTCCCTCCCCCTCCTCCCCCCCGAACCCCCTGCTCCCCCTCCCTTCCTCCCCATCCCCCAGTACCTCCCCCCCCAATTCCCAGAGAGTCCTTTATTGTGTATGCCTAACTCTCCTCTGGGTTCTCCTCTCCGATGAGATGCAAGGACCCAGTGGCATTTCCCTGAACCCTTTCTCGTGTTCCCCTTAAGCATAGGAACACTACTGTGGCTGTCAATCCCTTGCCTCCAAGGATCTTGGTGCCTTTAGCTGATGCTAGACTTTGTGAGGTCAATAGTGTGTTGGACATTGCGCAGGGCATGCAAAGTCCTATTATGATTGGTTCGGCCAAGTCTCTTTTCTTACATCCTTATCCCCCAGAGACTCAAACCTACACAAATGCCAAAGTGACTTAAAAAAAATAACAAACTCAGATTTTGTTTAAAAGACAAACTCTCACTTTGTAGCCTAGGCTGGCATGGAAGTCACTTTGTAGCCCAGCCTGACTTGGAACACATTAGGTAACTCAGGCTGACTCAAACTCATCACAATTCTCCTTCCTCAACCTCCTGAGTACTGGGATTACAGGTGTGTGTCTCTATGCCTGGATTAAAACACCTTCAGGTAGATCATGACAACCATCTGCATAAAATTGTCAAGTCATTTCCAATCATTCTTTGAAGGAAATCTAAGCCACTTATCCTTAAAATATGGTCTCTGCCTGTCTCTTCCAACTCGTTTAATCCCTCAATCCCCACCCCCCGCATTTCTTCTCTCCAGCCCAGTCCCTCTGGCCCTTTTTTCATCCCACAAACATATCAGGCATACTCCTTATGGACTTGGCATCTGTGCCCCCCTATAGAAAGCGCTTCCCCCACTTTTCCCAATATTTCTTAAGAGCTGATTCCTTTTTTCCCCTGATTTTTGGCTTGAATATCTGTCACCAGAAAACAGACATGAAACTTTGTTGCTGAATACTCAAAAGAATGTTCACTTACTAGCATATCACCCCATTCTATTTTTACTGCAACACTGAAGCTACCCAATCACAAGGCATATTCATCAACTTGCTTGTCTCCCCTTCTATTCCCTGCCACATCTATAAGTTCATGAGGGTGGAGATTGCATGTCAGCTTCACTAGTGTATCTTCAGCACCTAGAGCAGCTGGCAGACAGTAGGACCTTAAAAAGGCTAAATCTTACATAACATGAAGACTTTGCTTAATAATTACTTTTCAAAGGCATTGCTTCTATATTTAGGATGTTAACACTAGGCAGGATGTAAAGGACAACAGTGCAGTGATAATACAGGCTAGCATGTTCTTTCAAACTCCTATAGCTATTAACATTAATGAACACCAAGATTAATTCAGATGCACTCACTCTATCAAACACTCTGGGGCTACAGTGATTTGTTGTGATGAGTTCAACCCAATGAACTGAGCATAGAAAGAGAAGGAAATTAAGACCATTAATTTGACTCTGAGGACAAAACTGCCATAACTGGACTAGGACACTTTGGACCATAAGCATTACTGGTCTTAACTTTCTTTCACATGAAATGAATGTTAGAGTTCTTGGGAATATTCTTTATGACTTTTGAATATTCCAGGATTGTTCCCTTCGAGAGCACTGGTACACACATTGGAAAAATTTTAGCTCTTACAGCAACTGGCCTAGAGAGGAACACCACTGTCATTTGGTATGCAGGGCACCACTTATGCTCTGCAATTTCTAGACAAGCTTACATAATGTTGCCCAATGGCAACATAGAACTGGCTTTTACCTATCCATCTAAAACATGAAGAAGGCTTTTAGAGTCTTGGGAGGTGGCTTAGTGGGTAAAACAACTCGCTATACAAGTGTGAGACCCTGAGTTCAGATCCCCAGAACCTATGTGAAACCAGACATGACAGCTACATCTCTACTCCCAGTACCCCCACAGTGAGATAAGAGACAGGCAAGAGAATACCCAGAAACTTGCAGGCTAGCTAGCTATTTTGTGCAGGGACAAACAAGAGACCCTGTCATAAAACAAAGTGAAAGTGAAGATAAATATTTATCTGTCCTCTGACCTCCACACATACACTATAGAGCTTGTGCGCCCTCTCATACATACACACACATACACAATTGTTTTTTTTTAAAAAGGTGCTTTCCCAGTAACAAGGAGAGAGGGGACCATGTTACAACAGAGAAAACAGGCCACCATCAAGGACTGCAAGTAAGCAATGAGACATCTGGTTAAGGTCACAGGCTTTCCTTCCTGATCATTTACAACTGATGGGGTATGATCTTACTAGAAGGGGAGGGCGTATAGTCTGGCAGATAGAAAGTAACCATTTCGCAGATGGGTGATTGACCCCTCCCTCACCGCAGTTTCCTACTTTTATTCCATCTACCTTTGAATATACTCTTATAACAAGACTCTAATTTAACAGGTTTTTATCTCTGGCCAGGGGGTGACATCTATTACCCATCAGGATGGAGCCAAGGGCATTGCAGGAGCAGCAAAACTGAAAAACAAAATCAACAAACCATAATCCAGAACATCAGAGACTCTATATCAATCACCTGGAACTAGGCCAGCCTAATCTCTCCCCATCCTGAAGCTCAGAAAAATTTGCAGAAGAGGGAGCCGTAAGGTTGTAAGAGCACAAAGATGGGAGGAGCAATGATATGCAAGATACTCCACACAAGCTAGGGCCGAAGCAATCATATTTGGACTTTACATGCCCTGCGCAATGTCCAACACACTATTGACCTCACAAAGTCTAGCATTTGCTAAAGGCACTAGGATCCTTGGAGGCAAGGGATTGACAGCCACAGTAGTGTTCCTATGCTTAAGGGGAACACAGGAAAGGGTTCAGGGAAATGCCACTGGGTCCTTGCATCTCATCGGAGAGTAGGACCCAGAGGAGAGTTTGGCATGCACATTAAAGGATGCTCCGGGGATGGGAAGGGGAGGCACTGGGGGATGGGGAGAGAAGGAGGAGGGGAGGGGACACAGGGGAAGAGGGGATTGGAGGGAGGGGGGGACAGGTGTACCTGTTAAGTTTGTATGAGTGGAAATAAAAAAATAAAAAAGGTGCTTTCAGGGACTTCTAGATTAATAATTTTTAACATGCTATTTCTAGTTATTTTTCTTTGAGATGTTTCCACCCTGAATTCTTTTCTGACATATTGACCTATATCCTATATTCAACATGTCTTTGGGAAACTAGCAGAGCAGAATTTTAGTCTCAAATCAGAGAAAAGGGACTACTTATGTGATGCTCAGTCTCTGGAAGTTGGCTCTTCCACTGTGATGTCTGAAGCATCTCTGTGTGCTTCAACTATTCTCATTTCACAGAAACATACTACAGCAGATAGGTCAGACAATTCCCTAATTACACAGTAAGATAAAATGATAATCTGGATTGGAATCTTCCTAAGTGAGGCTTGTTTCCTTCAGCCCAGGGCTTACAGAGCACTCAGCCCTGAGTTAAAGGAGTCCATTCTTGTGCAAAGCTCAGCCTTCTTCAGGTGAAACGGACCAGGCATTCCAGAATTTTGAGAGTAAACTGAAGATCTTGGTTTCTATTGTGAGTTTCAATTTTTTTCAATGTTGACTCCTAATTCAATTGCTTTTTCAAATAATTCAAATAATCCAGTTACATGTATTTAGTATTCCCCTAGGGCTCAAGAAATTCAAAAACAAGAGTCAAACATACTGACAACTGAACAAGAAGTCAAGAGGCACGGGCTCAGGGACCCAAGTAGGTCACAGTAAATGATAGGAACTGTTTTTGTTTTACTGTTTCTTGCTCCAAAATTTTCAACATTCCAAATTTCTTACTAAATCAAATGACAAATTCCCTACATGGTATTCAAAAACATGATCCTCGCCCCACTTCAGCAACACTATATTTTGATCATGCCCCTGGGTTCATCCCTCATCCTGACTGAAATAGTCTTCTTTGCATTCCTTCAAAGATATGGATACCCTCATCCAAATATCCCCTCCTACGCAAATAGTATCCACCCTACAAATCCTTCATGCCTCACCTCTTTTATGAAATACTCTCAAGCTCAAGTAGACCTGTGTTCAAATTTTGCTTCTGCCACTGAGCAGCTAGGGGATGTTCCTGGGTTGTTACCTAAACTTTTTTGAGAGGTAGATGATACACGTGGAGTGTCCCTTATCCAAAGTGTTTGAAAACAGAAGTGTTCATATATAAGGAGATATCTTGGGGATGAGACCCACATCTAAAGCAAAATTATTCATGATCCATATTCGCATCATACATACTTTGATTTGTCTACATTTGGCAGCAGACCATCACAAGAGGGCAGATGTGGACTTGTTCAATTGCAGCATCATGACTATATTTAAAATGTTTCTGATTTGGGGATATTTGGGATTTTAGATTTTTGATTAGGGATGAACAATCTTTATTATTGCCTGTCTCAGAGGATTACTCCCCACAGCACTTTTCTTTTTTTCTTTTTGAGATATGTCTGAAATAGCCCAGACTATCCTCCAACACTGTACATAGCCAAGGACATCCTTGATTCTTCTGTCTCTGCTTCCTAAGTACTGAGATCACAGATATGTGCAACCATGCCGAGTTTCTTTTTCTTACAGTAGTTAACCCCAAGTAAGTGTTCAATTAATATGACCCTTATTATTATTCTTATTATTAATTACAGCTACTCCATTTTCACTTTCTCTTCTTCTATAAGTACCCCCGGGGCTAGCAATATGGTTCAGAGAGTAAAGACGGCTACCCACAAACATGGTGGCCTGAGAGAGAACCTGGATCCCACATAACAGAAGAAGAGAATTTACTTTTGAAAGTTGACCTCTGACTTATGCACATGCACCAAGGCACATATGCACTTATCTTTCTCTCAAATAAGTAAAATATCAAGTGAATGAACAATAAATAAACAAATAAGTAAATAAAGCGTCCCAGCCCTTTCACCACCTCTACTGAGCAATGTCTCCTGAATTCTACATAGTCCATGTTTGCATTAACTGTAGCTCTGGTATTAGTCTGCTTCTTCCTGAAATTGAACTTTTAAGCTTCTTAAAGAGCCAGGAGTTTGCTGGAAACAACTTAAAATCTGTAGACCCACGTAGACATTAAATCAGAATTTGTAATTCCAAAACTAGTACCACGAGTCAGCAAAAGTTCCTTTTCTCTAGCAATGGCAGAGATGCATGCTGGGAAGATCAATGTCTCAGCAGCAAGGAGCTGCTTCCATGTTCTGTGGGGGAAGGGGAAAAGGGAGGGAGGGAGGGAAGATTGTTTTAGTCTCTGTCTTTGTCTCTGTCCTCTGTCCCTTTCTCAGGCACACACACACACACACACACACACACACACACACACACACCACTGCTGCTACCACCACCACCACCACCACCACCATTTTGTATCCAGTTTGTTCATCATTTCCACCTTCCATAAGCTTCAAGCGTTTCTGTTTCCTCTGATGCTGAAAATGACACATGAAGCCAGATAAAGGCCCCACTCTACCTCAGTGTGTTATGGAGAACCTGGACAAAGGGCCACACTGTAGGTGTGAACTTTGGCTAAGAAGAAGTGGATAAATTGATTGACTGCAGAAGTCAAGATGTTCCTGCATGCCCTGGACCCTTCCAATGAGCCTCCCTTTCAAGTCAGTCCCATCCACCTTGTGACTCGGATGGTACCTGGCACCCAATGCTTGCAGACTTATCCCAATTTTCTTTGGGCTCAGCAAGAACTAAAAGAAAAAAAATACTTTCATAAAAGTTAATCCATGCTTCAAGTCACCCCATGTTTTGAGAGGATACCCACCACACACACACACACACACACACACACACACACACACACACACACACAATGGGAGAAAAGGAACACAGAAAAAATGTTGCTACCAGAGTGCCACATATATTAAAAAAAAAAAAAAAAAACAGAATTTGGGAAGTCCCAACTCATTGTCTCCATAAATGGTTTTCTGAACATGACAACTCAGCCTTACCAATAGTGCCACGCAATTTTACACTCTTTCTAACAGCAGGTTTCGCCATTAGGTCACAAGTGGGAAGAGCATTGGGCATGCTCTCTGAGACCCTATGGAAAACGAAAAGGTCTAGTTGGCTTCAATAATGCTGGAATCCTGGGCTCCAGTACAAGTCATTCCTTGGAGCTAGGGCCATTCAAAAGTACTCAGGTTATGACTGGCTTCAAGTAAAACACAAAATGATCAAATCTAAAAAAGGTGCCTGTCCCAATGACCAACATGCTCAAGAATGGCAGTTTTCCCAGTATAGATGTCCCCAACTTGCTTCTTTTCCTTAGCCCTCTGCCCATTAACCAAGCTCAAGAATCTGCACCCCAAAAACCTTATAGGTGACCCTGCACTCCCAGTCAAATTAAGAACAGTTTCGTTTCACCTGCATTCAAAACCACAAGCTAATACAGTGCCTTGAGTAGACGCTGAAGCCAGGGCCCTGGTAATCATCAGAGGCCCGGAGCAGCAAACCCGTGCTAGTAATAAACTGGGTGAATGTGAGCACTTGGCATATGCACTGAGCAGAAGAGGACACCTTTCCGTTATCATAAGGGGGTTTATCCTACCGGGATGCCTCCAGTGACCTGGGCTGCAGCAGCCACAGCGCCCCCTAGTGAATCACCAAGACCAGAGGTAGCTGGGTCCAGGGGAAAAAGCCTAGGGGCGTCTCTGGAAAATCAGCTTTTTTTGAACAGGCCCTGCAACCCCTGTCCTCGGGGAAGCCACTCCCTGAACCTCACCAAGGGTCGCACGTGGCCCTGCCTATCAAGCGCCCACAACTCCAGTAGGCCAGGACGGGCAACCTACCGAGACGCAGCGGGATGTGGATGCCTTTTCCAGTAGCGGAGCGGAAAGCATTTACCTGGAACCTTTGCAGCCGTTGTGCCTCCACTCTTTGCTCCGCTGGGCTAGCACGACTGCCACCACCACCACCGCTCCTGCCGCCGCCGCCGCCTCCCTCCAGCCACCTCAATCTTAACCCCCGACGCTCTCGATCGCTCCCTGCGACTGTGGGCGACGAGGCTAGCTGTAGAATGGCTCAGGTCGCGACACGGCAGCTTCCTAGTCGCATCCAAGACGGCGACGCAGGCGCAAGGCACGGTGCCAACGCCCCGCGCACCCCTAGCCCCGAGGCGGTCCTGGGGAGCTCACGTTGGTGGCTTCCAGGCTTCTGCTGCGGGATGCGGACTCTCCTGCCAGCCTGCCTGCCTGCCTGCCCGCCAGATCGCTCCCCACTGTGCTCAGTTGCCAAACCAACAGCCTCCCTTCGCGAGCTCCGCCCCGTTCGCTATCATCCCTCAACTCGCCCCCAGAACCAATGGCAACAGCGCACTGAACCCGTCCCCTTAGATTTCCCCAGGGCCAATCGCCTTCTCAAGAGCAAACATTCAAGAAACCCCGCCCCTCTTGGGCAGCAAAGCTGGAGGCAAAGTTGACCCGGTTTAAATATTGCTCCTGATCATCCCAAGGCTCTGCCCAGGTTTCCTG
Organism: Typhlomys cinereus; assembly: GCA_023101885.1. Classification (NCBI taxonomy): domain Eukaryota; kingdom Metazoa; phylum Chordata; class Mammalia; order Rodentia; family Platacanthomyidae; genus Typhlomys; species Typhlomys cinereus. Next base: position 2,860,887 of record JALPQD010000236.1, on the reverse strand, counting down.
GGAAGCCGCTCCCACAGTTAAATGATTTAGTGGCTACACACCACCCCCTCAAGCACGCAATCTATTTCCTTCAAAGGAACTAGTATACAAACTAGCCAGGGCTAAGGAGATGGCTCAGTTGGTAAAGTGTTGCATGTAGGAATGAAGAACTCAGTTCCGACCCCCAGCACCCACAGAAAAGTTGGTAATCTCAGCCTAGACAGGCCCAGGGGAACAGTAGGATCCCTGGGGATTATGGGCCAGCCAATCTGGCCAATCCCGAACTCTAGGTCCAGTGACAGATCTTGTCTTCAAAAAAAGGTGGAGAGCAATTGAGGAAGACACGTGGTATCACCTCCAGTCTCCACACGTGTACACACACACACACACACACACACACACACACACGCATGTACTGTTGCCAACCTCATCTCAGAAATGCTGAAAAATAGCTATTTTCTTGGCCGGAACTTCCACATCACAAAGTCAACAAGGCCCTAAAAAACATTGAATTTTAACTGTGATGGTATTTGTGCGAGTGTGTGTGTATGTGTGTGTATGCGCGCGTGCGTGTGTGCTATTGTTGTCCTTTACCCCATTTACAGAGCCCTCCTCCTGTAGGCTGGGCAACTTCTGGGAGCAACAACAGGAACTCCTTGGCTTTGCATACTGCCCCTCACCACACTGGCCTGGCTTGATGCTAAGCAGTACCAGCCCCGCCTTTCCTTCCTCATAGTAGTGATCCAATCATCTAAAGACCATTTGGGGGGCCTACTGTTCCAGGCTCTGCTGCTTCAAAGACATGAGCTCATGTTCTCTGAACATAAACAATTCCTTTAGATCTTTTGAAAATAGAAAGCAGGAACTGATCTACCCTTCTTCCTTACCCCCATCCCAGAGTGCAGTGTCTTCTGTGCAGAAAAGAGCAGGTGGGTGCAACACTTGCCTAGAGGACCTTTCAGTATTGAGTTCCTTAAAGTGATATTTGCTTTTTTGACTGACATCGCAAAGCTGACACTTATTAGATTTACTGTCAACCCCTTCCCTAGGGGTTATTTCTCACAGTGGCTGCTATCACAGGACTGTTTTCTGCTTGATTAAATTGTATGAGAGAGTGATGTTAATTCCGTTCTCCTCTGTCAAGACCTCTGCTGCTCATTCTGTCCTAAATATAGCCTTACCTCTGCTTGCTACTGCATGTTTTGTTCAAACCCTCATCCTCCTTATGCAACTGACACAGATCCCTCCAGCTGGACATCTTGCCTCTTTCACACTTCTGGCTGGGCTTCTAACATTCCTTTCCTTGTCCATTTAACACCAGAAATCAAAAATTCTGACTCTAAAATACAATATAATCCTCATACCACATCCCAATTTAAAGATTCACCCCAACTGTCAATGCTGTTCAACTGACCTCCTACCCTCACTGCTCATAGGATAAGATCCTGACCCACAGCATTGCATGTAAAAACCTTGATAATCTAGCCCTACCTGTCCAACCTCATTCCTACCTATTCCACCTTCACCTCAGAGCACTTCATATTCAGGAAGTTGCTTCTCCAATAAACTGTGATCCCCTTTTTATGCCTATTACACCCAATCTAGAATAACCTTTCTCCTACCTTAACTACAATTCATATATCTTTTACTTATTGAACATCTATCTTATGCATGCCCATTATGTGTCAAACACCAGAGGTATTAAATGTGTGTTGATAATAAACTTTATGTGTTATATTCCTGTAGAATACAAAGAGAAACAAATGTGTAAGATTTGAACCCACTATCAGGTGTTCCTGAGTAAGATTCAGTAATATCCTGCTTTCCTTAATGTTGGCATATAGATATTGAGGCTGACTAATTGGTTTTGTATGGTGTAAGGTGGGTGGGAATTAAACCCAGAGCTTCAAACATGCTAGGCTTGCATTCTACTACTGAGTTGAACCCCTAGCTGGAAAGGTTGCTTTGAACTTCAAATTCACCCAAATGAATGAAGGATTGGGAAAAATAAAACAGATCTTCTCCCTTGTTGAATATGATCAAAATAATATTTAAACCCATCCTATTAAGTTTGTTAGCTTGAAGGCTAGAAATTATGGCACTTTCCTTTCATAGGTTAAATTTTAAAACTTATAAAAGTAGTGTGTGTGTTGTGGGTGTATTATTTTTCTATTTTCATATATCACACCAGATAAGCATGTATAACATACTGTTGACATTAATGTCTCATGGACAGAAATATAGGTTGCAAAACTTAACCAACTGTAATAACAATTATAAAATTTCAGCATTAAACAGCAATTTTTAAATTAATTTCATCAAGCCCTAAATGAACTACTGTATAGAGAGGTTTTCATATTCCTTACAAAGTTCTTAGCTCCATGGTCACTTAAAAACAAGTTTTGTTGTTACAGTTAAGATATATGAGGTCTACATAGCTGAATTCACCATGACTGGAGCGATTGGGGGGGGCACCTGAAATGTTTCTCTATCCATATTTTTCCCTTCTGGAGCTTGAGGTATACTTCGGACCTCCTCTTTCTAAATGTAGATCCTACATGGAAGAATCATATGCCGACACTTACTAGTTATTACCATCTAGCTAGCATAAGGAAAGCAGCATAGCTTCACAGAAAATAAAATTTAAAGGTATTTGTACCTAATTGCAGTTTTCAAAGTGTTTTCATTCATTTTATTGTATTTGATCCTTGTGATGACCTTCGTAAATATCTTAATCTCCCTTTTTGGGACAGGAGGCTAAAATTTTAATAGGTTAAATCATTCTTCCAAGTATTTGAATCCTAATTTGGCCATTAATCTTGGGAAAAGTGAAGAGGCGACTCCAGGATTTGGTTTCCCTATCAGTAAAAATCAGATGGGATGCTTTTTCACAAGGATTCAGCTTTGTCTATAATCCCTTTGCACCTGCTTGCTGAAAGCAAGGAATTGGAATATGGAGGTGGTTAGACATTTTAATGAGGACAGACAATCATTTAGGCACCAGCGATGCTTCTAGAAAGGGCATGCCTGGTGATGAAATGCCAATACAAAAGGCATGAAAGCAGTGAAAGGAAAACAATATGAAAATCCAAGACAAGAAACTCTGAACTCAAAACTCATTTACTCCACTGCAGTTCAAGTTTGAACAACAAACAAACCATACAACTTGTTTGTTTTAATGATTTAAAGTCACTCAAACCCCCAGAAGCAGATATGATAAACTTCTGTAAGAGCTGTTAGTCACAGAGATGCAAAAAAAAAAAAAATCCAAAAACACGATAGAATTTTGTCATAGCTTATGGTTGCTCACCATACACTGATAGTAAAGCAATAAATAAGTAAATAAATAGTCTTTTAGGCAAACATTGATTAAAGAGTGTTTGAGGAAACTACTTGATCATATTCAGAAAATGATAATTTAAATAAATTACATTTTAACATGTTATGGTGACAGTGAGATGGACCAGTGCATAAAGGTAGTTGTCACAGAAGTCTGACAACTGAGCTTCACTCCAGAGCCAACATATCCCAGTTTGAGCATGAAATGTCTCCCACAGGCTCATATGTTTGCATACCTGGCCCCTGGCTTGGTAGCACTGTTTGAGAAAGTTATGGAATCTTTAGGAAGTGGAGTCATGCTGGATGAGGTATGTCAATGGGAGCTGGCCTTGAGACTTGATATTCTTTCTCTCTCCATCTCTCTGTTTCTCTCTCTCTGTGTCAGTCTCTCTCTCTCCCTGTCTCTGTCTCTCTCTGTCTCTCTCTCTGTCTCTCTGTCTCTCTGTCTCTCTCTCTCTGTCTCTCTCTCTCTGTCTCTCTCTCTCTCTCTCTCTCTGTCTCTCTCCCCTTCTTGAGTATTCCTGCAAAGTAACGAAGTAACGGGTGGCCTCCTGCTCTTTTTGTTATCCCTTCTGCGCCTGTCAAGTGTTTTTGCCTGTCATGAAGGAACTCTATCTCCCCCCTCCCCTTTTCCCTCCTCCCTTCCTCCCCCATGCCACAAACCAAAATAATGAACCCTTCTTTGTGTTGCTCGGGTCTGAGTATTCTATCACAGTAACAAAAGAGTAGCTGCAACACCAAGTAATGATAGATAGAGAAAACCAACTCCACAAAGTTTTTCTCTGATCTCCACACTTATGCAATAGCATATGCATGACTGTACACACACACACACACACACACACACACACACACACAAAACAATAATAATAATAAGATGTTTAAAATGAATAAATAGAAATCTGTTATTTATACCCTATTTATCCTGTGTAGGTCACAAGAGAGCAGAAAATGATGTCTAAGTTCTTCATTTGGAAAGAATGTTAGTACATTCTATCACATTATGCAAGTCCCCACATAATAGATATGTCCTCCCCCATTCACCCATTTACTAAACGGCTACTAATAGATCACTGACAAGCAGCTGAGCAATCATATTTGCTTAACCTACTAAGAAAAATACAGGCTTTACACCTAAAATAAAAGAAATCTATGATGCCAAGTGAGAAGTGAATTTCAGACTGGTTGGACTAGAAACTGAAGGCTAATTCCTAATGATAAGCCTATTTAATGGTCTGTTCTTTTGAGAGTGGTTAAAAATATGTTTAATTATAGTAGAATCAGTTCTAGCTTACACACATTTAATCACTTTGCAGCAAATAGCTCTAAAGTCAGAATAATTAACACTAATCTACTTCATTGAATTTTTACAAGGATTAATTAACTAATTTTAAAGAGTTTTACAGAAGAGTAGCCTGAGAATCTGGGGACCTAAATTTTAGTCTGGGTTCTACCTTCAGTAGCCGTTACCTATAGTGATTCACTTACCTTTCCTGGTCTCAGTTTGTGTATCTGTAAAATGAGGGGGAATCAGGCTAGACAGTGTCTATATTTTGAATCAAAATACTCTAGAACTCGATGACTTATATATTATATAACTGAAAACTCTAAAAATCTACTTTTGATTTTTCCAAAACTTGGATACCTGGAAAAATTTCCCGAATGTCCTGTTGTCCCTGAACACAGTCAATTGAGCACGTTGACCTCAACATACCTTCACAAATACGAATGAAGTACAATGGCAAGCTAGGTATGATGGTACACACCTGCAATCCCAGCACATACAAGAGGATCAAGATTCCATGTCAACATGAGATTATATCCCAAAATAGTAACAGTGCCGGTGTCTAGATGGTGGACTTTCCCCTTCATCCTTCAGCTTTTCAAATAATAAAATTAAATTAATATATATACACATAACTTGAGAGCAGTGGTAAGTAAACAGCAGCAGTCACATCTACTCAGGAAACTGAGGCAAGAGTGAGCTGAGGTTTGAGGTCTGAGAAACATTGCAAGATTCTATCACAAATAAATAAACAGATACATAAACATATAAACAAACTTAATGGTCATTCATGTGTCTAATAATAAGAATATATTGCTTATATTTTATATACATTTATCTCTTCTTAATATAAGCATGTAAATATACAGTTGTCTTTATGAAGAGGAAAGAATGAATGCTTCTTTCAAAGTAGTAGGTAAAAATGGCAGAATTTAAGATGAGGTTGTCTGAACTTGCTCAAATAGTACTTACAATGTGTGATCTTGGCCAAATTACTTAACTTGAGCCTCAGTTTCCATCTATAATAAAGGACTAGCACACAAAGTTACTGTCTGGAGTAAATGAACTATTCCAAGTAGGTTCTTAGCACAATGGCTGGCATGCCATAAGGATTAAATTAATTTTAGATACCCTTAAAATATTAAACATTTATTGTAAACGTAACATGTACTTGTGGTAAAACAATCAGTAGGAACAGATTACTTTAAAATGAACAAGTAGAAATAATCATCCACCTTTATCCCACAGCCTCACTCACTATTAACTTGTCATGTATCTATCCTTCAAAATTTGGTATATCAAATGTAAACATATATCTTCTTCTTTCAAAAGAGAGAGAGAGAGAGAGAGAATGTCATGTGTACTTGTTAACTAATGAGCTTTCTTAAAGATATTTCTATAGCAGAGCATTTAGATTTAATCCTTTATTTTAAAAAAGGTCTGGTAATAAGTAAGAGTTACCATCTTAACCATTTTAAGTGTATAGTTCAGTAGTAATGTATATTGATACCATTGTATAGTCTCCAGAATCTTTCAGAACTGAAACTCTGTACCCATTAAGCAACTCCCTTTTCCTCCTTCCTGATAGCCCCTGGTGTTTGCCATTCTATTTCTGTCTCCATGGATTTAATTACTTTAGATGCTTCATATAAGTACAACCATATATTTGCCTTTTTGTGCCTAACTTGCATAACTTTAACATACTTTCTTTAGATTAGAACATTCACCTCTAATGCCGAATAATAATTCACTGTGTTTATAGAGCACATTTCATGTATCTGCTCATTTATTCAAGAACATCCAGGCTCCTTCTCCTTCTCTTTTTAAAATATTTTATTTAGCGATTTGAGTGTGGGGAGGAAGAGAGAGAGCAGTTGCACGCAAGCCAGGGCATGCATATGAAGGTCAAAGGGCAACTTTCAGAAGTTGATTCTTTCCTTCTACCATGTAGGCTCCAGGAGTCCAGTTCACACTGGCATATTTTTTGAAGGTACCTTCACCTGGTGGGCCATGTCACTGGCATGGTTTAGGCTCCTTCTATCTCTTGGCTGAAGTGAATAATATTACAGTAAACCTGGCTAGACAAATATCTTCTCAAGACCTTACCTTCTGGGATATATGTCCTGAAATAGCTTTAGCTTAATATAGGTGGTAATCTTTTTTTAATTTGTGGAGGTATCCCTATATTATTTTCAGTAGTGGTTACACTATTTTATATCCCAACTAAAGTATACCCTCTGTCACGTATGTCCCCATCATCCTTCAAATACTGCCTTACTTTCTGGCACAAGATATTCTAAGGCTACTCTGAAATTTCGTTTGCCCAGTCACAAAGCCAGCAATTTTTCCAAGACACCCTGGTTCTTTCTAGTTGAGATGCTGTTTAGAGACCAGATTTGAGTATTAAATGTATATATTCTGTGGTGAGTCATTTATTTCTATCCTCACTTATATATTTTCACATGCATTTATTTATACATCTGCCTATCTATATACCATCTGTCTCAACAGAGGTCACTCTGACATGTTGAATCAAACCCAAGATTTATCAGACTCATTTACTTTTTTTCTGCTTTTGTAACCATTTTAATGAGAATCCTGTATTCTACAATTCTGGATATATTTTGCTCACTTTATCAATGTTCCCATTTGTAACAAATGTGCTTGTAGGCTTCAAAAATGACCGTCAGTGATCCCTCTTTAATATTCATCTGTATTCATCACCTCTTAGTGAGCTAGATCTAGTAATTCACTTCCAATGATAGCATGCACCAAAAACACATAGGCTATTACTTTTTAAAATAGCTTATAAGAAAATTAACTACACTTTGTAAAGATCTATGTGGTAAGAATCTGAAAGAGGTTTCTCATCGCCAGCCACTAAGAAACTGAGATCTTTAGTAAATTATTCCCAAGGAAATAACTTCTACTAATAACCTTAGAACACATACTTGAAAGCAGAGCTTTGCTCTGTTGAAACCTCTACTGTGTGAGGCCTTACATCTTTAGGAATGAATTGTTCAAGAAAGAGAAGGGGAAGGTCAGGACATGTATGCTTTTAATTTTTATATATGTGCATTGCCATTTGCCCTCTATAGCTTTGTATCTGTTAGCATTCTAGTTCCTTTTACTCTCTAATTTCTTGTCTCTTCTCTCTCAGGAAACTAGTGAGTTTTCCTTTCTACCATTGTTTGTAGGACTCCTCTCCATGAAATGTCAAATTGTGAGAATCTTTCTAAAAATATATCTGCTAAGCTTTTATTAACTGGTATATCTAAATAGGAAGCATTCCCTCCTCACAGTGCATATCTTCTCTTTCACAAACAAGATTAATATCCTTGCTCTGTAAGTTGTAATATAAAGAACTGTAAAAGAGGAAAAAAGAAAAGTACTTGTTTATAAAGAACAGCAATGTGCTTTTCTACAGTTTACAACAGATGTTTAACTATACACTTACAGTTACACTAACTAACTAACTAAGAAAGGGGCATTTCTCTCTCAGTCTATCTTTTACTTTTCAGGTTACAATTTGTGCTTGTGTGAGTATCTATTCTATCTGGAGCTCTAGCTAACTATATTATTACCTATAATGAACATTTATCAAACATCCTATGTGATGTTCTGAATTCACTCAGTCCTCATAATGACATTAGGAGTGTGATATTTTTGTTCCTATCTAATGCATGAGGAAAACTGAACCTCTATGAGTACGACAAAGTAAGTGAGTGATAAAACTGGGGCTGGAATGCAAGTCTTCTGACTCCAGACCTGGAAACTTCCCACCCTCCTCTACTATGTCTGAGTGCTTCTCCCTCAAGGTAGTGTATCTCATTCCACACTGGAGTCTGAATATGTAGAAACTCTGTCCCAGCCTATCCAGCTGTATTTGCCAAGTACAAAGCAGCTCTTTAGAAGTGATTTATGCTTGAATTTACCTACGTCTTTATTGTGTCATCAAAATACAGCTTTTAAAAATGTCTGGGGAATGTCAAGATGATCATGCTTACTAAAAATAAAATAAAATGGTACATTAAGAAAAAAATCTAAAACTTCCATCACTAATATTATATTAACGATGACTTTCCTACTGAGTGAAGCTTACTAATAAAAGATAAATCAGAGGGCATGAAAGCAAATTAAATGGACTTCACAAAGAACTACTTAGATAAAATTTGACACTAACAAATAATATATGTTTAAAATAAATACAGGCAATAAATAATATGCACATATATTTCTTAAAATAGTGAGGCAGGGGCTAGAGAGATGGCTCAGATCCTGGATCCTACATAAAAACACCAGGCAGTAATAGTGGCAGCCTATAATTCTGGCCCTGGAAGGCAGAGCCTGGGAAACTCCACAGTAAAGCAAAAGAGAAGGTAGCACAATCCAAGATGATTCCCAAAGTCACCCTTGGGCTTCTGTAGGCACACAAACAGTGCCCTCTGATACACACACACACACACACACACACACACACACACACACACACACACTAAAGAGGAGAATATGAATATATTTTAAAAGCAGTGTAGGCAGTATCCTATCATATGTGAGACACATCTATATAGACACAATTACATGCATAGTTGTATATGAATAGAATAATAGGCTATCTCTAGAGGGCTACGCAAAACACTAAACAGTGGATAGTTCTGTTGAGAGCAAATGGATGGAAAAGGTGAAAGAGGAACAAATTTATTTTTTATTGTCTATCCCTTTTCATAATTTATACCATTTTAATTTTTACAACATGCTGGCATTTTCTGGTCGAATATTGTAGTGGCATAGTACTTAACAATCTTTTTGTGTTTTTACACATATGCTTTTATGGAATATGCAAACTGCCCAAGGAAGTATATATTATGCTATTTTTATAGACATCTTCAAACTGGTTCCAACCTCCATCCTACTCTCCAGCTTCTTCTCTCTCTACTTCAACAAGCTCCAGCCACACCTTGCAGAAGATCAATCTCTACTTTGCCTCTCTCTCTCTCTCTCTCTCTCTCTCTTTCTCTCTCTCTCTCTCTCTGCCAACAGGGCCTCTAGCTCTGCTCTCTCACTCCCTTCTAATTAATGTAACTAGGCATTGTGTTCCATAATTACAGGGTTTGTCAGTGAAATCAATAGTTGCCTCCCTTGCGACAATGACATTTTAACTCCATCAATCTCCCTGGAGCCTAGTGGCTTCTCTGAGCCAAGAAAACTCCCAAGATGATTAACACGTGTATTTGTTCTCACTTATTTTAATGCATGTGTATGTATCAGCAGATTCTTAATTCACATTTCATGTAGTCAAATTATGAGTACTTGGAGATAAAGTGACTGTCAAATGTGTTTCTTAATAGTTTTATCAAGGTATACTTTAGATACCACAAAATCCACTTTGTACATGTATAATTCCATGAGTTATAGTGAATATAAAGAGCTATGAGATCACAAATGTATGTGTTTGTGATTATATTAAGAATCCAACTTAAAATATTCACGATCATAACAGATGTTTGGTATGACTCACTTTCTCTCCTCTAAATTAAATTTCAATAGAGATAGAAATAGAGATAAAACTGAAATAGAAGAGCTCTAACACTACTTTGTCTTTAAAACCATAGCATGAGCTAGATATGGTAGCACGTCCCTTTAATCCAGCACTTGAGACGGGGGCAAGATCAGGAGTTCAAGGCCAACCTCTGCAATATGAGACTCTATCTAAAACAAATAAGAACATTAATAAGAGGGTACGGGGGTTTAAGCCTTTGCCTCCCAAGCAAAAGACCTGAATTTGGATCCCCAGATTCCATGTAAAAATGCCAGGCAGAAATAATGGCGACTTTAATAATTCTGGCCTTACAGAGTGGAGTGTAGGCAACCCCAGAGCAAAGCAATAAAGAGGTAGAGCAAGCCAGAATGATTTTGGATTTCACCCGTGGGCACTCAAGTGCTCTCTGGTGTGCACACACACACACACACACACACACACACACACACACACACACGCACAGCACGTGCATACGCACATGCATATGCAAGAAGAAAAAGGAAGAGGGGGAGGAACTGGTGGTTATGTAGGCCCATAAACATGGCTGGGCATGGTAGTGCACACCTATAATTATAGTGCTTGGAGGGAAAGGTGAAAGGACCATGAGTTCAAGGCCAGCCTGGGCTACATAGTAAGCTACTGTATCAAAAAATTAAAATAATCTTGGGTTTTAGTTCTACCTCTGCCACTCACCAGTTATATGAATTGGATAGATCATTGGGTCATGTGCTCTATTGATATCAATTTCTCACCTCTAGCAGATTGCTAAGAGCATTACAAGTCTCACATATTTAGTTACTTTTTTCCTCCCTTTCATTTATTACCATTATTATTAGTAGTAGTATTGGTATTACTATTACTATTACTATTACTATTACTGTTACTGTTACTGTTACTATTACTATCATTATTACTAGGAAACAGAGTCTCATTCTGTAACCCAGGCTGGCTTCAAATCCATGGCAATCCTCATGCCTCAACCTCACAAAGTTCTGGGATTACAAATGTGAGCCATCACACTCAATAGAAACCCAATGAATACTCCTGACCACAGAAGCACAAAGTCTCTTCTCTCAAGCATTGATAATTTCCAACAACCATTAATCAATTTGGTCAGCTACGTCTGACAATTTCAAGATTTCATGAAGGAGATGGGCTTGGTTTGAGGGTGAATGTAGCAAACAGTTAGACATGTGAACTGTGCTTCACATTTCTTTTAGGTGGACTTCTTTCTTAAGTATTTAGTGCAATTAACCAAGAAGACAGATTGTTTTCTACCCAGAGAAGGACTTCCAGTTACCAGGCAACAACATGCACCGTCATCATTATTACCCTTATTGTATTTTCTAGCATATGTTAGCAAGATGTGAAGGAAGCATGAAGCTGTAGCAGGTGAAACCTTAGAGCCATTGCTTCCTGCTTTTGACAAAAATTGTGCTAAAATTAGTTCCAATTCCCCATGGGATTGAGACAGGGAACGCAATTTAACTTCTCGTCTTGTTTTTCTAGCAATCAGTCTGTAACAATTAACCAACTGGTGATAAAGAGAGCAAAGCACTGCCATCACTTCAGTGGCATATCATGTCACCATAGGAGCAAGCCAACAACAGGTGTGAAGCGCTGAACATAGTATTCTAAACATAATGTGTAAAATCTCCAAATGTTCAGACTAATGCATCATTGTTGTCAACTAGTGTAAATTTTTCGTGTGTACATGGGTACAGGTGTGTATACCAGAGGGCACTTGAGTGTGTATCCCTGTGGAGGCCCAAGGGTGACATCGGGAAGCATCCTGGAATGCTCTACTTCCTTTTGCTTTGCTCTAGGGTTTCTCAGGCTGTGTCTTTCAGGCCACTGTCATGTCTGCCCAACACTTTTATATGGGATCTGGAATTAGAACTCAGGTCCTTCAGTTTGTGAGACAGAGGTTCCCTGAGTCATCCAGTTCCTGTTCTAAATTTTTACACACAAAAGAATGTAGCCTTTAAAAAAGTAGAGATTTGCATACAAAAATATTCATCATATTTTTAAAAAGAAACTGGAGATAATTAAAAATCCATTAGAATGAATATGTAAAATATGATGATTGCATGAATGATGATTTTATGCAGTCCTCAAAAAATCATTTTTCAAATTTTTAACAGTACACTGGCTCTTTTAAAAAAACTTAATTTTTTTTTTTTTGTGTGTGTGTATGTATATCAGAGGGGATTGTGAGTCTCTGTGGAGGGCCAAAGGTGACTTGGGAATTATTCTAGATTGCTTCTACCTCCTTTTGCTTTGCTCTGGGATTTCCCAGGGTAGGCTGCTACCAGTTCTGCTTGGCTTTTTTTTAATGTGGGACCTAGGATCTGAACTTACGACCGTCTGCTTGTGAGGCTCAATCTTAACCCCTGAACCATCTCTCCAGCCCCATTTTTCAAGGTTTTTTTAGGTTAAGTTATATCTCATGAAGTTCACATCCCATAAAGTTTCATTTAAACTGCAAAAATTCAAAGGTCTTAGTGTACTTTCAGAGTTGCAGAACTCTCACTAAGTATTAGTATGCTTTGCATTGTTATAATGAAATACCTGAGGCAGGCTAGTTTTGAAGAAAGAAGGTTAGGTAGCTCAAAGTTTTAGAGGCTAGAAGTCAAAAGTCGACCAACCTCATTCATTTGGTCTCTGTTAGGAATGCATGTATGAGAAATAAAAAAGTAAAGCCAGAGATCTTTAAAAAGTAAGCCAGAGATCTGGATGGAGCCAAGTTTCCTGTTTTTATAACAACCCTTTAATGGGAATTTATTCAAGATCTTCTAGGGGCAGGATCCCAACGATTTACACTCCTTCCACCAAGCCCTGTCTCTTAAAGGTTCCGCTACTTTTCACATGACCAACTGAGTACTACCATATTTCCAATACCTGAACCCTTAGGAGAAACACACAAACTAAATCCAAACCTCAGCATATTAATCTAATCTTAAAACATTTTAGCACCCAAAAGAGATCTTGTGGTTATTAACAATTACTCTTCATGTTCCAAGCCAATAAGAAAAATTCAAAAGAAGATTAGACCAAGGTAAAGCAACTCAAGAAGGAGACATTCAAATTAGTATACATATGAAAAGATGCTCCACTTTATAGAGCAAAAAAATATATATATAAATCAACACAATGAAATATCATTTTCCCCATGAGGTATGCATAAGTTAAAAAAGTTGCTACATCTATTACTGGCAAATATGAGAAAAGCAGAATTATGTTATAGACAGACAGACAGACAGAGCTGTGGATTACTGCAAACACTTTAGAAAATAATCTAACACCATTTTAATTTAAAGTCTGTAATATTGGGGCCAATGGCCTTTATGGAGTCTACCCTATAGAACTTAAAAGACCAGTATGTAAGGATATTTATACAAAACTGACTTTTGTCCAGACAGTAAGTCACAGAATGGTAAGTATAATATGATATCATCTTTATACCAGTAACTACTCTTGGCATAAGAGATGTATTCCTGCTTTCAGTCCTACCAGCAACCTGTGATTACAAGTACTATTTCCATACTCCAGCGGAGAAATTTGGGCTTAAATTGTACACACAGTTGTCAAGTTTTTGTTCAGATCCATTTGATCCCCAAACCAACTTATCTACCTTGAATGATAACTTTCTGATTAGAATACCTCAAACTTCCTTAGTGTTGGTATAAATCTTCTGGTATATCATTTTATAGGGTTTATCATGGTTTCCCAGGAAAAGTCATGCACACTCAATTTTGAACAGAGACACAGCAGAACCAAAGATGCGCTCTGGAGGAGCAGAAGAATTGTTCCATCTGCGAGTGTTAGATATGCAGCTAAGCTGAACTATCTGAGGGTGGAGCATCCAGGCGGCAATCCCTATATGTCAGCTCTTCAAGTGGGATGGAATGGTGTACATCCTGCTGTGAGTGAAAAGACATTCATCTAGGACTAAGCTGTGTTCCCAGAGGGAAAGCAAGATGAGAGGGAAGTCTGAAAGAAAAACCCCACTGGGGCCATCTTCCCCTACATCTTATGGGGTGGTCCATTTCTTAGATGAATGGGATCTTTCAAGAGAATATAGAGATATTCAAAAAATGGTTGCCATACCAGAGAATATATTGCAATCCTTGCATGTAGCACATATGAAAGAATATTATAAGGAGACAGAAGTTTTATTGCTACTGCTATGAACAATAAGACATGCAACCAAATTTCAGCTGACTCCCTAGAAGGAACTTTGTAACATAAGGCAGACATTATTAAAAAAAATGTGTGTGGCATCCTTCATATTAGCCTTTGATCTGGTAGGTAAGTTGAATAAAGAAGAGGATAGATAAGGAGTCATAAGGAAAAGCGTATACAGGATATAAATATACATATTATCTTCTCTTGGTACCCCAAAACTTGGAACCCATGAGAATAATCTAACAGGAGAAAATAAAGTAGAACTATTGAGAGAAATGAGCAAGAGGGAAGCAGTGTATGATGCCAAGCTCATCTAGCCAGATAGGATTGTGTTCACAGGACAATAGTTAACTCAAAATGTACCTCAGGACTGATAAGAGGTTTTGGAGCTTTGTTGAGTTCTATTATGGCTTCTCTCTCTCTTTCTCTCTCTCTCTCATAAATAAAAACAAAATAAAAAAACATTAAATAAGGTAGTGCTTTCCACCATACCATTGTGTCTACTCAAAACTTCTTTTCAGGAAACTATTGATACAAGCAATGAGATTTTCATACTGTGTTGGGTCTTATTAACTTAAAAAAAAAAACTCCTTTAACGGGTGACTTTTGAGATCAGTTGGCACTTGCCTGGAACAGACTTTTGTCTGTCATCAGTGCCCTATCTGGGTTGAATAATGATTTATTCATATCTCTCCAAAAAATTTCCCATAACAAGAATGAAGTATAAAGGTCAGGGATATGGTTCATTGGGTAAAAGCACTTGCCACACAAATCTAATGATCTAAGTTTTATCCCTGGAACCCATTTAAAAAAAAAGATGTGATGATGGCATATTTCTGTAATCCCATCACTTTCACAGATTTTGTATTTTTAATTTCCAAAAAATTCTTCATTTTGCTATATAATAACATAATCACCAAAATGGTTTGATAGTCACAGGTCTCATTCTCACTGAAGGGAAGACAATTGTGCAGGGCATGTATTTGAGATGGCAGACATCACAGAACCTATGCTTGAATTCTCTCTGCCACAATCTGTAAGAAGATGTCAATTAAGCAGTTAGAGTTCAGAAAAAAGTTCTGGATTGGGTATGCACACTATGATATCGTCAACATATAGATGATACTTAAAGTTATGAAATTAGGCAGGTCCTCCAAAGGAGGAATACCGGTAGAAGAGAGATCTGAGCCCCAAGTCCTGAGGAATACAAGTGTTCAGAGGTTAAATCAGATAAAGCAAAAACAATCACACAGACTGAAAAGGAGAAGCCACTAGGTTGGGAAGCAAACCAAACAAATGTGATGTCATGGAAACCAAGTAAAGAAGGTGTTTCAGAGCAGGGGGGAATTGATTATGTCAAATGTTTCTGCTGGGTCATGGAAGGAAATGGTTTCGGATTGTCCATTTAATTTATATTAACATGAAGGTACCACTGACAAAAGTTGCTTAGGCACAATGGTTGAATAGTAACCCAACTAAAATATGTTTATGATAGAAAGAGAAGAGAAAAATAATTATTGTTGTCAAGTATAGACAATTCTTCAAAAGAACAGGAGCCAAGAAATGAGTGCATTAATTGAAAGCATAAGTTGTTTCAAATGAATATTATTTGCAATGGAGAAAACAACATCATATCTATATAATGATGAGAGTTGTTCACTAAGGGGGAAAATTTGATCATATGTCTATGACTAGGATAGTGGGGTGCTGGAGCAATGAATGATCTTGCATAGTAAAATGACTGTGATTGGGAATATAAATGCAAGGGTTGTGCAGATGAGACACTCATAGACATGGGTTGGAAAATAGAACATGAGCAAAAATACATAGAGGTAAGTAGATATATTTTAAAGACCTGTGGAAATTATCTCCTCATAACCTTCGTTTCAGGAACAATCAAAAGCATCCCTTGTATTCTTCCATGTCACCTAACATGTCAGCATAAGATTACTTGAAGATATTTTCCAACATATGCTACGATACTGCCTATAGTTTAAAAGGAGTTTAGTACTTTAGTGCTTATTTTAGTATCCGTCATTTGAAAAAACATAATCAATATGTAATTTAGATATTCCAAACTTTAATGTAAATGGATTAAAACTCTTTCACTAAATTACAAAGGATATGGCAAAACTTTTAGAACATATGTAAATACCTAATTTTTGAGAAACAATTGATTTTATTGGCATTCCTCCAATATTGGAGTAGACATCTCTAAGATAACACATTTAACTGGCTTAATTCCTGAAATTCTACTGTGAATTTGACCCAAGTAGCTCCCTGAAAGAAGCACTCTCCAGGAGGATCTGCTAGCTTACATTCAGAGAAAGAAAACTCTAACACTGGAAAGAGACAATTCCTTTAATTTGATAAAATGAAAAACATTGAAAAACTCAAGCATTTCTGAATACTGAATATAAACAGAAAGCTTATGCAACCACAAGGGATGCCACAGTGAAAAGTTTCTAAATGGCTAAAAAAATGAGTCTTTCTAGGGTAGAGAGGGAGGAAGTATGCCATACAGTACTGTAGATCCTCCAAAATGTCTACAACATGATCCTCCAGAACCTGCAAATATGTTAACTTACATAGCCCCAAAAAAAGAACTTTGCACACATCACTCAGAATTCTAAAGATGATCCTGGACTATCCAAGGTGGGCCCAGCATGATCACACTGTCCTTATGAAAGGGAGGCAAGAAGAGAGATGCTGGAAAAGAAAGGAAAGTTGAAATGGTGTGTGCGCTGAAGATAGAGGAAAGCGTCCCAAGCATGGGATACAGACAACATCTGGAAACTGGAAAAGACAAGGAAGTGAATTTCTATCCAGGTGCTTCCCAGAAGGAACAGTCTTGCCAGTGTCTTCAATTCAGTCAATTTGTAAAACATCAGATAGTGGATCTGTGTCATGTAAACCACTAAGTTTGTGACAATTTATTAAAGCTGCCATAAACAGATAATAGAGAAATGAAGGTACCTCTGGGTTAAAAGTTTTTTTTTTTATTGAAAAGGGTTCTCTAGGAAAATCTCAGCTTCTATCTAGCCTATTGATTCCTTGAAAATAGGAGTGAAACAGGTTCAAATTCATAGATTATTTTCTATCTTGTTCCTATGTTTCTTAGCCTTTGTTTTGTGTATGGACATTAATAGCACTTCCATTGGATGTTGTGACTCCTATGCAGACTAAAGCAGCACAAAACACAAAACCATGCTCACTTAACGGGCCTTGCAATTGCATAAGGTGTGAGAGTTTCTATAAGGCTTTACATGTGACACAAACATCAACAGAAATTGATTTAAGAAAGCAGGAATCATAAAGAGGTGTCACCCGCTGAAGAAAGGAGCCTCTAAGAGAGACTGTGAATGTTACAAGCTGAAAGAAGAAGACAGGAAAAGGAAAAACTCCCCAGGAAAGGAAGTGCATTTACTATCCCTTGAAAAAATTGCTGGGCTGGAGAGATGGCGCAGGGGTTAAGCCTCTGCCTCATAAGCAGAAGTTCCTAAGTTTGGATCCCAGAACCCCTTTTGTGAAAACACCAGGTGGAAATGGGAGGGCAGTGTGGCTGCACTTCAGGCCCTGAAAGGCGAAGCCTGAGAAATCCCAGAGCGAAGCAAGAAGGTAGAAGCAATCAAGGATGATTCCTGAAGTCACCCTTGATCTGCTACAGAGACACTCAGTGCCCTCTGATACACCAAATTAATTAATTAATTAATTAGTTATAGGCTCACTTTGAGTCTTAAATTGATTGTAAGCCAGGAGGCTGGGGAGATGGCTTAGTGGTAAAGCACTCACTACGCAAGGATGGGAAACACAGTTCAGAATCTGGAATCCTACAACACGTGAGAATTGGTTGCAGTTTTGTTCTGCCACATACTCCCTTCCCATTGATGTCAGGCAACCCCCATCAGTCCGAAAGCAATGCCACCCAGTCACTGACTAGAAACTAATAAATTCTCTCTCTCTCTCTCTCTCTCTCTCTCTCTCACACACACACACACACACACACACACACACACATTCAGTGTTTCACACTGGCCTGGAACTATGTAGACCCCGATGACAACAAACTCATGGCATTCCTCCTGCCTCAGATTCTCAAGCACTGGGGTTACAGGTGTGAGTCACTTAGACTTTTTTCTTTTCCCTTTATAAGGTAACTATCTAATGCATATTGTTATAATGTGGAAAACTGTTTAATATAATAATATATTTCCATTTTCTTTTCCAAATATTTCATGTTTCCTCATTCTCCATACAACAAATGACTTTCTTTTTTTTAATTTCAGATTTCGTATTTATTAGTCAAGGATTCCCCATGCACAGGGAACACATTCTGTTTTTCCACATGTAGTCTAAGCTCTATTCTTTCATTTATTGCACATCAATCCATCTGTATACTTCTCTGTTGGACTGACAATCTCTTTTATATTTTTATGCATCTGAGAATAAATTCTAAACATTATTACACTTTACCAAAACTTCCTTTTGTGCACAATTTTTTAAACATTTTTAATATTATTTCCGCTCATACAAACTTAGTAGGTACACCGGTTCCCTCCCTCCCTCCTCCTCCCCCCGAACCCCCTGCTCCCCCTCCCCTCACCCCTTTCTCCCCATCCCCCAGTGCCTCCCCCCCCCACTTCCTGGAGAATCCTTTAATATGCCTGCCAGTCTCTCCTCTGGGTCCTCCTCTCCGATGAGATGCAAGGACCCAGTGGCATTTCCCTGAATCCTTTCCTGTGTTCCCCTTAAGCATAGGAACACTACTGTGGCTGTCAATCCCTTACCTCCAAGGATCTTGGTGCCTTTAGCAAATGCTAGACTTTGTGGGGTCAATAGTGTGTTGGACATTGTGCAGGGCATGCAAAGTCCAATTATGATTGCTTCGGCCCTAACTTGTGTGGAGTATCTTGCATATCATTGCTCCTCCCATCCTTGTGCTCTTACAATCTTACCGTCCCCCTCTTCTGCAAATTTCCCTGAGCTTCAGGATGGGGAGAGATTAAGCTGGCCTAGTTCTAGATAGCAACCGACACTTTTCTTATACGCCTGGATCTTATTTAGGCCTTCCGATTTAGCTGCCTTTCTGTGATACAGTCCTGTCAGAGAGGAAAAAAAAATATGAAATTTTCTGCCAAGTGGCAGTGAGAGTCCAGATCACCCCCCTTGGTCCTCCTTTCATATCTGAGGAAAAGCTGCTGAGTGGGAGTGGGGGTTCTGGCTTCCCACACAGACTCCACCAATAGCCCCCCTCCCTGGTTGAGAAGTATAGAGCAGCTTCCCATTCTTGCTTCCTTGGTTTCTCCTGATACCACAATGGGACGTTGCCTCTTTCCTCCTTGGCAGTTCTCAATTCTGACTCTCTTCCAGGCCTCCTCTGATACCACTTGGCCAAGAGCATTGGAATGTGTTGTTATAACCTTGTGTGGGTAGAAGTCTAGGCTTCCCACTAGGGTGTTTCTGTAATGTTGGCTGGAGTAGACGGCTTACTGTCTAAAAATATGTCGTGTGAGGCTGTCTTTTTCTGATATTTTGGCTGGAGAAAGTGGCCTTTCTCTAGAACCTTTTCATCTGTGCACTCACTAGCAGCTCCAGATTGCTGCCTTCTTCAACTCCAAATCTAGGATAGTTGATGTAAGAAGAAAACCCAAGGAATTTACCATTATACCATTTCTTAGGTTCTTAGAGCTCCAGACAATCTACTTTCTCTACACCTATCAGTCTTCTTATTTTTGTTTTATATACAGCATCAAGAGGATTAAGCTTTCTTTTGTAGAAGAAATAGTAAAAAGGTACATATGCATTTCACATCTTCTCCAAAGTGAAAGTCCTGAATTTCTTTTCAAAATAATTAATTCAAACAATATAAACTGATATAGCTTGAGAATGTCTCCTAAAAGTTCATGTGTTGGAATCCAATACTCCATTGATGTGGCCTAGTGGGAAGTATTTGGGTCTTAGGGCCTATGATAATTAGTGTCATCAATTTGACACCTAGGAGAGGAGCCTCCAGGCACACCTGGCAAGGATTACCTAGATTAAGTTAGCCTCTGGGAATGTTTGTGAGAGAATATTTTGATTATGCTAATTAATGTGGGAAGACCCATTTTAACTGTGGGCAGAACCATTCCCTGGGCAAGGGATCCTGGACTGAATGAAGAAAGCAAGCTGAGCATGGGCATTCATCTCTCTCTGCTTTCTGATTGTAGATGCTTTATGACCAACTCCTGTCACCCTGGCACCTCTGTCGTGATGGACCATACCCTTGAATTGTGAGCCAGAATAAAGTCTTTCTCTCTTAAATTCCTTTCGTCAGGGTATTTTCCACAACAATGGGAAAAGTAACTAAGACCTGGCCAAAGACCCCATGAATGGATTAATATCTTTCTTGCACAAGTAAATTCTCAGTCTCATGTGACTAGATTAGTTATTACAAGAGTGAGTTGCTATAAAAGGCAAGTCCACCTCTTGCACTCTCTCTTCTGCACGCAGTTGATGCTCTGTTGTTTTTCACCATAAGTTGCAGTAGGTTTGAGGCCTTACCAGTACTTACCAGTACAAAAAGACTCCAGTACTATGCTTTTAGACTTCATAAATCAGGTGTTCTGCTACCACAGCATAAAATAGCATATGTAGACCAAAGTTCAAAGTAGTTTTATCTCTAAGAAAGTGATAACCTCGACTTTGATATCCCTCAAGAGACTGATAATTCCCAAATGCACACTTTAAAAATATTTAAACTGTTTTTGTTCATTCCTATTCACTAAGTTTGGGGTTTTTCTTTTTTCTACAGATCACCTTCATCACAGCACAACGAAATCTTCATTAAAAATACAGATTGCTGGTGTTGTGGCTGTAGCTCAGTGGTATTTATCTATTGCGAGGCCCTGAATTCTATCTCCAGCACTATAAAGGGATAATAAAACATATTTGCTAAAACACTGTCCAGTATAAGATACTTAGAACTTACATTTTTAGCAGGCACCCACTTTCTGCCAAGATAGTCTGACATACCCTAACAGAAATTTGAGAATCACTGATTCAAGTCATTGATAAAAATTACTGAAAGAGACCAGACCTGTGGTGAAGATTTGTAACAGGCCTCAAAACTGTCCTTTGGTAGCTCTTCATTACTAACCAGAGCCATCTGAGTAGACCTGAATGACCAGCTACTAATCCCCTTAATTATCTCCATGGTTAGGCTATATTATACAGGTTTTCACAAATAATACCATGAATGTCCTCAGGTAGTATTTCGTCAAACGTCACTTGCTCTTTTCTAAGCCTCCCTGAACTATCATTCTAATAAACCTATAAAAGATAATGAAATTAGTCTCATGAGGTTTGTTCCCATTGAGTCTCAGTGTACATAAGACATGTTTTTAAAATATCCTATTTTAGATCATGCCCTGGAATTAACATCAAGCTTATTGAAACTTCCAGTCATTTCCTTTATGAAATCCATGACCACATATGTTTTGCCTCAAGCTTCTAGCACTTCTCCTAGCATCCACATTGATGAAATAAAATTATCTCCACGAGACTAGAGAGATAGAAGTTAAGAGCATTTGTTTTACAATCTTGAGGACCAGTTTTTTTCTTTTTTTTTTCTTTCTATTCGTACAAACTTAATAGATACCCCGTCCCCTCCCTCCCTCCACTCCTCCACAAACCCCCTTGCCTCCCCCATTTTCCCTTGTTTTCATCCCTCTCCCTCCCTTTCTCCCAGTGCCCCCCTCTTCCGCCCCCCAATCCCTGGAGCATCCTTTAGTGTGAATGTTAAACTTTCCTCTGTGGAATACCAGAGTTTTGATCTCAGCACTCATGTAATAAGTCAGGCAAATGCTTATGTCCCCAGCTCTGAGTAGCATGGGAAAAGGAAGATCTTGGAGATAACCGGTTTCCAGGCTGGCTGAGACAGGAGCTCCAGGTTCAAGTAGAGACCCTACCTCAGAAGAATAGACAGAGAGTGATAGAAGATGACACATAACATCCTTTCCTCGCCTTTTGTACACACACTTGCACATGCACATGCACGACAGAGAGAGAGAGAGAGAGCATGTACTCACACAGACACAAACAAATAAGTACATATTTAAAATAATACTTTAAAGGTCTCGTTTGCAAGTTTCCTTAATTCTCTGAGAAATTTAATTTGTTCAGATCAGAGACTTGAATCTGATTCAGGCAAAGGGGGACACTCTTTAAATAACCATTTTATCTACCTAGGACTTTTCTTCACTTTTTTAAAATTTATTTATTTATTTATTCAATTGTGCGTGTGTGAGCATGTATGTGTGTGTAACCACGGGTGAATTCGGGAATCACCATGGACGCCTCCACCTCCTCCTTGTTTACTCTGCCCCGGGATTCACAGGCTCCGCCCTACCAGGACCAGAAGCGCAGGCCGCCCCCGCTTCCGCCTGGCGTCTGTACGTGGGGTCTAGGATCTGAACTCAGGACCTTCTGCCTGCAAGGCAGAGGCTTAACCCCTGAGCCACCTCTCCAGCCCTTTCTTCACTTATTAATGCCTGATCTACACCCCTTCTACCCAAACTTGGTTCAAGAACCAGCAATAGCAGTAGCACCTGGGATCTTATTAGAAATGCAAATTCTACACCCTCAGCTAGACCGATCAAATCAAAATCTCATTTTAGCAAAAGCTTCAGGTATTGATTATGTATGCTAAAAGTCAGAAAAACACTGAGTCAGAGTTTTCAATATGTTATGAAATGCAGTGTTTTTACTGCACATACCAACTTTTCTGCTATTGTAGTAACAAAACAGTTCAATTATGGAAAACAAAAATGTTTACTATTTCCCTATTGTCATTCCTCACTATGTAAGTATCAAATTGGTCTACCTTTGAATTGTATTGTTTTAGAATATTTAATTTTAAAAATTGACATTTGAGCTGCTAACTTATTTCATAAACCAAAAATGAATTAATTTTGCTTAGTATTAGGATATAATTTCCAGCAACTTCTGAAATGGCCCTAAAAAATACTTCTGCCATTTCATCAGTATTCATTCATCATTTTATGCCATCCTCAGCATTGTCTCCCTTAAAAATCTTATATATACGGCTGGAGAGATGGGACAGGGATTAAGACACTGTCTTGCAAGCAGAAGGTACTGAGTTTGGATCCCAGGTCCCAGATTAAAAACTCCAGACAGAAACAGCTGTGGCCTGCACTTTTGACACTGGTGGGCGGAGCCTGGGAAATCCTAAAGTGAAGCAAGAAGGAGGTAGAAACAATCCAGGATGATTCTCGAAGTCACCCTTAGTCCTCAAATAGGGACACACAGTGCCCTCACACACACACACACACACACACACACACACACACACACACACACCCCACATAAAATAAATAAATTTTTTAAAATTTTATGCAAAAATATCTTCAGGGCCAGAGAGATCGCTGAGGGGTTAAGACTGCCTCAAAAACAGAAGGACCTGAGTTCAGATTCCAGATCCCATGTAAAAATGCCAAGCAGAAATGGCAGTGACCTGTCCTTCCCCAGAGCAAAGTAAAAAGGAGATCGAAGTGATCCACAATGATTTCCAAAGTCACCCTTGGTCCTTCACAGGGACACACAGTGCCCTCTCTCTCTCTCTCTCTCTCTCTCTCTTTCTCTCTCTCTCTCACATGCACACATGCACACACACACACACACCACAAAATAAAATAAGTGAAAGTATCTTCAAACTGAAGAACTGAAGAAAATCTCCAATGTACATAATACTTTCAAATTGTTCTATTATACTTGAGTCATACATTTGTAGTTAACCCATTCTGCTTTGACTGGAACTTTTCCAGAAAAGTCTTGCTTCTCAGAAACCCTATCAGTTCTAAGAAATTAGAATATTTGGTCACCCTAGTCAATGTCACTCATAGACATTCTGATGCTTCAGAAACAGTCCGCTTTCTCTTGATATAGATACAAGAAATCATTAGCTTATAAGGAGTACAGGTTTATTTTGGTTCTTAAATTTGGAGAATTTAGTTCATGGTATGTCATCACCATTACTTTGAAGTCTGTCACAAAGCAGCACATATCCCATACATTTTATTCTCAGAAACATTGGGGTTCCATAATACTCTTTGAGGGCATGATTTCAGTGACCAAAAAAACCGTCACAAAGCTCAACTTCTTAAAGATTGAACCTCCTCACAACATCACACTGAGGATCAAACCAAAACTACATGGACTCTTGGGGGTACCTAAAATTCATACTACAGCATAATTCTAAATAAAGCAGGGTCCTATATAGGGAATATAAGAGAATAATCTCATGCCCTCAGTCATTTTTTTTCACCATAACTTTCAAAATTTCATTAGAAATAATGACTATCAGGGTTTCAGGTAATATTTTGTGAATTTCTTGTTAAATGCAATTACCATTAGCAGTCAGGATATTACAACATTACCAACTATGAATTTGTGATGGAATTTTACAAAGAAGTTAGAAGGCAGCAAGATCATGAGAGACTGGAATGGCATTTCACCCTCATTTTGTGTTTCATTACAGCATTTTTACTTATTTGCAGCAAACAGAAAATAAGTTGAGTCCTGTCTCAATCCAAACACTGATTTTTTTTAAAAGTTGTACACAGTTGTTAAAAAGCAAATAAAAACCCCTTTGTAGAGACTCTGCATCATATTACAGAGACACTTGCACATCAATGTTCACTGCAGTTCTATTCACAATAGAAAAGAAATAGAATCAGTCTAGAAGTCCAACATTGAATGAATGGATGATGAAAACATGGTATACATACACAATGGAATACTCTTCAGCTGTCAAGAAAAATAAAATTATGAAATTTGCTGGTGAATGGATGGAATTGGAAGATAGAATAAAGAGTGAAGTTTCCCAGACCCAGAAAGCAAAATGCCACATGTTCTCTTTTATGTGCAGAAGCCATCATTGAACCTTCAGAAATATATTTAAAAAGAAACTTTTGTAATGGCTTTAATCCAGAAAATAACATAAGCCGGAGAGGATAGAGAGGACCCTAAAAGAGGGAAGAAAAAAGGTGCTTAAACACACACTCAAGTAAATCATTGCTTTCAGATTAAAGCATTTCAGGCATTAAGGATCACTTCAAGGCAAGGAATACAAGCTAGATACTGTAAAGAAAGCCAAATACTGATGAAAGGAAAGACCATAGATCCTGGATGGGAACAAACTTCTTAGTGTTACCTGTAAGTACTTGAAAGTAAGCTACCATCTAAACACTTACCATTATACCTGTAGATCAGAGAAGCACTCAGCACTTGACCAAGAAATGTCCTTCTGCAATGGAGGATGTGAAATACAGGCCAAAGTGCAAAATAAAAGCAACTGTGTACAGCTTAGCCCTAAACACAACGCTGAAATCACCCACCCACCCCATGACTCAAAGCACCTTGTCGAAGAGGGGGCAATAAGAAGATAGGAGCCTGAGGATGGGGAGAGGTACTGCCAGATAGTAGCCTCCATTCATATCAGGGTTGCCTCACCCAAAAACTCAATACAGTATTGTCTACTTTCACCAGAACTCCACAACAGGTAACCTATCAACACATCACCATAGAGGAAGGATCTGAAAAGATATGGCACTACCCTGAGAGACTGTTTGGGACTGATCTGGGACAAGAGAGGGGGAGCTTCTTTTTTTATTTCATGTTTAAATATCATATATTCTTCATATGGAATACAGAAATCACAATAAGTAAATTCACTATTGCTATCACTGATAGAATTTTTCATAAGATCAATGTCTAAAATTTTTGGCTTTCTTTTTTAATTTTTTTTCTAATTTTACAAGCATATTGAGTACTTACCCCTGCTTCCCTCCATTCCCTGTCCCTCCCATTCCCCTCCCTTCCTTTCCTCAATCCATCCCACTCCTTCCCACCCTCCTGCCTGTCTGCTTCTATGGACCTCAGAGTCCCCTCTGACTTGTCTACATCTATTCCTGTGTGTGTTCAGGTCTCTTGTGGCATACCAATTTGCCTCTCTTCAGGCCTTCCCACTGATAGGGGCATTTTCTTTCACTCGTCCAGCTTTAATCCCTAAGCTTCTTATCTCTCTGAGTTCCTCAATAGTCTATGGGGGCATGTTGGTATGTCAGTCGTTGTACAGGTCTGAAAAGGACAAGTCTCACTGCAGTGAGTTTCTAGATGGCAGCAGTTCTTAAGTGGAATGTCTTGTCCAACGTGAACTTTCCCACCTTTAGGTTTTTACATTCTTACCATGAGAGGTGGAGCTTCTTTACTCAACATTTTGCCCACTGGTCGGCCATTCATACCCCAATGGGTGTCAGGGCAATTGCCAACACAGGTGTCCTGGGTGAGGCCAGGTGCATCACACATGCAGGGAAACATGTGAGTAGGGGACTACTTGGAAAGAAAAAGAAGTGGAAAAGGAGGGGAAAAGGCAGGGGGTGAATAGTAGAGAATGAAAACATACAAAGTTATTTATAAATAAATAAATTTTAAAAATTCACCTGCTCACAAACCTGGTGACCTAAGCTTGATCCTCACAAGCTGATGTGAAAGAAGAGAACTGACTTCCAAAAGCTGTTCTCTGACCTCCACTAATGCACCACAGCATGTGTTCTCTCTCTCTCTCCTTCTCCCAAATAAAAAGTTATATATATAACACAGTTGTGTGTGTGTGTGTGTGTGTGTGTGTGTGTGTGTGTGTGTGTGTGTAAAGTAAAACCTAAAACAGAAGAGGAGATACATGGTTTTAAAAAATATTGGGGGGAGTTTGAGAGATGGCTCAGGGGTTAAAACTTTGCCTCACAAGCAGAAGGACTTGAGTAAGACGCGCCAGGTCTCACTTTAAACTACAGGAGGAAACTATGAGATCTGCACTTTCCAGCCCTGGTGGGAGGAGCCTGGGAAATCCCATAGCCAAGCAAGAAGGAGGTAGAAACAATCCAGGATGACTCCTGAAGCCACACTTGATCCTCCACAGGGACACACATTTCCCTCTGACAGACACACACACACATGAACACACACACTAATAAATAAACAGACAAATAAAAATATCTTTGTAGGATAAAGGACTCTCTGGGAATTGGGGGGGAGGCACTGGGGGAAGGGGAGGGGGAGGAGAGGGGAGGGAGGGAACTGGTAAAAAATTTTAAAATGTATAATTAAATTTTTAATAAAAAAAATATCTTTGTAGGGTCTGGAGAGATGGTTCAGGGTTAAAACTGTGCCTTGCAAGCAAAAGGTCCTGAGTAAAATGCCAGGTCCCACAGAAAAATGTCTGGCGGAAATGGCAGCTTGCACTTCCGACCCTGATGAGTGCAGCCTGGAAAATCCCAGAGGGAAGCAAAAAGAAGATAGAACCAATCTAGATGACTCCCGAAGTTACCCTTGGTCCCCCACAGGGACACACAGTTCCCTCTGATACACACACACACACACACACACACACACACACACACACACACACACACGAAAAATTAAAAAGTATATACCTTTATAGAAGTGCCTATAAGAAAGAAAATACAAACTTCTTTGCTAGAACTACAAACTAGACAGACTTTTTCTTGTTTAAACTATACATCCAAGAAAATCTAAAAAAAAAAAAAACTGTGCATAAATGATTGCATAGCAAAACATCTGTCAGACCGTATCTTCTGGACCTGCCAAGGCTACTGCAGCCATGAACTCACTGCTACTGGGTCTATGCCACAAGACCTGCACAAGATTTGGCCTATCAATACTTTACTATGGAAGGGGCAAGATCTCACTTCCCTGATAGACTATTGAGGGATAATGCGGGATGTGAGGGAGGCAGAGAAGTACTTTCCTCAATGGTATTCCTACTGATATGTCAACCATACTCTAGCATGTGCTAAGCACCGGCTGGTACAAACGACCCAGATGAAACTCAGGGAAGCACATATTTTAAACAAACAAAAACAGTAAAGTGGGAGGGGAACTGGTTGGGAAGATGTGCTGTGGAAAAAGGAGGGAGAATGGAATTGGGTAATAAGGGGTAACAATGGCAAAATTTCATTGTATTCATGTATGAGATTCCAAAAGAAAATAAAAATAAATTTAAAAAAGAATAGTAACTGCAAACAGAAAAACTAACAAACATACAAAGGTTCTAGAATCGAGGGCTAGAGAGATGGCTCAAGGGTTAAGATGCTGTCTCACAAGCAGAGGGTCCTGAGTTCGGATTCCAGGCCCCACATAAAAATGCCAAGTGGAAAGACAGCAGCCTGTACTTTTGACCCTGGTTGGCAGAGCCTGGGAAATCTCAGAGCAAAGCAAGGAGGTAGAAGCAATCCAACAAAGGTTCTAGAATCAATCCTTTAAGTACACTTTAAAAAGAAAATTTTTAAAAAACTAAATAACAATGCTCAACAATTACACCTTAAATTTTAAAGTAATTACTTAAGAACATGTTTTTCTCCTTAGAATTATTCTGCCACCATTTACATGTTCAAAACTTGAGGTGAGCTTTTGTGAGCTTTTCTGATGTTTTTATGGTCCAAATCTTAAAAACCAGAAAGAAAGCAGTGAAGGCTCCACGGTCCAGTGAAAACCTCAGTCTTCCTGACAGAGACACTCCACACGGTGGGCATCATTCTCTGTGACAGTAGAATTAACAAAAGAACTATTCCACACTGCATCATGAACAATGATCTTGGACCTAGACATCTTCCCAAGACATAAAGGTCCACCTAGAATCTACATGCGTCTAAACAGTCAGTATTGTAATGTGACTGTAACTTTACTTTTGTAACATTTATATCATGTATTTCTAGGTGAACAGTTCTACCAAATATGGATATTGAAATTTATTTCTAATAAGACAAATGTTGCAAATTATGGTCAATCAACATCTTTTTTTAAACAATAGAATTTTTCCAAAAAACTTTATTTATTTAGTGTGTGTGTGTGTGTGTGTGTGTGTGTGTGTGTGTGTGTGTGTGTATCAGAGGGCACTGTATATCCCTGTGGGGGATCAAGGGTGATTTTGGGAATCATTCTAAATTGCTTCCACCTCCTTTTTTTTTCTTTGCTTCTCTCCACTCAGTCCTTCAGGGCCAGAAGTGCAGACCACTCCCATTTCTGCCTAGCATTTTTATGTGGGACCTGGGATCTGAACTCAGGACTTTCTGCTTGCAAGGCAGCATCTTAACCCCTGAGCCATCTCTCCAGCCCTAAACCAACATCTTTTAACTAAATATTTCAAGCATAAAAATGAGAATATTTACAAAAATATACAGAGACAACACAAATTGGTAGTTTCCCACAATATTAAACAAAGTGAACTCTTAAGAATGGTTTATGAGGGGATGGGATGGCTCAGGGGTTAAGCCGCTGCCTTGCAAGCAGAAGGTCCTGAGTTCAGATCTTGGATCCCATGTAAAAATGGCCTACACTTCAGAACAAAGCAAAGAGGAGGTGGCATAATCCAGGGCGATTCCTGAAGTCACTCTTGGGCCTCCATAGACACACACAGTACCCTCTGGTACACACAGACACTAGAGCAAAACAAATAAATAAATAAAAAGCAAACTTTTTAAAAAAAGAATGGTTTATCAACCACATGTCATTTTAATTATAACCATTGCCTGGTGAAGGGAAAACTACCAAGTAGTTTGGTTTTTTTCAAATGCATTATCGAAACACAGTATTTCTGATAATTTAAGTATATTAATTATAATTAAATGAATGATAGATGCCTGGAAAATATTGTGATTTATATTGCTGGACTTAGGACTAGTTCAAGATCATGACCAAGACTTTTGACCTAGTCCTAGACTGTGCACTTGACTGAGATTTGGATCTAGGTGTTTTTTGTTTTTTATCCTTGGTTACTTCTCATACCTTGTGCCAGACTTATGCTTGGAATCTGCCTTAAAGGTGCTTCTAGTTTGGATGTGAGATATAGATCTAAAATATGATTTAGTCTTCATTCCTTTCTTGGTATGGCACTTGGAAAATGATCTTTGAGTATTTTAATCTGTATACATTCCTCCCTTCCTTGGCTTTCATTTGCTTTGGTGTCTTCTGATCCTCCTTTGTAAATTATATTTTGATTTGATGGCCACATAACCATTTTTGAGCAAATTATGAAAAGCATCTTCAGTATCATTAACATGCTCAAATTGAATATAAGCAAATCCTCTTTGACATAGAGTATACAAATTAAGTGAAACATACTTTATGGGACCATAGTGACCAAATTTCCCCCATACGTTTTTGAAGTCTTCTACCTGAGTAGAACAGAATTTCCAATGACTTCTGAAATGGCCCAAAACATACGTCTACCATTTTGTACTATACATTAACCAAAGTGGCATCTCAACATTGATGATCATAAAATGAAATTATTAGGGCTGGGGATAGCTCAGTTGGTAGAGTGCTTACCTGGTATATATGAAGTTCTGAGTTCAAACCCCAGCAGTAGGTAAAACTGGCATGGTAGTATATACCTGCAATCTCAGCGCCCAAGAGGTAGAAGCAGCAAAGCAAGAGGATCAGGAGTTCAAAGTAATATGGGCAATGTCCTAGTGCAAGGATTCTTAAATATTCTCCATTCATGGGTGTTTTTGATGGAAGTTCAAGATTCACAAGACCCTTTCCCCAAGGTCATGTAAGCAATAATAACTACTTATTAAACCAGTTAAGTTTACTGGGTTACTTATAGGAGTATGAATGAAAAGTTATTTATAAGAGCATGGATGGCTCAAAGACAGCTTCATCAATGAAGCCCACACAACATGGGTGATGATGCGCAAAAGATGCATCCCTAGAGCTTCCTGATGAACAAGACAACACAGCTGGCTGGTCAGTGTTAGATCATTGACCCTCTTGCTGCCTCTCTCTCCCAAGATATCAAGCAATACACCCTTGAAGAGTCTCTTTCTCTCCTCTCTCTCTCTCTTTCTCTCTCTCTCTCTCTCTCTCTCTCACACACACACACACACACCAGACAGAGAGTCGAAAAGAAAGTATGTTGTACTGTAACCTTGCAGTTCTCTCATCCCTGCTTCTTGTAGCTGTGAGCAAGCATAGCTTCCCTGATTCCTCTGCCAAGGACAACTCTGAATTACGACTTTACTCTCTTATCGAGTGCTTGCCTCCTCCATGCCTGGAGGAACCTAGGTTAGGTCACATGGTATGGAACTTAACCCCCCCACACACACACAGTCAGAAAGAAAATAAGAATCAGAAACCTCTGTCTTACACCAATAAAAGCTTTTGCTACTCCTTTTGGGGCATAAGCATTGCTGACTATGATGGTATGGTTCTCTAATTCTCCTAATACTTAGGAACCAAAGGATCTGTTTTCCCCTTCAGGAGAGAGAAAAAGGGAGAGAAGAGAAAGAGGGAGAGAAGGGGAGGGGGCAGGGGAGGGGAGAGGGGAGGGGAGGAAGGGAGGGAAAGGAGGAGAGGAGGAAGAGGGGAGGGGGATGGGGAAAGGGAGGTGGGTAGGGAAGGGAAGAGAGGAGGGGAGAGAAGGAGGGGAGGGGAGGGAAGGGAAGGGGAGGAGGAGGGAGGGGGAGGAAGGGGGAGGGAGGGGGGAGAGGGGGAGGAAGAGAGGGGGAGGGAGCGAGAGGGAGGGGAAGGAAGGGGGAGGGAGGGGGAGGGGAGGGGAGGGGAGATGCTGGTGACATATAAAGATACAAATATACATGGCAGCTAGTTGGTAATGCTCTTTCATATCACAGACTCACCATGGCTATCTATGCCCATGAGCCTATAACTCTCTGTGCTAGTTAGTATTGACTGACAACTTGACACTTGGGAGGTGAGTCTATGAGTAATTATTTAGTTAAGGCAGGCCTCTGGACAAGCCTGTAGATTGTGTGAATTGCTTTAATTGACATGAGAAGTCCCAGCTCCTAGTGGATAGGACCATTATCTGGACAGGTGTATAAATAGAGCTAGTTAGAATGTTGGCAAGCTGACAATCTATAAGCTAAAAACCAAGTATGCAGTATGGGTCCTTGTTTTCTACTCTTGTAGTGGGTGGGATCTGACCAGTTTCCTCAGTTCCTGATGCTGGTATGACTTCTGCTATGGTGGACTATAACCTGGAATAAAATCCCTTGCTTCCCTACATCGTTTGGATCTATTATATATTACATCCACCAAGTTATAAAACTAACCATATTGCCCTAATAAAGTTCTTCTGAAGAATAATAGCATCTCAGCTCCCTGTTCTGCAAGCCTGATCTCTTATTTTCTATTTATAGCAGTCAGATAATCTCTTCTCCCAAGCAACTTTTACCATTTATTTAACTTTTGGGAGGAGCCTTGTGAATCTTTTCAGGAGCTTCCTGAAAAGTTTTGTTTACTCTCTTGTCCTTATATATTTCCTTTATTTGTGTGTGTGCATATGCGTGTGTGTGTGCATGCATGTGTGCGTGTGTGTGTGCGTGTGTGCATGTGCGTGCGTGTGTGTGTGTGTAGGTCAGAAGACAACTTCAGGTGTTGTTCTTCAGGTGCCATTCATATTGTGTTTCTTTGTTTTATGTTATGTTATCTTGAGACAGGGTTTCAAGAATGGGTCTAAAGCCACATAAATGAAGGGAAATGCACATAGCAGTGGGGTGGCCTGAAGAGAGGTAACTTGATATACTATGGAGGTCTGAGCCCCCATTGGAGTAAAAAAGCCAGAGTGAACACTGAAGTCCATAGAAGCATACAGGTGGAAGGTTGTTGTTGGGCCTGCCCAGGAATTACCCCAGGGCATAGCTGAGTACATGGGACCAAAGATGGCGCTGAGAGCTAGTGTCCTGGGCATAACCCTGATCACATTACAGAGAGCCCTAATTGGCTTTTAGGAGTTGACCTACCTTCCTTACTGAGATACGTTGAGTCTAACTTGTAAAGCTTGCATGCTATGTTGACCTTTGACATAATTGGCTGCCCGTTTCGTGCCTTGTGGTCCTTTGCCTATATAAGCTGTTTTGTTACCCCCCCCCCCAATAAATCAAGATTTGCTCAAACTCCCCGACGTGTCCGAGTGTCTGGAGAGTTGAGGCGGAGGAGCGATGGCAAACTTGCCTTTCTCCATTCTGGCGGCCTAGAGTTGTCCCCTAGTATGGGGGTGTGTGTGTGTGTGTGTGTGTGTGTGTGTGTGTGTGTGTGTGTGTGTGAAGAGACGCCACAGGTTGTGACAGAATAGGAGGGAAAGGTGAAGGGAAGGGAGGGGATAGGAGGGAATAGGAAGGGAGAGAAGCTGGGATGAATATTCAATCCATTTGTAAAAGTAGAAAAAAATAAAAATAGGAACAATGGAAATGGAAATGTTTCAATTAAGAAGAAATAGCTATATCATAGCACTCCTGCTCCTGACTCACATGTTTGTACGAGGGTATACAACTTGTGAAGATTGCATTTCAGTCCTATTACAGCTTAAATCTTAAGTGCTCTCCTTCAAATGTTCATATGTCAAAGCCTTGGTCACCAACCCATGGCACTATCAAAAAGGTTGTGGAGCCTTTAAAAAGTGAGGCCTAGGACTGGAGAGATGGCTCAGGGATTAAGACTCCATCTAGCAAACAGAAGGTCCTAAATTAGGATCCTAGGTCCGGTATTTTAAAAAAAAAAATGCCAGGTGGACACAGCCAGCAGCCTGCACTTCTGGCCCTGGTGGGCGGAGCCTGGGAAATCCCAGAGAGAAACAAGGAGGTAGAAGCAAACCAGGATGATTCCCGAAGTCACCCTTGGGCCTCTACAGG
Organism: Typhlomys cinereus; assembly: GCA_023101885.1. Lineage (NCBI taxonomy): Eukaryota > Metazoa > Chordata > Mammalia > Rodentia > Platacanthomyidae > Typhlomys > Typhlomys cinereus. The sequence goes on along the minus strand of JALPQD010000236.1, from coordinate 2,826,830 downwards.
AACATACAGTGCCCTCACACACACATTTTTAAAAGAGGTAAGGCCTAATAGGAGGGTGCTTGATCACAGAGACAAGGCCCATGTACAGATCCCTTCTCTTTGCTTCTCGGATGCCATTAAGTGTTATCTTTTTCCACCTTACATTCCCAATATGATGAACTGTGCTGCCACCAGCCCAGAGCAACAGGACCAAGTGCTCATAGACTGGAACCTCTAAAACAGAAATAGAATAAGCCTTTTCCTTAACTGTTTTATTTTAAAAGAGTTTCATGTAGCCCCAGCTGGCCTTGAACTCCTGATTATTCTGACTCTATCTCCGTAATGCTGAGATTATAGCTATATGCCACCACACTTAGCTTTTTTTTAAATTTTTAACATTTTTTATTATTATTTCTGCTCATACAAACTTAATAGGTAGACCAGTTCCCTCCCCCCTCCTCCCCCTGAATCCCCTGCTCCCCTTCCCTCCCTCCCCGTCTCCCAGTGCCTCCCCCCCAATTCCCAGAGAGTCCTTTATTGTGTATGCCTAACTCTCCTCTTGGTCCTCCTCTCCGATGACGTAAAAGGACCCAGTGGCATTTCCCTAAACCCTTTCTGATGTTCCCCTTAAGCATAGGAATACTACTGTGGCTGTCAATCCCTTGCCTCCAAGGATCTTGGTGCCTTTAGCCGATGCTAGACTTTGTGAGGTTAATAGTGTGTTGGACATTGCGCAGGGCATGCAAAGTCCAATTATGATTGCTTCAGCCCTAACTAGTGTGGAGAATCTTCAGATCATTGCTCCTCCCATCCTTTTGCTCTTACAATCTTACCGCCCCCTCTTCCGCAAATGTCCCTGAGCGTCACGATGGGAGGAGATTAGGCTGGCTTAGTTCTATGTGGTTGATATAGAGTCTCTGAAGTTCTGGATTGTGGTGTGTTGATTTTCTTTTGCAGTTTTGCTGCTCCTGCAATGCCCTTCACTCCATCGTGATGGGCACTGTATGTCACCCCCTGGTCAGAGACAAAAAACTGTTAAACTGGAGTCTTGTTATAATAGCACACCCAAGGGTAGATGTAATAAAACCAGGAAACCTCGGTGAGGGAGGGGTCAGTCATTCATTTGCAAAATGATCACCTTTCATCTGCCAGACTATACGCCCTTCCCTTCTGGTGAGATCATACCCCCTCAGTTGTACATGATCAGGATCTGTGAACTTAACCAGGTGTCACATTACTTACTTGCATTCCTTGGAGGTCGATTTTCTCTGCTATAACATGATCCCCTCTCTCCTTGTGTCTGGTGTGGCCCTCCAACCCCATCCCTCCTGTTCACAATCCTTGCAATTACTGTATTACATAGGTTTACCTTTGAGTGTCTCAATGTAGGCTGGGTGAGTTTGGTACTAGGAGCCACCTATTAGGGAGTACATACGGCGCTTAACTTTCTGGGATTGGGATACTTCACTTAATATAATTGTTTCTAATGACATCCATTTCCCAGCAAATTCCAGTAATTCATCATTTTTGATGGCTGAGTAGGACTCCATTGTATAGATGTACCACAGTTTCCTTATCCACTCGTCAACTGTTGGACATTTAGGTTGATTCTATGACTTTGCTATTGTAAACAGTGCTGCTATGAACATGGTCGTGCTTGTGCTATCGAGGCGAACCTCTGCTACATGGGGGGTTATTCCCAAAAGTGGAATAGCAGGGTCATATGGCATTTCAATCTTTAATTTCTTTAAGAATCTCCAGATGGCTCGCCAGAGTGGCTGTATGAGCCTGCATTCCCACCAGCAATGCACCAGAGTTCCCCTCTCTCCACATCCTCTCCAGCATTTGTTGTTGTTTGTATTGTGGATTTTTGCCATCCTGACCAGGGTGAGATGATATCTCAGGGAGGTTTTGATTTGCATTTCCCTTATGGCTAAAGAAGTGGAGCATTTTTTAAGATATTTGTTAGACATTTTAATTTTGTCCTTCGTAAAGTTTCTTTTAAGTTCCAAGGCCCATTTTTTAATTGGGCCATTGGTTTCCTTGGTGTTCAATTTTCTAAGTTCTTTGTGCACTCTGGACAGTAGAGCTCTATCAGATATGTGGTTAGTGAAGATTTTCTCCCATCCTGTGGGTTGCCTTTGAGCTCGTGTTACAATCTCTTTATCTGAACAGAAGCTCTTTAATTTCACAAGATCCCAACTGTTGAGAGTTGGTAGCAGTGACTGTGCCATTGGATGTCTGTTTAGGAAATGTTGGCCTAGGCCAATCAGCTCGAGGGAGTTTCCTATCCTTTCAACTATGATTTTTATAGTCTCTGGCCTGATATCAAGTTCCTTGATCCATTTGGAATTAAGTCTTGTACATGGTGACAAGTACGGGTCCAGCTTTAATCTTCTGCATGTGGAGATCCAGTTTTGCCAGCACCATTTGTTGAAGATGCTGTTCTTTTTCCATTGGATTCTTTGGGCCCCTTTGTCAAAGATCAAATGGCTGTATTTTTGTGGGCTTGTATCTGGGTCTTCAACCCTTATCCATTGATCTGTGTGTCTATTTTGGAGCCAGTACCAGGCTGTCTTTATAACTATGGATTTGTAGTATAGACTAAGGTTTGGTATTGTAATACCTCCAGCAGTGTTTTTGTTACTCAAGATTGTCTTTGCTATCCTGGGTCCTTTGTGCCTCCATATGAATTTTGAGATTATTTGGTCAACTTCTTTAAAGAATTGCTTTGGGATTTTAATTGGTATAGCATTGAATTTGTATATTGCCTTTGGTAGGATGGTCATTTTTACAATGTTGATTCTGCCAATCCAGGAACATGGGAGGTCTTTCCACCTTCTGGTGTCTTCTGCTATTTCTTTCTTTAGGGTTTTAAAGTTTTCATTGTAAAGGTCTTTTACCTCCCTGGTTAGGTTTATACCAAGGTATTTCATTTTTTTAGAGGCTATAGTAAATGGGATTGTTTCTCTCAAGGCTTTTTCACTTCTTTCATTCTGGGAATATAGGAAGGCCTCTGATTTTTGCACATTTATTTTGTATCCTGCCACCCTGCTGAACTTCTCAATTAGTTCCAGGAGCTTCCTGGTGGAGTTTTTGGGATCCCTCAGGTATAAGATCATGTCATCTGCAAATAGGGATAGCTTGACTTCTTCCTTGCCGATTTGAATCCCTCTTATGTCCCTTTCTTGTCTTATGGCTTCAGCTAAGACTTCAAGTACAATATTGAATAGAAGTGGTGAGAGTAGACAGCCTTGTCTAGTTCCTGATCGAAGTGGGAATGCTTCCAATTGTTCCCCATTGAGTATAATCCTTGCTGTGGGCTTGTTGTATACAGCTTTTACTATATTGATAAAGGTTCCTTCCATTCCTACTGTCTCTAGCGTTTTGATCATAAAAGGCTGTTGGATCTTGTCAAAGGCTTTTTCTGCATCTATGGAGAGTATCATGTGGTCTTGGCCTTTGGACTGGTTTATATGATGAATTACATTTATTGATTTGCGTATGTTGAACCAACCTTGTGTGCCGGGGATGAAGCCTACTTGGTCCCTGTGAACGATCTTTTTGATATGTTTTTGAATCCGATTTGCTAAGACTTTGTTGAGAATCTTTGCGTCTGTGTTCATCAGAGAGATCGGCCTATAGTTTTCTTTTTTAAGTGAGTCTTTATTAGGTTTTGGGATTAAGACGATATTAGCTTCATAGAAGGAATTTGGTAGTGTTCCTTCCTTTGCTATTTGATGGAACAGTTTAAGGAGTATTGGTGTTATTAACTCCTTAAATGTCTGGTGGAATTCTGTGCTGAATCCATCTGGTCCAGGACATTTTTTGGTGGGAAGATTTGAGATTACTTCTTCAATTTCCTTATATCTTATAGGGCTGTTTAAGTAATTCACAACTTCCTGATTCAATTTAGGTAAGTTGTGTTTACTTAGAAATTCATCCGTCTCTTTTGTGTTGTCAAACTTCACAGAGTATAAGTTTTTGAAATATGATGTTATAATTCTCTGGATTTCTTGGGTATCAGTAGTGATAACTCCATGTTCATTTCTAATTTTGTTAATTTGGGTTTTCTCTCTCTTGCTTTTGGTTAATTTAGCTAGGGGTGTATCAATCTTATTGATTTTTTCAAAGAACCAGCTTTTTGACTGGTTGATTTTTTCTATCGTTTTCTTAGTCTCGATTTCAGATATTTCTCCCCTTATTTTGCTAATCTCCGCTCTTCTACTACTTTTGGGATCAGATTGCTCAAGTTTCTCTAAAGCTTTAACCTGCATCGTTAAGTTATTTATTTCTGATGTTTCCATTTTTTTGATGTAGGCATTAAGAGCTATGAACTTACCTCTTAGAACAGCTTTCATTGTGTCCCAGAGATTTTGGTAAGTTGTATTTTCATTATCGTTCACTTTCAGGAAATCTTGAATTTCCTTTTTAATTTCTTCCTGAATCCAGTTCTCATTCAGCATCATATTGTTAAGTTTCCAGGAGTTAGTGTATTTTCTCTTGTTTGTTGTGTTGTGGATGTCCAGCTTTAGGCCATGGTGGTCTGATAGGGCACAGGTTCGAATTTCAACTTTTTTGTAAATGTGTAGATTCGTTTTGTGGCCCAGTATGTGATCTATTTTGGAGAAAGTTCCGTGTGCTGCTGAGAAAAATGTGTATTCTTTGGTGCGTGGGTGAAAAGTTCAATAGAGATCTGTAAGGTCCATTTCTTTCAGGGTTTGATTAAGTTCCAAAGTGTCTCTGTTAAGCTTTTGACCTGTTGATCTATCCCCATGTTGAGAGGGCGGTGTTGAAATCCCCAAGAATTATCATTTGGGGGTTGATTTCTTGCTTTAGGCGCTGTAGGGTTTTCTTAATGAATGTGGAGGGGCCCGTATTGGGTGCATAAATGTTCAGGATTGTGAAGTCTTCCTGGTGAATTGTACCTGTGACTAAAATGTAGTATCCATCTGTGTCTCTTATGATTTTCTTTGGTTTGAAGTCCACTTTGTCTGAAAGCATAATTGCTACCCCTGCCTCTTTCCTGGTTCCATTAGCTTGCAAGATTTTGGACCAGCCTTTCATTCTTAGGATGTGCCTATCTTTTGTGGTGAGATGAGTTTCCTGAAGGCAGCAGATTGTTGGATTGTGGTTTTTAATCCAAATTTGTAATGTGTGTCTCTTAATCGGCGAGTTAATACCATTGACATTTAATGTTATAATGGAGAAATTATTTTTAATTCTGGACATTTTTTATGTTTAGTAGACTCTGAAAGCATGTTGTTTGACACTTATGTTTGACACTTCCCTTCTGTCCTCCTGGATACGCTTGTTCTTTTCTTCAAGCTTGAGTATCATTTCTAGGATTTTTTGAAAGTCTGGTTTGGTAGACATGTATCCCTTCAAGTTGTCTTTGTGCTGGAAAACTTTTCTTTCTCCCTCAATCATGACAGATAGTTTTGCCGGGTATATCAGTCTGGGTTGGCATTTTTGCTCATTTAATACTTGAAGTATGTCTCTCCAAGCTCTTCTTGCTTTTACTGTTTCCATTGAGTAGTCACTTGTTATTCTAATAGGTTTACCTTTAAAAGTGAGTTGCTTTTTTTCTCTTGAAGCTCTCAGCACCCTTTCTTTGTCTTGAATGTGGAGTGTTTTGACTATTATTTGCCGTGGCGATTTTCTATTTTGGTCGTATCTGTTTGGAGTGCGAAATGCCTCTTGTATTTGGATAGGCCTCTCATTCTTTAGTTGTGGGAAGTTTTCATTTATGATGAATTGAAATATTTCCTCAGGTGTGGTATTTTGGGATTCTTGTTCTGGTATTCCATGAATGCGCATGTTAGGCTTCTTCAGGGTGTCCCATATCTCTTGAATGTTCCTCTCCAGTATCTTTTTGGCTTTAACCATCTCTTCCATTGAGCTGGTTAATTCTCCCACTTTGTCTTCAAGATCTGAAATTCTATTTTCTGCCTCATTTGTTCTGCTGATAAGACTCTCTGTTGAGTTTTGGGTTGAAGATAACTTGTCTTTTAGTTCAATTTTAAACTCTGCCTGAGACTGTTTTAATTGCTCTGTACCTATTTTTGTTTCTTCAACTGTTTTTCTCAACTCCTCCAAGTGCCTGTTGTGTTCCTGTTTGAAGTGGTTGATACGGTTGTTTAACTCTTCTCGGATTTCCTCTTTCATAGTATTAATCATGGTAATGATCATACTCTGAAAGTCGTTATGTTGGGTCTGGCTTTCATGGCTATTTTCTGTGGATTTGTTCTGGTCAGAATCCCTCATTATGGGATTGATTCTTTTGGCAGGAGATTGGTCTTCTTGGGTTTTGTTTCTAGTGGATCTGCACTTTGACTTGTACATTGTTGTTTGTTCTTTAGGACCTTTCAGTTTCTGTGTGTTTTTCACTGAATCCACCTAATTGGTATTGTTACACTTGCCAGTTATTACTAGTGCTTGCCTTGGTTTTGGTATGTTTGTGTATTGTTATTGTTATATGCTAGATGAGGCTACTAGGCTGTTAGTACGTCAGTTAAGTCAGGTTATGTTACTAGGGGGTGAATATTAGTTTGGTAGTGCACTTTTACAATTTAGTATCTTGGTGAAATGTGGGGGTGGTGTACTCCCTGGAGTTGTATGTTGTGGGGTGGCTGTATGAGAAAGTTGATCTACAGCATTGATACTTTAAAGGATCAGTAAGGTGAAAAGAAAAAGTTTACTTCTCTTTGGGTTGGATGAGAAGAATCTTGCCCATGTGATATACTGATTGTAGTGTTGTCCAGATGTATGGCCTGTGTTCCCTTTGTTCCTTAGAATTTTGCTTGAGTTTCCTTTGGGCTCTATTGAATTCTGAGTAGCAGTGTGTCTTCCGTGGACCATATGCGTAGGTCCCCGGTGGGCCAGAGAGGCGAGGGTCTGATGTTGATGGCAGAATTCTTCACCTGCGACCTGGGAAGGTCGGTGTGGAGGGGGGCGGGGCCCCGGGAGCAAAGCCAGGGGCCGCGGGGCGAGGTGCGGCTGGCCAGGTGGCTCCCAGGTGGGGGGCAGGGCGGGGCTGGGCTCTCTTTCTCACTCACCTTGGGCAGCTGGCGGGGGCAGGGCAGGGAGGCGAGGCGCGGAGGGGGCTGGGGTCGTCCGGGCCTGGGTGCTCCCCGCCGGGACGCGTGAGGCTCCGGGGTGGTAGGGCTGGGCTAGGCTCTCTCTCTCACTCACCTTGGGCAGCGGGCGGCGGGCAGGGGTGGGGTGGCGCGGAGGGGGCTGGGGTCGTTCGGGCCGCGGCGCAGGCCAAGCCGGAGTCGGCCTGGGTGCTCGCCGCCGGGACACGTGGGGCTCTGGGGTGGTAGGGCACACCTAGCTTTTTTTATAAACTGATTTCATCCACTATGTAATCCCAGCACTTGGGAAACAGAGGAAAAAGGATCATGAATTCAACATGACCCTAGGCTTTAAAGCATGATCCTACCTCCAAAGAGTTTATTTTTATCAGGCATTTCATTACAACAAAAAGTTAACACAACTCTCACTAGGCTTTCATCCAGATTCCCTTGTGTAGTGAGCAATTATACAAAGCAGACCTATATGACTTCAACAATAAAAAGTTTCATCACTGACTGAAAACAGTCTAGGCTGCCCCAGGAAGGTCTAAAAGATGCATGTACATTCGTCAGAGGTCTTATCTGCTCTCTGCTTAAAAAGTCTGCTCCGTGCTTGCTTCAGCAGCATATATACTAAAGCTGGAACACTACAGTGAAGTCTCTGTGCAAGGATGACACACAAGTTCATGAAATGTTCCAAATTTTTTTAAAAAAAGAAGAGTGTAGAATAGCTGCCAAAATTCTTCCAGCAGTGGTGCTGAATTAATCCAACACAGGATAAAAGTAATCATTCCCATTGTTCAAAAGAGCTAATACTGGGTACTGTTTGCCTTTTTAAAAAGCTAGTAATTGTCAAAGATTATGAATATTTTTAATAATAATAACCAAGAAGTCTAGAGACAATGTAATAGTGAGAAACTATAAAACAATTTTATCCCTTCTTGTATCTGGGTCCTGACATTCCCAAATGCTTATTTTAAAAAATTGACATCCTCTCTCATTCAGTTTATTAAATGTTCATCCATCTACTTTCAGTAATATTTCATCCTTGAACATCATCTCCAGTTTTCATATAATTTCTGCTACTATATATTCATGAAGCAGACATCTTAGCTGGCAGTGAAAACCAAATGATATGTCCATGTTAAACTCCTCCAGCTAAGAATTCAGCAAACATAACTATAAAGCAAGGATGAAACCAATGCCCACAGGATGACTGTCTCTTGTATTGCTCTCAGGTGGCAGCCAGCTATTTCTATTACAGTTAGAGAGGAAGAGAGATGGGGGAGGAGAGAGTAGAAGAGAGACTGGTGGGGAAGAAGAACGTTTTTAAAGGTATAAAGGGAATTTGGAATGGGTAATTAGGGGTGAAAATACAGGAATTCATATGCAAATCCTTAAAGGAATATAAATAGAGAAAAGATATGTAAGTAGTGGGGAAATTATTTGAGTAAAGGAAGGCAAATCAGTGGAAATGGTGAGGGACAAGAGAGGAAGAATGCCATAACGAAAACTCTCATGTCGTACAATGAATATCCACTAATACAAAAATATATACAACCTCAGTCTGGGGACCAGGAGATGGTTCATTTGGTAAAGTGCTCACCTTGCAAACATAGGGCCTGAGTTTAATCCCCAAAATGAACACACACACACACACACACACACACACACACACACACACACACACGCATGCACATGCACACGCACACATACACACAATTGGTCCAGTTGCATTCTTGCAATCCCAGTGCTGGAGTAATAGGGCAGAGACAGGTGGTGTTCACTCATGGATCATCCTAGTCTACCTGTCAAGTTCCAGGCCAGTGAGAGAGACTGTCCTAAAACAACAGCAACACACAAAATAAAATAAAACCAAGAAAATATGTGAACAGAATCTGAGAAATGATATCTGGTGTTGCATTTGCATGTCCACAAATGCCCCCCTGCACATGCACCTTTACACATGCCCAGTGTGAAATATTTGCTTTTCCATTTTTCACTAGTACTTGAGGTATCCCAAGAATACCAGCAAACATGTAACTAATTCATGTATGACAAAGGGCTCGATGAAGTAGTCTTTCTCAAGAATGGGACAGGTTTGCCTACACACAAACGTTAAATCCTCTGTTAAAAGCCAGAAAAACAAATGACCTGTCTACCTTTTATTTCTCATAATCTTGATGCTTTTGAAAAGTAATTGCTAGGGCATTATGACTCCCTTGGAACCCCTTCCATTCTTGAGAGATTTTCTCACTTTTTCTTAATAAATCCATCTCTCTGCTTGAAAGAAAAAAAAGTAATAGTTGGGTGTTCTGCAGAAAGTCAAGTTGAGTTTGACTGATACTTTTTCATAATTTGATTCAGGTTATGCAGCTGGGGGACAAAAACCACAGAAATTATATCAGTCCCTTGTTACTGCATCATCAGGAAGCACACAGTGTAACCATGTATTCATTAGGTCAACTTTCATCACTTGGGTGAGGTGTGTCTATTGGTTCCCCTACTGTAAAACTTCTGTTTTTATTTCCATAATTATTTTGAGGAAGATTGTTCAAGACTACGCAAATATCTTGTTTTTCATATTTTGCCCACTAATCTTTTGATAACCTTTGCCTAACATAATTATTCCTGCCATATTTTTGAATGGTGACTTTCTATTTTCATACTTCCACATTTATTAATTGGCACTCTACTGTAAAGTAGAGCTTTCCCTTCTTCTTATGTATGAAACAAACTATTTACACACCTAATGCATTTGTCAAAAGAATATGTTATCATACTTTTTAAGTTACATTTTTAAAAATGTGTGACATTGAAAGGTTAACAACTATTTACGGGGCTGGAGAGGTGGCTCAGGGGTTAAGCCTCTGCTTTGCAGACGGAAGGTCCTGAGTTCGGATCCTAGACCCCACGTATAGACGCCTGGAAGCGAGGGTGGCCTGCGTTTCTGGTCCTGGTAGGGCAAAGCCTGTGAATCCCGGGGCAGAGTAAACAAGGAGGAGGTGGAGGCGGTCCATGGTGGTTCCCGAATTTGTCTGTGGTTCTACACACACACACACACACACACACACACACACACACACACATACATACACACACGTGCACACACACACAATTGAATAAATAAAAAAATTAAAAAACAACTATTTACAAATGATGTATCATTCATTATCTCTTCATGAATCTCTCCATTTTAGAGGGGGCTATGGAACCTTATCCATCAATTTCCTTTTTTTTAATGTGTGTGTTTGTGTTTTGCACGTGGGTGTCATGGTTTGAATGTGAGTTGTTCCCAATAGGCTCATATGTTTACAGGCATACATACTTAAGTGCCCTTTTGTACACACACCCACACACATGTGTACTTACTATGACAGTTACTCTTTCTCTGCTGAGACAACACTCAAAAATCAAGCAACTTAAGGGAAAAAAGGGAGATTTATTTGGCTTATGGTTCCAGAGGGGATATATAGTACATAAAGGAAGAAAAGACATGGGCAGATGGTAGAAGCTGGAGACAGCTCAAGTCACTACAGATATCATGGAAGTCCAGAGAACAGGTAGCAGACTACTAGTGGAAGCTGGGCATGGCTATATCCCCAGCAATGCCCCATCTCCTAAAGTTGCAATGACATTCTCAAACATTAGCAACAGCTAAAAATGTAAACATATGAGCCTATCAGGAACAACTCACATTCATTTTGTCTTATATATGTAGGATCTAGGGATCCTGAATTCGGGTCTTTTGCTTGTGAGGCAAAGTCTGCCTCTGAGTCAGACAGCAGGCTAGAATTGAAATTATACAAAAGTTCTTCAAATTGATGGGTAGTACTGGGGAGATGGCTCAGTGGTTAAAGCTTTGCCTCACAAGCAAAAGGATCCCCAGATCCCACATAAAAATGGCAGCAGCCTATAATTCTGGCCCAGGAAGGTAGTGTGGGAATATCCAGAACAAAACAATAAGGTGGAAGAGCAGTCCAGGATGATTCTCCATATTTACATCTTAGAAAGAAAATCAGGATTTAGCACTACAAAAGAGAATTGCAGCTGTCCTAGAACTAAAACGGGTATTTTGATTAAGTATGGGGTTAAACAATAATCTTCTCACCTCAAGAATTTGTTTATTTAAGAATTATTTTCTTCTTATGATTAGAAGAAAAGGACTTTCTTTCCTGTTGTTGATGATGATGGTGTGGTTTGGGCAAGATATCTCCAAGTTATGATGAAGCATTAAAAAAAAGGAATGTGGAAGAAGTGGAGACCCAAGAATGTGGATTTGGGCTCTGTCCTGGGGAAGAGAGGTGAGTACAACCAGATATTTTGACATTGGCTGTGAAGAAGGCCAGGTGCAGATTAGTATGTGCAACAGGGCTACCCTCAGGTGAAAACCAAACACCTTTGTTATAGGACATTGTATTCTGTAGCTATGATCATTAAAAAACAAACAAACAAGGAAAGGGCAGAAAAGGATGCACCCAGCTGTCCTAGTAACCCCACTTATGGAGATGGTATAAGCTAGATGGAAAATTCTAGTTTGTCTGATAATTTTTCTAATAAGGATCCTCTCTTTCTTCCCCCCTTTTTACAGTATGTCATTTTAGAAATGCACATATTTTCTTGATCAAACTGAAAAAGCTTCTGTGTAGTAAAGCGCTCAATGAAGATATTGTAAATATTTCACAGGGAATTAACAACTACAATTATAAAGAATTCCACAAACTCAGTAGTAAAAAAAACTAACAAATAACCTGAAGCAAAAAAAAAAAAAAGGGTAATAGACCTCCATAGACATTTCCCAGATGAAAGCATAAATGACTAACAGACCTATGAAAATGCACATCGTTACTATTCATCAGGGAAATGCAAACAAAAACTACAAAACCTCACACCTCTTAGAGTGGGTATCATCAAAAGAACAGAAAATAAGTGTTAGGAGGACGAAGTTTTGAAAAAAAGAGAATGGTCCTCTGTACTGACCTCAGGTCCATTTTAAGTGAATAAAGACTTGAAAGGGGCTACTAGAATGTGGAGACTGGGAAGCAATTGGTGGTCTTATTATGAAATGAAGATAGTGGAAGCCAGCCTGGAATGCACTGCCAAGGGAGTGGAAACTGATGAAATGGAAGCACCTTCGTAAGTTTGCAGAGTACCCAACACATCCTAGGCCTTCAATCCATGACACTGTCCCCTGTCCTTTCTGTGTATCATCATATTGCCTAATTGCAATAGTATTGCAATCAAACAAACTGAGTTTAAAAAACTGTTCACAATTTTTAAAAAATATCATAAGTACTAAAATATTTACTATTCCTTTGGTATTGTGTTTCTCAAGGTAAAATACTCAGCTCAAGTATTAATAGGGAAACAGATGGTGCTGAATATTCAAGCTCCCAGAGGAACACATTAATGAATCGTTTTTAAAGCTGGATAGCTTCATGCTTAATCTGTTCAAGGAATAGGAACACAGTCTTTTGTCAATCACAGTTTTATAAAATGAATATAAATATCTCATTACTCTGTTCCCAAAATGGAAATGGCCTTTCGACATTATAATAATAAATGTTTGTTGTAAGAAATTTAAGCATTAACCTAGTGTAGAAAGGAGAAATGAGATACAGAATTTCAATTTTGTAAGATTAAAAATGTTTTAGAGGAGAGACTGGGTATAACTCAGTGGTGAGGCATTTGCCTAGCGCACACACACACACACATACACATACACGTGTATATGTATTTATATGTAAAGCCCTGGATTCAGTCCCCAGCACTAAAAATACAATAATTAAAACAATGTTCTGTGGCATGTAAGTTGGTGATGGCTGCACTTAATGTCACTGAACTAAACACTTAAAATTTATACTACATATATTTTACAAAATAATTGTTAAAAAATAAAAATGGCCACCATCCAGCTGGAGCCGCCCGCGCAGGGCCTGGGAGGAGGAGAGGGCACCCCCTATGTGCCTGGGCCCCGCCCTCAGGTCCCCCAGGTTTAAACAGAGCCCCACTGACGCCCCATCCTCCCTTCCCTCCACTCCGCCGCCAGGGACGCGCCGGTTCCAGACTGGACTCACCTCGACCTAGGTAAGCTCCGTCTCCGCCCACCCCCAGAACCCCAGGCCAAATAATTCAGTTTAGTGAAAAATGCACAGAAATTGAAAGAAGATCTTAAGAGTTAAAATGACAATGCCAAAGTCAAAGTGCAAATCCATGAGAAACAACACTCAAGTAAACAAATCTCCCACTGAAGGAATTAATCCCATAATGTTAGACTCCAACCAGAACAAACCCATGGAAAATGGCCAAGAAAGCGTGACCCAGGATAACGACCTTCAAAATATGATCATTATCATGTTCAATACTATGAAAGAGGAAATCCGGGAGGAATTAAATAATCGAATCAATCGCTTTGAAGAGGAACACAACAGACACTTGGAGGAGTTGAGAAAAACAGGGCAAGAAACAAAAACAGGCATAGAGCAGTTAAAGCAGACTCAAGCAGAGTTTAAAACTGAGCTAAAAGACAAGTTATCTTCAACCCAGAACTCCACAGAGAGTCTTATCAGCAGAACTAACGAAGCAGAAAACAGAATTTCAGACCTTGAAGATAAAGTGGGAGTATTAACCAGCTCAATGGAAGAGGTTGTTAAAGCCAAAAAGATACTTGAGAGAAATATTCAGGAGATATGGGACACCCTGAAGAAGCCTACCATGCGTATTCATGGAATATCAGAGCAAGAATCTCAAAATACCACCCCTGAGGAAATTTTTCAAACAATCATCAAGGAAAACTTTCCTCATCTAAAAAAAAGAGAGGCCCATCCATATACAAGAGGCATTCCGCACCCCAAACAGGTATGACCAAAACAGAAGCTAGCCACAGCAAATAATAGTCAAAACACTCCACATTCAAGATAAAGAACTAGTGCTGAGAGCTTCAAGGGAGAAAAAACAAGTCACTTTTAAAGGTAAACCTATTAAAATAACAAATGACTTCTCAGTCGAAACAGTAAAAGCAAGAAGAGCTTGGAGAGACATACTTCAAGTATTGAATGAGCAAAAATGTCAACCCAGGCTGATTTACCCTGCAAAACTATCCATCATGATCGAGGGAGAAAGAAAAATCTTCCAGCACAAAGGCAATTTGAAGGGATACATGTCCACCAAACCAGGCCTTCAAAAAATGCTAGAAATGATACTCAAGCTTGAAGAAAAAAACAGGCATATCCAGGAGAACAGAGGGCAAGTATAACACCATTGAAAGCGAAGCAATATACTTATAAAAACTACTAAACATAATAAATGTCTGGAATTAAAAATAGTTTCTCCATTATAACACTATATGTTAATGGAATTAATTCACCGATCAAGAGACACAGATTACAAATTTGGATTAAAAATCACAATCCATCAATCTGCTGCTTGCAGGAAACTCATCTCACCACAAAAGATAGGCATGCCCTAAAAATAAAAGGCTGGTCAACAATTCTACAAGCTAATGGAAGCAGAAAACAGGCAGGGGTAGCCATTATGATATCAGACAAAGTGGACTTCAAACCAAAGAAAATTATTAGAGACACAGATGGATACTACATTTTAGTCACAGGTACAATTCACCAGGAAGACCACAATCCTGAACATATATGCACCCAATACGGGCCTCTCTACATTCATTAAGAAAACCCTACAGCATCTAAAGCAAGAAATCAACCCCCAAACGATAATTCTTGGGGACTTCAACACCGCCCTCTCATCATGGGATAGATCAACAGGTCAAAAGCTTAACAGAGACACTTTGGAACTTAATCAAACCCTTAAAGAAATGGACCTTACAGATCTCTATCGAACTTATCACCCACGCACCAAAGAATACACATTTTTCTCAGCAGCACACGGAACTTTCTCCAAAATAGATCACATACTGGGCCACAAAACGAATCTACACATATACAAAAAAGTTGAAATTCTAACCTGTGCCCTGTCAGACCACCATGGCCTAAAGCTGGACATCCACAACACAACAAACAAGAGAAAATACACTAACTCCTGGAAACTTAACAATATGATGCTGAATGAGAACTGGATTCAGGAAGAAATTAAAAAGGAAATTCAAGATTTCCTGAAAGGAATGATAGTGAAAATACAACTTACCAAAATCTCTGGAACACAATGAAAGCTGTTCTAAGAGGTAAGTTCATAGCTCTTAATGCCTACATCAAAAAAATGGAAACATCAGAAATAAATAACTTAACGATGCAGCTTAAAGCTTTAGAGAAACTAGAGCAATCTGATCCCAAAAGTAGTAGAAGAGAGGAGATGGGCAAAATAAAGGGAGAAATATCTGAAATCGAGATTAAGAAAACGATAGAAAAAATCAACCAGTCAAAAAGCTGGTTCTTTGAAAAAATCAATAAGATTGATACAACCCTAGCTAAATTAACCAAAAGCAGGAGAGAGAAAACCCAAATTAACAAAATTAGAAATGAACATGGAGTTATCACTACTGATACCCAAGAAATTCAGAGAATTATAAAATCATATTTCAAAAACTTATACTATGTGAAGTTTGACAACACAAAAGAGATGGATGAATTTCTAAGTAAACACAGCTTACCTAAATTGAATCAGGAAGTTGTGAATTACTTAAATGGCCTTATAACATATAAGGAAATTGAGGAAGTAATCTTGAATCTTCCCACCAAAAAATGTCCTGGACCAGATGGATTCAGCACAGAGTTCTACCAGACATTTGAGGAGTTAATAACACCAATACTCCTTAAACTGTTCCATCAAATAGCAAAGGAAGGAACACTGCCAAATTCCTTCTATGAAGCTAATATCGTTTTAATCCCAAAACCTAATAAAGACTCACTTAAAAAAGAAAACTATAGGCCGATCTCTCTGATGAACACAGACGCAAAGATTCTCAACAAAGTCTTAGCAAATCAGATTCAAAAACACATTAAAAAGATCATTCACGGGGACCAAGTAGGCTTCATACCCGGCACACAAGGTTGGTTCAACATACGCAAATCAATAAATGTAATTCATCATGTAAACCAGTCCAAAATCCAAGACCACATGATACTCTCCATAGATGCAGAAAAAGCCTTTGACAAGATCCAACAGCCTTTTATGATCAAAACGCTAGAGACAGTAGGAATGGAAGGAACCTTTATCAATATAGTAAAAGCTGTATACAACAAGCCCACAGCAAGGATTATACTCAATGGGGAACAATTGGAAGCATTCCCACTTCGATCAGGAACTAGACAAGGCTGTCTACTCTCACCACTTCTATTCAATATTGTACTTGAAGTCTTAGCTGAAGCCATAAGACAAGAAAGGGACATAAGAGGGAATCAAATCGGCAAGGAAGAAGTCAAGCTATCCCTATTTGCAGATGACATGATCTTATACCTGAGGGATCCCAAAAACTCCACCAGGAAGCTCCTGGAACTAATTGAGAAGTTCAGCAGGGTGGCAGGATACAAAATAAATGTGCAAAAATCAGAGGCCTTCCTATATGCCCAGAATGAAAGAAGTGAAAAAGCCTTGAGAGAAACAATCCCATTTACTATAGCCCCTAAAAAAATGAAATACTTTGGTATAAACCTAACCAAGGAGGTAAAAGACCTTTACAATGAAAACTTTAAAACCCTAAAGAAAGAAATAGCAGAAGACACCAGAAGGTGGAAAGACCTCCCTTGTTCCTGGATTGGCAGAATCAACATCATAAAAATGACCATCCTACCGAAGGCAATGTACAAATTCAATGCTATACCAATTAAAATCCCAAAGCAATTCTTCAAAGAAATTGACCAAACAATCTCAAAGTTCATATGGAGACACAAAAGACCCAGGATAGCAAAGACAATCTTGAGTAACAAAAACACTGCTGGAGGTATTACCATACCAAACCTAAGTCTATACTACAAATCCATAGTTATAAAGACAGCCTGGTACTGGCTCCAAAATAGACACACAGATCAATGGATAAGGATTGAAGACCCAGATAAAAGCCAACAAAATTACAGCCATTTGGTCTTCGACAAAGGGGCCCAAAAAGTCCAATGGAAAAAGAACAGCATCTTCAACAAACAGTGCTGGCAAAACTGGATCTCCACATGCAGAAGATTAAAGCTGGACCCGTACTTGTCACCATGTACAAGACTTAATTCCAAATGGATCAAGGACCTTGATATCAGGCCAGAGACTATAAAAACCATAGTTGAAAGGATAGGAAACTCCCTCGAGCTGATTGGGCTAGGCCAACATTTCCTAAACAGACATCCAATGGCACAGTCACTGCTACCAACTCTCAACAGTTGGGATCTTGTGAAATTAAAGAGCTTCTGTTCAGATAAAGAGATTGTCACACGAGCTCAAAGGCAACCTACAGAATGGGAGAAAATCTTCACTAACCACACATCTGATAGAACTCTGCTGTCCAGAGTGCACAAAGAACTTAGAAAATTAAACACCAAGGAAACCAATGGCCCAATTAAAAAATGGGCCCTGGAACTCAAAAGAAACTTTACCAGGGATGAAATTAAAATGTCTAACAAATATCTTAAAAAATGCTCCACTTCTTTAGCCATCAGGGAAATGCAAATCAAAACTTCCCTGAGATATCATCTCACCCTGGTCAGGATGGCAAAAATCCACAATGCAAACAACAACAAATGCTGGAGAGGATGTGGAGAGAGGGCAACTCTCCTACATTGCTGGTGGGAATGCAGGCTCATACAGCCACTCTGGCGAGCCATCTGGAGATTCTTAAAGAAATTAAAGATTGAAATGCCATATGACCCTGCTATTCCACTTTTGGGAATAACCCCCCATGCAGCAGAGGTTCACCTCGATAGCACAAGCACGACCATGTTCATAGCAGCACTGTTTACAATAGCAAAGTCATGGAATCAACCCAAATGTCCAACAGCTGATGAGTGGATAAGGAAACCGTGGTACATCTATACAATGGAGTACTACTCAGCCATCAAAAATGATGAATTATTGGAATTTGCCGGGAAATGGATGTCATTAGAAACAATTATATTAAGTGAAGTATCCCAGACCCAGAAAATTAGGTGCCATATGTACTCCCTAATAGGTGGCTCCTAGTACCAAACCCACCCAGCCCACCTAGAGACACTCAAAGAAAAATCTCTGTAATACATACAGTAATTGCAAGGATTATGAACAGGAGGGATGGGGTAGGAGGGTCACACCAGAAACAAGGAGAGAGGGGACCATGTTACAGCAGAGAAAATAGGCCTCCATCAAGGACTCAAATAAGTAATGAGACATCTGATTAAGTTCACAGACTTTCGTTCCTGATCATTTACTACTGAGGGGGTATGATCTCACCAGAAGAGGAGGGCATATAGTCTGGCAGATAAAAAGTAACCATTTTGCAAATGGGTGATAGACCCCTCCCTCACTGTGGTTTCCCACTTTTATTACATCTACCTTTGAATGTGCTCTTATCACAAGACTCTAGTTTAACAGCTTTTTGTCCTGGCCAGGGGGTAACATATAATGCCCACCAGGATGGAGTGAAGGGCATTGCAGGAGCAGCAAAACTGCAAAAGAAAATCAACAAACCACAATCCAGAACTTCAGAGACTCTATATCAACCACCTAGAACTAGGCCAGACTAATCTCTCCCCATCCTGAAGCTCAGGGACATTTGCGGAAGAGGGGGCGGAAAGAGTGTAAGAGCAAAAGGATGGGAGGAGCAATGATATGCAAGATACTCCATACAAGTTAGGGCTGAAGCAATCATAATTGGACTTTGCATGCCCTGCGCAATGTCCAACACACTATTGACCTCACAAAGTCTAGCATCTGCTAAAGGCACCAAGATCCTTGGAGGCAAGGGATTGGCAGTCACAGCAGTGTTCCTATACTTAAGGGGAACACGGGAAAGGGTTCAGGGAAAGGCCACTGGGTACTTGTACGTCATTGGAGAGGAGGGCCCAGAGGAAAATCAGGCATGCACAAGAAAGGACTCTCTGGGAATTGGGGCGGGAGGCACTGGGGGATGGGGAGGAAGGGGTGAGGGGAGGGGGAGCAGGGGGTACGGGGGGAGGAGGAGGGAGGGAGGGAACTGGTGTACCTATTAAGTTTGTATGAGCTGAAATAATAATAAAAAATGTATTAATAATGAAAAAAAATTAAAAAAAATAAAAATGATCAAAATTTGAGAAGCTGAAGCAGGAGGTCACAAGTTTAAGGTCAGTCTGGGCTATATAGCAAGACCTCAGGGAGGGAGGGAGGGAAAGAAGAAGAGATGGGGGAGAAAAAAGAAAGAAAATATAGGAATGAGGCATGAGGATCACAAGTTTGAAGACCAGTCTGAACTACATAAAGTGATCCTGTCTCAACAAACAAACCAAAATTATGTTCTGATTCTACTGCATACATTAGCATATGTAATTTGCTCCTCGTTCATTCATTCAACAGATATTTATTCAATATCTGCTATATGCCAAGCATATGTTTAGATATTTATAACACAATGAAAGATTGAAATTGTTCCCTTTTAGAGCTAACTTCTAATGGGTTAAAAAGAATTACACAAGTAAATAGGAAAATATACCTTATTTCAGATGGTAATTGGTGTTGTAGAATAAGGCAGAGAAGAGATATTAAGTGCTGTGGAAGTTGTATTTGCTTAGAGCTAACTTCTAATGGGTTAAAAAGAATTACACAAGTAAATAGGAAAATATACCTTATTTCAAGGTGGCTGGAACATGAATACATTAGGAGTGGAGTAACAGAGGAAATCAGAGAGAATGAAGGAGCACATACCATAAAGATGTATAAAGACAAAAAACAGAGGAGCTGAGTCTTACAGGGGAAACATTGGAGAGTTTTGAGCAAAGGAAGAACTAACATGATAGGTTTAAAAGAAACTCTTTGGCTGCCATTTTGATGTTAGACTAAAATTGGTCAAGGAAAGAAGCAGGAAGGAAATTAAGAGGCTACCAAAATAATCCAGGTAAGAAATGATGGTGGCTGGGCTGGAGAGATGGCTCAGGGGTTAAAACAATGAAAGGCAAAAGGGGTTTATTTTGTCTCATAGTTCAGAGTGGAGAGGAAGTCAAGATTCTTGAAATGGTGGGCCACGTTGTATCCACCATCAGGAAAGAATAATAAACGCATATTTATTGCTGTTCAGTTCCCCTTCTCTGCTACACAGTTCAGGATTCCAGACAGTGAATGGTCCTGCCCACAGTTAGCCGGCCTTCCCACCTCAATTAATGTAATCAAGGCAATCCCACACAGGTATGCCCAGAGGCCTGTCTCCTAGGTGATTCTAGATTCTGTAAGGTTTACAATCAACACTAACCATAACAAATGAGTATAAAGCTTTAGTTACATGAGATTACTGAGTTCTGGAAATCTGCTGCATAACTTTGTATGCACTGTCCCCCAGATGTCCATTATCACCTGAATACTTAAATTTTTAAAGGGGTAAGTAATCTCATTTTCGGTCTTTATATGACAGCAAAAATATGTATTTTTAGTTGCAGATACTGCATTACTGAGTGCATTAGTGGCAAAAGAAAACTCTCTTACTCAACAGCATTGAAACCTTTGAATGTATTTTTAAAAGCACAATGAATAATTTTCCACAGATGAGTTTTGGGCTCTGTCGATTCCAAGTCTCATTTCTCTTGAACTACTTCTGATTCTGGCTGCTGCAGCATTCATTAAGATCATGATAAAATCTTTGACCTCGTACTATTAGTCAGTACACTGTGAAGTAGGCATATTCCTGGAAGTCATTTCTATGCTAAGGTGACTGGCTGACCATGGCACAGAAGTAACTGCCAACCATGTAAACCTATCTGATCAGATCCCACATAGATATATATCCAATTTGATTTTCCCTCTGCATGGTCCCCCAGATGTCCATTATCACCTGAATGCCAACCCCACTTTAAGGGATGAGCAACAGAGGGAAAGTTGAAAAGCGACAATTGTTTTTGACTGATTTTGTTTTGTTTTGATCTCATTTGGTTTTTTGAAACATGATCTCATGTAGCCCTGGATGGCCTCAAATTTGCTTGATAGCTGAGGATGACCTTGAATTCCTGCCTCCACCACCCAAGTGCTTAGATTACAGGCACACACCATTACAATGGATTCTGTTTTGACTGACTTCAAGAAAAATATTTTACTTTTGCAAGCTTCACAAAAGCACATGACTATGTTATTCCACTGTGAGGGTCTTGTAAGGAGCTCTTATAAGTAAGAAGCTCTGGTGCTTCATAGTGAATCTAGTATACTAGGTATGGAATGTGAGAGAAAGAGAGTAAGGCCGTGAGTATAGTTCAGAGTTATAGGGCTTTCTTGATATGTGTAAGACCCTGAGTTTTATTCCCAAATCCTGAACATAAAATAAAGAGTAGTCTGGAATAATGCCAAGCTTTTCTCTTCTGTGCAACTAAGAAGTAGAAGATTAAGAAACGTCTTTAAAATGAAAGTCAGAAGTTCAGTTTGGGAGAGGAAAGTCTAAAGGCATCGATTATTAATATTAAACAGCTAAATGAGTTATCAAGTAGGAAGTTGGCTGAGTCTGAATACAACAGAAGTTAAATTGCTTTTGAAGACTTAAAAATAGATAGGTTAGATCCAGGTGTGGGGACACACACCTGCAAATCCAGCACTTGAGAAGCTAAGGCAGGAGGAAAACAGTTTGAGTCTAACTTCTAGACTTTGTCTCAAAAACAAAGAGAGTGGAGAACTGGGGAACTAACTTGGTTGGTAAAGTATCTGTCACATAAGCATAGGACCTGAGTTCAATCCCCACCACTAACGTAAGAAAGAGCAACAGAGTAGTACATGCTCGTAACATCAATGCTAGAGAGGCAGAGACAGGAGAATCCCTAAGGATTGCTGATGAGCTAGTCCAGTTAAATCCAAATTCTGTAAGAGATCCTGTCTCAAAAAAAAAGTTGGAGAGTGACAGAAGACACCGAATGTCAATCTCTCTCTCTCTCTCTCTCTCTCTCTCTCTCACACACACACACACACACACACTACAACAAACAATACAAAAGATAAACAGATGTGGAGAAAAGATGGGGATAAAAAAATAAGTGGACCAGGACAGAGCCCCTAGGAAACTTTAGTATTAGAAATGGAAAAGGAAAGAGGGATTAAATAAAAAGAATCCAAAAAACTAAATAAAAAGACTCCAAAGAACTGGGCTGGAGATGTAGCTCAGGGGTTAAGCCTTGCAGGCGGAAAGTCCTGAGTTCGGATCCTAGACCCCACGTATAGACGCCGGGCTGAAGCGGGGGCGGCCTGCGTTTCTGGTCCTGGTAGGGCGGAGCCTGTGAATCCCTGGGCAGAGTAAACAAAGAGGAGGTGGAGGCGGTCCATGGTGGTTCCCGAATTCGTCCGTGGTTCTACACACACACACATAAATACACACACGCGCACACACGCACACACACGCACAATTGAATAAAAATGATAAAAAAAAGAATCCAAAAAACTAATGAAATCAATAGGAATTCAGGAGAGCATAAGGGTCCTATAAGTCAGGTAGGAAAGGCTGTGGAAGCAGAGGGAGTGATTAGTTATTTCCAGTGATATGAGAACAGAGAATGTTAAGATCTTGGAGGTCATTGGTAACTGAGAACCTGGCAAATGGTGTGAGTGAAAGAAAATGGAAACTAGAACTAGAAATATCGTATTTTGTGGTTGGATTGAAACCTACTTTTCTTTTGGGGATTTTTCCTATATGCACATATTTATCTACTTTATTGTCTTTTTAATTTATTGAATATAAGCAATAGCACAACGTACCCCACAATCACCCCCCTTTAGTACTGAGGATTGAATCCATGGCAATGCTACATGCTAGGAAGGAAAATTTCTATGGAGTTACAGTTTCTTTATCTTATCCAGTTCCTTTTTCATGGTCATTTAGACTGTTATCCCCTTGGCAATTATAAGCAATGCTGCAATGAAGATCTCTGAACACAGTTTTTTGGTGAAATGCATGTAAAATATAAATTATATTTCTGAATCCTAGAATTGCTAAATAAAATTATAGATATTTCCAATTTTGATGGACACTGTCAAATTGCCCTCAATTGACTTTCTCATCAGTAATATATAAGAATGACTTTTCCCCCACACTCTTTTAAGCAGTTTTTAAAATAGCAAGGCTATTGTACATTTTCTCACTTTGACCACTGGTGAAGCAGAACAGCTTTTCATGCTTATTTTCGTTTGTATTTCTTCTTTTGTATGACACTGGGTTGCTTGCCAATTTTTCTATATGAATATGTGCCTTCTTTTCATTTTAATCAATTTGTTAGAATCATGCTATATATGTTACAAATCTTTTTTCTGGGTATATTATTTGACTTTCAACATTGATTATGGTGTTTTAATAGAGGCTTTTTTATATGTGATCTAAGCTTTCATTACTTCCTTTCAATGGATTCTGCCTTCAGTGTCACATCTGATTGTTTTTTAACAAGAGCCACAGAAATAGATTTTAAGATGATTAAGCCAAAGCTTAGAGAGAACACGTTTTCTTTCCATAGTTAATCAGACATCTGCAGTGGGGATAAAATTGCTTTTCTCCACCCCCGATTTTAATCAAGATGTTTTTCTCTTTATATTACTTGCAAAAACCATTGCCTAATTGAGACTTTTGTGTATTCAATGAATGCTTCTGTGTATTTGGCTTGACAATGCCCATGGGCTAAGGGGACCATGTGCTCTCTGTAACAAAAATGAGTACAAACATGAGTAAGACAGCTCATTATGAGTTTTTTAGGGCTTTTGTAAAATGCAATATTTTCAGCATAGGAACTACACCAATTGGTAGCAACACAATTATTTCATTTTCAATGCATTTCAGTTTATTACACTTAAAAAGTAGAATTAAAATAAAGTAATCCATTCCAAAGCACTTTTAAAATCATGAGTTCTTTGCAAGCTCTTTAGGTAAGATGCTTTTGCCTTGCATGAGTTAGAGTTCACTATTAATCCATTAAATGAATCAAGTTCTGTAATATCTGTACACTGCAAGTTTAACTACTTTTACTCTAAAAGCTTACACAAGAGAATTTTTATATGAACCTAATTATTCAATTAATTTTTCAGTGAATAAGAAGTCAACTCAAAAAACTATCAATTACCTGTATAATAAAGACTTCTGTCATTGCTTTCTGAAAGTAGAATAAGTACTCAGAAGATAGATTTCGAATTCAGTAAGTGTTCAAAACAAGGAAAACCAAATAGAGTATCCAGAGTTCATGTACTACAAAAAAACCGTCAAAGATATTTCAGATCACAAGAAACTGTAATATTGAATAAATTGTTAAAATATCAAAATTCAGAATCAGACACTGTAATTATTTCGGGTAAAGAAGCGATTTCAGGCAAAACAATGTGCTCAATTTCAACTGTTTCCCTCATTCTTATTATCAGAAATAGATAGTTATGAGACAATTGTATATAAAGTTGATAGCCAGTCAGAATTTATGGTGAAACAAGATATCCTATTCATAATACCAGCAAACCCTATCAAATATCTAGTGCTAAGAAATATGAATAAGGAACTCTATAAAGACAATTATAAAAATCTATTTTAGGATATAAAACAAATCTTTATATACAAGATGTTGTAGACATAATCTTGGTTTGGGGGGTTTGTTTTAGAGGTTTTGTTGATTTTGAGACAAAAGTCCTGCTATGCCCAAGCTGTCCACAAACTCCTATGCTCAAAAGTTTCCCCCATAGCTGGAACATAGTTGTGCCCAGGCACACTAAGCAATGCCCAGTTATCTTGATCTTAAGTATGAAAACTCAACATGATAATGATGTTAAGCTTCTGTTTCAGTTCATTACAGGTTGCTGGAAAAAAAACACCTGACCCAAGCAACTTAGGGAAGAAAGAATGTAATTGGTTTACAATTCCAGATTATGGTTCATCCCTGTGAGGAAATTACAGTGACAATGGATTGAAACAGCTGATCACATCATACATACAGCAATGGTGGAGTAGAAGGATCAATTGATGCAAACTTACTAGTACTCAGTTCTTCTTATACAGTGCTTCTTATACAGTTCTGGATTGGCTGCCTATGGAATAGTCCCACTCAAAGTATGTTTGGTCTCCTCATCAATTAATGCTGTCAATAACATCTCCCAAACAAGTGTGACTAAAAGTCTGCCTTAATATCCAGAATCCCACACAGTTGTGCCTAGAGTCTTGCCTACTAGGTATCAAGCCAACAACTGACACTAGTCATCATAGTTACCACAAACTTACATAGAAATCCAACATAAACCCAGCCAAAATTGCAGAAAGGAATTCTCTAAAGGGAGAGATGAGGAATTAGACATAGTTATATTATCATAAAATGTATTAAATTCTAAAAAATAAGTATAGTAAGTGTGGACTGACTCTGCCTATTTCTTTAGTGATATGGGAAACAGATGAGAGTAAAGGTATGGGGGAGATACAATGGCTTAAAGAGAAAGCAGGTTTTCTAAGGGTCATTCTGGAAAATCTGAAATTAGTCTGAGCTGTTTTATTAAAATTTCTTCATGATGCTAGGCCTTCATGGAAGCATGAAACATATTGATTAATTGATTAGTGAAACTGCTTTTTCACTTAGTCTTGAGATGATTCAAGGTGATTCATACTCAGTCATCACTACTGTGTCCTGACAACAGTGAAATTGATCATCTGTACCTAGTGCCAATATAACACCTGTCCCACCAAGGGCTTTAATGCTGAGAGTAGTCTATGCCTATGACTGGTAAAATATTTGTAAGACAACACTTTAGACTCTCTACTTGTGAGGTTATCTGTACACAGTTTTCTAGTTTTTGGTCCAAGTAAGGGATAGCCTGGAATGTAATATATGGATACTACACGTGGCCTGTTCATATCCCTCATTGTATCCTTGTCCTGTAACAAATTGCAATTATAAACGAAGCAATTTGGTTTCTGTGGTCTCCTTCAGTAATTGAATTCTGTTTGCCCACCAATATAGTGTTGTGAAAAAATAATGTGGGAAAGATGAGCAGGCCATTAATGAAAATATGACACATTGTTCAAAAATGACACTTGGACTTCTGATACTGGGACTGAAAAGACAGTTCAGTTGACAAAGTACTTGCCATGTGTCATAGTTAGACACAGGTGTCAACTTGATGGTTGAGGGTTCGAGCTCTGGGTACCTTTGTGGATAATTAGTAGTTCAGTTAAGCCCAGAGCAAACCTGCAGATTGTCTAGTTGATGGGGGAAGGCCCAACCCATGGTGGGTGGAACTAGGCCCTGGACAGGTGAAAAAATATAGAAAGCTGGTTGGGGGGAGGGGGGCTGGAGAGATGGCTCAGGGGTTAAGCCTCTGCCTTGCAGGTGGAAGGTCCTGAATTTGAATCCTAGACCCCACGTATAGACGCTGGGCGGAAGCGGGAGCGGCCTGCGTTTCTGGTCCTGGTAGGGCGGAGCCTGTGAATCCCTGGGCAGAGTAAGCAAGGAGGAGGTGGAGGCGTCCATGGTGGTTCCCGAATTTGCCCGTGGTTCTACACACACACACACACACACACACACACACACACACACACACACACACGCACAATTGAATAAATTAAAAAAAAAAAAAAAAAAAGCCGGTTGAGGAATTTGGCATCCTTCTGCATACTTGGCCATACATGCTAGTCTGGCAAATAAGAATTGTCCCTAAAACAGCCAAAATGAATCATAAACAAAGTCAAAAGGGTTAGAATTGGAGAAAATATTTATAACAAGATGAAAAGAAAATATCAATATTAGCAACTATCATGGTTTAGACCCAAGTGTCTTGTAAAATCCCACATGCTAAAGGCTTAGCCACCAAACTGTGGCATTATTAGGAGTTGGTGAAACTGTTAGGAGGTGACCTAGAAAAGGAAGTTAGATAATTGATGGCATGCTTTTGAAAGGGTCACTGGGACCCTCTCTCCATTTCCCTCCTCCTTTTTCTCCCTCCCTAACTCTTCCCTGCCTCTTTCTTTATAGACTGGTATAAGGTGAGCAGGCTCACCAAAATGTTCTGTCTCATTTCAAGCCCCAAAACAACAGACCCAAATAACTGACCTGAAACCTCTGCAACTATTAGACAATCTTTACTTTTTATATGTTGTTTTTCTCAAATATTTTGTCACAGCAATGAAAAGTTTTAATATACGATGGATTGCTTTAACTCAGTTAAGTAAGACCAAAAGGTAAACAAATTGGCAAAGGACAAACATTGGTAAATCATAAGACAAGTTTAGATATAACAAATATAAGAAATAATATTCAATCTGACTTTCAATTCAGACACAGAAATGCAAATATCAGCAGATATTTTTAACTATCATGACATGAGGCTAACCATATGAATCCTCCCTTCTTAGAAAGGGTTGGGATACAAACACCCACCAGAATATGAAGCTTTTACCACCCTGGAAAGTTGATCAAGGTAAAGCCCTTAGAAGAAATCAGATCATCACATGAGTATTGTAGGCAGAAACCTGAAGAATCAAAGGCAAACAAGATTCCAACTGAGTCAAGAATAGGACACTACTACATACATCTCCTCTCTGCTCACTCTCCTGCCCCCATTCTCTGAGCTACGAATTCCCTCCTCACATTCACCTTGTTCTATCTTGGATTCAATTCCTCTCTCTCTCTCTCTCTCTCTCTCTCTCTCTCTCTCTCTCTCTCACACACACACACACACACACACACACACGTATTTTATTCAGCCATAAAGAAAAGCAAAATCTTGTCATTTATAAGAATTATGTTAAATGAAATAAACAAAGAACCTAAATTTTTATTAAAGTGATTTGAAAAAAAAATCCAAACTAATATGAGAGGTGAGAGTGTTAGAGAAAGCTGGAGTGGACTAGGGAGTAGGAATTCCACTCTATTGGTAAGAAAGCTCCTCCGTGTTCACCTGATCATGTACTTTATAGTTCCCCAGAGACACATGTCTGTCCTATGCTGTTGAACTGATGTTTCAAAGGGTTTTATCTGTTTTTATATGTGCATTTCAAGTTAAAGAAAGTATAAACACAGCATTCTAAATTCCTGATTTATCATTTTTTCTTTTTTTCTTTTTTATTTTTATTTTTAAGTTAAGAATTCTCCTTTTATATAAACATGAGCAGTTGTCTCTTCTTTTCCCTTCCCTCCCCCTTTCCTCTCCCTGCCTTCCCCCTATCATTTCGTTAAATGATAAAATTAATGCATGATATACCAGTTATTTAGAAAATGTAAATTACCAGAAGATTATAGCGACATCCATACTAATTAATATGTATTAAGAAAGGCCATGCACATTTATCAACTAATTAGGATCATATAATCATAAGAATAAAGAGTACTTCCTTGGGGAATATAAAATAAATAAATAAATACAATATTTTCATTAGAGTTGGCAATGTTCCTTTGAGCCTATTTCAGTGCTAGAAATTGATGTATAATTAAATGATTTCCAGAACAGGAGCCTATGAAAGGGTAGGACAGAGACTTTTGGAGGTGCAAGCTACTAAGGTTTAGCTATAAAGATGCTTCATCAAACAGTTTTTTAAACATTTGTCATTATACCCATAAATTGGAGAAGCACTCAGCACTCGACTTAGAAGCTTTCTTCAGCAATGTAAGGTGTTACAGAAAATCACAACTGGCAAAGTGCAAAAAATAAGTGACTGAAGGCTGCTTAACCCTAAAGAAGACATCTAAGCCTCCCATCCACCCAAAGGCTCCAGGAGCATCATGAAAGAGGAGCAGTAAAACTGTAAGAGCCTAAAAGGGAGCAGAAACACAGCCAGACACTATCCTCTGGGCATGACAGGGCTTTCTCATTCATGAATTCACTGCAGCAGTGTATATTTCCACTGTACCTGCATGGGACTGGTCCTATCAGCATTTCACCACAGGAGGGGAAATATCTCAAGAGGCCCCACACTTCCCTGAGAGACTGATGAGGGCTAATGCTGATGGGGGCTGAGAGATGCTTTCTTCAGTGGTAAACCCAATGATTCATGCTCCAACAAGTACATAGGCACATGCCATCAAAGGCAACACAGATTAAACTCATGGGCCATTCATGCAAAAATACAAAAAAATAAAAGAGAGACTGGCATAGAAGAAAAGGGTTGTAATGGGAAGATAAGGGGGAATGGGACTGGTGATTAAAGTGTGAAAATATCAAAGATTCACCATATTCATGTATGAAACATTAAAAAAAATAAAAACAAGTAACTTTTTGCAGCAAGATTGTAAGAACCTGAAGATGGGGAGGACTAATGATATGCAAGATACTCCACACAAGTTAGGGCTGCAGCAGCCAGAATTGGACTTTGCCTGACCTGCACATGGCTGACATGTCAATGACCCCCTCCCCAAAGTCTAACATGGATCACAGGGGAGAAGGCTCCAGGCAGTAGGATCCTTAGAGGCAATGGATTAACAGTCATAATAGAGTTCCCATACTAATGGGGAGCCTAAGAAGGGGGCTCTGGGTTATGCCACTGAGTCCTGAACCCTCACTAGGGTGGAGGACTCAGAGGGAGGTTTGGCATTCACACAAAAGGATGTTCCAGGGGGGATGGGAGGGAGGAATGGGGAGGCACTGGGAGAAAGGGAGGTAGGGAAGGGGGGTGAAAGAAAGGGGGGAGTGGGGAGAGTGCAAAGGAGGATGATTGGGGAAGGGAGGAGGGAGGGAGAGGATAGGGGTACCTATTGAGCTTGTATGATTAGGAAAAAAAGAAAATGTGGGAGAAAAAAGATCTTGATAACAGAAAAAAATTAAATTGTTTCATGGTTTAGAATTGATATTTAAAAGAGATTCAGAACATTAGAGAAAAATGTTTTAAAATTTGTGAAGCAGGGCTTTTATCTTAGTGGTAGAGCTCACACTAAACATGTGCAAGGTTCTGAACTCAATCCTCAACAATAATAAATAAGTATATTATGTATTTGAAAAATGCTGTTATGCATGTAATGCTATGTGGATAAAATGACCCATAACTCATTTCTAATCCATAAAAAAGAAAGTTTTAAACATTCATCTCCATATCCCTATAAGGCTCAAAAACTCAAAAGTTAAGAGTTTGATGCCAAAAAAGTACCAATTTCTAGATCAGGGGTTGCCAAACTATAGCTCACAGACTGAATTCATCTTACCATCATTTTTGTACAATTCATAACCTAAAAAAGACTTTTACGTATTTAAATGACTCTGGAAAAAAGACAAATACTTTGTGACACAGGAAAAGTAATGACATTCCAATTTCAGTGCACATAGAGGATTCTTTTTCTTGGAGCATGGCCTCTTTTCTTCATTTATATATTGTCAGTGGCTGTTTTGTCCATTTTCTATTGTGTAAGAAACTATTCCAATTGACTGGCTTATATAACCCATGCTTATTATCTCATAGTTTCTGAGCAGGATTTAGTAGAGCACTCTTTTTCAGAGTTTCATGAGACTGAACTCAAGATGTTGACTGGGGTTGGGGACTGGGTCAGCCCTCTTATCTAAATCTCGAAGTAATCTTGCTTGCTTACTTGATTTTTTTTTTTTTTTTGAGACAGGTCTTCCAAGTGCTGAGAGTACAAGCATGAGCCAACATTCCCTCAGAGCATCTCTCAGGCTCACATGGTTGCTACCAGAATTCATTTTTCTTGCATTAGTTAAACTGAGATGGCCATTCTCATGTCAATCCAGGGCTACCCTTTGCTCTTCAAGGTTGTCTACTTTCCTTAACACATCTCCCCTTAATCTTAGAAACTCTCAATAAAGATTCTCCTTAGCATTAAACCTCTTTGAAAATTTGAATCTCTCTTCATAGAAGAAAGAGCCAAATTCCTTTTGAAGAATCACTTGGGCAGCTGAAGAGATGGATTAATGGTTAAAGCAAATGAAAAGACCAGAAGTTAGATCCCCCGATACCACATAAAAATTCCAAGTGTGCATGGTGTCACACCTGTAATTCTAGCCCTAGAAGGTAGAGTGTGAGAATCTCCAGAGCAAGCTGACTAACCAAACTAATCATCTAGGTGAGAGCTGCGTATAATTAGAGATCCAACCTCAAAAGTGGAAAAGCAGTGAAGGATAATTCCCAGTATCAACCTCAGGCCCTCACTTGCACACTCACATACATGCATGCACAACCTCCCTCCACATACATATGTATCCACACATATATGAACATATATTCATAGCCCCTATACACAAATACATACTGAAATGAGAAGAGGGCTCACTTGGTTACATTAAGCCTACTAAGGTCAACTGTTCCCATGTTAAGGTCAACTGAATTGGAGCCGAGTTACACTTCCAAAAAGGCTTTGCAGTTGTGTCTAGATCAGAGTGTGATTGAATAACAGTCTACATCCGGGTCCAGGAATCTTGGGAACCATCTTAGAATTCTATGTTTCATACTGCTTCAGTGTTCAATGGCAGTTATGAGTAATTGCAACAGAGAACATATGGCCTACAAAACCAAAAAAACTTGTTATCAGGTCCTTTATAGCATGTTTTCTGATCCCAGTCCCAAATTAATCTGGGTTTCAAACTCAAGAACTGTGTGATTCCTGTCCAGCAAAAAAGACTAAATCTGGGACAATGCAACCAAAAAAAGGGAGATCATAAGGATGGTAAAGAGCAACACCGAGCTGTTTAAGCTCTTAACTTTTGGAATTTTATTCATTTATTTACTTACCTATTTAGAGACAGTGTCTCCCTATGTAGCATAAGCTGGCCTCAAACACACAATCCTTCTGACTCAGCCTCCCCAATGCTAGGAGACACGTGCCACCACATCTGGCTCTACTTAAATTCTTCATACCACACACACACACACACACACACACACACTACATGGTAGTGAACTAATGACTTCTGAAATGAATCATTCCAAGCACACTCTAAGGGAATGATAGAATAACACAAGTTATGTCATGATGTCACCCAAGCCCATCATTACTGAATTTTAACATATTTCTTCTCTTTTTTGCAACTTTCATTTTTGTTTTTTGTTGCTTCTGTTTGTTGTGCTAGGGGGGTTTAAACCCAGGACTTTGCTTGTGCTAGACAAATACACTATCGGTAAGATACATCCCTAGACTTTATAACTCAAACTGGCCTTGACCTGTCTCCTGAGTGTTGGAATTGCAGGTGTGTGCTACCATGTCCAGTTCCCATATGTGCTCCTGTTTGAAGTAATAACATGACTCCATGTCACTCCCTCCTGTTCCAGAGGTAGCCACTACCCTTTCACCATATAGTCCTCTATCCACTGATATTTGTTTGCTTCATTTTGAAAATTTACATAGAATATAGTATGTGTACTTCACATAGAATATAGCATGTTTTCTTTGTCTTTTAAAGAAAGGAGCAAGAAGGGGTAGTCCGTAATGCAGAGGAGCATAAAGAAAGCAGAGGGGGAAAAAGCCTTGAGCTGATCCACTTAGAACCCAGTGACAAAATTGTATTAGAAGTGACAGGAATGTGACACTTCTTGATAAAATCTTGGTCAGAGAGGTTTCAAACGCCCCCAAACATTATAGGCTTTTGCCATTGGTCTTGGTTCCCCTCCAAAAAACTGGCAGTAAGACCCTGTTACTGAAGACACAACACATATGGATCAAAGAATATGGGCAAAATACATCAACTAGAACTGGTCTGAGAATTTCTTCCTTATTGAATAGCTTGCACAATACAAAGGAATATGGTAGAAGCTACTGGGGGAGAGAAATAATCACAGGCCTCATCAATTCATGAGATCTTTAAAATGCAATAAAAATTACCATGGCAACAAGTGACCACCAGTGTAAAAGCATCACGAGTATCAAGTAGACAACCAACAGCTTTCTGAATGAACTCAAGACCCACTTGTCAGAGTGGAGCATGTTCCTGCTACTGTTAACTAGAAC
This sequence comes from Typhlomys cinereus, assembly GCA_023101885.1. Lineage (NCBI taxonomy): Eukaryota > Metazoa > Chordata > Mammalia > Rodentia > Platacanthomyidae > Typhlomys > Typhlomys cinereus. Next base: position 2,793,808 of record JALPQD010000236.1, on the reverse strand, counting down.
AAGAACCTAAAAAGGGAAGGAAATAGATCAATAGGGAAAAACAGCCAATGGACCTATAGGTAGGAAGACAGTACACCAAACTGCTCTGAAAATAGCTGCTATTATACCCATGGACTTGAAAAACACTTAACACTCAGCCTAGAAGTCTTCTTCTAAAACAGAGGTAGAGGATCTCAACACCCTAACAGGATACAGTCTAGGGCAGTAGAAAAGCAGTGAAGTGGACAGCAATGGCCAGCCATAATGCGGAGTATCAGTGACTCAGCAAGTCTCACCCAGAATCAGGCCAATCTAATCTCTCCCCATCCTAAGACTTCGGGAACCTCACAGAAGAGGGGGCAGTGAGATTGCAAGGACCTAAACATGGGAAAGTTCACCATTGGACAAAACATTCCATTCAAGGTAGGACAGCTGCATCTAGAAATTCACTGCTGTTGAGGCTTGTTCTTATCTGACCTGCATGCCTCCATAGACTATGAGGAACTGGAAAGATAAGAACATACAATGGAAACCTTGGGGACTAGAGCTGGATAAAAAAAAAAAAAAAAGGGAAATGCCTCTATCAGTGGGGTGGCTTGAAGAGAGGCAACTTGGTATGACACAATGGGTCTGAACCCCCACAAGCATAGACAAGTCAGAGGGAGCCCTGGGGTTCATAGAAGCAGACAGGCAGGATGGGAGGTTGGGAGCAAGTAGGATGAATTGATGAAGGGATGGGAGGGAGGGGGATGGAAGAAAGCAGGGATAAGTACTCAAAAAACTAGAAAAATAAAATAAAAAAGAATATAGCATGTCTGCAATTTGCTTCTTTTGCCCGGTGTGTTTATGAAATCACCCATATCTATGCATATAGTTTGCACCTCATTGGAGAGTAGGACCCAGAGGAGAGTTTGGCGTGCACATTAAAGGATGCTCCGGGGATGAGAGGGGGAGGCACTGGGGGATGGGGAGGAAGGGGGAGGGGAGGGGGACACAGGGCAGTGGGAGGTCAGAGGGAGGGAGGGGACAGGTGTACCTGTTAAGTCTGTATGAGTGGAAATAAAAAAATTGACTATTTTATGGCTACATAGTATCCCACCTGATGAAAATAGCATGGTTTACTTTTTTATTCTACTGGTGATGTGCTTTTGGGTTATATCCAGTCATTTACTATCACAAACAATGCTTTTATGAACAATCCTGTGTAGTCTACTGTCTCAAATATGAATGAATATGTCTATCATACTTGCTTGGAAGTAGAATTTCCATTTTGTTTTATTTTGTTTTGTTTTGAAACAAGGTCTTACCCTGTAATCCAGACTGGCTCAAACTCTGAAGCCCAGGCTAACTTCAAATTCATAATCCTTTTTTTTTCCCAATTACTAGAATTATAGGTGCCACCATGCTCAACCTTACAAGGGAAATGTTTAAATCTTAGAAAAAGTATATCTAAGCTTATCTTTACTACATGTTATCAAATTCTTCTCCAAACTCATTGTGCCAATATATGTTCCAACTAAGAATTCCCTTTTCCCCAAAGCCCTTACCAATAACTAGCATTATCAGGTTTCAATTTTCACCAATCTCATGGGTTTGAAATAGTCATTAATAATTTTGCATTTTTCTCATTACAAATTATATTAAACATTTCCACATTTTATTGTCCCTTTGGATTTCCTCTTCTATGAACACCTTGTGCATAGCTCTTGATAATTTTTCTCTTGAGCTACTTGCCAGTTTTAATGGATGTAGACCTCTTTATATATTTTGAATACTAATCATCTATCACTTATATTCATTTATCCATTCTCTCAACAAGTATTTATTTCATTAGTATATGCTACATACGGGACATTATTTGAGAATCAAAGGATATGGCAGCCAGCAAAACAAAGCCCGTGTTCTGAAAGAGCATGGACTATAATACAGAAGCAGGTAGTAAGTAAAAGAGCAAATAGACACAGAGGGCAAGCACTTCATAAATTCTATGAAGACAAAGCAGAAGAAAAGAACTGAAGTATTGATAGTATTTTCAGACATTAATGAATAGATAAAGGTAAATGCATATTTAAATGTAGATTATTCTCTAAGAGAAAGATAAAGTGTTCAAGTCTTGCACTTGGAATATAGCTCACAAGTAGAATGGTTTGTCAAACATCCACAAGCACAGTGTTTCATTCCCAGCACTACAAAAAGTCTGAGATAGGGACTCAAGAAATAGTTAAATTCCCAGAAAGAGTTTTAGATCACCTTGACAATCATGTACCATAATAACAGTGCTAGTGCTTTCCAGAAAGGACATATGACTCTTTGCATGGGTAATTCTAGGACAGATATTAAAAAACACTGAAGGTTGATATACTGAGACCCAAAATGTGTCTCTAGCAAGGGGTTCCAGATAACAACTAAGAAGATATGATGCAAATTTGGATGAAAGTCTCATAGAAGTACTCTCCTGGGACATAACATTTAATACACTGACAAGAATATTGCAAAAATGAAGCGTAGATACTTGTAAAACATGTTGACTGACAGACACGGGGAATGATGCCTGAATTTCCATGACAGATAGGAAACTAAAAAGTTTAGGGAAGCAGGCACACTTCAGTAGTCATAATGTCAGAAAAAGCCACTGGAGGACTGTATTGCATGGAGCACTCTGGGGACATACTATTCACCCAGATCACAAGGCATGCTCTAGTAAGAGAGGTGACAGCATCAGTCAGAAGTTCAGTGTGGCTCTCTTCTCCAGTCCAAGATGGATAGTTATAGAAGCCATCACAGAGCTTGTCTCATGACTACCAAAAAGAACGATGGGACCCCTTCCATCCTAGAAGAGTCAGTAAATCCACATTCACAGGAATGGACATTTATTCTAAGCATGGTCTTACCTTTCCTGTCCATGGATTCTCATCCAGTTATACTATGCAAGGGCTTAAGGAGTACCTGATTTACAACATGATGTCCAACATGGCAGACATTATCTAATTAATAAGTAAACTGAGCCCATGATGGGAGGGGCCAGTCCCTGGACAGGTGAATAAGATAAAGGGAACTGGTTGAGAACGTTGACATCCTTCTGTATGCTTGGTTAGACATGTTTGTCATAGTCAGGCACAGGTGTCAACTTGACAGTTGAGGGTTTTGAGCTCTGGGCACATTTGTGGAGAATTAGTGATTGGGTTAAGCCCAGAACAAATTTACAGGAGATTATCTGTCTGATGGGAAAGGCCCAGGTGGGTGGGATTAGGCCCTGGAATAAAACAGAGAGCTGGTGGTGAGAGTTGGCATCCTTGTGTATACTTGGCCAGACATGCTGGTCTGGCAAGTAAGGATCGTCACTCTCTCAGTCATTATGTAGAGATGGAGTGGCCAGTTCCCTCAGCCTGGTGTTGGTGCGTGTTCTCCTGTCAAGCTGGATTACAGACTATAACTGGACAATCAGTAAGAAAATAAACCCCTTGTTCCCTTAAGCCATTTGATGGCCATTTATCAGCAACCATGCAGGTGAACTGCTACATGTTGATCTGGCAAGTAGGGATTGTCCCTCTTTCAACAGTCCTGTGGACAAATGGATGTGATGTGGATTCCCTGCCAAGCTTGATTAAGAACTGTAATGGAGGGGAGGGGGTTGGTACAAAGACACAAACCCATTTTATTTGTAAATGAAAATGAAAATAGTCAATAAAAAAAGAATCGTAACAGACTATCATAAGCCAAAATTAAAACCCCTTGTTCCTTAAGCCATCAGTCATAAATTTATGGGAACACTGCAGACTAACTGCAACAGATGGAATATATAATGATCTCAATTAAGACCCCAAGAAGGCAGAAAAATTTCACAGAAGAAACAAAAACCAAAAGCAACTGCTGTGGTTAGGATAAGATATATCCCCAATGTAATGATATTGGCAGGCAGTAAGGCCATCAAGAGGTAAAGCTTAGTGGGAATTAATTAGGTCATAAGGGCAGCACCCTCAGAAAGGATTAATGTTCATCTCTCAGGAATAAGTTAGGTCTCGCCTGGAGAGATGGCTCAGGGGTTGTGACTCTGTCTCACAAGCAGAAGGTTCTGAGTTCGGATCCCAGGTCCCACATTAAAACAAAACAAAACAAAACAAAAAAACAAACAAACAAAAAAAATTGGGGGGGAGACACTGGGGGAAGGGGAGGGGGGAGGGAGGGAACTGGTAAAAAATTTTAAAATGTATAATTAAATTTTTAATAAAAAAAAAAAAAAAAAAAAAAACTTGCTGTGAACTTTCACCTATACAGGTCAACACAGTCATAATAGCAGTGTCCCTCTTTACTCAATCCCAGATTCTGGGGAACATGTGGAAAGAAAAAGAAAAAAAAAAAAAAAAAAAAAAAGGAATAAGTTAGGTCTTATGAGGTTGAATTAGTTACCATAACAGCACATTATTAGAAAGTAAGGCCACCCTTTTCCAAATGTTCTATCTTCCATATGCTCACACCATGTGGTAATCCATCATCTTATGACACAACAGGAGGTTCTCTACAGACGTGGGTATACACACTTAGACTTTTCAGTCTCCAGAATCCTGACTCAAAATAAGTTACTTTTCTTTATAAATCATCTAGTCACAGGTATTTTCTTATAATAACACAAAATGAACTAAGAGCAATAAATAGAAAATAGCTATAATGATGGTAGATACTACTCTAGCTATAGCAATAATTATATTTTTATTCAAGTTCTCACTTTGCAGCCCAGGCTGACCCTGAATTCAATATCCTTCTGTCTTTACCTCTTGAACGTTGAAATTACAGACATGCACCACTATACCTAACTTAATAATCACTGTAAATATAAATAATCTAAATATATCAATTCAAAGACAGAGGTTATTATTAAAGATTTAAAATGCACAACTGCTTCTGTTTGTCTGCATGTTGCCAATAAATTCACGACCAAACAGCTTAGGGGAACAAGGGAATTTTATTCTTATGATTCTTGATACAATTCTTAGTCCAGTTTAGCAGGCAACCTTATACTAAGACCAGGAGCCAGGGAAATGACTGCACCATATCCACAGAACTGCTGAGAGAGGGGCAAACTTCATTTGCCAGACAGCAAGACTACCAGAGTATGTTGAAGAATGCCAAACTACTGAATCAGCTCCCTGCATGTTATCCATCTGCCCAGGGAATGGTCCCATCCACTATGGGACATCAATTAGATACTCTATTGCAGGCTTGCTCAGGGCTTGTCTTGTCTTAACTGTTAATTCTTCACAGGGGTGCCAAGAGCTCAGTCTTCAATTGCCAAGTTGGCAGCTATAGATCTAAGTAGCGCAACAATACAACTATACATTATATTGTATATAAGAAATCTATCTCAATATAAACATAGGTAAAAAGACATCGGTATGTTATAAAAGTAAAAGGACAGTCACAAACATGACAAGAACGCACTACGTAAAAAAATGCTGGGGCTACTGTCTCTCTGTCTTTCTGTTTCTATCTCTTCCTTTCTTTCTCTGTATATACATGTTCGTGTGTGTGTGTGTGTGTGTGTGTGTGTGTGTGTGTGTGTGTGAGTGCGCGCGTATGTGTGCATGTGGGAAGGTGCACATACAGATGTGCGTATATTCGTGCAAGAGTAAAGAAGTCAATGTCAGCTTTCTTCCTCGATCACTCTTTAACTTATTTTTTGAGGCAGGGTCTCTGACGGAATCTGGAGCACTAATGTAGCTAAACTGGCTGGCCACTAAGCCCAGAGGATCTTCCTATCCCTGCTTTGCCAGTGCTAGGATTACAGTATATGTCACCATAGCTGACCTTTTTGTATGTACATATGCATGTGAGTATAATGTCTGTGTGTGTGGTACATGCACACATGCGTGCATAGGTACATGTTCCCATGTATACACATTGCGCAGAGGAAGATGCCCTCTGTCACTCTCTGTCTTATTTTCTAGCCCCAGTGATCATCCTGTCTCTGTGCCCCCTCCCCCAGTACTGGGGCTACAGGCACATACAGTCACACCTGGATTTCTCTGAGGGTGCTGAGATCCAAACTCAGATCCTCATGCTTGAATGACAAGCACTCTTATCCACTGGGATATCTCTCTAGCCCCATGACTGGCTTTTACGTGGGTACTAGAGATAGGCACTCAGGTTCTCATACTTGTATAGCAAACACTTTATCAAATGAGTCATTTCCCCAGCCCTGGTGTGGCTGTATTTCTACCAGACAAAGTAGGTTTGAGAGCAAAGAACATTAGTAAGAATAGATGGACATTATATAATTATTGTAGGGTTATCAAAAATAGTCTTAAATATGTATTCATCTAACATAGATCACCTACATAAATGAAGCTGAACCTAATAGTTCTGCCAAGAAAAAAATAGAGGTATCAACTCTGAGGCTGGCAAGATGGCTCAGGGGTTAAGACTCTGTATCCCAAGCAAAAGATCTTGAGTTCTGATCCTATGTAAAAAAAAAACACCAGATGGAAATGACAATGGCCTGCACTTCCAACCCTGATGGAGCGCAGCAAAAAGGAGGTAGAAGCAATCCAGGATTCCTGAAGTCACCCTTGGTCCTCCACAGGGTCACACAGTGCCCTCTGATACACACAAACAAACAAATGAGTACATAAATAAAAGTTTAAAAAAACATTTTAGATGTATCAACTATGATTTTGGAGATGTCAATAGCCTACTGTCATAGTTAAGCACAGGTTTGAGCTCTGGGCACATTTGTGGAGAATCAGTGGTTGGGTTAAGCCCAGACCAAACCTACAGGAGGTTGTCCAGCTGATAGGGAAGGCCCAGCCTATGGTGGGTGGGATTAGGCCCTGGACAGATGAATAAAATACAGAGAGCTTGTTGAGGAAGTTGGCATCCTTGTGTACACTTGGCCAGACATGCTGGACTGGCAAGTAAGGATTGTCCCTCTCTCAGCTGTTATGTAGAGATGGTGTGGCCAGTTCCTCAGCCCAGGTGTTTGTGCATGCTCTCCCATAAATCTGGACAGATTGTAACCAGACTATTTGATGGTCATTTATCAGCAACCATGCAAGCTGATTACAACACCCACTATCAGAAACTGAAAGATCAAGCCAACAGAAAATCAGTATAGATTGAATGCATAAGATAAAAGGGATGAGAGAACCTGTGATAGCCCTGAGATCAAGCATAACTAGGCAAACAGTAGTTCTTCCACTAAATTCCTCTTCTCTGTTTCCCCTTGAAGACATATACAGGAACCCTGAGCATGCTTGAAGAAAAGCTATGTAGCACAAAGGGTGGAATGTGGCAAGCATGGACAAGTGCAGCTCAGCTCTTTCAACAAAGCATCTGTCACGTATCTGTGAGGAGATGTTAAGCTGACAGGTTCAAGACATGGCACCTTCCAGGATCAGCCTCAGCCCTCTAGACAAGGCCATGTTTCCCTGAGAAGCCTCCAGTCAATGAAAAAGCACTAGTACTAGGGCCTCATCATTTCTGCCTGGCATGGGAGTCTTGCAAGAGGAAGTCTGTCCTCCAGAGTTCAACATCAGGTTAGCCAAGACTTCGTCACATCTGCCTCACAGGCCAAGATAACTTCTCCCACTTCACCTGTTTTTTTACATGTGTCAGCTCCACACTAAGGTCTGGAGGCTTTCACTGCCCAATTGTGCTCACATTTTTAGCTCCGTATTAGCATCTGCTTCCTAGAGGACCGAAATTGACATAGTCACTCCCTCACTGCCATCTATTTAGCGAAAATTCTTTAGAAGACACTTAAGCATTTCAAGAGTCTCTTCATTATCATCAAAATCTTTTCAGCAAGTCCTTCAGCAGAATTCATATCTAGGCAATTCAGACAATAAAAAGAATTTAATAGTCAAATACCAGCTTCACAATCTCATGTGTGCTGAAGCTATCATTTTTAAATCACCTTATCCAGTTTCTCTTGCAAGGTAGAACATTGATATATCTTGTCATATGAGCTCAAATGTGGGTTGTTTGGGATCAATCGGTTATAATTATTTGGACTGAAAGGTTTTGTTGCAAAAGTAAAGACACAAGATTTTGCTTGAAATTCAGTTAAGTGATACCATTTCCTCGTGGAAGTCTAACTTCCTCAAATGAAAGTTAGTTGTTTATAGACATTGCCCATATCTTTATAAAGGTAAAGAAATACTTAATATAATTAACAAACATTCAGTGTTTCTCATAATCTTCATATAGAGAGGCCTTTCAGGGGGGAGGGAACAGCATATAGACACATTAGTCAGGGCACATACAGTTCACTCTGCTGTGGTAACAAAAACATGAATGGAAATTTCAGTCATTTACTCAAAGTTTTTTTTTTTTTCTCACACAAAGACCCGTGAGATGGTACCTGTCTAATCAACTCTTCTAGCCATTTCTTTTCTCTGAGAGATGTATTTGGAACCTATATTCATATATTCGACAAATGTATCAAGTGTCTACTAGCTTACTGCTTTGAGTACCAAACAAATCAAAGCATACAAAACAGATAAAGCCTCTGTCATCATGGATCTTACAGGTTATTGGCAAGACAAATTGAAAAAGTAAAATATACATCCCTTTGCTTCTGGATAAGTCAAAAGACGAAGAGCATAATAGTCTCCTCAAATATGTAAAGTCAAGTGACCATAAACTGGATGTGGTTTCTCAACTAACCAAGAAGAATCCACAGGTACTTGTCCTGGAAGCACAACCAGTCCAGAGTTCCTGGTGGAGAAAGGATGAGATGGGAAAAGTGCAAAACCTAGCCAGCTGATGGCATCTTGACAGATGATTCACTCCTTTTGTATGCCACATTGATCTAAGGGAACCACTCCAACATTGTTACAAAGGATCCAACAACATAGGGCCACAAGGACTGCCTGTCTAATACCAAGACTCAGAGCCTGTTCTTTTTTTTTTTTTTTTTACTTAAAGTCTTACATGTACCTCAGCTAGTCTCAAATCCTCCTACCTCAGTCTCCCCAGTTCTGGGACTATAGGGAGGGCGTCACCACGCCTGGTCTGGGTTTCTGGTTTTAGGCCTCACTGAGATGTCTCAGGCATCGTTGAGAAGACATCTGAGCAAATACCCGAAGGGGGTGAAGGAAGCCTCCATGCAGATGACTAGTGCTCCAGGCAAAAGAAACATGAAAGCCAAGGCCTGACTGAAGGGAGACGTGGCTTTGCGGATTAGCAGGAAAGTGGAGCAAGCACCCAGTAAAGAGAAGAGTTCAAAAGGTAGCAAGCACAGATGAGGGAAAGGCTGTACAGGAGTATAAGGAATGTGAGACTTCATGTTGAGAGAGCTGTGGAATCACTGGATAGTTTTGTGGAGAAGGCATTGGGTAGTGGTCACTAATGAGGGAGTTGAACCTTGTGTGTCACTCTTACAAGGCATGCACTGCCACTGAGGTTCAGTCCCAGCCCCACTGAATCATTAACTACAAAGCAGCAAGGTCTGACTTTTACTCTAAAATGATTGTTCTGGGGCTGGAGAGGTGGCTCAGGGGTTAAGCCTCTGCCTTGTAGGTGGAAGGTCCTGAGTTCGGATTCTAGACCCCACGTATAGAAGCTGGGCGGAAGCGGGGGTGGCCTGCGTTTCTGGTCCTGGTAGGTAGGGCGGAGCCTGTGAATCCCTGGGCAGAGTAAATGAGGAAGTGGAGGCGGTCCATTCCCCCGAGATTCTACACACACACACACACACACACACACACACACACACACCACGCACAATTGAATAAATAATAAAAAAATTTAAATTATTGCTCTGCTAATTTGAGAACAGAATGTTAGTGGGTAGTAGTAGAAGTAGAAATACTTGTTAGGAGGCAACTATAAGAATATAGGTAAGAAAAATATCTTTCAAAGAGAAAAAGAGGTATAAAGTATGATTCCAAGAATTTGATCCTGACTTAGAAAAAGACTGGAGTTCTTGAGCTGCAGAAATGGCTCGGGGGTTAAGTCTTTTCCTCTCAAGCAGAAAGACCTGAGTTCGAATTCCAGATCCCACGTTAAAAAAAAAAAAAAAAAGCTGGATGAAAATAGCAGCAGCCTGGATTTCTGGCCCTGAAAGGCAGAGCCTGAGAAACCCCAGAGAAAAAAAGAGGTAGAGCCATCCAGGATGATTCCTGCAGTCATCCTTGGGCCTCAACAGGCACACATAGTGTCCTCTGACACAAACAGACACCCAGACGCACAAATGCCAAAACAAAAGACTGAAGTTCCCATTGGTTGAATTAAAGTAGACTAGGAGAGGATCAGATTTAGAGGAGAAGAACAGGACTTTCTTTTTTGAGACATTTTAGGTTTGAGATATCCATGAGATGTCTAAGGGGAACTATTAATGAAGCATCTGTGTATGAGAATCTGTTACTTTAGACAATTCTAAGCTGGAACTATATATTAAGAATCATCAAGACGTCAAAGCTGGGGAGCTAGCTCAGTGGGTAAGAGTACTTACTGAACATTATTTACAATAGCAAAGTCATGGAATCAACCCAAATACCCAACAGTTGATGAATGGATAATGAAAATGTGATACATTTATACAATGGAATACTACTCAGCCATCAAAAAAGATGAACTAATGAAATTTGCCGGGAAATGGATGGAATTAGAAAAAATTATATTGAGTGAAGTATCCCAGACACAGAAAGTTAGACACAGTACATATTCTCTAATAGGTGGATCCTAGTTCCAAATACACTTAATAACATATTCAAAGGTAAATCTCTGTAATACCTACTGTAATTGCAAAACGCAAATGGGACACTGATCCCCTACACACACTGCTGTGTCCTACTCCTATTCTTCCATCTACCTTTGGGTCTCCTCTTATATTAAGATCTTCATTTAAACAGTCTTTTATCTTTGTTTAGGAGGTGACCTTCCATACCAATCAGGATGCAGCCAAGGGCAGTGTCATGGTTTAAAATGTGTCCCCCACAGTTTCATGTTTTGGCAAGGTCATGGCATCTTGAGAGGTAGAGCCTTGATGGAGGAAGGTGGTCACAAGTGGTGGGCCTTGAGGTAGATTAGCCCTACCCTACCTCCAGGAGAAGTCTGTCTTTGCTGCAAGCAGTCTTGCAGCTCTCAGCTTCCAAGATGTCTGCAGAGATGTAGCCTCCTCCAGCTTTGGCCAGCCAGCCATGCCACCTCTGCTTTGAGAGACTGCTTCTCCCCTCTGGAACCATAAGCTGAATATATCTCCCTTTCTCCCTTAAGTTGCTTGACTTTGAATGCTCTCTCACATCAACAGTTAAGAGAAACTGTTACAGAAATTGGTATCGGGTAGTGGGCTATTGCTGTGAGGTTAAGAGCAGCTGGTACCACAATGTGAAGCTGTTTGTGAAGCTGAGAGAAGTTGGTGTCCAGCAGTATGGCCAATGCTGTGATGTGGCGGCTAGTGTGCCTTTGGAACTGTTTGTTGGAAGAAATAGGGAGAACTTTGGGACTTTGTGCTGGGAAAGTCTTTGTGTCTTGGTGATGGGGCCAAATGGGCCTTTCTTGCGAGAGTTCAGAGGAGAGCAATGCTGTGAGAGACACAGACAGTGGAAGCTCAGCTTGTAATGATCCAGAGGGAAACAGAGACTGTGTTTGCAAATGGACAAGTGACAAATGGAGCCATGTGTTGGAGGAGAGTTTAGTGAAGTTTTGCCCTCATCCTGAAAGCTTGCCTGAAGTTAAATTGAAGTGCTTGTCAGAGAAAATTTCAAAGCAATGTAGTCTTGACAATGTGATATGGCTACTTTTTAGTTGTCCTCGGAGTTATGAAAAAGAACAAGGAATCAGGCAAGAAGAAGCAGAAGACAAAATGTAGGCTGTTAAAGAATTAGCTCCAATAGTAAACCAAAGCCTACTCTCAAGATGAATAATAGGAAAGGCCCTAGCTTGAGGGCAAGATTCTCAGAGAAGGCTCCCATCCATAAGAATGTAAATTCTTTTGGAAGAAATGAGCTGAAAGGTGAAGTTCCAAAGCAAGATTCTCCCCTTACTCCCTGCAAAGCAACTGTCCAGGAATGAAAGAGAAGGGGGTCAATCTCTAACTCAAGGCAACAGCAAAACTTGGCAAAGTCATCCACGTGGTTATGGTTTTAGAGGGAGGATTCTTCCAAGATTTCAAAAAATGGCAGAATCCAGGCAGCATGAGGCAAGAAGCCTGCAGTTTAGAGGACCAAGAAGGAAAGTTTGTGCTGTGGAATTAAAGCCCGATTTGCCATTGAGAAACGAAGGTGTTAGAGATGCCAGAGACAACGTGGGACATCTGCCAAGGAAAGCTGTATACCCTGGAAGGAGTCAGCCCAAGAGAATGATGTGTTCTACTGGCAGCTGTGTTGGTGGGGTGGAACCAAAGCCCTTTGGAACTGAGATGATTTCAACAAGAGACTCACCTGTTGGACTTGGAGCTGCAGGCTTTGGATTTTGTCCTGCTGGTTTTCGGTCTTGTTATGGACCGATCATTCCTGGATATGCCCCATTCCTTCCTTTTGGAATGAGAATGTTTATTCTGTGCCATTGTATGTTGGAAGTATGTAACTTGTGTTTTGATTTTACAGGAGGCTTTTGGACTTTAGGCTTTTGGACTGTGTTGGGACTATTGATGTAGTCTGAGGATTTTTAAAGTTGGACTGAGAATGGTTTACATAATGAGATGGCAATGAGCCTGTGGGGGCCAGGAGTAGAGTGTCATGGTTTGAAATGTGTCCCCCACAGTCTCATGTGTTTGGCATGGCACCTTGCGAGGTGGAGCCTTGCTGGAGGAAGATGGTCACAAGGGGTGGGTCTTGAGGTGGATTAGTCCCACCCTACCTCCAGGAGAAGTCTGCCTTTGCAGCAAGCAGTCTACAGCTCTCAGCCTCCAACATGTCTGCAGCTTTGGCCAGCCAGCCATGCTGCCTCTGCTTTGAAAGAATGTATCTCCCCTCTGGAACCATAAGCTGAATAAATCTCTCTTTCTCCCTTAAGTTGCTTGACTTTAGATGCTCTCACAGCAATAGTTAAGAATAACCATTTACAGGTGGTGCAGGAAAAGCAAAACTGAAAATAACAACAAACCATAATTCAGAACACCAAAAAACCTACATTAATCACCTGGAATCAGACCAGACAAATCTCTCCCTATCCTAAAGCTCAGGGAACCTAGCAGAAGAGGGGGCGGCAAGCTTGTAAGAGCCTAAAGATGGGGAGGACCAATGATATGCAAGATACTCCACACAAATTAGGGCTGCAGCAGCCAGAATTGGACTTTGCCTGACCTGCACATGGCTGACATGTCAACGACCCCCTCCCCAAAGTCTAACATGGATCACAGGGGAGAAGGCTCCAGGCAGTAGGATCCTTAGAGGCAAGGGATAACAGCCATAATAGAATTCCCATACTAGCAGGGAGCCCAAGAAGGGGCTCTGGGCTATGCCACTGAGTCCTGAACCCTCACTAGAGTGGAGGACTCAGAGGGAGGTTTGGCATTCACACAAAAGGATTCTCCAAGAGATGGGAGGGAAGAAGAGGGAGGCACTGGGAGAAGGGGAGGGAGGGGGGTGAAAAGAAGGGGGGAAAGGGGAGAATGCAAGAGGGGATGACTGGGAAGGGGAGGAGGGAGGGAGAAGATGGAGACACCTATTAGCTTGTATGATTAGGAAAAAAGATGAAATGTGGGAGAAAAAAGAAAAGAGTACTTGCTGAACAAGCATGAGGATCTGAGTTCAAATCCCCATTACCCATGAAAAAAAACAGGCATGGTATATAACCCCAGCGTTATGAAGCAAAGAGTCAAAAGGATCACTGGGGTCTGCAGGCCACCAGCCTAGCTCCAAATTAATAGGAGAGCCTGCCTCAAAGGAATTAGTCAGAAAGTGATAGAGGAGGACACCCAATACCTTCTTCTGGCCTCTGAACACACACACACTTGTGAACACTTACGCCAGAAACAAAGTAGGTAAAGAACAATGGAATATGACACCCAAAGTTTACTTTAGGCTTTCACAAGCATGCACAAACCAATACACATATAAACACACACATACACATACACATACATCACACATACACATACAAAATTAAGAATCATTAGGACATAGATACATTTAATATCATGAGACTAGATTACTACAGGAATCACTTTTGACCAAAGGCAGGAGGACTAAATCTGACATACTCCAGTATCTCAAATGGAGATGAGGAAGAATAAGCAGAGATGACTGAAAAGATGTAACCACTTGTTATCAAGAGCCAGTTAACCCCCTGAAGCAGCTTGCTGCAAGATCTTTGTTAAAGCTGAATTTCTGAGTCCACAAAGCTAAGGAGTCGATGGAGGAAGCACACCAAAGAGTACTGATGTCCTATGAAGTCTAAATACGTATATATGCATAGATATGTAAATATATGTATGCAACAATTTCATGCAAATTATATGCAAAATAGCAGCAGAATGGCAATTCTAGGGTAGTTATACCTAGCTTGTGGCATGAAGACATTACCCACCAGAACCCTGAGCACAACTCTAATCCCAGAATCGGGGAGGTAGAAGCAATAGGATCAGAAGTTCAAAGTCATCCTCAGCTACATAATACGTTCAAGAGCAGCATATGATATTCTGTTCCCCCTCCCCCCCAAAAAAAGAAATGAAAAGAACATCGAAAACACACTAAAACTCGTAGCCAAAGTTACTGCTTAAGAAAGTTTTTTTTTCAAGAGAAGTTCAGCCCTGTGACCCTCCAACCAAGCCTCTGACCAGTCTTGATAAATACCCAGAAGAGACACAGAAAACCACTCCCAGTGCCCACCTAGCAAAGTCTTCCATAGCTCCATTCAACCAGCAGCTACTTTGTTCCTGCTGCTGTCCATATGGGCTGACACAGAGCACTTTGCACAGCAACAGATAACCAGTTACTATGCCATATGAGCAGGCAAGGAGGCAGAGTTAACACTACCAATCCCAAACTGGAGCTGGTTAAATCCCCAAACCTTAGACCTCATTTTAGGAGCTTGTATCCACATCCTGCTATAATGAAGACCTTAACTATCTGCTGAACCCTTTCTTCTTTACCATTGTCTCCCCTCCTCCCTCCTTGTTATTCATTTCCTTTTCCTCCTCATTTTCTTAACTAACATTGTTGAGTACTCTTTTTTAATATACACAAAATCCCTTTTATTATGAATTATACACAATAAAAACTTCAAATAAGTGGGCTGGAGAAATGGCTCAGAAGTGAAGACTCTGTCTCACAAAGCAGAAGGTCTTGAGTTCGGGTCCCAGGTCCCATATAAACACACCAGAAGGAAATGGCAGAGGCCTACACTTCTGGAAATCCCAGAGCTCTCTGATACACACACACACACACACAGAATTAATTAATTAATAAAGAAATGAAGTTTAAAAAAAACTTCAAATAAGTGTAAAACTCATTGTGTTCTATTTTGAAATAACTATTGTAACAATTTTAAACTCAAATCTTCGAGCCTATCATTTGTTTCACCTTTAGTGATTTTAATCTACAAATTGTGAGATAAGATCAAATCCCACATTAATACCTGACAGGATTTTGATATATGATATCTGGATATTGGGCAGCGTACAATTATTAGCATAGCTTTTCATTCATCAAAAAGATGCTTTAGTCAATTAAGCTCCCAAAACAAATGCAGGGAATTGTTTGGGTTTCGAATTATAGAAATAAGGACAAAATAAATGTGAGAGCCAAGCACTTGCACTTGCAAGAGCTGAATCAGCTTGCACATGCCAATCAAGCAGCGTCCCATGAGGCACTTGTCCAGTCTTCAGAGTCTACCAGGCCAAACATTTGGCTGCTTTCACAGCCTCGACACTGCTCCCCCCCCCTTTTTTTCCTCTCTCTCTTTCCCTTAGGCTTTTTCTCTGTTGCTGGTTCATCCACACTGGGTACTGTCCGTGCTGATCTTTTGATTTCTTTTAATCTCAATCTCCATTTTCATGTCACCTTTTCATCTTCCAACACACCCTGAGCTTTCTCTTGGCGATGTTAGGGCCCCACCACAGTTGCTATCTCTTGAACATCTTTCATTAAAACATCGCTCTCGATAAGATTGTAAGAGCAAAAGGTGGGAGGAGCAATGATTTGCAAGATTCTCCACACTAGTTAGGGCCGAAGCAATCATAATAGGACTTTGCATGCCCTGCGCAATGTCCAACACACTATTGACCTCACAAGTCTAGCATCAGCTAAAGGCACCAAGATCCTTGGAGGCAAGGGATTGACAGCCACAGTAGTGTTCCTATGCTTAAGGGGAACACGAGAAAGGGTTCAGGGAAATGCCACTGGGTCCTTGTATGTCATCGGAGAGGACCCAGAGGAGAGTTAGGCATACACAATAAAGGACTCTCTGGGAATTGGGGGGGAGGCACTGGGGGATGGGGAGGGAGAGGAGGGGGAGCAGGGGGTTCGGGGGGAGGAGGAGGGAGGGAGGAAACTGGTCTACCTATTAAGTTTGTATGAGCGGAAATAATAAAAAAGTATTAAAAAAATTCCTCAGAGCAAGTAATAAACTTTCCAAACAAAACAAAACAAAACAAAAAACAAAAAAAAACATCGCTCTCTACTTTGAGAATACTTTTAAATCTGTCAAGTTCCTTTGGGGCATTCTTTTTCTCTCCTCTGCACACACCTTCCTTTTTCACTTCTCTATAAGCTTTTAGCTATGCTTTACCTGAGAAATACATGCACACTGAACTCAGCACGCCAATCGGAAGCTCCCGCACTTCTACCTTCCAAACTTCTGAGTATTCTAACCTTCATCATATTCTCTCCCACAGCCTCTGCTCTCTCTTTTATCCTTCCCTCCCCCTCCTGTTAGCTCCCTTTGTTCCCCCAGATGATTTCACTTGTTCTTTCTTGTCATACATGCCTACATGATTTTATGTATCTATATAAAATCTAGGAGCCAGAAATGAGAAAAAAAACATATATTTGGTTTTCTGAGACTGGCTTAATTCACTTCATATGATTATCTTTGGCTCCATCCATTTTCCTGCAAATGACCTCATTCTTTCTGTCAGAAAAAAAAGGATTCTATTGTGTATATTTGCCATATTTTTCAACTGTTCTTCTGCTGTTGGACACCTGGGTTGGCTGCATAATTTAGCTATTATGAATAATTACTCCTTTCAGCCAGCCTCATTTTCTCAACTTCCCACTGCTCCAGAGCTGGAGTGCTCCCTGTTTGTCAGGACCACCATCTGAACTTTATGCCAACTCCCTCTTGAGAAATTATTGGTTCTTCCCTGGCTCATACCTGGATCACTTTCTCTCCCCATCTTGGAGATCACTGCCCTCATTTAGGAAAGCTTTAGGGTTTTGTTTGTTCAGGGGGTTGGAGTTTTGGTTTACTTTGGGAGTTTGACACGGGGTCTCACTATATAGCCCAGGTGGACCTCAAGCTCTCCATCCTCCTGCCTCAGGTTCCCAAATGCTCACAGGGTAGAAGGAGAGAACTGACTTCTGAAAGTTGTCCTCCAACCTCCACCATGCACCTTAGCATGCATTTTACATTTTCCCTCCCTCTTTCTTTCTCTTTCTTGCCATCTGTCAGACCTCTTTGTCCAAAATTTCCCATCATTCTCACTAATTTCAGCATTCACATGGCAAACCACACAGCATCTTGGCTTCTTGTTTACTTAATTTCTCCATTGCCAGAGTTAGGCGTACACAATAAAGGACTCTCTGGGAATTGCGGGGGGAGGCACTGGGGGAAGGGGAGGGGGAGGAGGGGGAAGGGAGGGAACTGGTAAAAAATTTTAAAATGTATAATTAAATTTTTAATAAAAAAAAAAATTCTTCATTGCCAATCACCAGGCCATCTTGAAGAGCCCTTAGCAAAGTAGAGCACTAGTCAACTAACTTTGGACCTGATATCTTAAAGGTCCATGTATTTTCACTTACATAACCTCAAGAAGTGGGAAAGACCTTAATACAGGAAGTATATAAACGTATATATAATTTGGGAGCACCTGCCCTTCATGGCACTCCACACCTGCAGTCCATGAGTTCCATTCCTTTCTCTCCTCTAATAAACTACTTTAATCCTCAAAAAAGTATATATAATAAGGGGGCTGGAGAGGTGGCTCAGGGGTTAAGTCTCTGCCTTGCAGGCAGAGGATCCTGAGTTCGGATCCTAGACCCCACGTATAAGACGCCAGGCGGAAGTGGGGGCGGCCTGCGTTTCTGGTCCTGGTAGGGTGGAGCCTGTGAATCCTGGGGCAGAGTAAACAAGGAGGAGGAGGAGGCGGTCCATGGTGGTTCCTGAATTCGTCCATGGTTCTACACACACACATACATACACACACACACATACACACACGCACACACACGCATACATGCACAGTTGAATAAAATAATAAATAATAAAAAAATTTTAAAGTATATATAATTAGGGAGAAATTATTCTTTTTTTATTTTTTTATTTATTCAGTTGTGCATGTATGTGTGTGTGCACGTGTGTGTATGTGTGTGTGTGTATGTATGTGTGTGTGTAGAACCATGGATGAATTCTCCAGCCCCAGAAATTATTCTTATGTATAGTTCTTTTCTGTTTTCTACTGAACTCACCATTGAACGGTGATTACAAATGGGACTTTAAAATGTAAAACGAGACCTGGTAGCATGTAATGTTAGGCAAGCCCTAGGTTCAGTCTCCATTATTAGGAAGGAAGGGAGGAAGAGAGGGAGAAAGGGAAGGAGGGAGGGGGAGGGGAAGAGGGGAAGAAGGGAGGAGGAGGGAGGGAGAGGGAGGGGGAGGGGAGAGAGAGAGAGGGAGGGAGGGAAGGATGGAGGAAGGGAGGGAGGGAAGAAAAATAGATGAATAATAGTAAAGATAAATCTCTAGGGCCAATGAGATAGCTCAGTGCATAAGGTGCTTGTTTGCAAACCTGGTGACCTGAGTTTGATTCCTGAAAACTCACATGGTAGGAGAGAACTGACTTCTGAAAGTTGTCCTCCAACCTCCACCCATGCACCTTAGTATGCATTTTACATTTTCTCTCCCTCTTTCTTTCTTTCTCAAATAAATGAAATAATGAAAATAATGAAATAAGTGATATGAAAGTATATCTATAACAATTTAATAATTTCGAAATGCATATAATTGCACAAAGTTATCCATAGCAATAATGCTTATAGTTGTAAGATACTGGAAAGAATCTAAATGTTCATAAACAAGAATATGGAGAAACAAGCTATGGTACAGAGAAAATATTATGTGACTGCTGAAAAAAAGAGTGAGAAAGGAATCTGGGGGAGAATACTCAGTAATTAAAGTGCTTGCAGACAGGCAAAGTGAAAGATCTTTTAAAAAAATGGCCAAGTGAAATAAGCCAATTTCAAAAGGTACAAGTTATTTCATTTTTATTACATTATCAGAAGACAAATCTCTAAGGACAGAAAACAGATCTTTGGTTGTCTGGGGAAGTACTGAAGGAGGTCTTGACTGTAAGTACTTGCAAATTTGAAGGGCCAATGGAACAGTTCTTTACACTGATTCTAGGAGCAGTCACACAAATCCATGCATATTCTCAAAATCCTAGCACTCTAACAAAGTGAGGTCATCTTACTGATCAAAAATTACAAATGGGGTACAGTTGAAGTTTGTAGTTAAAGAAATGTGATTAAAGAGAACATTATTTGAGTTTGTTGCAAAAACAGAAAAACATTACTAAAATTTGTATAGGGCATTTAAAAAGATTCTAAATCGCAAAAGTAATTCTGAATAAAAAGAACAGTATGGGCATCATTAAACTACCAGACTTAAGAATATACTACAAAGCTATAATAATCCAAATAACATGGTACTGGTATGAAAACTGGCACATAGAGCAATGTAATATAATAGAGAACCTAGGTATAAATGCACATATTTACAAGCAACTGATTTTCAACAAAGGCGTACACTGGAGAAAGTGGCATCAATAAATGGATACGCGGAAGCTGTATCTAGATGTTGTAAAAGAAATTAGTGCCCCATCAGCCATAGAAAAATCAACTCAAATGGATAAAGACTTAATGAAATAGAAAATAGAAAATTATGAAGTTACTGGAATCAATCACATTTCATGATAGTGAAATGAGCAAATTTTTTTTTGATATGCCACCAAAAGCACAGGCTTAGAGACAAAACATTAAAAAAATAAAATAAAATAAAGACAGGCATTTT
Source organism: Typhlomys cinereus (assembly GCA_023101885.1). Lineage (NCBI taxonomy): Eukaryota > Metazoa > Chordata > Mammalia > Rodentia > Platacanthomyidae > Typhlomys > Typhlomys cinereus. The sequence goes on along the minus strand of JALPQD010000236.1, from coordinate 2,773,663 downwards.
TATCATGGTGTTTATATATACAGTATTTTCCAACAATAGAAGCTTACATTTCAATGAAAGATTTTACCTTATCTGACTCAGAGTGTCATCAAGAGATAGGTGGTATTTAAAAAATAATCACCTTGGGCTAGAGAGATGGCTCAGGGGTTAAGTCTCTGCCTCCTAAGCAGAAAGTCCTGAGTTCGGGTCCCAGCTCCCATGTAAAAATGCTAGGTGAAAATGGCAGTGGCCTGCACTTCCAGCCCTGGTGGGCAGAGCCTGGGAAATCCCAGAGCAAAGTGAAAAGGAAGTAGAAGCAATCCAGGATGATTCCTAAAGTCACTCTTGGTCCTACACAGGGATACACAGTGCGCTCTCTCTCTCTCTCTCTCTCTCTCTCTCTCTCTCTCTCTCTCTCACACACACACACACACACACACACACACACACCTCCTCTTTATTATGGCTACCTCTTTATTATGGCTATGTGTCGTGGGAAGACCTCAGAGCATGCACAAGAGACCTAAGAGCACGGGTAATGGGTCCTTGGAATATGAACAAGGGAACCTCAGAACATAAGTAGGAGGATCTGGTATCTTGCATAAGGACACCTTAAAGCATATGTTAGGAGGTTTCACTTTCTTTAATACACTACAGTACAACAGATCTACACTACTTTAGCAATTTATAAAATTCCATAAGACTAAAGACTAAAAGGAAAAAGCAGGAAAGCAGGAATCAATCAGCATTAGCCTGAACATAGCAAGATAAACTACAATCTAAAAAATATTACAATGCAGAGCTAGGGCAATGTGCTGAAGGAAGGTCTCTTTCAATGACAAGAGAAACTGAATGATGAGAGTTGTTGTATTAATTAAATATTAGCTTATCCCAAGGCCTGCCTCGGGTGACAGGGGCTGTCTACTGGTGGACATCAGAAGACCACCGCTCTCCAGTCATACTATTTTATGATTTTTTTTAACTGAGTACCTCCTTGTTTAGTTATGCATTCACTTTTTTTCTTTTTTTTTTTATTTTTTCCACTCATATAAAGTTGATAAGTACCCCATTCCCCTCCCTCCCTCCACCCCTCCCTGAATCCCCTTACTCCCTCCCCGCTTTTCCCCTTCCTTTCCCCCCTCCCTCCCTTTCTCCCAGTACCCCCCCCCATTACTGGAGCAACTTTTAGTGTGCATGTCAAACTTCCCTCTGACAAAGCACTTCAGTTTCAAATCCTGTACATTTCTCAAACTTGAAGATCTTAACAATGTTGTTTTTGATAGATTTAAAAAAAAAAACAGGTATGAAAAAGAAGTAGTAAGGTTAGTATCTACACCTTTTGGTCTAAATATTGGATATCCTCAGAGATCGATTTATGTTTAAAACTATGGTAGCATATTCATCTGGTTTGTATGAGACCCAGAATGAGACCCAGGTTTCCATCACCATGACAAGACAAAGAAAAGATTAACACATATGATGTGCCCAGTACTTAACAAATGAGTGAGATTCTGACTGAGAAAAGTATGAGCATATCTCGTTAGCCCATAATCATAAAAACACAGAAGGCATCAAACATATACTTTGCTGTTACTCATTTTACTGTTCAGCATATCTGTAGAGAAAAAAACTAAAATATGCTTTTGAGGTTAAAATAGACCTCTTACTTTCTTGGCCTATAGCTAGCATAACTTAAAATGGCTCTTCCTGTTTCTCGCTCACTTGAATATTTGATTTGTGCTGAAGACAAAAACAATGACAAAGCTGAAGAAAAAGAGGTGTACACAGTTCCAAGAAAGAATCATTTGAAGTTCCTATAGAGGTTGCCATAAAACAAAATTGAGCTAGAAGTGTAGGATGCTCAATGGTAGAGTACTTTCCTAGTGTGTACAAGGCTACAGGTTCAACTCCACAGTACCACTGCTGTCCCAGGGTGATCTTCCTGAAGGGACTTCAGGATTCAGTCCTCTTGGCAATGGAGTGCTTTAATATAGAATTGGTGCCTGAAGGTTTACTCACAACAGACTGAAATTCCAATTCAAGCCCTTTTACAATCCTATATGCTCAGATTCATAAGTCTAACATTCTACAACTTTCCATAGCCATGGAATTAATTTACAGTAAGACACAACAATTCCTAAGACATGATAAATAATCAGTACTCAATTGTTGAGGGTAGAGCAAGGCGTCTGTCATAGTTAGGCACAGGTGTCAACTTGACTGTTGAGATTCCAGATCTGAGCACATTCGTGGAGAATCAGTGGTTGGGTTAAGCCCAGAGCAAATTTGCAAGAGATTGTGTAGCTGATGGGGAAAGCTCAGCTTATGGTGGGTGGGACTAGGCTCTGAATAGATGAATAAAACACTGAGAGCTGGTTGAGGAAGTTGGCATCCTTCTGTATACTTGGCCAGACATGGTGGTCTGGCAAGTAAGGATCGTCCCTCTGTCAGCTGTTATGTGGTGATGGTGTGGCCAGTTCCCTAGGCCCTGATGTTGGTGTATGCTTTCCCATCAAGCTGGACTAAGAACTGTAACCAGTAATTGTAAGAGAAAATAAACCCCTTGTTCCGTTAAGCCGTCTGATGGTCATTTATCAGAAACTATGCAGGCGAACTGCAACAGTGTCTGTAACTAGAATACCCACCCCCATGCAATTGCCTTTTAGAAAATGTTCCTTTGTCTCTTTCTGTTGCAAACATTCAAAATCTTCTTTCAGACATCTTGAAATCTACAGTGAATTATTATAAAAGTTTGAGGAGATATAGATATGCCCGCTACCCTGATTTGATCATTGTACATTGTACCTATGCAACAAGGGCCCTAAAGATTAAAATGTCCCCTGGAAAAAGAAAAAATGTCCCCTGGGAAAATCCATGCTAGTGTGAGATTAAGCCACTCACAGAAGCTCTGGTACCAGAGGACACACTGGTCTCGCATGAGAAAAGATTAATATGCCAGTTCTGATAACTTGGTCTCCCAATTAAACTTATATCTGCATATTTCCTGGCTTCATCTTTTTCATAAATTGTAACATTGATAAGGACAAGACAGTTTGAGAATTTCTTTAGGTACAGTTCTGACCAAAACCATAGATAAGTTCATTTTCTTTTCATTTTAACTTTTTATTTATTATTGGGGTGTGTATATATGAGGTATGAATGTGTGTACATGTATGGGGGTGCACTTGCCTATAGATGTGCTTGCCCATGTGTGCACTTATTTGTGTATATATGAATATGAGAAGGCCAAAGTCACCTCATATGTACTTAATTTTTTGAAAAAATTTCTTGTTAGTATACACTTGTTGCAGTTAGCCTACATGGTTGCTGATAAGATCACCATGAAATGGCTTAAGAGAACAAGGGATTTCTCTTACAATTCGTGGTCACAGTTCTTCATCCATCTTAGCAGGAGAGCTCACACCAGCACCAGGGCAGAAGGAACTGGCCACACCATCTTTACATAACAGCTGACAGAGGGAGGATCCTTACTTGCCACATCAGCATTTCTGGGCAAAAGTATACACAAGGATGCCTTTTTTCAAACAGTTCCCATCATTTTATTTACCTGCCCAGGGACTAGTCCCACCCACCATGGGCTGGGCCTTCCCCATCCACTAAACACCTCCTGCTGGTTTGCTCTGGGCTTAACTCAAGTACTAATTCTCTTCAAATGTGCTCAGAGCCCAATACTCAACCATCAGGTTGACACACCTGCACCTAACTATGACAACACTACATTATATTTCATTCTGTATTTTCAAGAAGTATTAGTTTTTGTCCATTATCCTCCACCCTCCTCTTCTCCCTCATCTCCCTACCCCCCACCCCTTGTGCTCTGCCACCTTTTTTGAGACAAGGTCTCTCAGTGAACCTAAGCTCATCTTTTCAACCAGACTGGCTGGCCAGCAAGCCTCAAGATCCACCTGTCTTACCCCAGTGCCGCCATGCCTGGATTTTACACAGGTGCTGGGGAATTGAACTCACATCCTTGTGCTTGTACAATAAGCGCTTTTCCACCGGCCCATCTCCCCAGTTCCAATAAATCCACTTCTTTCTACTGATTTCTGTCTTCCATTTTCTCAGCAGTGAGACGAGATTCCTACAACATGTGTATCCAAATATCACACTGTAGTCCATGGACATGTATGATTATTATGTGACAATTTAAATGAATATGTGTTTAACTGACAAGGTAAAGCTAACACATGATGATGTTAGTAAATAGTATAAATCTAAAAGCAACTATGTACCTGGGATGTCTTACACTAATAGTCTATTGACTGTCCCTTTCCTATAATTATTATTGACATGGTCTTTTAAACAGAGACAAATAGAAATGGAAGGGTTTAAAAAAAATCTCCTGTAAACTAGAACAAGAACCTAAAAATGAAAGGAAATAGATCAATAGGGGAAAACAGCCAATGAGCATACAGATAGGAAGGCAGTACACCAAACTGCTTTGCAAATATTTGAACAGTGCACTTAGCACTCAGCCTAGAAATCTTCTACAAGAGAGGTAGAGAATCTCGACACCTGACAGGATGGAGCCTAGGCCAGTAGAAGAGCAATGAAGTGGACAACAGCCAGTCATAATGCAGATTACTGGCGACCCAGCAATGCTCACACAGAATCAGGCCATCCTAATCTCTCTCCATCCTAAGGCTTGGGGAACCTCGTGGAAAAGGGACCAGTAAGACTCTAAGAACCTAAAGATGGGAAGGTTCACCGCTGGAAAGACATTACATTTAAGGCGAGGATGCTGCATCCAGGAACTCACTGCAGTGAGACTTGTCCTTACCAGACCTGCATAGTGACTGAAATACCAAGAAATACAGGGGAAATCTTAGAGGACTAGAGCTGGATAAGTGAAAGGAAATGCCCATATCTGTGGGGTGTCTGCAGGAGGGGCAAATTGGTATGCCACAGAGGCCTGAACCCCCACAAGAGTAGATAAGCTAGAGGGAACCCTGGAGTCCATAGAAGCAGCCAGGTAGGAGGGTGTGAGGGAGTGGAATGGATTGATGAGGGGAAGGGAGAAGAATGGGAGGGAGAGGAAATGGAGGGAAACAAGGATTACTACTCAATATGCTTGAAAAACTAAAAAGAAAAATCTCATTAAAATACTTTGTATATTCAATCTTACCACTTTTTGCCTTTATTGCTCTCTTCCTTGACTAGCAACCACCGGCAGTATCTCTGCTGGAGTTTAACTGTGCAATCCTAATCAGCCTGCAGATGGGCCCTGACTCTGCTTTGTAGTCCACCCATGGTCTTGAATAAGTATCTCCTCTTCTGTACAGTAATGTCTAATGATAACCTCATAACTAACACAGTCAGTTTTCCTGTCTCAGTCCTTCATTGTTCACTTAATCCTTACAACAACCCTTTGGAAGAAGAAATTATCATTTCCACTGGAGAGGTGAAGCAACTGAGGCACAAAGGGATTGAGACTTTCTGCCTATCCCAGGAACTGTGGTCAAGGATTTTAAGGTAGGTTCCAGAGTTCCAGAGTCCAGACTTCTGCAAGGACTGTTTCTGTAGGATTCAGAGAGAATGTATGTGAAGTTGAGTATTTGACAAGTATCTTCAAGGTAGCAGCTTTGGTTGTTACAAGAGGTCTTTCCAGTCTGCACTGTACAATCTTACAGGCTTCTTTTTTAAATTTTTTTAATTTATTTATTTTGTGTGTATGTGTGTATGTCCCTGTGGAGGGCCAAGTGTGACTTCAGGAATCATCCTGGATTGCTTCTATCTCCTTCTTGCTTCCTTCTGGAATTTCCCAGGCTCAGAAGTGCAGGCCTCTGTCATTTCCACCTGGTGTTTTTTTTATGTGTGACCTGGGATCTGAACTCAGGGCCTTCTACTTAGGAAGCAGAGTCTTAACTCCTGAGCCATCTCTCCAGCCCCTCTTACAGGCTTCTTTGGGTAGGAAAAAGAAAGGTTGAAGGTGGGTAGGAAAAAAAAAAAAAAAAAGGTTGAAGGAAGACAGGAGGTGAGGAGGGTGAAACCGAATGTGAAAAGGGTAAACAAGCAGCAAGTGTCAAGGGATCTTCAAGTTTTTCTTGTAGATCTAGAGAGGACAGAACGCCCACTCCTCCTCAAATGGAAGTTCAGGCAAACACAGTTATTGGGGCACCTCAGACTCAGGGGCCAATGGGCCCTCGATCCCACCCACACGTCCGGGCGTGGCTCAGGCTGGGGCTCGGCTTCTTGCCCTTCCCGCGAGCCCGCCCTGCGACGGGCGGGGCTTGGCCCGCTGCATCTACCTCTACCGGGGGCCGCAAGCCCCAGTTGCCAACCACGCTGGGGTCGGAACTCCATGGCTACTTGGAAACGCGATGGCCGGTTGACCGGCAGCCAACGGCTACTGTGCGCAGGGCTGGCGGGGGCGCTCAGCCTCAGTCTCACCGCCCCCCTAGAGCTCGCCACCGTGCTAGCCCAGGTCGGCGTAGGCAGAGGCCGCGCCCCAGGACCATGGGCCTTAGCACGTCAGGTGTGGCTGGTCGAGGGACCCCGGGCCTTGTGGAAAGGCAACGCAGTGGCGTGCCTGCGCCTCTTCCCCTGCAGCGCTGTGCAGCTCGCCGCCTACCGAAAGTAAGAGCCAGAGGACACGGGCGGGAGGGGCCGGGAGGTGGACTGGGGTGACAGGCTCACGCTCACCCTGCTAGCGGCAGTGGGAGCCCTGTAGACAGCCCTTTAGTGGGTTTTGTGGGGGCTCCTCGGAGCCGTTAAGCCACAAGACGATAAGTGTAACTCCCAAAGTGCAACATCAGTTCGTCACTTACTCGAGATTCCTGTCTTGGAAGCCACAGTTTTGTGAAATCTTGCCGCTTTCCGGGTTGGACAGGGGGAGGAGGCAGCATGCCAAAGGAGATCTAGGGGCTCCGAAAGTCCTCCAAGAGACATGAGTTCTGTCCAGTCTCACCCTCCAGGAACTTGGAAATATCTGTGTCCAGATTCAGGAGGGAAAGTTGTGTGTATCTGTGTGACCAGTGTCCCAAGGGAAAAAAGTGCCTCGAACTATCCACTATCAGGCCCAAACCCACCCAGTCTTCAGTTTGCTTTTAAGCCCCCAATGGGGACTGCAGCTTCCCTTTCTCCAGCAGGGATTGATCCCCTCAACTTAGTGTTTTCTCCACCCCTGGCTTCCCATTGGCCTCATCCTTGGAGCTTTCCTTAATTGCACACATCAACTGCTCCTTAGGAAAAGATCGAAAGGTGCAGATGTGGGGATGAGTGTGAGTGCACTTCACTGGGGGGCAAAGACATTTACATTAGAGCTGGAAAAGAAACCCCACGGAAGAAAGGGTGTGATGGCATCCCCAGAGGAGGAACTGTTTGTTTGCTGGTGAAGATGGGTCCTGCACTCCTCATTTAGTGGGCACAATGCCAACTCTAAAGACTGTTTTTAGCTCTGAATTCAACAGCCTACAGTCAGGAGTTGGGCTGTCTATTTTTGTTTTCCAATGCTGTCGATGAAACACAGACCGGACAGGTGTTCCGCCACTGAGCAAAACTGCAGACAAGAGAGCTCAGTCTGAAGCACATTCTTCGGCCTAGTGGCTTGGCCATCAGAGCATTTTGCCTTGACATTATCACTTTCGAGGCCAGAGCAGGTAGCTTAGGAATCGGATGAAATCATCCTTATCTTCTAGTGCTCAGAGTATCACTCCTGGCTTCTGCCTAAGAGAACCACCTCTGTCTAGGGAAGAAATCCCAGTGGGTAGAATCATGCAAGATTCTATCAAACTCTCAATCCCTCTCCAATCCCTCATGCCTTCCGCAACATCTGGCTTGCAATTTTGAGTTTTAATGACTCAATTTCTCCCTACTTCCCTTTCTTCTCCACCCAGTGGCATTGAAAGTCTGCACAGGACAGAATATGTACCAAGGAGCAAGAGGGGAGTGGTGGGGGAGAAGGCAGAATATCAAAGGTTGGTTCAAGTAGCATGGCTTTTCTGTTAACCAACTTGTATATTTATATCATTCAATTTTTACGACTTCTACCTCCTGCTATGAAAGGTCCACAAAACAAGAAAACAATTGTATGACTGGGCTCACAGTGGGACATCTCTTGTCAATGATAGCTGAGCAATACCACCTGGCCTTCTGATTGCAAATTTCATACTGTTTGTACTTCATTTCTTTCTTTCTGCATTCATTCAACATAGCTAGGACCTGTGAAGTACCTAGTATGTGCATGATGCTGGGGACAATGCAAGGATCAAAGGAGTATGTTCCTTCTTCCTCGGGAGCTTAAAGAACAGTAGAAGGTGACTAGTCCATCTTATTTCACAACCATGATTCATAAGATAGTATGTGACTACCATGGATCAAACTTGTAGAAATGTATACTTTAGGTAAGGGATGATAAAGTGTGAAGGCTTCTCAAAAGAGGAAAAAAAATAGATCTGAGTTTGATTTTGGGAAAATGAGTAGGAGTCTGCTGGACAAAGATGAAGAACTGCAGGTAATGTCAGCAAAGGCAAAGAGACAGCAAGGCACAGAGCACGATTGCAAAAATGGCTAGCAAAGTGTATTGAAATGAGATCTTAAAATCAGACTTAGTATGCAGGGGTGGCTGCAGGAAATTTTAATGCAGGGTGGGGGACAGTGTTGTGATTAAAACAATTCAAGGGGAGTGGCTGTCACAGAGTGGCAGGGTAAGATGAGAAGAGAAAGGCTATGGGTGATAGTACAGGCTGGGAACCTGTTGCACTAGTTCACATGACAACTTGGAGTATCTGAAATAGGCTGGTGGTAGGAGAAGTGTGAGAGAAGAGTGGAGACATACAGGGAATGTGTTCGCTAATATTATTTCCTGAATGATTATTTTCTTTCTGGAAGAAAGAAAGGAAGTATTTTGTTGAAGGCAGTGTATAGTTAGAAAGGCTCATTAGTCATAACACTATCCTTTCTACATAAAGATGACAGCCATGAGTCATCACTATACTGATTGATTTCTACTCTCTCCTGACCATGATTGCAAAACAGGTGGTTGGGAATAATACACCTTCTGATCACAGATTGGAAAAAACAAAAGAATATTTAGGGAATGAGATGGTTAAAAGATATATCCACAAACACTGTGGCTTCCGGCTCCTTAGTCCATGGTTCTACCTACCACTTCATAGCTGAAATGAGACTACTAGATAAAATATGTTGGAAGCTGAAATCACATCACAAACAAATAACAGTAAATACAATGAAGAACTTTCAAATGCATCAAAAAGAAAGTCTTCCCCAAACCTTCTTTCATAACTCCTTATCTGTCTGAATAAAATTGGTTTAGGTCCCTGCAATTGTGAATTGTTCATAAACAGTTGCATGACCTTATTGCATGACCAGCTGTGAATTTGTGTTTCACTGCATTGGTTGGTAGCCTTCATCCTTTCAAAGTGTTACAAATTCTAATCACATATATCCAGAGTATATGTAGAATCTGTGCTAATTGGGCTGGAGAGACTGCCTCACAAGCAGAAGGACCTGAGTTTGGATCCTGGATCCCACATAAAAAACAATAGGTGGAAATGGCAGCAGTTTGCACTTCTAACTTCGGAAAATGGAGCCTGGAAAATCCCAGAGGGAAGCAAAAAGGAGGTAGAAGCAATTCAGGATGATTCCCAAAGTCACCCTTGGCCCTCCACAATCACACACAGAGCTCTCTACATTTACACATCTACATACACACATGCGCGTGTGCAAAAATTTTTTTAAAAAGCTGTGCTGGTTGAAGAGAAGAGGTTACTGAAGTTCACTAGCTCATCCAGTCTCACTGGAAAAGCTTCTGGGCCAGTAGGTACATGAGGATATAAGAAGAGAAAAACTGAAAAGCACTGCCCCAGCCAGTCTGACAAGAGTTTAAATGGAAGCACCAGGATGATGTCATTGGTGGCCTATCAGAATTGTCTACCTTGACTCTGCTATTCTTTTTTTTTAATTTTTTTATTATTTATTCAATTGTGCATGTATGCATGTGTAGAACCACAGACGAATTTGGGAACCACCATGAGGGGCTTCCACCTCCTCCTTGTTTACTCTGCCCCGGGATTCACAGGCTCTGCCCTACCAGGACCAGAAACGCAGGCCGCCCCCCGCTTCCAGGCATCTATACGTGGGGTCTAGGATCCAAACTCAGGACCTTCCGCCTGCAAGGCAGAGGCTTAACCCCTGAGCCACCTCTCCAGCCTGACTCTGCTATTCTAAGGAAAGAGTGATGCTCTTATCCCTGTATAAGATGGTAGAAGTCCAGGGAAAAAAGACTTCTTTCGGTTTTTCTTTTTCATTTTCTACATTTCATAATAAGACAACTGGAGAGGTGGCTCAGGGGTTAAGCCTCTGCCTTGCAGGCAGAAGGTCCTGAGTTCGGATCCTAGACCCCACGTATAGACGCCAGGCAGAAGCGGGGGCGGCCTGCGTTTCTGGTCCTGGTAGGGCGGAGCCTGTGAATCCCGGGGCAGAGTAAACAAGTAGGAGGTGGAGGCAGTCCATGGTGGTTCCCGAATTCGTCCGTGGTTCTACACACACACACATACATACATATGCACATGTACACACGCATACACACACAATTGAATAAATAATAAATAAACAAAGACAACTTTGTAAAGCAAACCAATGCAAGGTAGAGTTCCTCTTCCTAATTCAAGTTATTTTTTAAACTAGACCTATTTCCATCTTGTTGCTTTCCTTGAGAGAGCTCTGGTTGGTTGCAGATAATCAGACAACCCCATCTCCCCTGTCCTTCCAACTCCAACTTAGATGACTAAGGGAAAAAGGGAGGAAAGAAGAAGTATAAAGACATTAACCCTGAGACCAGTGGTGAGATGGTAAATACCAATTTTAATTGTCTGCATATTTCCTTTCAATTATGAAGATCAAAGTTAGAATCCCACCTGAGATGCACCAGTAGTCTCTTACCTGTATGTTTTGTTGACTGTTATTATTATGTGTGTGTGGGGGGAGGAGAGAATGTCAGAGGACAACTTATGGAATCAGTTCTCTCCTTCCATCATGGACTCAAGAGATCTAAGTCAGCTTGTCAGGCTTACATGGCAAATACTTCTAACCACTGAGCCATCTCACTGGCCTTTTTTCTTTGTGTGTTTTGGTTTGATTTGGTTTGTACCCCTGGGTGGCTGGAGTTCACAACGTAGACTAGTCTGTTCTCTAAATTGCCATGATCCTGCCTCTACCACCGGAGTGCTGGGATTATAAGCATGCACCACTATCCCGGCTCTTATCTGCATCGTTTAAAGTAGCTTTTTAACTGACATGACTTTCTCAATAGACATCTAAGGCAGGTTGACAAAAATGCAGTCAACACTTTCCTAAAGCTTAAAGGAGACATTTTAATGACTGTTTGCTTGGGAGCGATAGCACTAGTCTAGTCCCCTTCAGATGTTTTCACCTGAATCCCTCTCATCATTGGGCTCTGACCTGTTGACAGCTGAAGGAACAGATAACCTACCCCTTCACTGGAGGCTTGAAAGCCAAAGACCAGGGGATGTTTTCATTTTTAAAAAAATATTTTATTGTGTGTGTGTGTGTGTGTGTGTGTGTGTGTGTGTGTGTGTGTGTGTGTGATAGAGCACTGTATGTATGTCCCTGTGGAGGACCAAGAGTGATCTCAGGAATCATCCTGGATTGCTTCTACCTCTTTCTTGCTTCACTCTGGGATTTTCCAGGCTCCACCTACCAGGGCCAGAAATGCAGGCATTTTTACTTAGGACCTGGGAGCCAAACTCAGGACCTTCTGTCTTAATCTCTAAGCCATCTCTCCAGCCCGATGTTTTCATTTTTAAAGAGATAAAACACTTTCATTCTAGCCCAACTTTATTCACTTGCCGTTTTCTTTCTGCATCTTAATGGGGTGGGGTGCTTATATGGATATGTGTGTGTGTGTGTGTGTATGCACATGTGCACGTGTGTTCACTTGACTTTTATTCCAAACCCTCAATATCCTCTCCCTGCCTCACTCTATGAGAGAAAGTATTTGTTCTGGTTTCCAATTCCATTCATTTACAGCTCAATCTCATTCATAAGGTATTAGATATCTTTGTTTCATGGCCAGGAAAGTTGTTCTGTATAGAAGTTCCCTTACAACTATTTCCTCGAGAGCAGACTCTCATGATTGGGATGCTCTACCTCCAAATAGATCATATGAAAATGGCTGTATGTTTTTGTTTTTGAAAAAGTCTACCCAAAGCCAGTTTAACTAAATTCTAAAGCTGCAGAGAAACACAAAGAATAAACTAGAAAATACACATATTTCTTAAGACAGGGTCTCATTTTTTATGCTAGGCTGGCCTAGAACTTACTGTGTAGCCCAACAAGTCTTGTCTCAAACTCAATATCCTCCTCTGCCTTCCAAGTGCTGGGATAACTGCAGTATACCCAAAAATCTTCTATTGTTTGGTTCTTGAGTCAGGGTTGTGCTTCTTGCTAGACTGGCTCCAAATCCCTGAGCTCGAGCAATTCTTCCTCAGCCTTCCTAGTAGCTGTGACTACAGGTATGTGCCACAGGGCATAGTATTTTCATGTCTTTTAAAAAATAAAACATGACAGAGGAAACTAATGTTCTCCTGATTCTCATTCCTGCAGTTCTTCCCTTCCTCAAATCCTATTTACCCTTCAATAATACATTGTTTATGGTTGTCATATATTACAGATCACCCTGAAGCTCGTTTTGTGTATTCCACATTCTACTTCTAAGATTATTTCTTATGGTTGTATGACTTGTTTAAGTTCATTCATTTCAACCATATGGTATCCAATAAATTACAGTGTCATCATTTATCCATTCCCCTACACATGGATGTTTCTGTTGTTGGAGTGTCTCATATTTAAAAACATACTTCAGTGTGTCTTCATATCAGCAAGATTTTCTCTAAAGTATGCACCTACTAATGGCCAGGGCAAAAACATGTTTTTCTCTAATTTTACTAGATATTGCAAAATGGCCTTATCAATTTACATTTCTCCCAGTATAGAATAACAGTTTCTATTTCCATACATTCTTAACACAATTTGATATTATCACACTGCAGTCTGCTGGGTAATAAGTGAATATCATGTCACTCTTTTTGTTTGTTATTTTTCTGAAAACTAGTAAGACAGCAACTTCATTTATAATTATTAAAATAAAAATTAATTCCTTAGCCCAACTAAATTAATACCCTATTTGAGCAAAATGTAGCAAGCGCATAATTTTCCAATCAGACAGTTCCCAGAACTTCAACCAACTGCATGCTGATCAGGCAGCATCTGTAGGCAAACAGAAGCATAGAAAACAACTTAATTGGCACCAGTGAAATGGCTCAGCAGCTGAAGGTACCTGCTGCCAAGTTTGAGGTCCTACTTCAATCCCTAGAATCCCCATAATGAAAGGAACCAGCCGACTCCTGCAAGTTGCCCTCTGTCCTCCACACATGTCACACACACACACACACACACACACACAAAACAAATAATTGTAATAAAAAATTTTTAAGGAAAAGTTGGGGCTGAAGAGATGGTTCGGGGGTTAAGACTCTCACAAGCAGAAGGTCCTGAGTTTGGATCCCAGGTCCCACATAAAAATCCCAGGTGGAGGCAGTGGTGGCCTGCACTTCTGACCCTAGTAGGCGGGGCCTGGGAAATCCGAGGCCAAGCAAGAAGGAGGTAGAAGCAATCCAAGGTGATTTCCTGAAGTCACCCTTGGTCCTTCACAGCAACCACAGTGCCCTCTAATACACACACACACACACACACACACACACACACACACACACATACACACTCCACAATAAATAAATAAACAAATAAAATATTAAAAATAATAAATATATAATTAATAAATATCTTTAAAACTCAATTTCTAAGATCCTGGACTTGGAGTGTGGCTCAGAGGTAAAATGCATGCCTAGAATGTGCAATACCCCAGGTTCAGTTCCTAGGACTAGGGAAGAGTAGGATTTCTGGAATGTTCAGTCATTCAAGAAATTCCATTCCTTTTAAATTTCAACAGGAAAGATTGCATTCCACTTTTTTTCCCCAAGTACTTCTGTGAATTGCAGCCATGGGCAAGTTGGACAGGTGCACAGATGAAAGGGGAAAGTGCTGAAAGTAAAGTGCAAAAAATTCAGAGTAGATACAAGTCAGAAAGGTAGGTAACTCTTCCTTCTAGCTAACTAACATCATAAAATCTATTTCAATATAGTCCTATAATAATTTTCACTTTCTAAGGCATATGCTAGAAAACATTCGAGAAACAGTGTTGTCAATGCTCACACAATCCAGAGTTAATTCCTTAGGTTTTCTCTCTATTTTTTTTCAGGTTTGTTGTGCTTTTCACAGATGATCTGGGCTATATTTCCCAGTGGAGTGCCATTGTGGCTGGAAGTCTTGCGGGCATGGTTTCTACCATTGTGACATATCCTACAGACCTCATCAAAACACGCTTGATTATGCAGAACATGCTGGAACCATCTTACAGAGGGCTCGCCCATGCTTTTTCTACTATATATCAACAAGAAGGATTCCTGGCCTTTTACCGAGGGTTATCCCTCACTGTTTTGGGTAAGCATGCAACTTTACACCTTTAATTAGAAAAGACTGTCCTTTTACATATGTGAAAGTATGACATACCTTCATGTCCAGTTAAATCCATTTTACTGATCTCAAGGTTGTGTGAATTCAATCCACACAGAACCGATTATTTCACTCTGTTCCATCCTAAGGTGTGATCAGTCACACCCAAGGGAAAGAAATAAGACAGTTCAAGTGATTCAATGCAGCCTGAATACAAAACAAACCTCAAAACCAACCCTGCTTGCTCGAACATTTATCATTTCTTCATGATGAATTTTCCTCTCCTTCTATCAAAGCACCTCTCTTCTAACTACTTTAAAATATATGGTCCATTGTTGCTACTATATTCACCATGCAGAGCAGTACAGCACAACTTATTTCCCATATCTAGTTTTTTATTGTTTTTGACCTGGAAATTGTTATGTAGTCCAAGCTAGGCTGGCCTTGAGCTCTTGATCCTCCTGCCTCAGTCACCTGAGCACAAAGATTATAGGCATGTACTACCTTGCCAGGCCCATCAGACTAAGTTTCTGACCTGTTGAAGGCCTCATTTTACAAATGAAGATGTTTAGGAAAGTTAAGTGATTTGTCCAATGTCACATAGACAGACAGTGGAATAACCTAACACTTTGAATCCTGAGACCTCTCTCTCTTAGTTCTTAATGGCATGTACCTCTACTGGAATGCTTCCACCATCACGCCCCCTAGGGCATGATGTCCTCATTAATCTGAAACTTAGTGTTTTTTTTGTGGTCTCTAGTGAATGGTGCTGCCTTCCTGTCTCCCAGTGGACCAAACTGGAAGAAATTTAGGAATCTCCTCAGCTCCTTTTCCCTGTGTCCACTTTAACCACTAAGTCTTGTCACTTTTTGACCCCTTTTAACGTGCAAGGACTGTCCTTTCTTCATACCCATCGCTTCTGTCCTACTTCATGCCCTCGTTGTCTTTCCCATTGTCTCTCATGACTCAGACTCCCCTTCAGGCTCCAGTTCTTACTTGTTCATCATTTTGAGCCTCCACTGCCCCTTTCTGCCCTGCACCGCTGCCAGACTGGGATGATCTTCCTAAATTGATGCCTTTGCTCCACTGAAATCCTCAAATTCTGCCAGTGACTCTCTCATAGCTAAGGGAAAAGCCCAAATTCCCATCCCTTGCCAGTCTGCTCTATCTTAACCCAGCCTCTACCATGTCTTTGCCTGTGGTCACCTTCCAGCCATACACAAAAACTTCTGCTGCCTAGAATTGCCTTGATGCACATGATGGCACGTATAGCCTTTGCCTTGATTACCTTTCTACTCCCTCGCTGTCTGGTTAACTCCCACTCATTTTTCAAGACCTTTCAGGTGTGAAGGTATACCTATAATTTAATCCTAACACTCTAGAGATTAATCATGATCATGAGTGCTGGACGAATCTTACCTACATGAAGAGTTCCTGTCCCAAAAAAATCATGCACATTTCAGCTACAAGCCTGGAATCTCACCTACTCAGGAGGCTGAAGTAGAAGGAGTGACAGTTCAAGGCCAGCTAAGGCAGCATAGTGAGACCCTGACTCAAAAAGTTTTAAAAAAAAGTGGGACTGGGGCTATAACTCAGTAACAAGCCTAAGGCCATATGTTCAATCCCTATTACAAAATGCAGAGAGAGAGAGAGAGACAGAAACAGACAGAGGGAGAGAGAGAAAGAAAGAGAGAGAGAGAGATTGATTCTGTCTTCTGGATCCTTCCAGGAAAAGTTAATCTCTTTGATCCTTGTGTACAGAAAGCATCTTGTATAGTCACTATTGTGGCACATATCAGTCATGTTGTGCCTTTAGTAGTGTTCTCCAGCTATCTCCTGCCCTTCATGGAAAAATATCTCAAGAAACTAGCTTCCTCTTCTGTATATTTCCATCACCTGGCATAAGGCTCAACACATAGCAAAAACTTCCCCAGGTTGATTTTATTTTTTCTTTTGAGATAAGGTCTCTTCCTCCTTCTTCTCAACCTCTCCAATGCTTGAGATTATAGTCATATGTCACCATGCCTAGCTTCCCCAAATGTTTTTGAATGAAAGGTTGGTGAATCTTTTTTAGTATGTGTTTGTTAGATAAGTAACTCCACTTGTATTCTGCCTCCCTTTTTTTTTTTTTTTTTTTTTTTGCAGTGCTGGGGATGAAACCTAGGACTTGGCACATGCTAGTACAAAATGCACACACACACACAATTCTTTGAGCCTTGAACTTTTCTCTACCACTGAGCTACATTGTCATTTCTGTCCCTTCTCGTTAAGGCTTATTTTGGGAGCAGTGTTATTTGTTCATTATTTTAGTTACTATTAATAAGAAGGTGAGGATGCTATTCAGTATATGGTACCCACTGGGCCCTGATATGTCCCAAGCGAGGTCAGGCAAACCCCATGACTACAGTCATAGAATGCTTCCTTCGCTGCAGATCAGTCCTTCTTCCCTCTCAAACTGGATTAAGTGCTGCCTACTAACTTATTTTATGTAAGTAATTTCCCTAACATTTCATTTTTATATTTCAAACACAGAAAAGTTCAAAGAACTATAAGCAGCTACATACCCACCAGTTAACATTTTTGCTATATCTTGTGTCTAAGCATCCCTCAGAGTTATTCCAGCACTCCATCTTTATGTGTTGTGATGTGTGTGTAATCTGTGTGTGTAATGTGTGGCTCATAGAGGTTGAAGGATGGTATTAAGTGTCCTACAGAGTAGGACAAGATCTGTCATTGAACATGGAGTTAGACTGGTGGCCAATAAGCCCCAAAAATTCTCCTCTCTGTCCTCTACAGTTCTGGGGTTACAGGTGTATGTAGGCACACCTAGCTTTTTAAAATGGGTGTTAAGGATTTGAACTCAGGTTCTCATGTTGGGCAGCAAACACTCTTACCTACTGAATCATCTCTACAACCCCCCCAGTCCATACTTTTTATTGATTTCAATTTAAGTTGCAGACACCAATGCATTTCACTTGTCAACAGTTTAACAGATGTACCATGAACTTCCACTCAGCATTTGAGAGTTAGCTGAGGAAGACCTCAAATTACTGATCTCCTGACAAGTGCTGTAATTACAGCTGCTTGCCACCATGCCCATCTCTCAACATTTGTACATACAATTTACATACAATAAAGTGCATAAGCTTTGAATAAACCAGTTGACACATTTGACCATACAGAGCTTTCACGCCCTGGGAAAATGGCCTCTTGCTCCTTGAGTTTGGAGTGGTTTTATTAAGCAATTTAGGGGCCCCTCTTCTCTCCCATCTCTCATAGCATGCCTGTGCTACAACCAGTGTTCTCCCCAGTCAACACTCTGTCCCTGCCTTTGGTTGCAGGTGCTCTCCCTTTCTCTGCCGGCTCCCTTCTAGTGTACATGAACCTGGAGAAAATCTGGAATGAACCCCGAGACCACTTCTCCCACCTGCAGAACTTTGTGAATGTCTGCATGGCTGCCACAGTGAGCCAGACTCTTTCCTTTCCTTTTGACACTGTGAAGAGAAAGATGCAGGTAAGGAGCAGGAGAGGGGAACCTTGAAGTGTTTGTGGGTGGATAAGAACAACCAGGAGTATTCATGTCAAGTTTCCCCTGACAGAACTTATGCAAATACTATGCAGACTGAGTCTCTGGCTTTGCTGCTGCTAACCTCAGGGCTACTGACTTCTGCCCAAGCCAGCACCTCTTATGAAACCATCTTTTGGGGAGTTCCCAGATGACATCCTCTTTTGCGTGTCTCCATACACACATCACTTGTGATTCTCCTTCTTACAACACTAGCAAAGAAGAAGAATGAGGCACACTAACTTGCCCTCTGTTTGTAGCTTACCTCAGTAAAAATGACTGCCTACTACTACGGTAGCCGACAAGGGTCCAATGGTCCATGACTCCTTCAGCAAGTACCTGCACTTCAAATGGATGCTTAGTATCTTAGTGCTATCCATAGTCCTGATTATTACCCAGGGAAAACCTTGCCTCTGCAGACCATAGAAGCAACAGCAAAACAGTAGAGGTTCCAAAGTGAAAACATGACTAAACCAATTGTGACCAAAGAAAAATCAAATCAGTTGACCTAACATCAGGGATTGCAGCCACATCTGTGTAAAGGGAAAAGGCTCAGAATCCAAGCAGAATTGAAGTTTTGCATCTTCCCTCAGCCCTGTTCATTTCCATTGGCTTTCCTTCCTCCCTCCCCTCTTTTCCACTGATATATTTCTGAAGCACTGCATGGAAATGAATGTAAGCTCAGTTGCATGCAAATTTAGATATTAGTCCCAGTTGTTGGTTTTCCCACATGACTTGTCCCTCTGGTTTCTCAATGCTCCTCCCCACTTCCTGTCTCCCCTCTCCAGTATTCTTTACTGGTCTGGGCCATTGCTTAACTCAGCACCAAAAAGCCTAAAGATACTTAACCTACCAGACTTGCCTTGAGACATGATCACACTCCACTGTGCTACTTCAGTTAATGAAACTGTTCATCTGGATAAATCACTGTTGTAACTACAATAGAGGTACAAAATTTAGAGCCTGTTTCGGGTCGCTTATTTATAAAGAACATAATTTCTAATTTAAAAATAATGTGCATATGAAAACATGGTTAAGACTGGCAAGATGGTTGAGCAGGCAAGGGACTTGCTTGCAAACCCGGTGATCTGAGTTCGAGTCCCAGAAGTCTATATGGCGGAAGGAGAGAACTGACATCAGAAAATTGTTCCCTGACATTTACCCATGAGTCATGGCATATATATGTTCTCTCTCCTTCTCTACTCTCTCTCTCTCTCTCCTTTTCTTGTCCTCTCTCCTGCTCTTTCAAAAAAATATTTTTAAAAATAAAGTAAAATAAAACAGTTAAAATCATTAATTTCATGTTATATACATTTGTTCACAACAGAAAAATAATGTACATGTGCCTGTAGAAAAGTCTCTAAATGACTCTATATCATCCACATAGAACTAAGCCAGCCTAATCTCCCCCCCATCCTGAAGCTCAGGGACTTCTGCGGAAGAGGGGGCGGTAAGATTGTAAGAGCAAAAGGATGGGGGGAGCAATGATTTGAAGAATCTCCACACTAGATAGGGCTGAAGCAATCATAATAGGACTTTGCATGCCCTGCGCCATGTCTGTCACACTATTGACCTCACAAAGTCTAGCATCGGCTAAAGGCACCAAGATCCTTGGAGGCAAGGGATTGATGGCCACAGTAGTGTTCCTATGCTTAAGGGGAACACAAGAAAGGGTTCAGGGAAATGCCACTGGGTCCTTTTACGTCATCGGAAAGGAGGACCAAGAGGAGAGTTAGGCATACACAATAAAGGACTCTCTGGGAATTGGGGGGGAGGCACTGGGAGATGGGGAGGGAAGGAGGGAGGGGGAGCAGGGAGTTCGGGGGGAGGAGGAGGGGGGAGGGAACTGGTCTACCTATTAAGTTTGTATGAGCGGAAATAATAATAAAAAATGTTTAAAAAAAAGGTCTCTAAATACAATAAAGCACAAAAAGAAAATAAATTACTCTTAGCCCAATACCTGTAGATTACAATAATATTTTTTCTTCTATGTATGTTCATATATATGTATAAGCACATAATCATGTGAACATATATGTATATAAGGTTATTTTTAAACAAAATTGTATTCAGATTGTAAGTACAAATCATCCTACTTTTTTCACTTATTGCATAGTAGACATTATTCCAAGGGATTAATATTTCATCATGTGGGATGTGCCAAAAATAGTTAACTTCTCATTTTTAAATATTGAAACTATTGAAGGTATTTCTTTTTTAGGAGACTTACTTTTTTATTTTTTGACAGTTTCATACATGAATACAATGAATTTATGTCGTTTTCAACTGATATTATTCTGTCCCATTCCTCTCCTCTTCCCACGTCAAACTTCATTTTTAACTTTTAAGTATAACAACACTATAATGAAAGCTCTTGTGTTTTTCACAGGTTATATTCCTAGAAATTAACTTCTAAGTCATAAGACCTGAATAATTCTAAATGAAGGCATCCTTATTTATTTTATTGTGATACTGGGGATTAAACCCAAGACTTTGAGCTAGGGAGGCACTAAACCACTGAGCTATGTCCCCTGACCTCATGAAAAAAAAATGTGACAGGATCTCCTTAAGTTGCTCAAATTTGCCTTGAACTTACCATGCAGTTCAAGGAGACCTCCAACTTTCCTGACTTAACCTCCAGAATGCTGGGATCCCAAGCATGAGCCACTGTACTCAACTCTTAATGAAATTCACACTCTGGAAATGTATAGGCTTACATTTGCACCAACAGTAACAGACAGTGGTTCATCTCCCAACTCTTGATGACATCAACTGTCACTTTTTAAGTTACTGTGAATCTGATTTGCTAAGAAGTATGATATTAAATTTTTTTACATTTTAATTCATTGTATATAAATGAGGTTGTATGTTTTTCACAGTTGTCCCTTGGATTTCTTTAGAAAAATTTTATATATCATTTACCTATTTTTGACATTTATTTTAATATGGTTTGTAGCAGGGTATTTTCGTTTTGTTTGTTTTGCTTTGTTTCCTTACTTTTGGTTATTGGCTTCTTTAGTCTTGGAAGTAATTGTTTTTGTTTTTGTTTTTTATGTTCGTTTTGGTTTCTTATTGTTGCTTTTTGAGATGAGTCTCACAGTATAACCCTGGCTGTCCTGGAACTCATTATACAGACTAAGCTAGCACCAAACTTATCCAAAGTGCTAGGATTGAGGTATGAGCCACCTTGCCCAATTCTGTTTATGTGTTGTTACTGTCATATATATTTTCAATGTTTCTTCAACTATGAAGTTTGACTATTACTATTTTTTGTTTCTAACTTTTCTTTTCTGTAAATGTCTACCCCATCCATCTCACAATCTTTTTGACTGTTTCTTTTTTAAAAGAAAAGGTTGAGGATATACTCCTGAGTCTTATGTGTGGCATGTAAGAAAGGGCTGTACCACTGAGCTTCACCTTTAGTTCCCCAGCCTATAATCCTGTAATTATTCACCAATGTGTTCTTAATATTTTTATATAATTTTTACATTTAATATTTCAATATGGACTTAGAATGTTTTAGTTTACCAATTATTTAAGGATCATTTTTTGCCTGTGTGTGTGTGTGTGTGTGTGTGTGTGTGTGTGTGTGTGTGTGTCACAGGGCACTGTGTGTCCCTAGGAGGACCAAGCCTGACTTCAGACATTATCCTAGATTGCTTCTATCTCCTTTTTGCATCGCTCTGGAATTTCCCAGGTTCTGCCTATCAGGGCCAGAAGTTCAGGCAGCCACTATTTTTGCTTGATTTTTTTTTTTAACATGGGACCTGGGATCCAAACTCAGGACCTTCTGCTTGTGAAGCAGTCTTAACCTCTAAGTAATCTCTCCAGCCCTTAAGCACCATTTTTTAATAATATTTTCTTTTCCTACCACTCTGTGATGTGACTTTCACTAGATACCTATTTTTTTTAAGTCTCTACCTCTGGACTGGCTTTATTCTGTTTATCTTCAGACTGTCGTTGTGATAGTGTCACAATATATAACTATATATCATATTTTTGTCAATTCCTATAGCTGTGTACTACCCTAAAGGAGTATTATGCTGCTCTTCTTTGCAACATTTCCTTGATCATTCTCAGTCATTTGTTCTTCCTGATAAATTAGAATTGCATTATGCCTAGGAATTCTATTAAAGTATAAACTTAGAATAATTTATGTAAAATACTCCATCTTTTATTCAGAAGTTCAGTTTGTATCTCTCTTTTAGTTTTGGAGTTCTTTCTTTAAGTTGAACTATATGGGATTGCCAATATCCAACTGTTCGGACATGTTCAAATTCTTTTTTTTTTTTTTTTTTTATTGTTTATTATTTATTCAATTGTGCATATATGTGTGTGCGCGTGTGTGTATGTATGTGTGCGTGTTTAGAACCACGGACGAATTTGGGAACCACCATGGACTAGCCTCCACCTCCACCTTGTTTATTCTGCCCCGGGATTCATAGGCCCCACCCTACCAGGTCCAGAAACGCAGGCCGCCCCCGCTTCTGCCTGGCGTCTATACGTGGGATCTGGGATCCGAACTCAGGACCTTCTGCCTGCAAGGCAGAGTCTTAACCCCTGAGCCACCTCTCCAGCCCCTGGACATGTTCAAATTCTAAATTCATATGTTTCAACTCCTAGAAATGTTTTCTCTTTAGAAAAGTTGTTTTCTTCACAACGTATTATTCATTCTCTTTCTAGAAAATGTACTTTTTCAGTATTGGACCTTATACATGCTAGGAAAAAAAGCATTCTACCACTGAGCTACTCACTCCCAGCCCCAAAAGATATCATAACAACAACAAAAAAAAAACCTTTCAGAGAAGTGGGGTGGGAAGAAAGTATAGCAATACCTTAGTTTGTATTCATTTAAAGAAAATTCCATTTGTAAGGCTAAGGATTTAGCTCAATGATAAAACGTTTGCCTAGTATTTACAAGGCCCTGGATTCAATCTCTAGCAAAGCGTGCAAGCACATGCACACATGCACACACACACAGGCACACACACCTTGGCTTTAAGAGTTTTTCTTACCATCAGAGGCATCTCTCCAATACTTTCTGATACGTCACATGATTTAGTGTACCTCATGCCAAATGTGTTCTGTAATGGGCCTGCCCAAAACCAGGACCTTGAGACCCAGAGATAGGGCTAATCATCAAAAAGGGCTACAGATGAAGCTCAGTGACTGGATATGGAGCCTCAGGAGGGAGGGACTTCAGTCTCCATAAACCTTTAGCTTTCCTTTTTTTCTCCCTAGGAACTAGAACAATGAATGACCTTCTCTAGGAGATTTCTCTAGACATTTTGCACTAAAATATATTTTTATCACAACAACCTGCATAAGCTGAGGTAAGGTACACTATGAGTAGAAATTTGAGGGCAATCCGATCCTGTTTGCCCTTGTATGGAAATATTCTAGATAATGCATACATAGAGCTTCAATATCTTTTAGATAGCTTTTAGAGCTGGGTATTGTGGTACATGCCTATATAGTCCACCACTTGGGAGGTGGAAGGCAGGAAGATCAGAACTTGAAGGCCATCCGCAGCTAGTGAATTTGAGATCAACCTGGAATACGTGAGACCCTGATTCAAGAAAATAACAAAAAAGAAAAATATCTTTCTAATAGATGCAAAGTCATGGTGGTTGTTTAAAAAAAGTAAATCCAAGACTCTAATTGTGCTTCTTTCACAAACTAGGATTGGCATCAAATTATGAATAATATCATGTCATCTGAAGATATAGGAAATACATTACTAGGGTTTTAGTAGTATTGTTTTTCATGGGTTAATAAATAAGGCACTTTGTCCATACTGAATTTTAAAATATTAACACAGGACAGAGCCACCCCCTGCTTTGAAATGCAAACACGGCATTACCTTCTCTGGCCATTAGATGTTGCTGCAGTAAATGCACAGTACCTGAGAAACCGTAGCTAGGCCTGCAGCTCAGTGATTGTGCAGTAACCAACCTCACAATCCCAGCTCAGTGTGCCTTCAGTTTAGAAGATTAGGGGCCTAAAGGTAACAGGAAAGCCTTAAAATTTCATGTTGCTTTTTTTCTTGCAAAGCATACAATGCAAATTCTCCAGGAAAGAGAACTTTAAGAAACCTTTGCCCATACTTGTAGCAAGCAGGGTTTACCAAATGCATTTATCAGGAGGAACCTGTGCAGGCAACCAAGCTGCTGTGACCTGAACACAGTTAATGGTAACATTTGCATTCCATTGGCACTGCCTTACACGAAGCAAATCAACAGCAGGTGTCTGGTAGAAAACCAACTGGACAGGGAATTTTTCTCAGCCCCACACTGGCTGGTGCCTTTGTCTGAGAGCCTCGTTCTCCTAATGGGCTTTTATCCAGATACACATGTATACATACAATCTGTCCGTTTAATACTATATCAGGTTGGAACTCTTTTGAACATTAATGGCAATAATCAGAAGTCTTGTTTAACCACCTGAGCCCTTCCTTCACCAGGCTTACACTCCTTTTATTCTTTTTCTTCTTCTTGCTTGGATGCTGGCTGGCATGCTAGAAGATGGAGAGATAAATAAATTATGCATGTGCATGTTTTGAGAGAATGATTCTTATCAGGAAGGAGAGGGAAAAAGAAAAAAAAAAAAAAAAAAGGAAGGAAAGGGGTCAGCCCTGTGCACAAATAGAATAAAGTGCCTCTGCCTGGTGTGCCTCCACAGACCCTAACATCATCCTGTTTAAAATCCCCTTCTTTGAGCCCAAGCCTTTCCAGAGACACCCTGGCCCTTCTGTCTGGATCTCCCAAACCTGGCTTAGACCCTGGGCCAGGAGACACTGGCAGCACATAGTGTATTGAGAAAACAAGTAGGACAAGGGAAATTTTGTTGGGCAAAATTAATTTATTTGATCACTCTGTGGGCCCAAATAAATTCCAGGGAATGCTAACAAAGCGGTTCTGTGAACAGGTGTGTGTCAAGGGTAGAAGAAGAGACAGGCTGGGGAACACTGTCCTGGGAATCTGGGAGGCAGCTGAGAGCATGGGAATCCTGAAGCCTAATAGGCTTTCTGAATGAATCAGGAAGGGAGTGCCAGGTCCAAGTAGCCCCCCAACTCTTTCTTAAATCCTCTCCAGTTACCCATATTAGGTATCTCCATTTCATCAAATATAAACCCAAGTGTCAGCCTGTTGTTTTATACCCCCAGTGGACTTTGATCCCACCACAGCTCACAAGGTAAGCAGGATTGGGCTAGGTCAGCATTTGAACTGAAAGCACATAAGATGAAGGACAAAGGTGGTATCCAAGTAGCATAGCTGACTGAGCAGAGTACACATGGTCAGTGAATAAACAGAGGCCCCAGCCTACTCAAACAGGTTTCAGTCTGACCGAGATGGTCACCACCTTGAGCTGCCTTTGCTGAGCTGGACAAAATCACATCATTCGTCTACTCCTAACTTCCCATGCTCCATTATGCATCTTCAGCCCTAGACATCCCTTGTGTGCTCTGGTCATGTTTCTCACCACATGCTAAACAATGTCATGTGGCTTTCACATCTTCACTCCCACCTCCAACTTAATATGTTTTAGAGTGACCTCTCAGTCCCCTTAAAATGTCTTCACAGAGTCCGCCATTTCAGAACCATCACCCAAACACCCAGGCTGGGTATGCCAAAATTAGGTTTGGCTTGTTGCCTTCCCCCCCACAACCTGAAGCCCAGCTGCTTTTGCATTTCTAACTCTCCTGCCTGGGAGAGTTTTTCTTACCATCCTTGGCCCAATCTAGGACTTTTGTCAGGTCATGCTACAGCCTCTATTGTGCTCCTAGATTCATCTAAAAGTGATCATCAGCAATAAGTAGGAGTACATAGCAGGCATTACACAGTGTTCTGTGCTCATTGTGTCATTTGGTCCTTACAGCAGCAGCCTTACAACGTGGGCACTGTTATCAAGCCTGCTGCATGGGTGAGAACACTGAGGCACTGATAGTCTCTGCAGTCTGCAAGTTCATCCTCCACTAACTGAGCCGGTCTACATATAGAAACCCAGGCAGCTTGTCTCCAGGGTTAACACTCATTTCAGTCCCCAGCAGCCCAGGCTTCTGCCTGACAAATTTTCTTTAGTTGTGCCCCTGTTGTTCATTCTTCACTGTTAGAGAATAAAGGATGAGCCCTTGGTCTGGCACAGATGTGCTGCTCTTGTTGCACGAAGGCCCTTTTAAGAGTTGCAAAATCCAATGTCTTTAGCACTCCAAAGCAGCATGGAAAAGAGAGCTAGGGAAAGAAACCCAGATATAACATGCACTCAGCCCCTAAACAATAAGCCCTCAAATGCATTCTGAGCCATCGTGCCTTTTGAAAGCATTCTGGAGAGCTAGACTCTATGTTCACAAAATGTGATTAGCATTTAAATATGCATAGCCCAAAGGAGTGAAAAGAGGAGGCTGCAGCAAGCTACAAGCTCCTTGTCTCCAAAGGATGACTGTCATTTAGAAATGCAAGCTGAGTTTCTCAGGGAGCCCTAAATCCAGATTTTGTTGTAAAATCTCCATTTTTTCAGGGTTGCAAGTAAAAATTAAGCACTGACTGGACAAAACAAAATATCTTTTTATGACCTCTGCTCTATTCAAGTGCCCAATTCCAACAATGATTGTTCCCCTCCCCCAGGCCTTGAAGATCAAGTGTATTTTATATTCCAGTCAACAGGCCTTTGTTCCTACAGCTAGCTCTGCCTCCTCTGCCTCTTCATCACTTCCGGCTCTTTAAAGGCTCAACCTTTGAGCTGCTTCAGTAGCTGTATCTGTTGCTGTTGTTTGCGGAATATGCTGACTTTTTCTACCCTAAAGCAGCTATCTTACAGTGAAAGGTAAAGGAGAACCACAGTAGGAGTGCTTCAGACCACTAGGGAGGGGATACTAGGGCAGGATATGTTGAGTTAACTGACAGCATGCCTTCTCCATCACAGCAGATGCTGGATTTTCACTGACTCCTACGCCATGGCCCCGGGCACAGTAGTTGTGTTCTAAGGGCTTTACGAGTGAATAACTCCTTTTCAGTGATGCTGCTAGCCTATTTCTATGCCATCCGAACCTACCAGTTTTCTTTTCATAGCATTCTCTCCATACATTTCTCAACACCATTGCTCTGCTGTCCCCTTCCTATCAAAGCCACCTCCTGATGTCGTCTCTCATTTGCCCAAACAATGGTAGTCTCCCCCTTCTCAATGTCCTTAATTCACTCTTCTAAGGTTTGAGAGCCTTAATTCAAAAGTCTGAAATCCAACATGCTTTAAAATTGGAAACTTTTTTTTATTAATACATTTTTTATTATTATTTCAGCTCCTACAAACTTAATGGGTACACCAGTTCCCTCCCTCCTTCCTCCTCCCCCCGTACCCCCTGCTCCTCCTCCCCACCCCCCTCCCTTCCCATCCCCCAGTGCCTCCCGCCCCAATTCCCAGAGAGTCCTTTCTTGTGCATGCCTGATTTTCCTCTGGGCCCTCCTCTCCGATGACGTACAAGGACCCAGTGGCCTTTCCCTGAACCCTTTCCCGTGTTCCCCTTAGGTATAGGAACACTGCTGTGGCTGCCAATCCCTTGCCTCCAAAGATCTTGGTGCCTTTAGCAGATGCTAGACTTTGTGGGGTCAATAGTGTGTTGGGGCTGGAGAGGTGGCTCAGGGGTTAAGCCTCTGCCTTGCAGGCGGAAGGTCCTGAGTTTGGAGCCTCTGCCTTGCAGGCGGAAGGTCCTGAGTTCGGATCCCAGATCCCACGTATAGACGCCAGGCGGAAGCCGGGGCGGCCTGCGCTTCTGGTCCTGGTAGGGCGGAGCCTGTGAATCCCGGGGCAGAAGGAGGTGGAGGCGTCCATGGTGGTTCGCGAATTCGTCCGTGGTTCTACACACACACACAGACACACACGTGCACGCACACATACACACGCATATGCACACAGTTGAATAAATAATAATAATAAAAAATTTAAAAAAAAATAGTGTGTTGGACAATGCGCAGGGCATGTAAAGTCCAATTATGATTGCTTCAGCCCTAACTTGTATGGAGTATCTTACATATCATTGCTCCTCCCATCCTTTTGCTCTTACACTCTTACCGCCCCCTCTTCCGCAAATTTCCCTCAGCTTCAGGATGGGGAGAGATTAAGCTGGCCTAGTTCTAGGTGGTTGATATAGAGTCTCTGAAGTTCTGGATTGTGGTTTGTTGGTTTTCTTTTGCAGTTTTGCTGCTCCTGCAATGCCCTTCACTCCATCCTGGTGGGCATTGTATGTTACCCCCTGGCCAGAGACAAAAAGCTGTTAAACTAGAGTCTTGTGATAAAAGCACATTCAAAGGTAGATGTAATAAAAGTGGGAAACCACAGTGAGGGAGGGGTCTATCACCAATTTGCACAACGGTTACTTTTTATCTGCCAGACTATATGCCCTCCTCTTCTGGCGAGATCATACCCCCTCAGTAGTAAATGATCAGGAACAAAAGTCTGTGAACTTAATCATATGTCTCATTACTTATTTGAGTCCTTGATGGAGGCCTATTTTCTCTACTTTAACATGGTCCCTTCTCTCCTTGTTTCTGGTGTGGCCCTCCTACCCCATCCCTCCTGTTCATAATCCTTGCAATTACTTTTTTGAGAATCAACATGATCCACCAGTGGAAAATTCCATAAGTGACCTCCAGTCAGAAGATATGGATGAAACATAACTGAATTTGGAACATATGCAAATGTTCCAAAATTTGAAATAATTTTAGTCCCCAAGCATTTTAGATGAGGGATGCTCAACCTGTGTAGCCTGTGTATACTTCTTATGGCCTATATTACAGGCTTTCTTGTATTATAAACTTTTGTTTTCCTTGTTGCTGCTAAATCTCAAGCTTTTTGCCTATGGGAAGTATAGTTAGTATATCCCCACACATGCACTCTCACATAGTCGCCATTCAATACTTGTTAAAAAATGAATGAAGTTCAAGACAGACTTTGGAAACCTTCCATGAGTACAGAGTTGAACCTTAGCTGCCTTCACTAAGTGAACCCCAATTCTGTGGGCTTGAATCTATCCAAGCTGAAGGTAAGAATACCCAAACCTGCCCTCTTCCCAGCCTGCTGCCCTAAGGAAACCTATTCTTGTCTCCTATTCAACACTGCTTATGTATATCACTCTAAGGATGCACTGTCCCCGCCTCCCACCCTAGCGATCAGGTTTTATGCACCCTAGAGACAGTTGTTAACTATTCAAAAGCTGGCAAATGTGTTAAAGGGACAAAAACCAGGCATGGCAGCATGGGCCAGCAATCTCAACTTTCAGGAGGCTGAAGAAGGATCAAAAGTGTAAGACCTGCCTGGGCTACAGAGTAAGTTCAAGGCTAGTCGGCAACTTAATAAGACCCTCTGTCTCAACCAAACAGGAAAAAAAAACTTTATACTGACTTCATTTGTACTCCCTCTGCATTCCGACCCCC
This sequence comes from Typhlomys cinereus, assembly GCA_023101885.1. Classification (NCBI taxonomy): domain Eukaryota; kingdom Metazoa; phylum Chordata; class Mammalia; order Rodentia; family Platacanthomyidae; genus Typhlomys; species Typhlomys cinereus. Next base: position 2,744,119 of record JALPQD010000236.1, on the reverse strand, counting down.
ATCACTTTGAATGGGGTGTGGAGGTGCTTGATAAATCATAGCACCATCAAACTGATGTGGCTTAGGTGATTGCTCTAAGTAAATGTAAACAGCTCTAAAGGGATGTACATGAATCTGTGCTCTTTGGTGGAGAAGCTTTGGCCAGGAGTAAGCATAAGGAATTGTTAGGAGATGCAACAACAGGAAGAAGCCCGCCCTGGAATTAAGAAATTGTAATGATTCAATATCTATCATTTGTAGGTAGGTTAATATGTATAAGGCAGTCTCTTAACCCATTTAATCCTCCTTATCAACCTACAAAATAAGTACTATTATGAGTTTTATTTTGTAGATGTGGAGAGGGGGCATAGAATAAGTAAATTGCTTGCCCAGGAATCCCACGGCTAGTATATGATAGCGCTGGGACTTGTACCTGACTTTTTCTGTCCTCAGACCCCTCCTTTATCTAACAGGTGGTATACAAGGTTCCTTCCTAGACACTAAGCAATTAGTTAATTTTGACTCTGGTTCTCTTACCCTGATGAGGGAGAAGGAACTGGCAGCTCGAAACCTTAGCGTAGGAAAAGTTGAGAAAAATAAGTGCGCAAGCTCAGAGACTGACAGGCAAGAGCTTTGTCTTAATCCTTTCAGACTGCTACATAAAGCAAGCCAGGTGCCTTAGGAACGACAAAGGTGTATTTCTTACTGTTCTGGAGTTGGGAAGATCAAGATCAAGACAGATTAGACATCCAGTGGGTGACACCTTTCTCAGTTGTAAATGGCACCTTCTTGCTGCCTCCTCAATAGTGGAAAGACCCTGTCAACTGCCCTAAAGTCTCTATGTAAAGGCACTAATCTCACTCAGAAGTGCTCTGACATCGTGACCTTATTACCTTCCTAAGGCTTCACTTCCTGATACATCACATGGGAGTTAGAATTTCAAAATAGGAATTTGAAAGAGGTACAAATGTTCAAACTATAATAAGTCTGGTTTGAGGGCTGGTGAGGTGGCTCAGAGGTTAAGCCTCCGCCTTGCAGGTGGAAGGTCCTGAGTTCGGATCCCAGATCCCACGTATAGACGCCAGGCGGAAGCGGGGGCGGCCTGCGCTTCTGGTCCTGGTAGGGCGGAGCCTGTGAATCCCGGGGCAGAAGGATGTGGAGGTGTCCATGGTGGTTCGCGAATTCGTCCGTGGTTCTACATACACACACACACACACACACACACACACAGACACACACGCCGCGGGCACATACACACGCATATGCACATTGAATAAATAATAATAATAAAAAAATTTAAAAAAATAAGTCTGGTTTGAGTTTGGGAATAGTTAACTCAACTTAGAAAGGAAACATATCACAGGAAAGCTTTGACTTGAAGCTGACAGAACATAAGAGTCATGGGCATGGATCATTCAGCATTCATGACCCTTTGGTCAGTCACAAACTGAATAAGGACTGCTCAGAAGGAAAGAAAGCCCAATTGGATCTCAGAACCCTAGGTGGAGTAGGGGCAAGCTACAAGATGCTAACTGAGTTTCATGGTTCTGCCTACTTCAGCCTCTCCTAGTTAGCACAGATCTATCCTTACTAAGAAGAGAGCTGTTTTCATAACAGAGCTGACTTACTTATCTAAGTGTTCAAATATTTTTGAGTATTGAACTCTCAGAAGAGGAGGAAGAACATTGCATCTCTGAAGTCTGACCCCTTGGAGAACTCACATGTGCCAGGGTAAGACATTGCCTTGGTGGTCAGAAGCAAAAGATGGTTTAAAATCCAGGTGGGTGTCTAGACATCCCTTTAACAAGGGAGCTTTATTTTAAGCATTGTTATTAAAGGGGATAGAAGAAAAACTCCGTCGGCTCTTTCGAAAGGCGTACAGTGCCCTAAATACTTTCAAGGGTGGCAATTGTTGAGCGTGGAAATAAGACTGTCCCTAGAGGCCAGACAAGGAGAGAGTGGGAAGGCACCTTCTTGCTTCCACTGAACTCTTTCACTCTGTGTTTCTCTCTTGACCTCAGTGAGCTTGTTCCTTTGAAGCAATAAAGGTCTGGACGTCACAGAGGCCACTCTATGCTAAGCAGGTTTCTTTGACTCTGGCTAAACATAAACAGCAACTCGGATAAGAGTTTCCCCCACCTTACATCCCTTCCTCCAAAAGAGCAGCTGAAAAGAGTGAAAGAAAGAAAGACCCCAGAAAACACCTGCTGTCAAACTAAGAAAGGCCAGTAGCTAGCTAGGAAACCTGTCAGATGGTGTCATAGTTAGGCACAGGTGTCAAGTTGAGGATTTGTGGAGAATTAGTAGTTGAGTTAAGCCCAGAGCAAACCTGCAACAGATTGTCTAGCTAATGGGGAAGGTCCAGCCCAGGGTGGGTAGGATTAGGCCCTAGAATAAATCACAGAGAGCTGGTTGAGAGAGTTGACATCCTTCTGTTCAGACATGCTGGTCTGGCAAGTAAGGATTGTCCCTCTCTCAGGTGTTATGTGGTGACGGTGTGGCCAGTTCCCTCGGCCCTGGTGTTGGTGCGTGCTCTCCTATCAAGATGGAACTGAGAACTGTAACCAGGAATCGCAAGAGAGAATAAATCCTTGTTCCCTTAAGCCGTTTGATGGTGATTTATCAGCAACCATACAGGTGAACTGCAACAGATGGATATGGAAATTGGAGTTTTCCAACCCTCCATGCTCCCTTCCAGCCAGCTTCAAAAGTGAAGCATCAATTTTCACCAATGTTTTTCCATATGCTTCTCAATTGTAACCCCCTGGAGGCTGTAATGAACACATTAGTTCACAAGGATTATAGTATGAACTTTATAGCCTATGTGTGAACTGGGATAATCCACAACTGCTATATGAGCCTTATCTTCTTCATCTGTACAGTTTGGGCACAGAACTAGGCCTATTTCATATACTGTTCTCATTGTGTTTAAAGCATCACTTCAGAATCTCCACATAGCATCAGAGCCTGATTAAAACTATGTAAAGCCAACCTATGTGCATTTCCAGCTCATAAATGAAGCAGGATCACAAACCCTTTAGTAGACTCTCCATTTTGATAGTAATGATGAACAGGAATGGTAGGAGAGCCCATTATTCTTTTGTTGCATTAGTTTAACAAGCATCTACTGACTGGGCCTAATAGTGCAGGCCTGAAGAGGCTGAAGCAGGAAGAGCATGATTTCAGGACCTGCCAGGGTAACTTAGTGAGACCTTATCTCAAATTTTAAAATAAATGACAGATATGGATGGATAGATGGAGGGGGAGAGAGAGAAAGAGAGAGAGAATGAAAGGAGAGAGAGAGGGAAGGAAAAAGGGAGGGACTCAGCTCAATGGTACTTGCCTAACATGAGCAAGGCCCTAGGAATAAAAAAAAAAAGCATTTACTGAGAGATCGCAATGTACCAGTCCTGCACATAGCTATATATCCCCAGCCTGCTGAAAAAAAAAAAAAAAAAAAAAAACTATCTTCCAAGCTCTTCTTCCTCACTCATCCTACATTCTCACCATCCATCAAGATGCGATTGTCAGAGTTGGTTCTTATGAAGTTGGCTGTGACCCAGCAGCTCTGCACAGTGCACTTATGTTCCCAAACTTTGCTCCCTTGCTTCCTCTTCCAGGCCCAGCTACACTCAACTTCCTGCCCAACGTCCTCAATGGTCACACTGACACTGCACCTCTTTCTCTGACCAGGCACAATACTAACCTGCTGTGTCTGCTCACTTCTTCCACTGTGATGGCAGGCTTCTATAGCAACCTATCATCCCTCTGGCCTGCTGCTGAGAGGGGAGACATCCCCTGGCAGGGATTGAGGGTAGCTCACAGGCATGCTGTGGCAGGCCAGCTGCCTATGCCTCCTTGTGTGACTGTCACCACTGCAGATCACTGCAGAGTGAGGGCCTCTCAGCTGTGGGAAAGCTATATGAGGCGTCACTCTGCCAACAGTGATGTGAATCATGTGATTCACAGGACAGAAAGGTCCTTTTACTATAATATGATTGGCTTGTTGTTTGATTATTGGGGATTTGCCAGAAGATTCAAGCCTTTCCATAACTGCCTTCCACACATGTAGGCCTTAGATGGAGTGAGAACTGGACAACTTTGCTTTCAGGTTGAGTGTGACATATCTCTGGAAATTAAAGGTCATTTCCAAGTGAGAAGTTGAAAAGTCCTGCACTCCTGGCTGCTGCACTAATAAAACTGTCTTTCCCTACTTGTTTTTTTTCCTTCTTTTTTTGTCCCCTCCTTTTCAATTCCTTCCCCCTTCCCCCCACACACCAATCTTGAACTCCTGGACTCAAGAAATTTTTCTGCTTCAGCCCCTCCAAATATCTGGGACTATACTTGTGTTTCTCTGTCTTAAAACTCCTTAGGATGAAATATTCTCTTTTTGGTAAATAATACATACATATAATACAAAATCCAAAAGGTGCCATAAGTAGACATTGAAAACTAAATCTCCAGCCCAGTTCTGCCCAGAAGCATTATGGGTTACAAACATTTTCTGACTTGTATCTTTCCAAAGATGTTATGAAAAGGGCTACAAAAAGTATGCATAATTGTGTTCTTTCTAGTTATAAGCAGTCAGCAGTATACTATGTCTAGTCTACGCTCTGTTTTTTTCCACTAAAAGTATGCCTTGGAGATGAGACTATGTCCATCCAGACAAAACTGTCACATTTTTTTTTAAATTCTGACATAGTATCCCATAGCATGATGTCCTATTTCTTTATTTACCCTACTGGCAGGCACCAAGACTGTTTCTAAACTTTTGCTATTACTGACCGTGCTCTAACAAATATCCTTGTAATATATATCATTTTATAGATGTGCAGATATATCTATAGACTAAATTTCTTGAGGAAGGTTTTTTTTTAAACAAAAGGGTATATGTGAGGTACTTAGGGGGTAACTCAGTTAGTGAGTTCTTGCCTGGCATGTATGAAGCCCTGGGTTTGATCCCCAGAACCACATAAACCAGGTACATGGCTTATACCTGTGATCCCAGCACTGAGAATGTAGAATCAGGAGGATGGAGAATCCAAAGCCATATACGGCTACATAGTAAGTTCAAAGTTAGTCTGGGTTACATAAGACCCTGTTTTTTTGAAAGGGTACATATGAGTTACATTTATAAACATTGTTTAAGTATTTTGGTACTCATTGAAAGAATGTATAGCCAAATTGCTACCTCTTTTGGAAGAGCTCTAAAGTTTAGCACAGAAACATTCAAATGCTCAGTCTTGAAGAATTTGTTCTTCATGTTTCACCTTCTATTACTCTGTTCCTTCTTTTCTTCAATATATATTAAACCTTCAATATATATTCTAGTTGTTCAAGGCATGTGGGTAGGCTTTGGGGAAAGAGCCATGGCAAGATATATGTGGTCATTGGCCCTGTAGTATTTATAGTCATAGTGGGCTGGAAACTGGGGAGAGAACACTAGAAAGAAATAATTACACAGTGGATCATTAAAAACTCAGTTAAGGACCATCGAGAAGAAGAGAGTACCAACAATATTTATAGGCTTGGTTGTGAGATCTGATAGTTCTCTGAGGTAAGTACTATTTCTTCTGATGGAAAAGACAGACAGTAAGACAGAGGAAATGGCAGGGTGACAGTCTTAAAGACAGGAAGGAACACAGTATTAGGCTAACAGCAAGGATTATATAAGCAAGAAAAGGTCTTCAAGGTCATTTAGTTTCAATCTCCTTACTAGATATGTGAGGAAACTGAGAGTCGAAGAGATAAATGAGATAGCCAAGGTCACACCATCGATAACAAGGTTACAGACAGAGCCAGGCCTGGTTCTTCTGACTTTTTACAGGCGATATCATGCTGCAGTATGCCTCTTCTGAGAGCTGGGATCTAAAGCAGTTACATTTTAGTAGCCTGGAGAGTTGCCTGGATTTATGTGAAAAAGTTCTTAGGTTCAGGCCCTTGTGACTAGCACCCTGCCACTCACTGTCTCTCTTTGCTACTAAGATACAGTTTTAGCTAATGGCAATCTAACAGTCCAGTCTGACAGGTTGGTTTGGTCTTCAGCATGCTTGTCTCTTCTCCGAGTTTAGATAATCACTTATTACCTTAATAATAATGATTACTTCTTGAGCACTTGTTATATATCAAATACAGTTCTAATCTTTTGCATGTGTCAAATTATGTAATATGGACAACAATCCTGTGTTTTATATATACATACATACATATATATATATATATTATATATATAGTGTTCTTCCATACAGAATAAACTGGGGTTTAGATAGGTCAAGGCATTTGCTGGAGATCACAGGCTAGTGAGTTTTCTAGCTTCAGTGCTGTGTGCTTGCTCAATCCCTCACAGTGCTGGAGGCTGAACTCTTTGCTACTGGGCTGTAGAAGGCCCAGGCAGGTGTTAACTCTGGCTGCACAACAGTATCACTTGAGGAGTTTGGGGAAATGCTAATGCCCAGGCCTTACCTAGGTCAGTCAAACTGCAAAATCTAGAGGGTCCCAATAGTTGGTATTTTATAAAGATAGAAGAAACCATAGATGGGGCTGGAGAGGTGGCTCAGGGGTTAAGCTTCTGCCTTGCAGGCAGAAGGTCCTGAGTTCGGATCCCAGATCCCACGTATAGACGCCAGGCAGAAGCAGAGGCGGCCTGCGCTTCTGGTACTCGTAGGGTGGGGCCTGTGAATCCTGAGGCAGAAGGAGGTGGAGGCGTCCATGGTGGTTCCCGATTCATCCGTGGTTCTGGACACACACATACACACATACGTGTGCACATACATACACACGCACAATTGAATAAATAATAATAATAAAAAAATTAAAAAAAAAAAGAAGAAACCATAGATGGATGGGTAGATAGATAGCTAGATAGATGACATAAGAACATAAGGGGACTGATAGGAAACTAGTGGGAGGGAAGAAGAGGAAGAGAGAAAAATTATGAGGAATTAAAGTGGTCAAGGTACATGATATAGCCAAAAGAAATTCTTTACAAAGCCTACTTCCCTGTATAATGAATATATGACAGTAATAATTAACTAATTACTTGGTGACTTTCCTATATATGTATCATTTCCTCTTTTCAATATTTTAATCATACAGTACCTGAAAGAACTTGAAGTCTTGTGATTAGACAGAGTCTTTCTAAGGGGAATAGAGGCTTAATGTCTGTTTAGCAATAGGTTTGTTTTTTTCTTTTTTAACCTTGGGACACAGCCTTACTATGTAGCCCAGACTGGCCTGGAAGTTGTTACACAGCCCAAGATGACCTCCAACTGGGGATCCTACTTCCTTAGCTTCCTGAGTGCTAGAATTACAGGTGTATACTATCACACCTAGCAACAGTTCTTTATGGATGGGGTAAGGTTGAAGGCCAATTCTAAACAATGTTCAGAGAAACAGTGTAAGAAAGATATTCAGCAAAGTCCCCTGGCCATTCTGTCTACTATCACTGCAGATCAGGAACCTCAACTCGTTCATTTTGTTTATTTCTCGAATTCTGCCCTGGGCTTGGTTATTGCTATTCAGAGGAAAGGCCTAACTCAAAAGTTTCACTTTTCACCTTGATGACCTAAAACTACATTAGAGGGGCTGGAGAGATGGCTCAGGGGTTAAGACTCTGTCTTGCATGCAGGAGGTCCTGAGTTCATATCCCAGGTCCCACGTAAAAAATGCCAGGCAGAAATGGGAGGGCAGTGGCCTGCACTTCTGGCCCTGGTGGGAAGGGCCTGGGAAATCCCAGAAAGAAGCAAGAAGGAGGTAGAAGCAGTGCAAGATGATTCCCAAAGTCACCCTTGCACCTCTCACACACATACACACACACATAAAATAAAATATTTTTTAAAATATTTTAAAAGACAGAAAAGAGAGAAAAGGAAGAAAATATATATATATATATATATATATATATAATAATTATGGTACCAATAGCTCACACCTATAATCTTTTGTCAGGGAGCCAATGGGGACATGATCTTGAAGTGCATCCAACAGTGAACCAGAAGGAAAAGTATGTGCCTTCTAGTTCTCCCTTGGACACACACTGGCTGGGCTTTATTTGACTCAATCTTTCTCTCAAGGTCTTAGGTTCACAGAAACAAAGTGAAGTAGTAATTAGACTGGGAGACCTTAAGGTCCATTTCAAATCGGAATTTGTGCTTTAGGGATTCTGGTTTCTCAGTGACTAGAGTAATAATCAAGGCCTTGGAGATCTAGAACTCCAAGGAGAGTACAAAAGAACCAGGTTCCAAGGGCTTAGGCTGTAGCTCAATGGGAGGCCACTTTCCTAACATGCATGAGGCCACAGTTTTCATCACTGGTACCACAAAAAAAAAGAAAAGAAAAAGAAAGAAACAAACCATATTTCAGCAATCAACACAACAAAGATTACATCTCTGGACAGACTGCTTTGAATCATTACAACTGTGTTTTAGCACTATCCTGATTATAATTTGTAAGTGTATTCAACAGATTTATGTTTGAACTGGCAGGGAGAACCTGAATAAAATATGACCTTGTCAACACAGACTCCACAATCTCCTGAGAAAGCTCCTTATAAAACACAACAGAATAAAATGTGTTTGATCACCAGTACAACTTTGACCAAATCACTTAGCCTGTCTTTGAGTCTCGTCTCTTTAACTGTAATGTAATTAATAGGAAGAGACACATAAGCCAGTTGTGGTATTGCAAGGCTGTCCCAGCACTCAGGAAGTAGAGGCAGAAGGGTCAGAGCTCAAGATCATTCTTGACTACATAGCAAGTTCAAGGACAGCCTGGGTTACATGAGATCCTGTCTCAAAGAAAAGAATAAAAATGGGTTAAGGAAATAAATGTTTGCTGCACAAGCATGAGAACCTGAATTCAATCTCCAGCACTTGTGTAGTTATGTAGAAAGCCAGGCATAGTGGCTGTGAGAGTCGTTTGGGAGATGGGCCTTTGAGTATATCTGTGGGGGGTTTCGTTAAGGCAGGCCTCTGAGAAAGCCTGTAGCAGATTGTCTAATTGCTTTAATTGGGCTGGAGAGCTGGCTCAGGGTTCAAGCCTCTGCCTCACAAGTGGAAGGTCCTAAGTTCAGATCCTGAAGCCCACGTAAAAATGCCAGGCAGAAATGGCAGCAGCCTGTACTTTGGGCCCTGGAAGGTGGAGCCTGGGAAACTCAGAGCAAAGCAAAGAGGAGGTAACACAATCAAGGGTGATTCCCAAAGTCACCACACACACACACACACACACACACACACACACACACACACACACACCAAAAAAACTCCTTTTAATTGAAGTGGGAACACACACACACACACACACACACCAAAAAAACTCCTTTTAATTGAAGTGGGAGAACCTGCCCATTGAGGGCAGGACCATTTTCAGAGTAGGTAGTTAGCATTTAGCAAGCTAGTAAGCTAGGAGGCACATATGTAGCATTGCTCCTTCTCCCACTGCTTTCACCTTTGCATATGGCATAGTCGGTTCCCTTGACCCCAGAGTAACTTTCCAGCCATGGAAAGTTATGGACTATAACCTAGCTATGGACTATAACCTAGAACTGTAAACTGGAATAAAATCCCTTATTCCCCTAAATTGTGTGGGTCAAGTACTTATCACAGGCTACAGTATGAAACAAAAACAGTAGCACACCTTTGTAATCTCTAGAATGATGAGTAGAGACAAGAGGATCTTGGGACTTGCTGGCCAACCAGCCAACCTAGACCAGGTCCCAATGAGAAACCACATCTCAAAAAAAATTCAAGATGGGGCCACCGAGAGTTCCGTGAATAAGACATATGCTCACAATCCTGGCAACCTGAGTTAAGTTCCCAGAAGCCCACATGGTAGAAGGAACGTTCTCGGGGGCTGGAGAGGTGGCTCAGGGATTAAGCCTCTGCCTCGCAGGCAGAATGTCCTGAGTTTGGATCCTAAACCCCACGTATAGACGCCGGGCGGAAGCAGGGGCAGCCTGCATTTCTGGTCCTGGTAGGGCAGAGCCTGTGAATCCCGAGGCAGAGTAAACAAGGTGGAGGCGATCCATGGTGGTTCCCGAATTCGCCCGTGGTTCTACACACACATACACACACACACACACACACACACACACACACACACACACACACACATACACACGCATACACGCACAATTGAATAAATAATAAAAAAAATTTAAAAAAAGAAGGAACATTCTCTTCTGTTCTCTACCCATGTACCATGGCATGCATGCATGTACCTATGTAGTTTCTCCTCTCTCTCTCTCTCTCTCTCTCTCTCTCTCATATTCTCTCAAATATATAGAATATTTTTTAAAAATCAAGATAGAGCTGGAGAGATGGCTCAGTAGTTAATACTGTGCCTTGCAAATAGAAGGACCTGAGTTTAGATCCTGGATCACATGTGAAAACACCAGGCAGAAATGGCAGCAATGTGCACTTGCAACTCTGGAACATGGAGCCTGGGAAATCCCAGAGCAAAGCCAAAAGGAGCAATCCAGGATGATTCCCAAGGTCACCCTTGGGCCTCCACAGACACACACAGTGTCTTCTGTACAGACATATACATTCACATACCAAAAAAAATAATAAAATCAACTTTTAAAATTAAAAATCGAGACAGATGACTAAGGAACAACACACATGAACACACACACACACACACACACACACACACACACACACACACACACACACCAAAAAGAAAAGGAACATGAAGCTGGCAAAACACAAACAGCCTAGACATAAAGAAGGGAAGTGGACAGAGGCATTAATAATTTGATGGATTGCCATGAATAGAGATTTTGTGTGATAGGATAACTGGATGGGTAATGAATGCAACATTTTCCACAGACTAGAAAGCAATAGGAATGCAGGGCCAGTTTATTGATCTTTACTATGTGCCTGACATACTAAGTGATCTAAATGAGTCAATTCATTCAGTCCTCACAACAGATCTATGAAGTGGATATTACTTTTTTTTATGTACAGGGTCTCACTGTGTAGCCCAAAATGGCCTCAGACTCACAGTGATCCTCCTGTCTCAGCCTTCTGAATGCTGAGATTACAGGCATTTACCACCACTCCTGCCTCTTTCCATGTTCCAGATAAGGAAATCGAGGCTGAAGAAGATTAGATAAATTGCCTAGGGTCACACAGCCAAAAAGCAAAGAAAGACAAGAACCTGGCTTGGCCAACCCCACCCTTATGCTCTTCTTACTATGAAATTGTAAAACTCCAGTTAAATATTTCAGAATCAAATCAAAGTATGTGTACATATATGATAAACTCATTGCCATTTCTCAGTCAGCTGTGAGGATATAAGTAATGCTGATTTTATAGTAATAAAGTGTGTCATGTTGAAAAGTCATTTCATCTCATAATAAAATTATTTTTGTCTTTAGGTGATTTATTTATTTTATTAAATGTATTCTTTCAACAACTTCATACATATGTATAATAAGTTCTAGCTACTGTGATATTCACCTCCTCTAGTCTCCCTCCTGCCTCTAGTATGCCACTCCTCCTTAGAAGTCCCTTTATTCTATTCATGTCTTTTTGTTATGAGAACCAAGCTTTAACCAAAGTCACCTGTGTGACCATGAGAGTTTGGAAGTACTCGTTGTAGCCTGGTGGACTCAACACTTCCTTAAAATTATGGGTGGTTTTTGTTGGTGGGTTTTGTTTTTTGAGACAGTGTCTCACTTGGTATCCCATGTTGGCCTTAAACTCATGGCAATTCTTCTGCCTCAACATCACAAGTGTTTGGATTATAGTCAGGAGCCACTATCATACTTAAGTACAGGTGTCAACTTGAAAGTGGAGGGTTTGAGCTCTGGGCAAATTTGTGGAGAATTAGTGGTTGAGTTAGGCCCAGGCAAACCTGCAGGAGATTGTCTGGCTGATGGGGAAAGCCCAGCCCATGATAGTTGGGATTAGGCCCTGGGATAAAATACAGACAGCTGGTTGAGAGAGTTGGCATCCTTGTGTACACTTTGTCCAAACATGCTGGTCTGGCAAGTAAGGATTGTCTCTCTCTCAGCCATTATGTAGAGATGGTGTGGTCAGTTCCCTTGGCCCTGGTGTTGATGCATACTCTCCCATCAAGCTGGACAGACTGAAACTAGACTATCGAAGAAAATAAACCTCTTGTTCCCTTAAGCCATTTGATAGTCATTTATCAGCAACCATGTAGGTGAACTGCAACAGCCACCAACTCCAGCTTTTTGTGTTCTTTTGCTTGGGGGTGGTCGTTGTTGTTGTTGTTGTTGTTGTTGAGACAGGGTCTTACTGTATAGCTTGGGCTGGCTTGAACTACCTATGCAACCTATGCTACATAGCAAGTACTGGGATTATAAGAGTGTGCCACTCCTATAATTCTTTTTCCAATGGTAAGAAAATTTCTTTCATAGTTGGAAGGATTTTGATGATGTCCCAGCTCAGTTAGGATAGTTCCAAAGTGATGCTGAAGTTCATGGATTGGCCAAAGTTGAGGCTCACTGAAGTCGAGGGCCAAAAACTGGGAACAGCATGAATTGCCTTATAGATGACCTCGAATGATGGCGAGGCTGGATGAAGGTAAGCCACCAGTCTTTCCTATGCATGAAAGAATGGCAGTGCAGTCAACAGAATGAGGACTACAGAATACCATAGTCCCACGTGAACACTTAGAGCATAAGAATGAAGAAGACAGGGACTGGAAGCAGCGACACAGAGCCAGAAGAAGCCACCATCACTCCGCTCCTCACCCTGGTAATGCATGCTGTGGGAAACTAATCGGTCCACACTCAGCAGCCTCCAGGAGTAGGATCAGTTAAAAAAAAGAAGACAGGAGAACATTTGAAAAAAAGATTAAAGGCATAGGAGCATATAACCAATTCCACAGGTTTGCTGGGAAAGAATGTAAGAATGTAATCAAGTCTTACCAAATGTCTGCTTTCTTCTAGGCAAAAGATACCACAAATATGTGAAGAGGGTGTCATGTCTTTATGGCAAATTAATATTCATCCTAGTCAGGCAAGATGGTTCACACCTATAATCCCAGCATTCAAAAGGCTGGAGCAAGAGGACTTTGAGTTCCAAGCCAATGTGTGCTACAAAATCAAGACCCTATCGCAAAAAAAAAAAAAAAAATGCACTCTAAGCCCACAGAACAGGTGAACTCTGTCATTGCCATTCTTTGTCATCATCTTGGCAAAATGGTGTCCGGACTCCAGACCGGAGACCCTCACTTTGACTAAGACATTTTCTTCCTGTTACTAAAATTGCCTCCTCACACCTTCTATTTCCTGCCAGGCCTACAGTCCCTATCTTCCCCACTGTGGAGGAGTAGATGTCCATTTCTCAGGAGCAGTGGACTGCTTCCGGCAGACAGTGAAGGCGCAAGGGATACTGGGGCTCTGGAATGGATTGACAGCCAACTTACTGAAGGTGAGAAGGTGGCCAGTCTCCTGACTCTCTAACTCTAATAATCCTGTACTCTCCCATTGTCACCCCAGTACTGTTTGTATGGAAACCCCCCCTCCACTAACACTGATGAAAGCACAAGGCCTGTGGATGCAGGCTGGCTGTCAACTCTAAGGAGACGGGACCCTGAGCAATGGTGGGGTTCCTTGCATCCTATCTAAAAGGAGGTGGACATTCAGTCTAGACCAGAGGATCCCAATATGGGCAAAACATAACACCCAATCAAAACTTCCAGAACTATATGTATGCATACAATATGTGTATGCATCATATTCCCATATGCTTCCCTAAACAGAGTTATTGTCAAGAACTCTGAACTATCCTTTAACTAGCTCACATGTAAATATCCAGTCAAGGCCAGCATACGTTGATGGGCAGTGTCCCACTGACTGTGTGCATATCAATCCATGCCCAGTGTTTGCCCAGAGTGGGCCCTTTGGAAGCTCTTGTCATCCCTCCTTCCACCACAGACACTATACCACCTTTTCTTTGCCACGGTTTTTTGATACCAAAAAGAATTGCCATGTAATAACTTTGCCCACAACTGTCATATCAATTTACTCTGGGACCAACTTGATTGCAGAAACATCTTTCTTTGTTTTCTTACCCCTCATCTTATGTTATGTTAAAAAGCACATAACAGGGCATCCTTGCCCCTCATGGGATTCCACATCTGGAGTCCATGAGTTCCTACCTGACTTTTCTCTCACCCCTCATGGATTCTATGCCTGGAGTCCATGAGTTCTCCAGAGCTCTCTTGCCCCTCATGGATTCGTGTCCGTGAATTCCATTCTTTCTCTCCTCTAATAAAATCTGCCTAAGCCTCGAAAAAAGCACATAACAAAAGATATTCAGCAAATTGCTTAAAAATTATAAACCATTTTCATCTATGGAAGTGAAATGGATAAGAAGAAACAAGAAAAACAAAAATCTCCAATCCCAGAAACTCTCTTAAGAGTTAGCATGATTTTAATTTTCTGTTTTAACAGGTAGTACCGTATTTTGGAGTTATGTTTAGCATGTTCGAATTCTGCAAGAGAATTTTTCTTTACCAAAATGGTTACATCCTGTCTCCTCTGACCTATAAACTGACCCCAGGAGTGGACCAGAGTTTGAAGCCCCAAGAACTGCGGGAATTAAAGTTTTTCAATACTAGAAAACTGGAATCTAAAAAACCAACTCTGTAAAGCTGAATGGAGCTAGAAGTAAATGAAGACACAGTAATCACAGATACACGTGTGCTCCTAATTGTGCATGTGAAAAGTGACGAGAGGGTGCTCCTACCTGCTGCTTTTGGAAATGAGGTCACCTGGCCTCATGTTGCTTTGGAGCCCTAAATTTTCCCTGTGAACACTTGTGCCATGAAAAGTTTTTCCAATGCAGCCAACACAATGCCATCCCAACATATTTTATAACAAGGTTGTCTTATTTTCCTATTCCATTCCTTGGCCCAAACAATTTAGGGGAGCAAAGGACTTTTACTCATGCTCATAACTTCAAGTTACAACTGATGTCATGGCAACAGAGCAATACCAACATCAGGATCACAAGGAGGAGCTGAAAGCAGGCAAGGACTAATGCTGCATTCTAGCTTGCCAGTCTGCCAAATGCTTAGTTAGTTCTATTTTTATCTACCTACCTGGGGAATGGCTCCACCCACTATGGGTAGGATCTTCCCACATTAATCACACAACTAGAGAGTCTCCTATAGGTTTGCCTTAACTAGATCCTTCCTCACAGGTGTGTCTAGTTCTCAAGTGACAAGTTGATACCTGAAACCAACTACCACAAAAGTCTAGCAGTAATAAAATGAACAATTTACCCACTGAAAAGAAACACACTAAGAAAATACAACCCTTCAAAGCAACATGTATTTGAAGTGGCAGAGCAGTAACCATGTCATGAGCTCAGCCACAGGATCACTTAGTCTTTGCTATATGCAGAACAAGTCAAGTCTCACTCAACTTGGCATGTGGCCTTCCCATACAGACTTCTTAAACTCAAAATGTCTGCTGGCTTCTAAAAGCACAAACCACAGTGCAGTTTATATATTCTCAGAAATCAAATGAAAATGTTTTGCTTTGTTTTTCTAAGGCCTTGTTATGTAGCCCAGGCTGACCTCACACTTGATCTTCCTGCCTTAGCCTCCTTCTAACTGTGATCACAGATCTGTACTACAGCTAGAGAGATAGCTCAGTGGGTAAGGCGTCTACCTGCAAACCTGGGGAGTTGAGTTCAAACCCTAGAGGCCCACATGGCAGAGAGAACTGACTACTGAACTACTAAAAGTTATCCTCTGACCTCCACCCATACATCATGACATACATGCACATCCCCACTCCCTCTCTCAAATAAATAAAATATTTTTTAAAAAACCACCGTGTCCAACCCTAGAATTGTCATTCTTTGTTGAAACATAAAGCACCCCAGGCTTAGAAACTTGTGTTTCAAGAAGGCAGTTTTTACCACAGATGCTTAATAATGCACTGACACTCCTGACTGAGGTCATGTATAGTTCAAGTGGCATGAATTCTCTGACTTTTTAAATACTTTGCAAGCTTACCCTGTGTAGCAGTTATTCTTCATGGTTGTTGATAAATCACCACATAATTGCTTAAAGGAACAAAGGGTTTTATTCTGGCTTACGACAGTCCAGTTACAATTCATGTACAGCTTGGCAGGATAGCACATCAAGACCAGGGGCTGAGGGGACTAGCCACACCATTTCTACATAACAACTGAAAGAGGAACAATCCTTACTTGCCAGACTTAGCATGTATATGTACATGCCAAGTATACAGAAGTATACATTTCCCCAACTAGCTCCCTTCATCTTATTCATGTGCCCAGGAACTACCCCCCATCCACCATGGGCTGGGTCTCCCTACTAACTAGATAATCTCTTGCAGGCTTGCTTGGGGCTTAATTCAACTACCAATTCTTTACAAGTGTGCCCAGAGCTTCAATCCTTTAACTGTCAAGTTGACACCTGTATCTAGCTATGACACCCTGAAAATAAATTATTTAGTCATATCAATATGCTCACAAGATGCCCTAGTTGTCTAGGATCAAATGGAACATTTGACACACATACCTCCTCCACTTCCCAAAAATGTCATGGAACAAAATATTTCAGGCTAATCAAGGCTAATCATCTGTAGAGGATTTTTTTTTAGGAATCAAACTTCAAGACTATTGTAACTTGAAGATTCTGTGTAAAAATAATATAACTGTGCCTTTCAAATAATACGAATCTGTGCATTTTAAAATGTAATATTTAGTCACACCTGAAATCCTGGTACTCAGGAGGCTAAAACAAAAAGACACACTAGGCTACATGATGAGTTCAAAGTCAGCTTGTATGATCAAAATATATATGGGGGCTGGAGAAGTGGCTCAGGGATTAAGCCTCTGCCTTGCAGGCAGAAGGTCCTGGGTTGGGATCCTAGACCCCATGTATAGATGCCAGGCAGAAGTGGGGGGGGGGTGCCAGCCTGCGTTTCTGGTCCTGGTAGGGCGGAGCCTGTGAGTCCAGGGGAAGAGTAAAACAAGGAGGTGGTGGAGGCAGTCCATGGTGGTTCCCACGCACGTGCACACACATGCACGCACAATTGAATAAATAATAAAAAATATACACATATATGAAAATATCATAATTAAACCCACATTCTGTATAACATATGCTAAAATCCAATAAACAGATTTAGTGTTTCTTAAAAAACACAAAGCCATCGTCTATATGCTAAGACTCTGTCTCAGAAAACACTGATTATTTAATTAATCTAGCATTGTTCATTCACACATTCTTATTTTCTCCCCTCCCCCAACCCAAGGTTTTTAGAATGTTGTATTTTTCCAATTAAACTTATTTCCAAAGGAAAAATACTGTCTCCTATACTAATTTATTTGTTACTAATCAAAGTTACAAAACCATGTTCAGTACCTAATTGACCAAAATCTTTAAACTCTCAGAACTTTGTCCTTACTTAAATATGCCAAAATAACTCATTTTTCCAACTACTATGGCTGACTATTTCATAGAGAAAGGCAATTAACACACATCTGTAGTCCAGTCTGTTAGGATTGGAAGGAGTGGCAAGCTGAACCCACAGTGAATAGTTTTTGTTGGTCAATCTTTATCTCCCATGAAGCAAAACTTTTCAAAGAGTTGAATGTGACAAAAACTTTATTGATGAACTCTAAAAATATTAACTTCAAGTTATAGACATCACAGTAAGACTTTTGTGTATTCTTCAATAAGTATGAAATAGTTGCTTGATACAGAAATGTTTTCTAACTATGGTTCTGATTTTCTCAATAAATTAAAACAAGAGAAAAAAATGTGACTTGTTTCTTCATACTTTTAGAACAACCCATTAAAACTCTAGTTCTAGTCTGGGGAGATGGCTCAGGGGGTTAAAGACCTTGTCTCTCAAACAAAAAGGACCTGAGTTTCGTTCCCTGGAACCTATTTAAAAGTACTGGACCAGTGTAGCAACCCACCTCTAATTCTAGCCTTTCAAGGCAGAGTCTGGGGGTCTCCAGAGTAAATTGGCTAGACAGACTAGCCCTAATGGCATGTTATGGAGTTAGCAATAAGGTAGAAGAGCAATGGATGATATTACCCTTGGGCCTCCACAGGCACATACACACTCAAGTGCACCATATACATATACCCACACATACAAATACACTTACCCACATACATTCAAACACACACTCACAAGCAAACACACACTCATATGCACACACCCCATACACACATAAAAGAGAAAAAAATTCCACTTGTGTTCTTTAAATGAACTTACAGCTATTTTTAATTTCTTGCGATACAGTGTTCTGCCTTCCTAATTTATAGCTAGCAGTATGTACCACACAGAACTAAGTACTTCAGGAGAATTATAAAGTGATAAGGCATCCACCCAGTAGTAATGTACAGACTTAAGGAATAAAAGACACCAACACCCACTAAATGACTAAAGTTACAAAGCAAACACTACAAAGACATGGTAATATAGTATCTACTGTTGCTAAGACTACAATAGTAATGACAGGGTTTCTTACAAGTAATGAGTCTTGGGTTAAGGTGGAGGGTTATTGTTTTGTTTTTTGTTTGTTTGGCTGGTTTGGTTTGGTTAAACAGGGTCTCTTGGAACTCACTATGTAGTTCAGGCTGGCTCAGAACTCACATTCCCCTTGATTTTGTTTTCAAGCGCTAGAATTACAGTGTGCACCACCATGCCCAGATTTGAACTAAGTTATCTTTTGTGAAGGGTTTTGGTTGGTTGATAAGTTGGGTGGTTGGTTACTTTGGTTGTATGTTTGTTTTTCTTTGTCTTTTGCAGGAGCTGTTTTGAGACAGTTTCACTTTGTAGCCCATTCAGGCTGGCCTGAAACAATATATCCCACAGTGGCCTCAAACTCATCATAATCCTCTTGCCTGTGCCTCCTGAATACTGGGATTACAGGTGTGACCCGCTATGATGGCCTGCTAATTTTTGACATTTTGAGACAGGGTTTCACTGTGTAGCCCAGTGGTCATGAACTTGTCATCCTCCCACCTGAGTCTCCCAAAGTGTCAGGATTGCAGGTGCACACTTCCATGCCTGGCTCTGAAGTAAGCATTGAAAAAAAGGTATCACAGGCAAAGAATACTAGAGACAGAATGAGAAGATTGGTCTCATACATTCATTCAACAACTGCTAGGCACTATGGATGCAGAGGAATGAAAGATAAATAAACCCTCTGGAAGATGGAAGCCAATGAGCAAGCATTGTAATGTTAAGAGAAGAATAAACAGAGTTCTTCATTAGATGATCACATGGCAGAAAGGTAAAATCTTTCAATCAAGGGATCAGGGAAGGCCACTCTAAGAGGCAACAGTTTAAAAGGAGACCCAAGAGATTAAAAATGAGCCAACTGTGGAAACAAATGGGAAGAACATTCCTGGTAGTAGGAGGAATAGGTGCAAAAGTCTATGTTTTTAGGAAAATATATAGTGAACAGAAAAGAGAGGGGTGTGGCCATAATGTGGTCAATAAATGAGTGGTATGAGATGAGGCTGACTAGAAACCGATCAATTTTGTTCCTTTGTTTGCAGTGCTGGGGAGAGAACCCAGGGCCCAGAACAGACTAGGGAAGAACTCATCCACTGAGCTACAGCCTCAGATTCTAATAGGCAGATTTTATGTGTCACATAGGTCAGAGCAAGAACTTTGATAAATACAGTGAGAAATATTGAAGGTTTTTAAGCAAAAGAACAATATCTGATTTTCAATTTTAAAACATAATTCTGGTTGCAGTGTAAAGAATATAATGAAGGGAAGCATGGGTGGGAATGACAAGCCCAACTAAGAGTTGACTCCAGAATTCCAATCATGAAATGCCAGCTGGATTGCATCCAGGAGCTCACTGCAGTGAGACTTGTCCTTACCAGACCTGCATAGTGACTGACATACCAACATGTCCCCATAGACTATCAAAGAACTCAAGAGCAATAAGAACGTACCAGTATAATTCTTGGGGACTAAAGCTGGATGAGTGAAGGGAAATACCCCTATCAGTGGGGTGACCAAAGAGGGGCAACTTGGTATGCTACAGAGGCCTGGACTCCCACAAGAGTACAAGCCAGAGGGAACTCTGGGGTCCATAGAAGCAAACAAGCAGGAGGTTGGGAGGGAATAGGATAGACTGATGAAGGAATGGGAAGGAGGGGGGGATGGAGGAAAGCAGAGGTAAGCACTCAATATGCTTGTAAAATTAGAAAAATAAATAAATAAAAAGAAAATAAATGCCGGCTAGAGCTAGAAGGAAAAAAAGAGTGAGTTCAAGACAAATTGTGGAGTTAGACTCAGCAAGATTTGCTCAACCATGGAATGCAGGAGATAAAAGGGAGGGATTGAAGGTGGCACCTAGATTTTTGGTTTTTAATTTAGCAAAGGTAGATGATGTTGACATTTGCTCTTGTGAGAATGAGAGGAGAGGGCCAGAGTTCTGGTGCAGAATGAATGAGAAGTTCTACATGTCAGTGCAGGCAACTCTGATGAAACTCGGTGGGCCACACACACAAAAGGACGTGAAAGTCAAAGGGTGACTGGTTGGGAACAAGACAGTTTTCAATGGGAGAAGGAGGGGAACGGGATCAGATGATCTAGGGTTGACAAGACTTAAATTACTTGTATTCATGTAGGAAACTGTCAAAGAATAAAAATTCTTTGAAAATTTAAAATTCTACTTGTAGCAAATTTGAAATGCCCGTAAGTTGTTTTTCTTCTTTATTTTTGTGTGCATGTGCATGGTTTGAAATGTGTCCCCCATAGTCTCCTGTGTTTGGGAAGGTCATGGCACCTTTGAGAAGTGGAGCCTTGCTGGAGGAAGGCAGTCACAGGGGGTAGGCCTCGAGGTGGATTAGTCCCACCCTACCTCCTAAAGAATTCTGCTTTGGCAGCAGGAAGTCTACCAGCTCTCAGCCTCGCAGATGAGTATGATAGAATGTATCTCCAGCTTCTGCCACCCCACCATTCCTTTTCTACCATTAAAGGACTGTATCTCCCCTCTGGAACCATTAAGCTAAATAAATCTCCCTTTCTCCCTTAAGTTGCTTGACTTTGGATGTTCTCTCACAGCAACACAAGAGTAACTAGTATAGCGTGTATGCATGTGTGCATATCTGTCTGTGTATATCAGAAGCACTGTGTATGAGTGAAGGGAAATACCAGAAGCACTGTGTATGAGTGAAGGGAAATACCCCTTCCCACAACTCCATGAGTTTCTTCCTGAACTATAACCAAGGGTGACCTTAGAAATCACCGTGGATTGCTCTACCTCCTTTTTCCTTTCCTCTGGAGTTTCCCAAGCTCTGCCTTCCAAGGCTAGAAGCAGGCCACCGCCACTTCCACCCAACACTTTTTTTTAAATTTTATTTCTACTCATACAACTTTAACAGGTACACCAGTCCCCTCCCTCCCTCCAACCTCCCACCGCCCTATGCCCCCCTCCCCTCCCCCCTTCCTCCCTATCCCCCAGTGCCTCCCCCTCCCATCCCCAGGGCATCCTTTAATGTGCATGCCAGACTCTCCTTTGGGTCCTCCTCTCCAATGAAGTGCAAGGACCCAGTGGCATTTCCCAGAATCCTTTTCCACCCAACATTTTAATGTGGGATCCAGTATTTGAACTCAGGCCCTTCTGTTAACAAGGCAGAGGCTCAACCCTTGAACCATCTTTCCAGTCCAACCAGAAGATTTTCAAGTAAAAAAGTCAAGGGGACAGTTAATTAGAATCTAAACTATCCCCTGGAATTGCTCAATTTGTAATAAACAGAATGATGTTCCCCCAAAGGTATCTATATCCTAGTTCTCAAAACATTTGAACATAGTCCTTTATATAACAAAAGAAATATTCCATTGTTGTCGTTTTGAGACTTAGTCTTGCTATGTAGTCTATGACAATTTTCCTGTCTCAGTTCTTCAAGTGTCACAAGTACAGGCATGTGCCTCATGACAAAAGAGATCTTGGGCCAGCAAGATGTCTTAGTGTATAAAGGCTCTTGCCACCAAGCCTGGTGACCTGAATTTGATCCCCAGTGGAAGAAAAGAACAGATTCCCACAAATTGTCCTCTAATCTATACATATGCTCTATAGTGCACACTTGTATGTGTGTGTGTATGTTTATGTATGCAGAATTAAAAATAGATATAATTGAAGAGATCTTGAAGAAATTATTATAATTACATTCTTTGACTTGGAAAGATCATTTTAACTTATCTGGGCAAGCCCAGCTGAGTTACAGGAGCCCTAAAAAAATAATGAGAAAGTTCAGGAAAGTGTGAGTAGGTTAGAAATGCCAGGACAAGGCTGGAGAGATGGCTCAGAGGTTAAGACTCTGTCTCACAAGCAGAAGGTCCTGATCCCAGGTCTTTCATAAAAATGCCAGACAGAAATTGCAGTGCCCTGCACTTCTGGCCCTAGTGGGCGGAGCCTGGGAAATCCCAGAGCCAAGCAAAAAGGAGGTAGAAACAATCTAGAATGATTCGCAAAATCACCCTTGGGCCTCCACGGGGACACACCCCCCCCATTTCTCTCTCTCTCTCTCTCTTTCTCACACACATACACACACATACCACTCTCTCACAATAAATGAATGAATGAATAAATAAAGTTTAAAAAAAGAAAGAAATGCAGAACAGAAAAAGAGGAATGAAAAGGAATTAATTAATCATTGCTGGCCCTGAACACAAAGTTACTCAGGAGGCCTCCAGAAGCTGAGAAAACCCTAGGATGACAGCCAGAAGAGAAACAAGAACTTCAGAACTATAACCACAAGGGGCTAAACTTGGTCAATTACTTGAATGAGCTACTAAATGAACTTCTCTCTGCAGCCTCCAGAAAGGAACACATTGGTTTTAGCTTCCTGAGATCAGTATTGGAGTTGTGACCTATGGAATCGTAACATAGTAAATTTGCATTGTTTAATCCATTGAGTTGGTGGAAGTTATTACAGCTAGCAACAGGAAACTAATATACCAGAACTCTATTAGTAATTATTTGTGGATTATATTTCAGGGAAGAGTGACAGTGAAAGACAGAAATATGGCCATCAGGTAAGACATCTGTTCACAAACCTGGAGATGTTGAGTTCGATCCCTGGAAGCCCATATGGCTAAAGAAAAGAACTGACTTCCATCTATGCACCATGGAACACATGTACATTCTCTGTCTCTCTGTCTCTGTCTCTGTCTCTCTCTCAAACAAAAATATTTTGAAAAGGAAATCAGGTTGCATCAGCAAGCAAATGGCATTTCAAACAGGGGGACTGTCACTAAAGGAGGGGATAGGAAGAAACTCATGGAGTTGTGGGAAGCAGTAAGAAATGACATGGGGAGGTGGCCACTTAAGAAAGTCCTGGAGACGTAGAGGAAAAAAAGTGCTTGTCTCTTGCTGTGAGTAATGTAAAATAGTGTAGTAACTCCAAGGAAAACAAAACAAAAAGAGAAAACCAATGTTGGCAGTTCCTCTAATGGTTTAACATAAAGTTGCCATAAAACATGGAAGCTCCACTTTAGCTATCCACCCTAGAAATAAAAACCTACACTGACACCAGATAAACAAAATGTAGAAAATGACATCCCAACATCTATCAATTGATAAATACACAAAATATGGCATATCTGTACAATGGAATACTGTTTAGCAAGAGGACAGAGTTAACTACTGATATTTACAATAATATGGATGAATCCCAAAAATACAGCAAGAGAAGTCAGGTTAAAAGAAAACATAAATACTATATAATTCCATTCATACAAAATTGTAGTAAATACAAACTATGGTGGTGGGAAGCTAAAAAAAAAAAAAAAAAGCTTGCCTAGGGATGAAGGATATTAATGTGACACTTTTCTTGGCTCACTATGTCAACTGCCATGGTTTTGTATGTCTACACATAAGTAAACATATTCTCCAGTTGTACCTTTCTAATATGTACAGGGTTTTTGCATGGCTGTAGGAATGTGTGTGTGTGTGTGTGCACGTGCGCTTGTACAAGAGGCCACTTGAGTGTGTGTGCCTGTGGAGGCGCAAAGGTAACTTCAGGAATCATTCTGGATTGTTCTACCTCCTCATTGCTTTGCTCTGGGGCTTCCCTGGATTCACCTTCCAGGGCCAGAGTGCAAGATATCACCATTTCCATCCTGTTTTTATGTGGAATCTGGGATCTGAGCTCAAGTTCTTTTGCTTGTGAGGCAAATGGCTTTAACCCCTGAGCCATCTCTCTTGTCCCAAATATGTATATTTTTAATGAGTGTCATGGCATGAGCCTATAATCCTAGCACTTGAGAAGCAGAAGCTTAAGGATCATGAGTTCAAGGCCAGCCTGGGCTACACAGAGAAACTCTGTCTCAGAAACAAATGAGGATTGGGAAGATAGAGCTCAGTGCATGCAAAAGACCCTAAGTTTCATCCTTAATACCAGAAATAGGAAAAAAAATCTACAGTTTCATTGTATAATAATACCTCAGTAGGAGTTTTGTTAGAGAGAAGGAGAAGGAGAGGGAGAGGGATAAGAAAGAGAGAGTAAGAAGGAAAGAGAGAAGGAGAGGGAGAGGGAGAAGGAAAAAAACTACAGCTTCATTGTGTAACAATACCTCAGTAGGAGTTTTGTTAGGGAGAGGAAGAGGGAAAGGGGAGAAAGAGGGAAAGGGGAGGAAAAGGGAAAGGAAGAGGGAGAGGGAAAGGGAGAGGGAGAGGGACAGGGAGAAGGAAGTACAGATATGCCATGACACATGTATAAAGGTGAGGGGACAACTTTTGGAAGTTGGTCTCTCCTTCCACCATGTGAACTCCAGGGATAAACTCAGGTCGCCAGACTTATACACAGGTGCTTTTATCCACTGAGCCATCTCACCTCCCCAATAGCAAGTGTAGGTTTTTGTTTTGGGGTGTGTGTGTGTGTGTGTGTGTGTGTGTGTGTGTGTGTGTGTGTTTTAAACAGTCATCCATGGCTAAAGTCCATCAAATATTTTCTACACTTGTCATAAATAAAATCCTGCCTGGTTTCATTTGGGAAGCAAAGGGGAGTCAGTAGACTCTTGAACAACATATGTGTTGTAATAAAAAAAAAAAAAACTGTACATGAATCCAGGCACAGTGGCACATGCCTATAATCCTAGCACTTGGTGGGGGGGGCGGTAAAGAAAGGAAGAGCAGAAGTTCAAGGTCAACCTCAACTATATACCAAGTTATACAACAATATTAGGTATACAACTATATACATAAATCTATAAATATAATTTACCATATAAACAACTATATACTAAAAGGAGGAGAAGGGTTTGTGAGATGGCCCAATGAGCAAAGGGGACTGAATTCAACGGCATGAGATCTGTAAGTATAAATAACCATGGCAACAGGTAACCACCAGTATAATAGTAGCATGAGTGTCAAGGAGAAAACCAACAGATATCTGATTGGATTCAAGATCCGCTTGTCAGAATGGTACACATCCCTATTACTGTAAGCTAGAATACCTAAAAATATGGGAAGGAAAAAAAATCAATAGGGAAGACAACCAATAAACCTATAGATGGGAAGACTACATCAAACTGCTCTGTAGGTAGCTGTTATTATACCCATAGAATAGGCACTTACAGTGGAAATCTTTGGGTCTCAAACTGGATGAGTGAAGGGAAATGTACATATGAGTGGGGTGGCCTGAAGAGAGATAACTTGATATACCACAGAGGCCTGAGCACCCACAGGACAAGCCAGAGTGAACCCTGGGTCCATAGAAGCACACAGGCAGAAAGGTGGGAGGGAGTGGGAGGGAACGGTGAAGGAAAAGGAGGGGATGGAGGGGAGGGGAGAGGGAAGGAAGCTGGGATGAATACCCAATATACTTGTAAAGGTAGAAAAATAAATTTTACAAAAAAGATTCTTCCAGAAAGCTCCTGGAACTAATAAATAAGTTCAATAGAGTTGCAGGATACAAAATTAATGTTCAAAAGTCAGTGGCTTTCCTATAAACCAAGGATAAACAAAGCAAGAAAGACTGAAGATAAACAATACCATTTATCATTGCTGCTTAAAAAAGGAAAATACCATGGAATAAACCTAACCAAGAATGTGAAAGATCTGTAGAGAAAATAGGTCACCATCAAGTATTGCAAGTAAGTAGCGAGACATCTGGTTAAACTCATTCTCACTTTCCTTCCTGGTCACTTGCCATTGAGGAGGTTTGATCTCACCAATCAGGGAGGGTATAGAGACTGGCAGATAGATGGTAACCATCCTGCAAATGGGACACTGATCCCCCCCCCCACTGCGGTCTCCTACTCCTATTCCATCTACCTTTGAATCTCCTCTTATAGTAAGATCTTCATTTAAACAGCCTTTTATATTTGGATAGGAGGTAATCTCCAATACCAACCAGGATGGAGTCAAGGGCAGTGCAGGAACAGCAAAATTGAAAACAACAACAAACCATAATTCAGAACACCAAAGACCCTACATTAATCACCTGGAACCAGACCAGCCAAATCTCTCCCCATCCTAAAGCTCAGGGATAATTGCGGAAGAGGGGGTGGCAAGACTGTAAGAACCTAAAGATGGGGAGGACCAAGGATATGCAAGATACTCCTCACAAGTTAGGACCACAGTAGCCATAATTAGACTTTGCATGACCTGCACAATGACTGACATGTTAACCACCCCCCAAAGCCTAGCATGGATCACAGGCACTATGATCCTTAGAGGCAAGGGATCAACAGTTATAATAGTGTTCCCATACTAAAGGGGAGCCTAAGAAAGGGCTCTGGGCTATGCCACTGAGTCCTTACACCTCACTAGAGTGGAGGACTCAGAGGGAAGTTTGGCATTCACACAAAAGTATGCTCCAGGGGCTGGGAGGGGGGAAGGGGAGCACTAGGAGAAGGGGAGGGAGGGAGGTGAAAGGAAGGGGAAAAGGGAGGGAGGGTGCAAAGGGGACTGGGGAAGGGTAGAGGGAGGGAGAGGATCAGGTACCTATTGAGCTTGTATGATTGGGGGAAAAATAAATTTAAAAAAAAGAATGTGAAAGATCTATACAATGAAAACTTTAAAACCTTAAAAAAAGAGATTACAGAAAATGCCAGAAGATGGAAAGACCTCCCATCCTCCTGAATCCATAGAATTAACATTGTTAAAATGACTATTCTACTGAAAGCATTACACTGATTTCAATGCAATACCAATCAATATTCCAACCCAATTCTTCACAGAAATTGGTATAACAATCTCAAATTTCACATGGAAACATAAAAGACCCAAGATAGTAAAACAATCCTGAGTAATAAAAACTCCATTGGAGGTATCACCATATCAGACCTTAAACTATACTATAAAGCCATAGTAATAAAAACAGCATGGTACTAGCTCCAGAAAAGAGATATAGACCAATGGATTAGAATTGAAGACTTGAATAAAAGCACTTTCACCTACAATCAACTGATCTTTGACATGGGTACGAAAAAATCCATTGGATAAAGGACAGCATCTTCAACAAATGGTGTTGGCAAAATTGGACATCTACATACAGAATAAGTTGGACCTTTAATTGTCCCCTGTATGGAAATAAATTCCAAATGGATCAAAGACCTCAATGTTAGGGCAGAGACTATAAAACTCCTAAAAGAAAAATTAGGGAATAGTCTCAAATCAATTGGCCTCAGGCAGCATTTCCTCAATAGGACCCCAGAGGCACAGAGAATAAGTCCAACACTAAACTAATAGAACTATATGAAATTGAAAAGCTTTGCTCAGCAAGAGACTATTAATCAAGGAAAAAGGCAACCTACAGAATGGGAGAGCATCTTCACTAACCACACATTCAACAGAGGTCTAATATCCAGACCTACTATCTAATATCCAGAGTACACAAAGAACTTAAAAATTAAGAACCAAGGAAGGAAACCACCCCATTAAAAAAATGAGCTATGGGACTGGAGAGGTGGCTTAAGGGTTAAGCCTCTGCCCTGCAGGCGGAAGGTCCTGAGTTCGGATTCTAGATCCCACATATAGGCGCCGGGCGGAAGCGGGGGCGCCACGTTTCTGGTCCTGGTCGGGCGGAGCCTGTGAATCCCTGCACAGAGTAAACAAGGTGGAGGCAGTCCATGGTGGTTCCCGAATTCGTCTGTGGTTCTACACACACACACACACACACACACACACACACACACACACACACACACACACACATATACACGCACACACACATATACCCACAATTGAATAAATAATAAATAATAAAAAAATTTAATTAAAAAAAAGAGCTACACAGGATATAGCCACAATGCAATTGGACCTCGCCTGACCCGCACAATGCCTGACATGTCAACAACCCCCCAAAGTCTAGCAGAGATCACAGGGGAGAAGGCTTCAGGCAGTAGGATCCTTAGAGGCAAGAGGTTAAACAGTCATAATAAAGTTCCCATACTAGTGGGCAGCTCAAGAAGGGGCCCCAAGCTATGCCACTGAGTCCTGAACCCTCACTAGGGTAGAGTGAAATTCAGCACTCACATAAACAGATGCTCTGAAGGATGGGAGGGAGAAAGCAGGAAGCACCATGAGAGGAGGGAAGGAAAAGGGGTGAGAGGGAGGGAGTGCAAAGGGGGGGGAAATGTAATGAGAGACAATAGGGAAAGGAAGGGGGAGGGAGAAGAAGGGGTACATACTGAGCTTGTAATTAGGCAAAAAATGTAATAAAAAACAGGCTACAGAACTGAAAAGAAACTTCTTACAAGACGAAATTCAATGTCTAATAAACATTTTTAAAAATGTTCTACCTTTCTAGTCATTGGGGAATTGCAAATTAAAACCACCCTGAGATATCATCTCACTCCGTCAGAATGGCTATGATCCAAAGCTCAAACAACAGCAAATGATAGAATGGATGTGGGGAAAGGGGACTCTCATACATTGGTGGTGAGATCGTAAACTCAAAACACCCCTTGGGAGGTTCCTAAAAAAAGTCAAGAATTGAAATTCCATATGAACCCACTATACCACTCCTGTGAATATTCCAAAAGAAAACTGCATCCTCCATCAGAGACACATGTACAACCATGCTCATAGCAGCCCTTTTCACAATTGCAAAGATAGGAACCAACCTAGATGTCCAACAGTTGACGAATGGTTACTGAAAATGTGGTACATATATACAATAGATTATTATTTAGCTGTCAGGAAAGACGAACTAATGAAAATTTGCCAATAAATGGATAGAGCAGGAAGAAATCATACTGAGTGAAATATCCCAGATACAGAAAGGTAGACATTGTATGTTCTCTCTTATAAGTGGATCCTAGCATTTAGTTTGATGTAATCAAACAGAAACTCTTACAACACCCACAAACACAAAGGACTATAAGCACGGGGCAGGGGGAGGATGGAAGAAGATCCCAAGAGAACAGAAACAAAAGAACAGGGGTAAACAGTTAAAAAAGGCTTTTATGTAAGAAAAGTCTTAAAGGAGAGAGAAGAACAGAACTAGGACACAGTAACCAACCACCTGCTCACTAGCCCCTAACAGGGAACATATGCCCAGCACTGTAAACCAGTCTAAACAACAGTGGACAGGATCAGATGTCACAGTACTAACCACAAACACCTGAGAGTAAACTTCCATCTAAACACCTCTCATTTTATCTTTAGATAAGGAAAGATCTTAAGGCCCAAACAAGACAGCCTAGTGCAATGGAAGAGCATTGAAATAGACAAAAGTAACCAACCAGAATGCTGAGTACCAGCAACCCTGAAACACTCAGGCAGAATCAGGCCAACTAAATCTCTTCCCATCCTAAGACTCAGGGAATCTTATGGAAGAGGGGCGGTAAGATTGCAAGAGCCTAAAGACAGGTAGGCCCACTGCTGGCCAAGACATTCCACTCAAGGCAGGGCTGCTGCATCCAGGAACTCACTCCAGTGAGACTTATCCTCACCAGATCTGCATAAGAGCTCACATATCAACATTCCTCCATAGACTAGGGAAAATCTCAGGAGAATAATTACATGCAGTGGGAACCTTAAGGGCTAGGGCTAGATAGGCAGTAGGAAGTGTCCCTATCAGTGGGTCTGCCCAAAAAAGGGCCACTTAATCTGCCACAGAGGCCTGAGCCCTCACTAGAGCAGACAATCCAAAGGAAACCCTGGGGCCTAGAGAAGCAGACAGACAGGAGGGTGGGAAGGCTCTCCCGGCCGCGTGGAGGGCGGTGCGCGCTTCTTCCGAGCTGGGATCCGTGGCTTCCCGAGCGCCCGCCGCCGCCGCACTCACCCCTTCCTTGCTAGCCGGCGCCCCGGCTACATGGTTTTGCCCAAACCCAGAGACTTTGTGAACAGCCCTTGTCCAGGTTTCTGCCCTGAAGAGTTCTGATGGCCGGGAATAAAGGAAGAGGACGTGCTGCCTATACCTTTAATATTGAGGCTGTTGGCTTTAGCAGAGGTGAAAAGTTACCTGACGTGGTGCTGAAGCCACCGCCACTGTTTCCTGATACAGATTATAAGCCAGTGCCGCTGAAGACCGGAGAAGATGAAGATTATATGCTGGCTTTGAAACAGGAATTGAGAGAAACAGTGAAAAGAACTCCTTATTTCATTGAAACACCCGAGGAAAAGCAAGATATTGAAAGGTACAGCAAAAGATACATGAAGGTATACAAAGACGAATGGGTACCAGATTGGAGAATGCTTCCCAGAGAGATGATGCCAAGGAAGAAATGCAGAAAAGATCCAAAATCCAAAGCTGCGAAAGGTGCATGCAGAAATCCTTCCCTTGCTAACTCTACAGATGTGCTGAAAAAAATTGAGGAACTGGAAAAAAAAGGTGACGGTGAAAAATCAGATGAAGAAAATGAAGAGAAAGAAGGAGGCAAAGAGAAAAATAAAGAAGGTAATGATGATGATGACAATGAGGAGCCTGCAGAACAGGAGGAATATGATGAAGAAGAGCAAGAGGAGGAAAATGACTACATTAACTCATACTTCGATAATGGCGATGATTTGGTGCAGACAGTGATGACAACATGGATGAAGCAACCTACTAGCCACCGAGTTCCCCAAAAGAGAATTTTGATGCACGTTTGGACATGTTTTATTTCTGATAAGGAAATTCTATATTTGTTGCTGTTGTCATTATTCCTGTTTTGTTTGATGGACGTTTACTAGCAGATTATTCAGAACCACTTTGAGTTTACACACCAGTGACCTTCCGGTCTGGGTACTGTAACATTCCTCCTCACCACTCTGCCTTCCCTCTGTGGAAGTTGGTGGGTTGTGGGTTTGTTTGTTTTGCATTATTTGAATTGAATGTGCCTCAAGGATATTAGCATCTCTGAATCTGTGTATGCATACTTGAAAAAAATATTTTATGGAACTGCTGATCTTTTATAAAACCTAGTAGTAGTCTTAGTGGATTTCTATCCCTCCTGCACAGAAGCACTTTAAACACGAAGGAACTTGAAAGTTACTTTTCAATTCTCCATGGTTTCTTCTGTAGCACCACTCTTTGGCTAGAGAAACCTACCTGAGTTGTCACAAGTGCTGACCTATAAGATGAGAAGTTTGGTGATAGAAAAAAAAAAAAAATGCACACAGGGAAAACTAGTCCCTTGGAGAAATAAAATCAGTTTAAATCTTAGCCAGTACAAGACTTTCATGTGAGATATTAATGAAAGTTCTGGGGGTGACTTCATACCATGTAGTGTATGAATTTATGGTCTCGCACCTTTGATTTGTTGTATTTATGAAATAATAGACCGAGGCACTCTGTTATTTCTTGCATTGTCCTTATGAGTGGCCTGAGTCTGTTGCGTAGACTTCATGACAGTGATGTGTGTCAGCATGGTGAAGGGTAGGTTTCACAAAGTGTCACAAAGTTCCTAAGCTGTACACAAGTCAGTTAATCATGTAAAATAACTCAGGTAATATTCAAATTAAGATTTATTTTTCTTGTTTAAATTTACAAGGTAACTCCTCTGCAATATTCTTTTTTTTTTGAGATTTTAGGGAGGAAATACCTAGAAACCTCAGCCTCCAGAGACTTTAAAATGCCAAAGATTCACAAAGAAATTTAATATATATAATATATTCAAATTACTACCAAAAGAAGGAAAATTGATTCTCCTTCTCAGGAGACGGTTATCACCCATTGCACTCTGACCTGCTTTCTCTGCCAACTTTAAAATAACCTTGAAATTGAGCTTGGTTAAGTTGTAAACAATTCCCTGTAACAATTATTTAAACCCTAACTATAATTTCCACCTATATACATTTATATGTGTGTGTGTATGTGTATGTATATATATTCTTTACTTTAGAAATAATTACTTAAATTGAGTTCTTACCTGCTAAACATCTCTACCTTGGAGAGTAACAGAAAAAAGTGAGAAATATTTCTCTCATAAATTGTGACTTGATATTCCAATCTTGTGTCTGTGGGGGAAATATATAGAAAATTTGTAGTGTCTAGTGAGATTTCACAATACTACTTTCTCAGGAAAAAAATCTCTTTTAATGACAATATTCTTCAAATAATTCAAGACACGAGGGTTCGTTTTATTAGTGGAATGCTGTATTTACTTCCTACTCAAAGGACTTGCCAGACATGTTTAGGATTAATGGGAACA
Source organism: Typhlomys cinereus (assembly GCA_023101885.1). Lineage (NCBI taxonomy): Eukaryota > Metazoa > Chordata > Mammalia > Rodentia > Platacanthomyidae > Typhlomys > Typhlomys cinereus. The sequence goes on along the minus strand of JALPQD010000236.1, from coordinate 2,711,550 downwards.
AAAGTAAGTCTTCTTTAAAACTGTACTGTATTAGAAACCTCACATGAAGTTTTTAGTTGACAATAAATGAAGTTGTTATTTAGGGATGATGGCAGATATTTTATTGTCTCTCATCTTTGGTAGCAGAGTCAAATAACACAGAGTTCATAGATGTTGTATTTTGCAGGTGTCTATTTTCTTTCAATCTGCTGGTAACTACTCAGATCAGGCAATTGTTTTGATGATGATTCCTTTCCATGGTTTTCATTCATCTCCACTCATCACAGTGTGTCTGTATAGGAGATGGGGAACAGCCCCTCTTGGGGAAAGGATTTACTCTGGAGGTCTGACCATTGTCTCCTTTAACCACATTCTTTCTTCCTTTGAAAGATCAAGCTACAATTTTAAACAAACTAATTTTGAGAACAGATTGGAGTTTTTTTTTCCCTAGGAGGGGTTTATTGGCATTAATTATGTTTTTCTTGCTCAAGATCTGAGACTGTGAAATTACTCTAAGAAAACAAATATTATTTTGTATAGAAGGATTATTTTACTGTAAAAAAATCAAATTACTTATTAGTGAAATATCTTTAAAATTATGTCAAATAAAACTATGATTACTGTAGTGCTTTTCTGTATTTGTTTATACATTAAATTCTTAGAAAATAAATTTTTGGCTTCTTAATATTAAAAAAAAAAAAAAGGAGGGTGGGAAGGAGTGGGAGGATTGATGAAGGAAGAAGAGGGTGGAAGAGGAAAGGGAGAGGGAGGGAGGGGGAAAGGAGGGAGGGCAGGGACAACCACTCATTATGCTTATAAAACTAGCATAGTATAAATAAATAAAAGACACATTCAAAAGTAAAAAGAATATTGTCTAAAATAAATGGAAAACTGCTTCCTGATGTATTTGTGTCATTTTGCTAATATAAACAAAATTGATAATCCATAATCCCCTGACTGTCTGAAAAAACATAGTTCTTTAATAACGGGATTTCAATTTTGTTTGAAAAAATAAAATAATTAAATGTAAAACCAGTATAGCAGCTCACCTGTAATTCTAGCCCTGGAAGGCAGAGCCTGGGAATCCCTAGATCAAGTTGGCTAGTCAAACTAGTCCAAATGATGGGCTTTTGGTTTGGTTAGAGACCCCAATATACACATACATGAAAGAAAAAATGAAATTCAAATGTTGTTTATGTAGTCTCTCATATTGTTATCAAATTTGAAGAACTGACTCACCACTTTGCTGAAGCAAAATTGGAATGCACTATCAACTAAGTTCAGAGGTGAAGGACGAGGGATGTAACTCAGTGGTATAGGGATTTTCTATCACTGAAAAAAAAACAAGTAAATAGTCAGTCAACCTACATTAGTATTTTTCTTAGCATTAATGTTAAGATATATACTGAATATTTACATGTATCACCATAGTTACCTGTCCTCACAGTGTTTTGTGATACAGGTACTACTACTATCATTTCCATTTTACATTGGAAGAAACCTAAAGCTAAAGAAGTTAAGAAACCTACCCAAAGACTAACAGCTGGCAAATGGCAGAGCCAGTACTTGAATTAAAGCGTTAGGCTCCAGAACTCCCTTTTAATGATGAGGCTAAATTATCTCTCTCTTCCTATTTTTCCCCACATTTCCAGGCCCATATATGCAAATACATTCAATATTATAGATACAAAACAAGTACAGAGTCATAGAATCTGAGAACTGAGGGGCTGGAGAGGTGGCTCAGGGGTTAAGCCTCTGCCTTGTAGGCGGAAAGTCGAGTTCGGATCCTAGACCCCACGTATAGAAGCCGGGCGGAAGCCTGGCAGAAGCCGGGCGGAAGCCGGGACTGCCTGCGTTTCTGGTCCTGGTAGGGCGGAGCCTGTGAATCCTGGGGCAGAGTAAACAAGGAGGAGGTGGAGGCGGTCCATGGTGGTTCCCGAATTCGTCTGTGGTTCTACACACATGCACACATGCGCGCACACATGCACAATTGAATAAAATAATAATAAAAAAAAAGAATCTGAGAACCGAAAGATCTGGAGCTGTTGAGATAACTCAGTGGGTAAGGAGTCGGCTTGCAGACCTAGCAACCTAAGATTGATCCTTACAAGCCCACATGGTGGAAAGAGAGAACTTCTGAAAGTTATCCTCAGATCTCCACCAATGCACCATAGCACTCATATTCTCTCTCTTTCTCTCTCTCTCTCTGTGTTGTGTGTTGTGTTGCGTGTTGTGGTGTGTGTGTGTGTGTGTGTGTGTGTGTGTGTGTGTGTGTGTGTATGAACTCCTTCCCCAAACAACATGGCTATCTCATATCCAGAGTTGCTACTAACTGGCTATTCTTCCTCAACTTTTAGCATTTCCAGTAATAAGAATTTCACTCATTATATAACAACCCACTTCACCTTGAAATCACTCATAATTTAGAAAGTAATTTCTTTTTTATTTCTTCATTTTAATTAATTGTTGCTAGTATCAGAAAAGTGGGTTGGTTTGGTTTGCCTTAAGCTGGCTATGCAATGTAACATGACTGAACTGATCCTCCTGCCTCTACCTCCCAAGTGCTAGGATTTCAGGCAAGTACCCGCACATCTACTTTATGCACTGTCAAGGATCAAACCCAGTGTTTCCTGAATACTAGGAACCTATAAAACACTGGGTTTCATTAGACCACTTTATATACATATCACTGTATTTTGCTCATATTTATCCCTCCGCAGAAAGTAATTTCTTGTTTAGCTGAAGTCTAGTTGCATGAGGTTTTTCTATCTGCTAATGTTAATAAAATGTATAATCTTGGAGCTGATCTGACAAGACGTTTAACTGTGAGGGAAATTATCTTGTCCCTACTTCACTCACATTTGTTTCTTAGTTAAATGTCTCTCATCATCATTCGTTCCTCACATGTCATGATTTACAGACATTTTACTTTCCTGATGGCCTTCTTCAGATATGTTCTAGCTTGCTATGCCTCCTGAAATTATGACATCCAGAATTAACATAAAATACTGGGTTGATCAGAAAAGACCAAATGTGCCTGAAAGTGTCCCTGACTGGCTCTCAAGTTGTCCAACTCAACACTAGTGGCAGTTTGGGGCATGGGGATTCACAAACAAGACTTCTCAAGTTCTTTCTTTTACATGTGCTGCAATTAAATCCTATTTCTGCATCCTTAAATGTCTTGCTCCAAACGAAGCATTTGAATCCTTTGGTATGGCCCATCCCATTTTATAAGCCTGGGTCTATTCAAGACTTTGTCCTTTGTGACTCACTTCTCAGAAATCAACAGCTTGCTGGTCTTTGTCCTGGGGAAGAGGAGCCCTCCTTCTGTCATCTTCACATGTGCTTTTTAAAAAATCTGAACTCCTCAGGAAATAGTTATATGGACACTCTAGTTTATTAGCTATCTCTGCTTTTTTAATTGTTTTGAAAATTTTTTAAATTGCACAGATCTGAATTTTCTGTTTGGTTCCCTCTCCCTCGTGAACTTTCCTTTTTGCTATCTGACCAGGATATCTATTGCACTTATCTTTTCTCCAAAGTCTACCTTACACATAGACAAAGAAATACACGTGCAGGCACACATGTTACCTGGCCTATGAGACCATACTCAGCATTCACTTAATAGATTCTGATGATCCTGTCACTTTTCCCAAGATTCTTGTCACTCACAATTTGCTGACCAGGATTTCTTTATTTATTGTCAGTATTAACTCCAACCCAGCAATGTGCCTTAATGTTTCTCACTGTTATAAGAACTGTAATCATTAGGAAGAGAGAGAGTCAGGAATCTATCAGATAAAATGCTATCAAAATAATGAAACTTTCAGCAAATGTTCAGATGGTCTATGTCTCTTATCATAATTTCTTGTTTTTGACAGCATTAGAAAGTACTATTCTTATCTGTTATGTAACTGAGCAATGTCTTTCATTTCTCCCTTTTATTCTTTTGTTTTGCTTTCATTTTATTTGGGAATGAGGCCTAGAGAACGTCTCCCTATATAATCCACGCTGGCCTCAAACTCCCTTTATATTATTCCAAGGTGCCCTCAAACTTCCAATCAGCTTCCTGAGCGCTGAGTAAGAGGATGAACCACCACAGCCAGGTTGAAATTCTCAGTAACAATTTTTTTTTATATAGGGTCTTATTTTGTAACCCAGGCTAGCCTCAAACTTGTGATCCTTCTTCCTCAGCCTCCCATTGGATTTACAGGTATGTGCCACCACACCCAATTTTCCCTTTCATTCATTTTTTTTCTCCACACCCACCTCCCTCATTTTTACCAACTCAAAATAGCAAAAATGCAGGCAGGTCCTCAAACAGGTAGCAACCCAAGTTAAGGGCACTGGTCACAGAAGCATCAGAAATGACCAAGGCAGAAGCACACTCACACACCAGTATTGAGGCAGGATTAGAGCAGCCTCGCTGGGATGGGTCTCTCAAGGTCTTTGAAGGTTTTGGAATTCCTGAAGGTCAACCCCCCACAGCTGGAATCACCCTGAAGGAACACCCCTGGCTGAGGAACTGACTCCAAACCTCCCAGAGATAAGATGGCCAACTTCCTTATGAAGGGATTATGGAGATGAGCTCTCCATATCAAACAATTTGCCCTTTAGCCCACCTGGGCCCTAGAGCAACTGGATTAGGCCCCAATGGGAGTCAATCAATGAGAAAAAGCCCGTTTCCCGGGGTTGTCTAGGTGTATAAATATGCCTGGCCCTGGCAGCCATCTTTGGTGCCCTAGCCCCTCATGGTACTCAAAGTGCCATGAGTTCTTTTCCCAGCTATCCATTTCTCATGAGTTCTCAGGCGCCCTAGCCCCTCAGGGCACATGAGTCCGTTTCTTACTCCTTGCGCCTCATAGATTCCATGCCTAGGCTCTACAAGTTCTCCAGGGCGCCCCAGCCCCTCATGGCACTCCAAGTCTGGAGCCCATGAGTTCCAACCTTTCTCTCCTCTAATAAACTCTACCTTAATCCTCTACACGTGTTCTGGTCAATCTTCGACTCTGGAACACAAGAACCTTACAACATTGGAACAGTCGTTTCCTGTCACTGCCCCATTTGGCGACCCAGATGGGACAGCCAAAAAGATGGAGGGGGTGAGTGACATATCAGGGCAGCCTCCCTGGCTTGAAGAAGGCCAACTAATTGAATGGTGATCGATGTCAAAGGAAAACCTGTCTGCATCACAAGATCCTGGAATTCACATAAGGCCAAATCAAGGGTAGCAAGGTCCAGCTGGATAAAGCACCTCTACATTCCATACCCTGCCAAAAGATGGGGAAGACAGATTTGCCATTAATTTTTTTTTATTTATTCAATTGTGTGTATGTAGAACCACGGGCGAATTTGGGAACCACCTCCAACTCCTCCTTGTTTACTCTGCCCCGGGACTCACAGGCTCCGTCCTACCAGGACCAGAAACGCAAGCCGCCCAGCTTCCGACCAGCGTCTATACGTGGGATCAAGGATCCGAACTTAGGACCTTCCACCTGCAAGGCAGAGGCTTAACCCCTGAGTCACCTCTCCAGTCCCCAGATTTACCATTAATATCCATCCTTCACTTGGTGAAGCTTAGGCACAGCCTAAAAAGAGCACAAGAGCACCACAGTAACCCATTATCCCTTTCATTCCTGACAAATGCTTTTCACATTCTGGCCAATAAATTACCACTTATATTTTTTTGATATATTGTCACTCTCCTTCCCTTCCATATGGTATCTCTCTAAACCAGATTTATTCTTCCTTTTCCAGATGTTTGCCAGAAGTCCCACCTTTGGACTCTGAACAATAACTATAAATTGTGCTTTCTTTCTTGTATTAAAATTTAACCGTACTCCAGGTTTTGGTACACAGATATCCAAAAGCCCTAGGTACTACTTCTGGGTTTCTTCCTTGTTTTTTCTCCAGAATTACTAAGCAGTGCCTTAGCTTTATTCCTGTTTCTTTATTACACTTGTATTCAACATAGCACCCAGAAATGTCTCAGCTATCAACACAGTCCCACTATGTCTCCTTGGAAGAATGTTTTTAATGAATTGGCCAAGCATATATCATCAATATAACCACCATTATCATTAATATTGTTTTCTATCCTTCTAAACTCTTGCTCCTACTTTTTTTCTTTTTAAACTTTTTAACTTTCATGCTTACAAAAATATTGCAAACTTAATACGAGGGACCTGAGGCTATAACTCAGTGGTAGAATGTTTGCTTATCAGGCTAAGGCCCTTTGTTCAATTCCCAGCACCACACATACATGCACAAAAGAGACATTACAAGGATACATACCAAAAATGGTTGATGGGCTGGCAAGATAGTTCAGTGGATAAGGCACCAGCTTGAAAACCTGGTGACCTGAGTTCAATTCCCAGAAGCCCACATGGTGAAAGAAAAGAACTGATTTCTGAAAGTTGTTCTCTGACCTCCACCCATGCAAATAGCATGCATGTGCATGCATTCATATTCTCTTTCTCTTTCTCTCTCTCTCTGTCTCTATTTCTCTCTCTCTCCCTCTTTCGAAAAGGTGAATATTCTCAATATAAAGAACTCTAGAAACAATGCTGAAAGTCTAAAAATGGGCAGTGGACATTTCTTAAAACAGGCAAATTGGCTGTCATAAAAATATATTTAGCATCGTTAGCCAATAAGATATGAGTCAAAACCATAAAGAACTACCACCTCATCATAATAAGATTTACTATTATCAGAATGGCATAGATTGTGGGGCTGGAGAGATGGCTCAGGGGTTGTGACTCTGTCTCACAAGCAGAAGGTTCTGAGTTCGGATCCCAGGTCCCACGTTAAAAACAAAAAAAAACAAAACAAACAAACAAACAAAAAAGAATGGCATAGATAAGTGGGAGGGGTGAGGATGTGGAGAAAAGGGAACCTTCACATATTTCTGGTAAGAACATAAATTAATAATGTCATCTTGGAAAACAACAAAGATACCTCAAAAATGAATTAAGAGAAATGAGAAGGGGAGGGATGTGGGTATAATCAAGATACATTGTATACACATAAAAATATTATTTAAAAATAGATGTGCTAGCCAACAATCTCACTAGTAGGCATTCTTTCAAAGGAAATGAAATTAGCATGAGCTATTTGCACTCCCATGTTCATGGCTGCTCTATTTAAAATAGACCAAAGATGGAAACAACTCATATGTCCATCAGCTGATAAATAAACAAATAAAGTAGAATACTATTCAGTTATAAAAATGATGAACTCCTGTCATTTACAATAACCAAACAATGGATGAAGATGTAGCTTAGTGGTAGAATACTTGCCTGGTATCCACAGAGTCTTGGGTTTTATGCCCAGCACTATGAAAACAACAACAATAACAAAACTACCCTACAAATAAAACTCTCTTGTAGCCCCTAGTGTGTAGGAGACCCAGGTTTTGGTCCCCAGCATCAAATAAATAAATAAAAACAAAAGCTTTATGCAATGTTGCTTTAGCTTTTGTTTCTTTCACAGAAGGGGAAATTACTGTCATATGTCCCACCATTATTTGACAAGATAAAGTAAGGGCATTTCTATATGCAACTGAACCACTACTACAATCGACTAGGGAAAAACAACATTGTATCTTCTCACAAATACACATCAAAGTTCTCCCTCAAGATCAACAAAATTAGATTTGACCTCAGGCTGATTCATTTTAAATGGTCTGTATCTCCTTACTTTGTTGCAAGGGTTTATCGGTTGCTGCCTTTAGGATCTTTTAAATATAGGTTTATACCATCTGCAATATGAATACTTCGACTTTTTCCAAAGGAGCAGAGAGCAAACCTGACCACTGAGTTCAACCTACATGGTAGGAAAAGAGAACCTAGCTTAGAAAGTTGTCTTCTGACCTACACAAACAGCATATGTGTTTTCTCTTCCTTTCTCCCTCCTTTTCTCCATCAAATAAAGAATATTTTAAGTAGAAAAATACAAAATCAACATATACAAATGAATAGCTTTTTATATAACAATACTGAACTCACTGAGGAAGAAATTATGGCAGGGGTGGGGTGGAATCTCATTGATAATAACCTCAAAACATTAAATATCTAGGAAGAAATGTAACCAAATAGGTGAAGGACTTCTTTTATTAAAACTTTAAAACATGGATAGAAGAAGTAAAAAAGACAATAGAAAACGTAAGGTCTTCTATGCTTACAGACTGGCACAATTGACAATGTAAAAATGGCTATTTTATAAAGCCAATCTACAGAACTCATACAATCCCTATTAAAATTCTAATGATGTTCTTCGCATAAATAGAAAAATATCCTAAAATTCATATAAAAGCACAGAAAGACTCCAAACATCCAAAGCAATCCTGAGCAGAAGGAGCAATGCAGGATTTCAAATTGTACTACAAAATCATAGTAACAAAATTATCATAGCACTAGACCAAAATAGGTATATAAGACCCAAGAATAAACCCATACAACTATACACAAGTGATTTTTTTCAAAGGAGCCAAAAAACATACATTGAGGAAAAGACACTCTCTTCAACAAATGGTGCTGCAGAAATAGTTCTTTCATATGAAAAATAAAACTAGATTAGCATTTCTCACCTCATATAATAAGTGATTCAAAATGAATCAAAGACATCATGTAACACATGAAACTTTCAGAGGAAAACACTTCAAACTATAGGCACAGGTAAGGACGTTCTGAAAAAGATTCTAATAGTTCACGAAATGCCCAGAAATGACAGGTAAGTTTGCATGAAGTTAAAAAGCTTCTGCATAGATAGAAAGTAACCATTTTGCAAATGGGTGATTGACCCCTCCCTCACCACGGTTTCCTACTTTTATTATATCTACCTTTGAATATACTCTTATAACAAGACTCTAATTTAACAGGTTTTTATCTCTGGCCAGCGGGTGACATCCAATATCCATCAGGATGGAGTGAAAGGCATTGCAGGAGCAGCAAAACTGAAAAAAAAAAAAAATCAACAAACCATAATCCAGAACATCAGAGACTCTATATCAACCACCTGGAACTAGGCCAGCCTAATCTCTCCCCATCCTGAAGCTCAGGGACATTTACGGAAGAGGGGGCAGTAAGACTGTAAGAGCACAAGAATGGGAGGAGCAATGATATGCAAGATACTCCACACAAGTTAGGGCCGAAGCAATCATAATTGGACTTTGCATGCCCTGTGCAATGTCCAACACATTATTGACCCCACAAAGTCTAGCATGGGCTAAAGACACTAGGATCCTTGGAAGCAAGGGATTGACAGACACAGTAGTCTTCCTATGCTTAAGGGGAACACAGGAAAGGGTTCTGAAATGCCCCTGGGTCCTTGCACCTCATTGGAGAGGAGGACCCAGAGGAGAGTTTGGCATGCACATTAAAGGATGCTCCGGGGATGCTCCGGGGATGCTCCGGGGAGGCACTGGGGGATGGGGGTGGGGGATGGAGGGAGGGAGGGGACCGGTGTACCCGACAAGTTTGTATGAGTGGAAATAAAATAAAAAATAAAAAAAATAAAGGTTCAAATACAAAAAAAAAAAACAAAAAAAACAAAAAAAACTTCTGCATAGCAAAGGAAACCATTTACAGAGTGAAGAAGCAACTTACAGAGTGGACAAAATCTCTGCCAGTGATCTATCAGAGATTAATATCTACATTTTACAAATAACAAAAAAATCAAACACACACACAAAAGAATCATCCAATCAATAAATGGGCAAATGAACTGAGCAGACAATTCTCAAAAGAAGTACAAATGGCCACTACATAGAAGCAAGCAACCTTAGCCATCTGAGAAATACAAATCAAAAACTACATCGAAACCAGGAGTGGTGATTCACATTTGTAATCCCGGGGCTCAGGAGGCTGTGACAGGAGACTCGCCATGAGTTCAGGGCTATCCTAGGTTATTTAGTATATTCTAGGACAGCCTGGGCAATAGAGTGAGACCCTGTCTCAAAAAAAAAAAAAATTAGAAGGCAGAAATTCATGCTCAGCCTAACATATAAAGTAAGTTCCAAGGGGCTGGAGGTGGCTCAGAGGTTAAGCCTCCGCCTTGAAGGTGGAAGGTCCTGATCTTTGAAATTTTGCTCTGTTCTCCGGGAAACTTCTTAGATTTTTGCTCACAGGGACTGGAGAGGTGGCTCAGGGGTTAAGTCTCTGCCTTGCAGGCGGAAGGTCCTGAGTTCGGATCCTAGACCCCACGTATAGACGCCGGGCGGAAGCAGGGGTGGCCTGCGTTTCTGGTCCTGGTAGGGCAGAGCCTGTGAATCCCAGGGCAGAGTAAACAAGGAGGTGGAGGCGGTCCATGGTGGTTCCCGAATTCGTCCGTGGTTCTATACACATACATACACACGCACACACACACCACACATGCACGCGCACGCACGCACACACACGCACAATTGAACAAAAATGAAATAAAAAATATTAAAAAAAAATAAAGTAAGTTCCAAGTCAGCCAGGGTTAAACAGGGAAACCATGTTTTCAAAAATTAAATGATAATAAAAATAAAATCACTATATTTTCAATTTTACCCCAGCAGAATGGCTATCACCAAGAAAACAAATAATAATAAATGCTGGCACAGATGTGGGGAAAGAGGAACACTTCAATTGACAGTGGGAAAATAAACTAGTACAGCCAATATGGAAATCAGTGTGGAGCTTCCTCAAAACCTAAAAAAAGAACTACCACATGATCAAGCTGTAGAGCTCCTGGGTATACCCAAAGGAATTGCACTCAATAAACCATAGAAATAGCTGCACATCCCTGTTTATCGAAATACTATTCATGACAGCCAAGATATGGAAGGAGCCTAGATGCACATCAACAGATGAATGGCTAATGAAAATGTGAGGACTGGGTGAGGGGATGGCTCAGGGTTAAAACTTTTGCTTATCAAGCACAAGGACCTGATTTCAGATCCCCAGCTCCCAAGTAAAAATCCTCGACGAGTTTGGAGGCTCACCTGTAATTCTACCTCTAGAAGGCAGAGTCTGGGAATCCTCAGAGCAAGCTGGCTAGGCAGACTAGCCCTAAAGGACTGTTTTAAGTTTAATTAGAGACTCAGGCTCACAACAATAAGGTGGAAGAGCAATGGAGGATGATTCCTAATAGCACCCTTGGGCCTCCAGAGACACACACACATGCAAACACACTCATGCATATACCACATACGTACATACATATATACATTACATATATAAAAGAGAAAAAAAATGTGAGACACACAAAGAATTTTATTAGGCCATAAAGAGCAAATTATGTTATCTTCAGAGAAATGATAGAAACTTGACATCGTCGTATTAAGTGAAATAAGCCAGCATCAGATAAATATCAATTATTTCTCTTACATGTGGAATCTAGGTTTAAGTACATATGACACAAGAGAAAAAGAGAAGATAAATAGGAACCAGTGGAAGGGATGGGGGAAATATAATGACTATGCTGATAAATATTCTTGATCCTTTAGTTTCTGGAGTTCAGAAATCTATTCAGTTCCTGGACACTTTACTCGGAGTCTAAGGAATCAAGGGTCAATCAGCCACGTTCTTAACTTCTTATGCCTCTTAACTTTCTAGGTGCAACCACGCACTACTGTCAGTTTCCTCTGGCTTCCTATGCAAAACTTCAGGACAGTGACAGATGTAGGGTGAAGTTCAACTTGGCACAGAACAAGCTCAGCAACCAAGATAAATGGCTTCCAGCGCGCTATTTAAAGACATAATAACAATGCCAAATTCCTTGATGAATCAAAGCTTTATTTACATAGGTGGGCTCTCATCCCCTACTAGCATGGCTTTGATTCATGTGTCATAATTCTAGTCCTTGATCCCCAACTCAACTTTCCTAACAGAAAAAGACGATCCATCTGCAGATTGTAGTGTGCCTACGTGAGATCTGTTAAACATTATATTAAATATTACTTATCGTGATCACTGGTGTCGTGGGGGGGGGGAACGACTGTTAGGGCACGTTTGTTTGTCTGTGATGTCTCAAGCCTGGCCTTACTCTGGGGGTTTCCTCACAACACACTGCAAACTTCCCCTTTTCCTCCCCATCTTCAAACACACTTGGAGGGTCCGGCGGACTAGTGCGCCGGCCGCCCCCGCCTCCCCAAGCTCTCTGGCCTGATTGGGTCCCCGAGCCGGCGAGCTAGCGAGGGCGACGCCTCACCCGACCTCCTGGGCTCCTCCCGGGAGCGCCGGGCCACTCAGCGGCCGTGGCGTTCCGCGCGCCGAGCCGGCCCGCCCCTCACGCCCGCAGCCCTGCCCGGCTGCCGCTATATAAATCAGCCATTTGCTCCGCTCCGCCCAGAGCCCGGCAGTCGCAGCCGCTCAGCCAGCCCGTCCCGTCCCGCCGTCGCCTCCTCTCCCGCCTCACACCATGACCGATGCCGCCCTGTCCTTCGCCAAGGACTTCCTGGCAGGTGGAGTGGCCGCGGCCATCTCCAAGACGGCGGTGGCACCCATCGAGCGCGTCAAGCTACTGCTTCAGGTGCGTCCCAGGGATCGCGCTTAGGGGGCTGGGGTTCCCCCAGGGCCCGAGCGGAGCTCGCGCACACAGGTGGCCAGGTGAGGCGGCGCCGGGGGCCACGCTGAGGGAAGACCCCTGAGGAGCTGCTGCGGAGGGTCAGGGATCCGAGGGGACGCGGGGTCCCCACTTCAGCGACCATGCCCTCCTCGGGCCGCGGGGTCCAGGCCACAGCCTGGAAGCCCGCCCGGGGGCCCGGGAACGCCTGGCCTTACCGAACGAACGTCAAGGTCACGGCAAGGAGACATCCGCTGGAAGGAGGCCCGATGCGAGGAGCCCGCGACCACCCGGCCGCCCGCCCGGGTTGTCACACCTGGGGCCGGAAGCGGCCGGCGGGAAGCGCGTGTGCCGGCGACGTCCGCCCCCGCGCGACTGGCGCGCAGCCCCTCCGCCTGCCTTCCTGTGGCGCGCCCTGCCGCTCGGGCTCTAGGGGGCGCGCTTGAGCGAGCGCACCGGCGCTGGCGTCTCAGTGCCCCTGAGACAAGGGGTCCGGGCGAAGCTGGCTTCCGAACTTGGGACTGAGGGCTGACCTTTCTTCCGGGTCTAAAGGTCATGGGTCCAACTTAAAGGTGACCCCTCCCCAGTCAAAAGAGGTGGAGCCTTACTACTTCTGACCACCTTTTCCTCCTGTTGACAAGTTAGGGTTCCTCCCACCATGGGATAGAGAAGATTAGATTTGGAAAAAGGAGAACCAACCTGAATGGGGGTGGGAAGTGATCGAGATGATCCATGTATGCACTCTTCCCTTTTCCCTTCTCCACGATTCTAACTGTCCCCGTTGGCCTTTTTCCTGTCCGTCCTTCAGGTGCAGCATGCCAGCAAGCAGATCACAGCAGATAAGCAATACAAGGGCATTATAGACTGTGTGGTTCGGATTCCCAAGGAGCAAGGAGTTCTGTCCTTCTGGCGTGGTAACCTGGCCAATGTCATCAGATACTTTCCCACTCAGGCTCTCAATTTTGCCTTCAAAGACAAATACAAGCAGATCTTCCTGGGTGGTGTGGACAAGAGAACCCAGTTTTTGGCGCTACTTTGCCGGGAACCTGGCATCCGGTGGTGCGGCTGGGGCCACATCCTTGTGTTTTGTGTACCCTCTTGATTTTGCTCGTACCCGTCTCGCAGCAGACGTGGGCAAAGCTGGGGCAGAAAGGGAATTCAAAGGCCTTGGTGACTGCCTAGTTAAGATCTACAAATCTGATGGGATTAAAGGCCTGTACCAAGGCTTTAATGTGTCCGTGCAGGGTATTATCATCTACCGAGCTGCTTACTTCGGTATCTATGACACTGCCAAGGGTAAGTTGGCTCTGCTTGGAAGCTGGGGCAAGGGTTGGGGGTATGTTTGTTTGCCATGCTGAGGATGAACCTAGAGCTTCACACATGCCAAGCAAGCAACCTCCCGGAGCCGTGCCCTTAGCTCTCTGTCTGCTTTTGAAACTGTCTCTATGTAAACCCAGATTGTCTTCACACTTAAAAGCCTTATCTTCCTCATCACTGTGATTATGGGCTTGCATGGCACCATACCCAGCGCTGAATCTGTCTTATGAGAAGATTTGAAAGATGATTATGCCAACCTAACATCCCAAGGGATAGAAATTTCTTTGTAGTCACTGAAAGCAGCTAAGCTCCTTTAATATAAAACTCAAACAGATGATATGTTTGGTGGGTGTGGAAAACAGGTCTATAAAACTTGGCTTTTCAATTAAAAAGTGTCTCTTTTCCTGTTGTCAGGAATGCTTCCAGATCCCAAGAATACTCACATCTTCATCAGCTGGATGATCGCACAGTCTGTCACTGCTGTTGCTGGCTTGACTTCCTACCCTTTTGACACTGTTCGCCGCCGCATGATGATGCAGTCAGGGCGCAAAGGAAGTATGTTCTGTTGAGACAAGGAGCAAGTTGTAGCCACACACTATGGATGCCTGCCTTTAAAAACTAAAGTCTGGGGCTGGGGCAATAGCTTAGTGTTAGAGCACTTACCTACTATGTGCAAGGCCCTGGGTTCAATTCCCAGTACCAAATATAGGCAAAATAGGAGTAGGCTATAACTGTAGTCTGAACAGGGATGGATTCAGTAGCATCAGGGTCATCTGTACAGCTGCCTCCGAGCAAAGCAGACTTGAGCAAAGCAGACTTGAATTTAGATACCTATGAATGAGGGTGCTTACAATGGTATTAAGAGGTAGGACTACAGGGTAGTCTTCATATCCCAGATGCTCTCCAGCATTGCTATTTAAAGTATTGCCCATGTTAGTTTGAAACTGACATCAGGCACTGGGAGTAGCTGAGTAGTTGAGTGCTTCCCTACCACAGGAGGAGGGGGATTCATCCTCATGAGAAAGACTCAAAGTGATATTAGGTCTTTAGAAGCAAGCTCTATTTAATTCAGTGCTGTGAATTGGGGGGGATTTTGTTTGGCCTGCTGTCACAAACTCTATGTGTTTATTCTCCGCAGCTGATATCATGTACACGGGCACACTTGACTGCTGGAGGAAGATCGCTCGAGATGAAGGAAGCAAAGCTTTCTTCAAGGGTGCGTGGTCCAATGTTCTCAGAGGCATGGGCGGAGCTTTTGTGCTTGTCTTATATGATGAAATCAAGAAGTTCACATAATCATTTCCTAGGTGTTCCCCTGTGAGCAGTCCTGACGACTTGTAGAACATATCATGAGCATTTCGGACAGACTCTCTGGGCTGTCTATTTTATCAGTGGCAACTATTTACCAGTTGAAAGTGAAAAGCAATAATGTTCACCTGACTAGTTTTCTCTTAAAACCATTTTCATAATGACGATAATGATGGGACTCAATTATATTTTTTATTCCAGTCACTCCTGATAAAATGAAATAAAAATATCTGAAAATAATCATGCTTGCTGTTTGTATTCCTTATCAAAAAACAAAATATGCTTTGTATTTGGGTGAGCATGTGAGTAGAAGCTACAGTGTCTCCTGAAATGAGGAACTTTTAAAAGCCAATTTTTAGCAATTATCAAGGAATAACTTGGATATGTACCTGTTAACATTCCTAACTCATTAGCACAATGAAATGTGAACCTAGTGTATCCAGAAACAAAAACTTAGTCTAGTCTGTTTATAGCCTGAAGTAAGCTGCGTGAGCTTTCTCCCAAGAAGCATAGGGACCTGTCTCTTTATGGTACCTTAGCAATTATTTTTTTTTCTTTTTTTAAATTATGTTTATTTACTTTTCCCCAACAAGAACTATGAGCTGATTTGTTGACTTTATCAAGTGACATTCGTTACATGAGTATCACCTTCATGTAATAATTTTTAAATAGAAGCTGATCACAGTTATCAGTTTCCCTCCAATCACCTTTCCTCTTCTGACTAGAGTCATTTTTATTTAATCTCATTCAGAGCAGAGGATTAGGGCTGGCACAGTTCTGCAGTGCTGAGATTGCAGTGCTCTAAGCTTATGGAGCATGCTGGCCACCGGCCAGGACCTCAGAACTCTCTTTACGAAGGAGAAGCAGCAAGCACCTGCATCTCGCCTAAGATGGTTACAGCCCTCCCAGTGAAGGGCATCTTCCTGTTGGCTCAGCCCTTACTTGGGGTTTGCATGAGGGGGATTGCAATTTTTGAAGATCTTTAGGGCCTCGAGTGGGTTTTTCCAGTAGCATGAGATTTGTATGAAGAATAAAGCACCCTGTCTATTAAGTCAGGATGTTTATAAAGAATAAAATAGGTCACGTGCACAGGTAAAACTCATTCCTAAGGAACACATCCCACACTCTGGCATGTATTAAAGGCTATCCACAGGCAAATAATAGGACATACTATTAATGCTTGGAAGATGTTAGGGCTTTTGCTGTGCAACTCTACCCACCACCCCCATGAAGTACCTGAGGCATAACACAGCTTAGCCGTTAAGCCCTTTGTACTGAGCTCAAGGAAGAGGCGGCAGCAACATTCTTGAGTGTGAAGCTACCTCTTGGTGTTGCTTTGCTCTTAACTGTCATTTGCACTTGGAGGTCTTTCTCTTTGTTCGGGCAAGTAAGGAGATAAAGAACATCATCAGCATGGTACTTGAAGAAAATGCTTTCTGTAAAACCATACTTCTGGAATCACAGAGGCCTAGCCTAAACATCTGGATGGCATCAATTAATCATGTTATTCGACAAATTTCTTCATTTCCCTAAGCCCCAGCTTTCCTTATTCCTAACACAAGGGAAATGAAGCTGCCTTAGAGGGTGCTTGCAAAGCTTAAATCATTTATGCCAACCAGCTATCACAGGACATATGTCATAAGCACTCCATAAACGGTAGCTATGATAATTAGCAGGCAGTTTAGATTTCAGGGGCTCTAGAATGAGAAGTACCTGAATTTTAATAATAACTCTGCTGCTTACTTAGCTGTATGACCTCGGGCAAATAACTTAATGTCCTGGAGACTCAGTTACCTCATTGGTGAGATGCCAATATAATAATACTAAGCCTAGCCATACTTCTTAGGGCTGCTGTGAGTGAAGGAGAAGCAAGACAGCCGGCTAGGCAGCAGGCACAATGCATAACATCTAACAAGCATCCCAATGTGAAGTCTTCCAGTCATTCAGCACCCACTTTTATAACAAAGATTTGCCAGAGCCGAGCAATACTCAAGAAAGAATTTTTCAAGTACATCTTTTTCCCTCCCAAACCTAGACAATACCATATTGTGCAGCACTGATACAAAATAAATTTCAGTTTAGTTCTTTCAGTTATAGATTTTGTTCCTGAAAGGGAGTAAAAGGCTCCCCACTCGGGGTTCCATAAACATACAAGACAACCCAAGCCCCCTTTATGATTATTACAATAGATGTGTACTCACTGAGCGGGCAGCTATTAAAATAAACATAGGACCGAGCATTGATGATCGGAAAGCAAGAAGTAGGGCCTCCTGTCATTGGATGGCTGACACAGATGAGGTGGGGGGGGTTTCTGTTGTGGTGGTTCTGGCCATTCTTCTTGTTCAATGGTTTTTGAAATTTAATTTAAAGACAAAGTGATTTTAATCTCTCCAAGCTGTGCAGGATAGTGCTATAGAATTCATTATGTCCATTATGCTCATGCAAACGTTGATGGTACACAATCTTAGCAACACCCTAATTTATGCTGTTGTTTTGTTACTATTCAATGCATAACAGATCTGTGGAGCCTGATTCCAGGTGAGAGAGCCAGAATACAGGTCAGCTCGTGTGCAGAGCGCTTCCTATTCCAAGGGGCCTCTCCACTCGGTCACTGAAGGTTGTGTGCTGCGGGTGCTCCGGACTGCTGGGGAAAGAACGAGGGGTGTCTTCCCAGAAGGGCAGTTTTTGTGAAGGGTAAGTCATTTAAGCCATTCTTTCTTTTTCTTTTCTTTTTTTTTTTTTTATAAAAATCGCTAAACTAAGGATCTGTTCATTTGAAGGTATATTTAAAAACATAAATTACAAAGTGAGCTCTTGTAAACAAGGACCATTTCTGGTACTGCCCCCAGACTCCTGGTGGGGAGAACCCATTCAGTCTCCTCTGCTATTGCAAATACTTGGGGAGAAAAAAAATTTCAAAGTACTGCTGTAGCGTATAATGGATTTTTAAGCATTAGTGTTACCGGGATACATTCTCTTTCTCCTTTGAAGTTTGTGAGTATGGCATTTCTAATTGTCTTTCAGGTTTTTTTTAAAATATAGTTTCTATACATACATGGGAATCAAAGCCAAATAGGAAAGAAAAGGTACAAAACATAAATATCGCTTTATCTCCCTCTTGGAGTCCTAGCCTCTTCTTCAAAAGCCATCATTATTGACTGTCTTGTGACTATCCATCCTCTCCAAATTGATGCTTATTGTTGTAACAGCTGATTTATCGGGATGATATTTTCCCCAGTTGGATTCAAAATGGCACGATTCTTTGAGAGTGTCAGGCAGTTGAAGCTGGGACTCAAAAGATGCTTTCAGAGACAGGAGGGCAGGGATAAGGTAGCTTGTGGACTCTGAGCAAAGATTTCTAAGTGTGATCCTTTACTAATGCCCCTAATCAGTATTTGTGGTTTTAGCCATGATCATTAAGTTACCAGGGACACGTTGCTTCTGTCACCTCAGTGTTACTTTCTGATCCATGAAAGAAAGAATGTGGGGAGAAGTCAAACTTTAATTCCAGCTAATACATCCTCCAGTTCCGTCTTTTTACATACAGCAGAATCTGTTGAAAGGAGCAGGATTAGGTAACTTCAGCATTTCAAAGAATATTTTTAAATAGCTAATATGGTTGTAAATGATCAGTCTCTGACCTGCAGCAGTCATTAACAGAGTATGTGGGGAGATTGGCATTGACAAGCAAAATTCCAAATGTAAAGATTTGCATTCATTTCAAGGCAAAAAAAAGGTAGAACCACAAAAACTCAGCTCGGGAGCTTTAGGTCCAAGGTGATCTGATTTACCTCAACATAATTACTATCTGTCTTTTCAAAGTCTCATTTTTACTATGTGTAATATGCACTAGTGCATTCAGTTTGAAATTTATTTGAACAACAAATAAGGGATGCTGCAATTTGGGGATTCAAAAAAGCATTGTGTTCTACTCCAAATGTTTGGAGGAGCTTTCCTATCATTTTGGCCATTATTTTCTGTATGTGCAGGTGAACAAGGTCAGAGGCATGGTACTCTTCTTAGTCAAAGGCTGAAAAGAGCCTTTGGTATCCCAGCAACAAATATAAACACTGTTCAAGTGACAGATTGGGCAGCCGCTTTCACTGGACCTTCTTCGGAGACAAAACTGAGTTGTATTAAAGGAGCCTATTAATCCATGGCTCCCCATGACTGCCAATGAAGGGCAGTGGAAGCGGGTCCTATTTACATGGTGAACGTCCATCCCTGGGTGCAGGAGGGGGTATATTTTCTCAGACGCTTTTTCCCAGTCTAGGGAAGAAATTTGGCACACTGAGATTTTGAATTTGATGTACTGGAGACATCATGCTGCCTCCTAGGATGGGCAAGCTTATAGCTGCAAAGTCTCGGTGAAATAACTCATCAGAGATCACCTTCTGAGGGCCTCATGTTTGAGAGGGAAAAGAAACACTCTTCTGTCTGAGTGAGCGCCAATGGCTGGAGAGAAGAGAGACGTGTCAGGGGCAGAGGGTGAGGTGGCTAAGGATGGACGCTTCTCTCTCACGGGCACCCCCTCAATCTTTTCCAATTCATCAAAGGGGTCCTGCCGTGCATTCATTTACTCAAATGGTTTGGTAAAAAATTTCAGACTTTTTTTAATCTTTATTTTTAAGAGAGTGTCAAATTCTGTAAGATGATTATCTCCACAAAATCCAAATCCACTCCCGCTTGGAGCTGGAACAGATTAAATGTTTGGAGGCAGCCCAGTAGATGAGGGCAGAGACAACTAAGACGTAGACTTCCTTATTACCTGATCTCTCCTGGGATGGAGCATGCCACTCTTCAGCTTCCTGCTTGGGACTCACTCACTTGTGACAGGCTTTGGGGCCAGAGGCGTAGCTTCCAAAGGCTAAAGTGCTTCACTTGCTATCCAACTTTTACCTAACAGCTTGTGCCTTAGTTTACTAATATGAGGGTGACTCAGAGAAATCATGTGGAGATTAAAGGAATTGATAGGCAAAAAGTTCTCAGAACGATGCTGGGGAACCTATTTTAAACAGCACTTTTTTTGGCTGTGTTTTGCTTTTGTGCTTTTTTTTATATAAAGAACTGCTTTATACAAGTCTTTTTATTGTCTTTTTATTTATAGATATTTATTTATGCTGGGAGTCAGAAGACACCAAGCACATGCTTACTCTATCACTGTGTTAAAGTGCTCCAGCCCCTACACAAATTGATATTATTACTATGACTGTTAATTGCTTTAACAAAATATCTTATTTTCGTTTCATTGATGGGACACTGGCATAATGGATTTATCCCTGATCTATACCTTTTTCTTTTTTTGAGTAGTACTAGGACCTTTGAGTAGTATTTAGGACCTTGTGCATGCTAGGCAGGCAGTCTCCCACTGAGCTACAGCGCAAGCCCAATCCACACATTGTTTTTTGATAGAAAGTGAATCCGACATGCGTGTACACAAACACACACACAGAGGAGTAAGGAAGGATGTAAAGAAAGAAAATGACACTCTCAGAATGGACTAAACAGGCACATGTGGTTTTAGTGACAATCCTCAGCACTAACTCAGAGCCTTTGTTTTACAGCAGCGATTATGAAAGGAAGCAAAGGCTAAAACCATATCCGGCCTGCCTCAAGCAGACTGTGCTACTCAGCCAGCCAACCCTGTGCAATTACCAGAGCTCTCGTGGCCTTGTGTGCTCTTGCAGTATTTAAAGAATCCATGGGGCCCCAGACTGATTGCCCAATCTTGAGACTGCACTCGGGAGAAAAGAAGCTGTTGGGAAAAAAAATCTACTGAGACATTTAAAGGCAAAAGGTCTCCCTTCACTTTTGCCAGTAAACTCAGGGTCCAGAAGTCCATTCATCTAAAAAAAAAAAAAATTAAAATGAGCCTAAGGGCCAGAGATGTGGCTCTGTCTTAGAATGCTTATCTTACCTGACATGACCAAGGTTCAGTCCCAGCACTGTAAAAAATAAGTAAGTAAGTAAGTAAATAAATAAATAAATAAATAAATAAAAATAAAAGCCTTGCAGTAACTTTGACCCTAGAAATGGTCGGGGGGTAAAAGCACTTGGCTTCTGGGTAAAAAAGTCCTGTTTGCCAAATAGGATAAAAAGATGGGTGTTTGGCCATTAAGTCCCATTTCAAGTTGCATGCCTCTTGAGTCACATTACATGACAACACTGCTTAGTGCCTCAGTTTTTTTCCATGGGAAAACTGGAAACCAATTTTTTTGGTATGAATTGTAAGATTATCTATTGTTTTTATAGGCAGGAAGGTGATTTTTATATTGATGCGTCAATTGATTGGTTGATTAATAACTGACTTTTGATCGATTGATTGACACAGGGTCTTGCTATATAACCCGACTAGCTTGAAACTCAATTCTTATGATCCTCCTGCTTCAGACTCCCCCAAAGTCTAGGGGTCACAGGCATGTGCCAGCACACACAGCCCATTTCTGCAATTTTCTACTGGAGCTGTAGTCTTTTCTAAAGTTTCTAGAGTTAGACAGATTGAATCAAATTATACCTGAGTTTTGCTGATGAAACAATTGATACTTCTAGGACCAAGAATTGCTCTAAAGCTATGAACTCAGGATCACAACTCATTAGTTTAACCCCTTTTATGCAAGATGTTGCATTATGCACTTTACATGGATTAATCTCTCACCAGTCCTGAGATGTAGGTGTTATACTTGCTCCATTTCATAGCTGATGAAACTGAGGTTTGGCAAGATGAAGTCACATGCTCTGTTCTATTTGACTTAGCAGGACACTTCTAAGAGAACTTCAAGGTGACGTGTCATAAAATATATTGAAATATGAAAGTTAGCCAGGCATGGTTGTACATGCGTGAGGTTACAGAACTTGAGAGGCAGAGTCAGGAGGATCTTGAGTGCAAGGCCAGCCTGGGCTCCAATAGCAAAAACCTGTCAAAATAAAGTAAAAATGAAAGGCAGCCTGTTTTAATATCCATCAACAAAGTCCATTTGGAAGACACTAAATAGAAATTGTAACTAGAAAGTATTGCTTACAGAGCCGATCAATACTTCAGAGATTTAAAAAGAAGCCTGTATAGGCTGGAGAGATGGCTTTTTAAATAAGGGCTCATATCAGGGAATGCTGAGCCCCCATGCTTTTCCCGCAAGGTTACAAAGCCTGAGACAAGACTGATTAGACTACTGAGTGAGGCCCCTGCTGACTAGCATGACCCCATGAGCAAGTAGCATTGGGCACTTGCTAATAACCCAATAGCACTCACTGTCCTTCTGGACTTCATAAACTCTGTTTATAGCAGCTCCTTGAAGACAGGGATTTTGTTTGTTTCATATATGTTTGTATCCCAAGTGGTTAGGAAGGACAGTGCCTGACATATAATAGATGTCCAAGAAATATTTGTTGAATGAATGAATCATATTGGCTACTTCATGGTATGATAAATGTGTTTACTTGTCTATTTCCCTCAGGAGCCAGTTCTTGCTCCTCTTTCCATTTTCTAATACTGAACATAGACCCCAATAGAGAATAGATGTATGGTAAATGTTCATTGCAAAGATGAAGAATGAATGAATGACACACTGTAGAATTTTTTTTTTCATTTGGTTATTATTGCCATTGTGAATTTTGGCTGGACCTAGTCCTTTGATGCCTAGGAACAATTCTGCAACAACAACATGAGAGCCTTTCTGACTTGCATCTATGGTTTTTACTCAGAGTGCTTAGAAGGAAGATCTGGGGATAACAGGAGTTCGAAAACGTAGTCTCTGTACTATCATTATATCGTTGTTCAGGCTAGAGGATCTGGGAACCAGGAGTGTAGAATAATCCCCTCCCCACACTTGTGTAAAACCCACAGAAAATTTTGCTTCAAATTCCCCTGCCATCCTCCCAACATATTCATGAATTTCTAACACGGGACCCTCCAGATAGAACTTTGCTGGGTAACTGTGATGTGACAATGATGAATAGTGGCTGTCACACAAGATGACTCGAGCCACTCCAAAGACAGAGGAGGAAGCCTGTTGTGGGGCACCTGAGATACTGCCATTAAAGCTGTACCAAGTGCATAGCCAGCATGTGACCGATTAGAGCCGATTAAACCAGATATGTTCCTAGGCCTGGGCCGAATGTGTCCAGCTCCTAAGACCAGTCCGGCCCGGGTTAGCCGATGAGAATGTCAGAGTGGATATCACAGTCTTTGACCCGCTTAGAAAGCCCCATGCTGTCACAATAACACTCTTGGCTGCTTCTCGAGCTGTTCTGGTGGCCAGGCCCGCCTCTAATTGTGCGCGAACTCACTCAGTCAATCCTCTCGGCAGCCGGCGATGCAGGGGCTCTGATCACGCTTCACGAGCTGGGGAGATTGAGGCACCTGCAAGTTACATATGACACCTGCCGCTGAAAGCCCCCCCCCAAAAAAAACAAAACAAAACAAACAAAAAAAAAAAACAACAGAAACCTGCACTTCAAGAAGGCCGGGAAGCCGGGAAGCGGTACAGAATAGTGTGGTTCCTGGAAAGGACGAGGAAGACCTCCAGGAAGGAGAGTGGTTCAGGCTGGAAAGCACTAGGCTCAGGCGCCACTCACTTGCCCGGCTGAAAGGCGCCTGCGCGGTGGCTCGGAGCAAGCGCGGCTCTGCGTCCCCTCAGCGGGGGCCGCCCTTCAGCGGGCCAACGACTCGCAGAATGGCACCTGGGTGGCAACGTGGTGAGGATTAAACGGGGATTTAGCAGCAGTTTGGTGAAGCGCGCGTGCTTGTTTGATCAGTGAACTGAGGCCCGTCTGGTGCAGTCAGATGCCAGGTCATTCCGTGAGAAAGTGCCGTAGCGCCCTCGGCCTGGCCACCGGGAAGGTGGCCAGCGGCAGAAGGACACGTCCCTGCCCAACACGCTTAGATCCAAGGACCGCTAGGACAGGGAAGTGCAGGGAACGCCGTGGGCGAGGAGCGCGAGTGCTAGGAACCCAGTAGGTTGACCGGTGCCAGGCCGGATGGGAGACAGGCTTGGGAAAGCCGCCGCCGCCGCGCTGCTCAGTGCAGCGGCGATGCCCCCCCAGCGCCGGGCGGCCCTTTCTGCCTCGAATCCGCCGCCTTCGGGCGGATTTCCAGTCGCCATTCTTAAAGTGGCCTGCAGAGGGCGCGCCTCTCCATACGGCTTAGGCCCAGTGGACTGCCAGGCTGCCACAGCAGGCTCCCATCTCCTGCAGGAAGTCTGCCTCCCCTCTTCAGCCTTGCTCCCCTGCAATCCATCCCCCCCCCAAACATCACCATCATTGCATAATTTAGAATTTGGGCATGTGCTGGCTGGTCAGCTCAGTGTGTGGGATGTGTCAGACGTGTCTTGGCTCCTCTACAGTATCATGTCTAGCATTTCTCCCCCTTTTCCCCTGGCATGTGCCCAGCAAATGCTTAGCATGATGCCTCGACTTGCTGTAGAGGGCCCCAAAGGAGACTCTCGAAATCCCTGGTAGCACAGAGCCTCCAGTGTGTACGAGAGGCACCCGCAAAGATGCCTGAATGGCTTCCATTGACACATTAGACCGGCGCTGATTTCGGGGAGGGGAGTCACACTCGTCCACTTCTGAAGGCCATGACTTGGTGCAAAGCAAATCCATGTGAAGGGGAGTTTATTGATAAAGAACGAGAGTTCGTTGGGAAAAAAAACATTTGCTGAGCCGTGACTTCAATACAAAACCGAGTCTGAATATGATTCCTGCCCTCTGGGAGACAGCAAGGGAAAAGTGGGTGCACCAAGATACTGAATGGGAATTATCCCTCATGTACATGAGGCTTTCTGTCCTCACCATCATGTCCCTTCTCTGGGCCTCATTTTCTTCCTCTGCAATTCGGAGGACGTCTGGAGTGGGATGAAGTGGGACTACTCAGAGAGCACAGAAACTAGATCTGCAGTGCTTTCATTCAGCTGATGAGAACGTATTTATAAAATAATTGAAATTGCAATTCTCAAGCTGAAAGATACAATAGAAGTGTTTTGTGACAATAGTAAATGAAACAGCCACGATGGCTCTTTGTTAACTGAGAGTCTCTGCCAAAAGGTTTGCTGAGGTCTCCCCCCTTCCCAGCCCCCGCCACTGTAATATACAGAATAAGCATTCAGTAAATGTTTCCTGGGTCAAGATCCATATATAGATGTGAGAGCGGAGGATGAAATTCATCAGACACGTGCCAAAACGAGTGGCCCTTGTGCTTGAGTTGTCCAAAAGATAAGTGGTCAATGAATTCAGAGACGGGAACAATGGATGTAGACAGTGATCATGGGAGGCTCTAGCGTCACAGCAGAAACTGAGATGGGGCCTGGCAACTGGCTTTAGCTTTGCTTGGTAAAGAGGCCCAGATACTCAATGGGGACAAAGGGAATGACAGGGATGGCAGTGCAGACACAGCATGGCATGAAGGGCTAAGGATCATGAGTGCCACAGAGTACAGCCTCTATTTTTATCCTGTCTTCTGGCTAGTATCATCCCTACCTTATAATGATCTCATAATATATATACAAATTCCTGAAAGAAAGGAAAATGGGAGGGAGAGAGGGAATGAATTTGGTCAATTGAAGTCAAAGCTCAGACTGTGAGAGTAGGGACACAGAGACCAACAGAAACGAGGAGAATATAGCTGCTTGAAGCAAAACAGCCTCTTTCCCATGAGATTAGAGGAGGAGGAAACCAGAGATATGCCTGGTCTGATCATCCCTATAGCCTTAACATAAAGAATAGTAGCCATCACCAAAAAAAGTAGAAGGGGGACTAGTTGGAAAGAAAAAAGGATTATCAGGAGTGGGAGGTGGACAGGAGAAAGCAACGGGATGCATATGCTGAAAATGTGTTATTCATATGCATGAAAATATAATGAAGCCCACTCACACATATGACTAATAAAAATATTTTCAAAAAGAACAGCACACAGAAAAGTTTCTGGGAAGAGTCTCTTGACTGGAGAGGTGGCTCAGGTGATAAGCTTCTGCCTCACAAGCGAAGGTCCTGAGTTCAGATCCCAGATTCCCCCATAAAAACGCCAGGTGGAAATAGCAGCCTGTTATTGTGGCTCTGGAAGAAGGAGCTTGGGAAACTCCAGAACAAAGCAAAGAGGAGGTAGCCACGATCCAGAATGATTCCTGAAGTCACACAGGCACATACAGTGCCCTCTGATACACACAGAAAGATACAGATACAAAAATTTTTAAAAATTTAACAAAGAAAGATTCTCTGATGATATAGGTGAATGTGATAGCTTGTGGAAAAGGCAAGGATTGTGGAGTCAAAGGGCTCCGAGTTCGACTCCTAACTCTGTCATTTATTGCCTGAGAGATCTCAGGCAAGTTGCTTAATTGCCTCTCAGACTCATTTACCTCTCCAAAAGAAAAAAAATGTTGTCCACCCTCAGCAAGCTGTCCTGAAGATCACATGACATAGCATGCATGAAATGCACGCTGCTGCATGCATAGGTAGTATTGGTAGCCATTGTATAACGCCTCTTTGGTTGGAGTGGATCACTTCTTTTTTTACTGACAGTAAGAGAAAAAGAGAGGCACTTGTGGATACTTGGGATGTCCAGCAGGGACAAGGGAACACATGGCTTGACAGGAAAAAAAAAAAAGGAGGGGACTTTTTCATATTTTATTCATTTTATTTTTTCTCTTCCCTTAATCCCATTCCTGTTCCTCTCCCTTTCCCCTTACCACCCTTCAAGTCCCCTGTCACACTCCCTTCTATTTTCAAGTCTTTTCACTTGTGTGGCCCACTGTGCTTCATCCGGTTTGCCTTTGATATCAGAGGCCTGACATCTAGCAAGTGTCATAGATCAGTGGGTACCCCTGAAGATAGCATCTTCCTTTTCTTCCTTGTTAGTTTTCATGGATCTCTCAGGGAGGTATAGATCTTTCCCTTTTTCTGGTGAAATGTCGATTGGACATTTCCCATGCAGTTCTTGTCATGTGAATGGAGCAGATTTCTAAGGAGTGCTTTGTATACAGCAGGAAAGTCAGCTGGTATTTGTTGACTGACGGGTAGATTAGGACTTTGAACCTTTTGTCCCTGCAGGTATCGAGAACAGGATGAGCAGAACAGGGGCCTGGGTGACAATGTGAGCATAGCCTGAGACTTGTTGATGTGGACAGGGTGGGAGACCCAAGGATGAAGGGTTGGCAAGAATGACACAG
Source organism: Typhlomys cinereus (assembly GCA_023101885.1). Taxonomy (NCBI): domain Eukaryota; kingdom Metazoa; phylum Chordata; class Mammalia; order Rodentia; family Platacanthomyidae; genus Typhlomys; species Typhlomys cinereus. The sequence goes on along the minus strand of JALPQD010000236.1, from coordinate 2,684,257 downwards.
TTCCTGATCAGTGAGAGTCTGACTGGCTAGTCCCCACACTGCAAGGTTTTCAGTAATGTTTAACCCAGAAATTCAGAACTTGCATGTGTTTATTTACTTCTGTAAAAGTGTCAGGAAAGCACCATTCACAAGGGGGCAGATGATATCCAGCCAGTGCCAGTTTCAAGGGTGATGCTGTGATAACAGAAAGGCCATCTTCCCTCAGCTCTCTCGGGGAACTGGGCCTGTTTTTCTGTATTGTCAAATGTGGCTAGATTATATAGCTTGAATGGATGGGGGAATCTTACAATTCTTACGCTTCTATGGAACTGTGATCCAAGTGCTCTATGCATAGTAACAGATGCTAATCCAGCTTACAGGAATGGTTTATGAATTACTACCAAATGAATGTGGAGGAAGTTCCGTTACCCTGCTCGACTAACAGAGGCTGTGAGGCCAGTGACGTGTGAGTTACACATCACAACAGGATGCAGAGAAAGATTCCTGAAGCTGACAGAAGGGGAAAGACAAAAGCCTGCACTGGATCAGAGGGACCTGGGTTCTGATCTCAGTGCACCCTCTCAGTTCTGTGACCTGAGGCAAGCAACTTAACCTCCCAAGTCTCAGTTTCTCACTGGTAAAATGGGGACATGCATCGCAAAGGAGATCATGCATAAATGAGATCACGCCTGGCACTCAGCACCTAGGATATTGGTGGCAGGGGTAGTAACAATGAAATACTATGGTTCCATGAATATATGGGATGTAGAACAACTGGAAGATACAAACAGCAGTTGAGCTGGGGCTCAACTGAGTGTGGAAGGTGAAGAAAGATCAGGAGTCGGGAGAGCAGAACAGGGAGAACATTCCAGGCAGAGAGAAGGGAGGGGGTGTTCAGGGTTGCCAAGTGACTAGTGGGTGGGGCCTGATGTGTATATACTGACAAGAGCAGAGAGACAGGGCTGGAGAGATGACTCAGGGGTTAGGCCTCTGCCTCACAAGCAGAAGGATGTGAATTTGAATCCCAGATCCCACATAAAAACACCAGGTGAAAGGAAAAAGGAAGGAGAGCAATCCAGGATGATTCCCAAAGTCACATACAGTGCTCTCTAGAGAAGTCTCTTGCTCCAGCCTCAACACAGTAAAACAAAGCAAATCTCTAAGAGCAAGCTAAACAAGGTGCGCCGTAATGGTCCTTCTGCATGTGCAGGCTTCAGGGGAAGAAGTCAGAAACAGGAGATAAATCAGTCTGGAAGTTTCTTTTCTCTTTTTTCTTTTCTTTTCTTTTCTTTCTCTTCTCTTTTTTCTTTTCCTTTCCTTTCTTTTCCTTTTCTTTCTTTTTTTCTTCCTTTCTTTCTTGTGTGTATGGGGTGTGTATGTGCATGTGTATACAGGTGTATACACACAGGCGTATGTACACAAGTGCACTTGAGTGTGTGCGTGTGCCTGAATGAGGAATCATCATCCTCCATCGCTCTTTTGCTTTATCGTTGTGAGTCTGGATCTCTAATGAAACTCAGAGCCCACGATAGGGCTAATGTGGCTAGCCAACTTGCTCTAGTGATTACCAGGCTATTGTCTTCAGGGACTAGAATCACAGGCAGGCATCACACCCACCTAGAATTTTTACAGGGCAATCTGGGGATCCAAACTCAGGTCCTATTGTTTGCCCAGCAAAGGCTTTAACCACTGAGCCATCTCCCCAGCCCCTGGAAGTGTTTTTTTTTTAGTGTGAGCCCTGAACATATACAATTGCCCCACAGGTTTGTGAGGGATTGGTTCCAGAACCTTTCCCCCCACTAGAATGCTAAAGTGCATGGATGTTCAAGTTCCTTATGTTGGATCATGACTGAGAAGCAGTAAAACACTTGTGCATCAAGCATGAGGACCAGGAAACATACACACCAAAAGGCACAGTATTTGCATATAATCTACACATATCTTCCCAAATCCTTTAAAACAGTCTAGATTTGTATGATATCTAATACAATGCAAATACCATGTAAATCGTTATTAAGTATATTATTTAAGAAAATTGACAAGAAAAAGTATGATTCATTTTTAAATTATTATTTATTGTGTGTCTGTGTTTGATTGTATCTGTGTGTATCAGATGGCACTGTGTCTGTGTTTATCAGAGGACACAGTGTGTGCTTGTGGAGACCCAGGAGTGACTTCAGGAATCATCTTGGATTGTTTCTACCTCCTCTTCTGCTTTACTCTGGGATTTCCCAGGCTCCATTTTCCAGGGCTAGAAGTGCAGACCACTGCCATTTCCACCTGGCATTTTTACATGGGATCTGGGATCTGAATTCAGGTTCCTCTGTTTTGGAGGCAGTCTTAACTCCTAAGCCATTTCTCTAGCCCTATTCTGTTTGTATGTATGTATGTATGTATGTATGTATGTATGTATTTGGAGACAGGGTCTCTCACTGTAGCTTAGGCTTGCCTGGAACTTATGTTCTAGTCCAGACTTACCTCAAACTCACAGCAATCCTCTGCCTCAACCACCCAAGTATTTAGATCACAAATGTGAGCCCCCTTACATAGCTCAGATACAATAAAAAAATCTATTATCAGTCTATAGTGGATAGATATGGAACCCCTAGATACAGAAGGCTAACTTGCACCTAGAGTTCTAAGAAGATGACCCAATAAGACACAGAGGTCAGCCCACAAACTTTGCAGCTGTCAGTAGCAAAATGCTCATTCCCAGGTTCATGTGTGTGCCCTTCCCCACAACTTCTCCTTCTAAGGAGTTATAAATGGAAGGTTCTTTTTTACTTGTTATTTATTTATTCACACATGCACAATCTGTGCATGGATGTGCAGTAGAGGCAGAGGTTCAACATTGGTTGTCTTTCTCTGTTCTTTGCCACCTTATTGTCTGACACAGGATGTCTCACTGAACCCAGAGTCCCAATTTTGGTTAGACTGGCTGACAGTGAGATGCTGGGACCATCCTGGCCCACTACTAGAGTTCCAGACACATGGCTCTATGGCCAGTTTTTATGTAGATGCTGGGGATTTGAACTCAGAACCCCCTGTTCACACTACAAACACTTTACCCACTAAGCCATCCCCCCAGCCTTGTGATTTTTGTTGTTGTTGCATTTTGATTGGCCTCAAATTTGCCGCAATCCTCCCATCTCTGCCTCCTGAGTGTTATGGCACGAGAGTGAGAGAGAGAGAGACAGAGATTACACAGGCACGCAGGTGAAAGTCAGTTCTTTGTTTCTACCATGTGAGCTCTAGAGATCAACCTCAAGTAGCCGGCCGGGTTTGTGAGCAAACACCTTAACTCACTGAGCCATTTTGCCAGTCCCTCCATGCTGACTTTACCTTCTATGTGCACAGGTTCTTTTAGAGCCCTGATTTGGGGCCAGCCGAGCTGAGCTCCTTCCTCTCTGCCCAAATGCTCTGCTCGCAGGTAACATCTAGTTACAGGCCTTGGAGGGAAGCCTGGGTCTTAACAGCCCCAACCAAGAGATAATAGAGAAAGCCCTTTATCACTAGTGGTAAAAGAAGGCTATCATAAGTGATTTATTGATGGTGGTGCAGTTCCCTTCTTGAATAAGGTTGGCATGGGGTAATGTTAAGATTCACTTTATGGGAGACAATATAAGACAGTAAATCCATTCAGAGACCAGCAGGTTGGGCTGGTAACCACAACCTGATTTCTGCTGTAGTCATCACCACCACTTACTGGCTGTTTATCTTCCTGAGAGTCAGTTTCCTGATCCACAAAGCACAAATAACCAGGGTACCCCACGGGGTGTTATCAGAGCCTCCATAAAATCGAATGCTCTTAGTCCAATGCTGCCCCCAGAAGTACTGAGTCAGGCCATATTAAAAACTTTCAGCATGTAAGTCAGAAAAAAACAACCCACAGAAAACAAGTTATTCACTTGGTTACCTGAGGCTCGCCAGAAGCTATTTCTTGACCTTCTCTGGGTGTGTCAGTCCCCCCCCTCCCCCCGCAAGTTTAGACAAAAGCAAGCACGTGGTATTGGCCTGTGACCAGCTGACCAAAGCCTGTTGGGAAACATTTCTCTATGCCAAGGACAGACACAGGGCAGGAACAATGTGTGTTTGCAAGGTGAACGGCTGTTACCTATGTCGAAGAAAAAACTCACCTCAAAGGAATATAAGATAGTTTATTCTGGAGCCATGAGCAAACCATGGGAAGGCAAACTCGAGTTGCCATCAACACCATGTTGCACTGCGGCAACAGTTCCATGAAGTTTTTATAGCAATAGCCCAGATGTCATAAATCAAGGCATCATTCAGATGCCTTGGGAAAAACATCAGTAAGGCGGGGCTGGAAAATCTTCTGCTATTGGTCCTATGTTATCTGCTAGCATTCTCAGCCTTTGGATTAGTGAAAGCAAATGGTCTGTTAGGACATTCCACAAGTTTTCACCTGAAAGTCACAAGGATGTTAAGCCAGACAGATAGCTGGGTAATAAGTGACCAGGATGTGGGTGAAAGACAGCTCAGGATAATTTGATTCTGGGCCCGCAACATTCCAACTCTCCACAATCATAAATTTTCTAATCAGTCGATCAGCTTTTAATGTAAGTATGGCTTTCTTCTGGGAACACCCAGCAACTATCTTCTTGAGGAGGAAGGGCATGAGAAGAACCTGAAGCTTCTGGAAGGACACGGGCTCCCCTGGACAGTCTTATTAGGTTAGAAGAAATGCTTTTTCTCTTTTTTTCTTTCTTCCTAGCTAGGGTACTATAATAAGTTGGAAATAACTGTCATGCTAAAGTCGGGAAGAAATAGTTGACCAAGTTAGTCTATGTCCTGGTTCTTTCATTGTTGAACCTTTTGGAAGACTGAAGCAGAGGATTATTGCAAATTGCCATCTCCAGTTATAGTTCCACATCACCCTGGACTATATAGTGAGACTCTGTCTCAAATCCAAACCAGTTAACAACAAGCCTTGACTTGTAAGCTCTTCGGCTGCTACGGACTTCATTTACACATTAACAAAATCATCTTTCCCTCTTCCCTCACTCATCTTTTTTTTTTTTTTTGCGTCCGTCTGTCTGTGTGTGTGTGTCTGTGTCTGTGTGTGTTGTATGTGAGTGGATGTAGAGGTCGTATGTACAAGACACATGTGCGTGTGTGCCTATGGAGGTGACTTCAGGAAGCATGCTGGATCATTCTACCTCCTCTTTGCTTTGCTCTGGGGTTTCCCAGGCTCCACCTTCCAGAGGCCAGAAATGCAAGCCACTCCCACATCTGCCTTGCATTCTTTTTTTTTTTTAAATTTTTTTATTATTATTATTTATTCAACTGTGTGCATGTGCACGCACATGTGTGTGTGTCTGTGTGTGTGTGTCTGTGTGTGTAGAACCACGGACGAACTCTTGAACCACCATGGATGCCTCCACCTCCCTCTGCCCCGGGATTCACAGGCTCCGCCCTACCAGGACCAGAAACGCAGGCTGCCCCCGCTTCCGCCTGGCGTCTATACGTGGGATCTGGGATCCGAACTCAGGACCTTCCGCCTGCAAGGCGGAGGCTTAACCCCTGAGCCACCTCTCCAGCCCCCTGCCTTGCATTCTTACGTGGGATTTGGAGATCTGAACTTAGGTCCTTTTGCTTTTGAGACAAAGACTTTAACTACTGAGCCATCTCCCCAGCTTCTCATTTCTCTTTTTTGAGTGTGGAGCTAGGGATTGTTTATCCTTGGAATAGGTGATATATGGGTAATATATATGTGCCATTGATGCCAAATTCCTAAGGCATAAATGATTTACATGCACTAGGTTTCCTGTGTTGTACCAGCCCACAGCTCATCTCTTCTATTTCATTCTGGCATCCCCTTTCAGAGGGATGCACATGCCAACATGAGGCATTTGCATGCACATGTGAGTGTGTATTTTGGTCCACATGGTAGCATTCTTCCTTGAATTTGTATTTAAAAAACAAACAAACAAACACACAAACAGTAAATTGGGGGCCAGAGAGATGGCTCAAGGGTTAAGCGTCTGCCTCACAGGCAGAAGGTTCTGGATTCAGATTTTGAATCCCACCTAAAAACAGCAGGCGAAAATAGTGGTGGCCTGTACTTCCGGTCTTGGAAGGTGGAGCTCGGAAAACTCCAGAGCAAAGAAAATAGGAGGTAGAAGCAATCCAGGGTGATTCCTGAAGTCACCCTTGGGCCTCCACAGAGACACACATGTAAAAATAATGATACGCACAGACATTTACAGAGAGACACACATGTAAAAATAATGAAATTATTTTTAAAACTAGTAAATTGGTTGAAGGTCTGTTTGCTCTGAGTTCCTTGGCCACAGCCTAGCCACAAAGCTGCCTGAACTCACTAGGAGAAATTTCCATAAGCTTATCAAAATGTTAAGGTAGGCTCACAAGCTCACTGTACTGATATGTGGGAATTTCCCAGGACTGAAATTCACAGAGAAGCCCCTCGGGCCCTGCTTCCTAGAAGCAAATCATTATTTTTCAAGATAGAACTCCAGAGAGTGTCCCATGGCCAAGTTTTTGGCTCATTGTGTTCAAAGTAAAACATGCTCAGCTCTGGCTCTTCCACCTTGGGAGATGGTTTTCCGAGTTGTGGGGCAGGGTGTGAAGAGGTTTCAAGGTTGCTGTCACCTACAGGGAGTGGTTGAGGACATAAAGCACAGAGGCCAACATCTGAACCACTACAGTGTTCCAGTACTTTCTTCAGTCCCTTCCAGAACTGGCTTTTCCAGGTAGCACTGCCTTGGAATCTGTCCCTCTCTCTTATCACGTGGCTAGGGGACAGGTTGGCCTCTTGCAATTAATCCCCATAAAAGCCAAAGAAAGGGGGAGGAGAGACAGCCACTTCTGTCCTGTTCTATTTTGATGATCTCTGTGAACTCAGGAAGGAGGCAGGGCACAGTCACCCAGGATTAGAATTCTAACTCTTTCACTTACCAATGGTGTGATGCCAGGTAAGTTGTTTGATCTCTCTGGGCCTCCATTTCTTCCACTGTGAAATGCAGGTGACAGCTGTGTCTACTTTAATGAGAATTCATGAGCTAACAAGCATGAAGGATTTAGAACAGTGCCTGGCAGTACATGTAATGTAAGTGCTTTTGAAAGAAATACAAAATTCCACCTTAGCGACTCCTGTATTAGATCATTTACATTACAGTGAACTTGGGCCTTTCAACACATTTCTTTCCCAGTGGGAACAAAGCTGAATGCTGTGTTGTATGATGTATGATATATTTTTCTTTTTTACTTTGAAGATTTTGTTTTTGTTTGTTTTTTTTAACTTTAGTGTGTGTGTGTGTGTGTGTGTGTGTGTGTGTGTGTGTGTGCGTGTGTGTGTGTGACTTCCAGAATCATGCTGGATTGCTTCTACTTCCTTTTTTGCTTCACTCTGGGATTTCCCAGGCTCCACCCACCAGGGCTGGAAGTGCAGGCTGTCACTGGTTCTGCATGGTGTTTTTACATGGGACCTGGGATCTAAGCTCAGGACCTTCTGCTTGTGAGGCAGAGTCTTAATCCCTGAGCCATCTCTCCAGCCCATTTTTTGTTTATTTTTAAGACAGGGTCTCATGTAGCCCAGGCTGGCCTCTACCTCACTATGTAGCTGAGAATGGTCTTGAACTTCTGATCTTTCTGCCCTTACCTCAGGCCACCATACCCTGTTTAATAGTTGCTGAGGATGGAACCCAGAGCTTCATGCATGTTAGGCAAGCACTCTATCAACTGAGCTTCCTTCTACTCCTATATGGTGTATATCTTACACAAAGGGAAACAAAACTAAATAGCCCATTGCTAGGCTAAATATACTGTCTGTCCTAAGGCAAAATTGGGTCTTGTAACATTCTTAATGCAAGTCTGGGGATATAGCTCAGTGGACACAACACTTGCCTAGCATGAGTGACGCTCTGGATTTCATGTCTAGCACTAGAAGAAAAAAAAATTACTAGCCTTCCTTCCTTCCTTCCTTCCTTCCTTCCTTCCTTCACTCCTTCCTTCACTCCTTCCTAACTTCCTTCCTTCCTTCCTTCACTCCTTCCTTCACTCCTTCCTTTCTAACATTCTTCCTTCCTAACTTCCTTCCTTCCTTTCTAACATTCTTCCTTCCTTCCTTTCTAACATTCTTCCTTCCTTCCTTCCTTCCTTCCTTCCTTCCTTCCTTCCTTCCTTCCTTCCTTCCTTCCTTCCTTCCTTCTCTCCAGTGCTGGTATCATGATGAGGTATATATTGATGTCCCAAAAATTCTCAGCTAATAAGATGAATAAAAATAATAAATAAGCAAAGCTTCTTATAAAATACTCAAAAAATTTAAATTACAGTTTTAAAAATTCAGTGCATATACTGTTGCCCTCATAAAGTCTAGCATCTGTTAAGGGCACCGAGACCCCTGGAGGCAAGGGATTGACAGCCATAGTAGTGATCTTATGCTTAAGGGGAACAAGAGAAAGGGCTTATGGAAATGCCACTGGGTCCTTATATGTCATCGGAGAGGAGGACCCAGTGGAGAGTTAGGCGTACACAATAAAGGACTCTCTGGGAATTGGGGGGGAGGCACTGGGGGAAGGGGAGGGGGAAGAGGGGGGAGGGAGGGAACTGGTAAAAAATTTTAAAATGTATAATTAAATTTTTAATAAAAAAAGACAACCAAAAAAAATAAAATTAAATTAAAAAAATGCAACCCAATCGCCAAACCCAAAAAAAAAAAAAAAAAAAAAAAAATCAGTGCATACAGTCAGGAGCCTGAGACAAGACCAGACTGCAACTACATAGTGAAACTGTCTCAAAAATAAAAAAAAAAAAGTTTTAAGAGCTCACTGGTGGAACACCTGCCTAAACATGCATAAGACCCTCGTTCCATCCCTAGCTCTGTTAAATAAAAAAAAATAAGTAAAGTTCTCACTACATTGACATTTTCCTGGGACTGTTCTTGGGACCTGATTATGCTCCTAGGGGGCTGGGAGGAATCCTTAGAGAGCTTCCCCAGCAATGGCTTCTGGGTAAAGTTGCTCTAGCTACTGAACTGGAAGAAAGTCTCACACTCCCCAAAGATGTGCGTGTTGCTATAGTGATGGGCTTGGGGAGACACCCAGCTGAGAGGAGATGGCCTACATGCCATCAATGTGTGTTGCAGTTTGGCTGCATGTTGCCAATCAGTTCACGGCCAAAGAGCACAGGGGATAAGAGCGTTTTATTCTTTCTTATGACTCTCGGTACACTCTTAGTTCAGTTTGGTCGGGAGTTCATACCAACAACAAGGCCAAGCGAACTGTTCACACCATATCCACAGAATTGCTGGGAGAGGGGCAAACCTCACCTACCAAACAGCAAGACTGCCAACTGCTGAAGAATGCCAACTTACTGAACCTTCTCTGTCCTTCTTATCCACCTGCCCAGGGAAGGGTTCCGCTCACTGTGGGCTGGGTCTTCCCACGTCAACCAGACAATCTCCTGCAGGCTTGCTCAGGGCCTGCCTTAACTACTGTTTCTTCACAAACATGCCCAAAGTTCATTCGTCAGTCGTCAAGTTGACACCTACGTGCGTCATTAGTACAATATAGTGACCAGTTATGAGAAATCTCATCCAGGATGGCACTGTGCAACCAAAACCACAGAACTGCCCTGTGTGCCTCAAAAGATTTTCCTGTCATTCTCTCCTTTGTGTCGTCCCAAAGCCTGTGAGAGGCAGTTGTGTGAGAGAGGCCAGAGACAATCACCTAGGAGAGCCTCAAACCTTCCCAAGAGGCTGGGACAGACGTCTGGGACTAGCAAAAACTCACCCAGGCACCCCGATGACCCTGATCACATACACTGCAATCCCTCAGTAGGGCTAGAGTGGGAGTTCAGGAAGGTACCGGGGCTCAGGTCTTGTGACACGTGATTTACTGCAGGTCTGTAGAGAAGAGAAAAATCCCTGACAACCAGGATATGCACAAGGACTGACAAATGTTTGCTGAGTGCCTGTTACGAACAAGATCCTATACTGTGTCCTGAGGGAGGGGAAAAAATTCAAAGAACATATAGTGCCCTTCTGGGCTTTGCCGTCTGTGACTCTCTCTCTCTCTCTCTCTCTCTCTCTCTCCTGTGTGTGTGTGTGTGTGTGTGTGTGTGTGTGTGTGTGTGTGAGAGAGAGAGAGAGAGAGAGAGAGAGAGAGAGAGAGAGAGAGAGAGAGACATGGAATTCATTTATTAATTTGACATTTGCCCAGCACGTACTCTGAACTACACTGCCCCAGGTGCTAGAGCTACACAGAAGAGAAACCCTTACCTTTGCAGAGCTTATATCCCAATGAGGGTGAGGCCCAGAAGTAGGCAGACAATTACTATATAGTGATACGGGGTGATAGTAGGGATCTGCAGACAAAGCTTTGGGATCAGGAGGAAGGATTCATTGGCATTTGGGGACTCTGGAAAAGCTTGCCAGAGGAAAGGCCACATAAACTTGCAAGGGCTGAAGTACATGGTTTCAGTGTAAATGGCGCCCCCTAGAGTCACACATTCTAATTGACACCCAAACTCAGACTCCAAGAGTTAAGCTATAAACCAAGTAATCCAAGTGACTAGGGACAAGCGGCAAATGCCAGTGAAGAGTGGGCGCTGGAAAAATCATTTCACACCAATCACTGTCAAGATAAGACTGGAAAAGAACTGTTTCAATGGAGGTGACATCTAAGGGGAATCATAATGAAAAGCAAGAGATTGCCTGGTTTTACAGTCTCTCCCAGGGGCTGGGGTGATTACTTAAGGGTTAAAGTTATTGCGTGGCAATAGGATCTCAGTTCTGATCCTGGATCTTATGTGGAAATGCCAGATGGAAATAGTGGTGACCTGCCATTTTGGCCTTGGAAAGCAGAATTTGAGAGAACCCAGAGCAAAGCAATAAGGAGGTAGAGCAACCTAGGATGTTTTCCTGATGTGACCCTTGGGCCTCCACAGGTACACACACACTCAAGTGCCCTCTTGTGCGTGCATGCGTGTGCATACACACACACACACACACACACACACACAGAGTCTCTCCCACACACTGCTTATTATGCACCAAAGGAAAGCAGAGGTAAACTGTAATAGGCACTATTTTTTTTTTGTTTGTTTGTTTTTGCTTTATGTGGGACCTGGGATCCGAACTCAGAACCTTCTGCTTGTGAGACAGGAGTCACAACCCCTGAGCCATCTCTCCAGCCCAATAGGCACTATTTTTAACTGGTGATCCAAACCGACCTTGCTTGCTAGGTGCATTGGTTCTCATTTGTAATCCCAGAACTCAGGACGCTGAGAGGCTCAACATGAGTTCAAAGTCACCCTGAACTACGTAATGAATTCCAGATTATACTGAGTCACAGAGCGAGAACTGTCTCTAGAAAAAAAAATTTTAAAAACTAACATCTCATTAATGAGAGACAGATGTAGAACAAGCAAGTGCCAAATGGAGATACTTATCCACATTCTAATCAGGAAGAAATGTTGAATAGCATGTTGAAAATATTAACAGGAAAGAGAAACGGTATTCTTCAAAAATTCCCCTTTTGTCATAAAAGACACAAAAATGACATGCAATTGAAATAGTCCATATTAAAGAAAACTAAAAAGAACAACTACATGTAAAATCTGCCTCCCCCATAGGCATAGCTCCTCTAACTGGAGGGATAAACGGTCTGAAGAATGTGATTGTCTTAAGTAAGGAAACAGCAATAAGGATTAAAGACCGGGGACGGGAGAGATGTCTCAGGGTTTAAACCTCTGCCTCACAAGCAGAAGTACCTGGGTTCAGATCTGAGATCTCTGAGTTTGGCTCCCAGATTCCTCATGAAAGAGATGGTAGTGGCCTGTCCTTCTGACTCCAGAAGGTGGAGCCTGAGAAACCCCAGAGCAAAGCAATGAGGAGGTAGAGCAATCCAGGGTGATTCCCGAAGTCATGCTTGGGCCTCCACAGGCACACACAAGTGCTTTCTCATACACACTGACACAGAAACACACTGGATGGATGGATGGATGGATGGATGGATGGATGGATGGATGGATGGATGGATGGATGGATAGATGGATGGATAGATAGATACATAGATAGATACATAGATACATAGATAAAATTTTGTGTCAGTGTTAGGCTTATGAAACTAATGCATAAGGGCTGGAGAGGTGGTTCAGGGGTTAAGCCTCTGCCTTGCAGGCAGAAGGTCCTGAGTTCGAATCCTAGACCCCACGTATAGACGCCAGGCGGAAGTGGGGGTGGCCTGCGTTTCTGGTCCTGGTAGGGTGGAGTAAACAAGGAGGAGGTGGAGGCGGTCCGTGGTGGTTCCCGAATTCACCCATGGGTCTACACACACACACAAACACACACACACACACACACACACACACACACACACACACACACACACGCACAATTGAATAAATAAAGAAAGAAAGAAACTAATGCATAGATGATGCTGTGTGTGACAGCTATGGGTATAAGTTGAGAACTGAGCCTTTGGGAATACCTATAAAGAATTATTTAGTTAAAGCAAACCTGAGCAAGCCTGTAGATGGATTATCTAACTGACATGGGGACACCCATCCCATAGTGGGTGGGATCATTCACTTCCTAGGTAAGTGGATGAGAGAGAGAGAGAAAGAGAGAGAGAGAAATAACTGGGTGACTTTGGTAGGTGTACAAACTACAAAGTATGCCTGCCCCCATCCATTCTTCCTCTGATATGGTGTGTCCAGTTCCCTTGCCTTCTGATGCTGGGATTACTCTCCTGCCAAGATGGATTATAACCTGAGACTGTGAACATGAATAAAAATTCCTTTGTTCCCCTATGTTGTCTAACGTCATTTATCACAGCAGTGAAATATTGAACTGAGGCACTGGCTTTGTGTGTAAGAAACACACTCTGGGGCCCGCAGAAGGGCTCAGCAGGTGAAGACAGCAGCACAACGGTTCAGAACTTGTTGACTTGTTGAAGGTGTGGGTGTGGTCCTCAGAAACGCACCACATGGAAAGTGCCTGTACGGTATCTTTGGGATTGATAGTGGACAGAGTTTTCCCCCTTGATACTGGAGACTGGATCCAGGCCCTTGGGCATGCTAGTTAAGTAAATGTTCTAGGGCTGGAGAGATGGCTCAGGGGTTAAGACTCTACCTTGCAAGCAAAAAGTCCTGAGTTTGGATCCCAGGTCCCATATAAAAACACCAGCCAGAAATGGGGAGTGGGGAGAGAGTTGACCTGAGTTGGCCCACACTTCTGGTCCTGGCAGATGGAGCCTGGGAAATCCCAGAGCCAAGCAAAAAGGAGGTAGAAGCAATCAAAGATGATTCCCAAAGGGACACACAGTGCCCCCACACACACAATAAATAAAGTTTTGGGTTTTTTTTTTTTTTAAAGCAAATGTTAAACCAAATCACCACTCCTTTCTTAAACTTTTTACTTTTCAGACAAGGCCTTGCCAATTTGCCCAGGTAAGCCTCAAACTCTTGAACCCCCTGCCTCAGTCACCTGAGCACTGGGATTATAGGCTTGTGCCACCATGTCCAGCTCTATACATTTTACAGCATCATTTCCTCTACTCAGGAGGTCATTGGGCATGGGGGATATTGCAGTCAGTCTGAATGGTTGCTGATAAAATCACCATTAATGGCTTAAGGGAACAAGGGGTTTATTTTCCCTTACGATTTCTGGTTGTCCATCTTATCAGGAGAGCTCACCAGGACCGAGGGAATTGGCCACATCATCTTCACACAATGACTGAGACAGGGATGATCCATACTAGCCAGACCAGCATGTCTGGGCAAGTATACACAAGGATGCCAACTCTCTCAACTAGCTCTCTGTATTTTATTCCAGGCCTATTTTATCCACCATGGGCTGGGCCTTCCCCATCAGCTAGACAATCTCCTGCAGGTTCCCTCTGGGCTTAACTCAACCACTAATTCTCTGCAAATGTGCCCAGAGCTCAAAGCCTCAACTGTCAAATTGACACCTGTGCCTAATTGTGATAGGGGTCCTGGATGCTTGTTACTCGAAAACTCCAGAATCATGCCTTTTTCTACAGACCCTATCACCGGCTTCCACTCTTTCAAGCCCATGGATGGCACTGGCCAAGGTTTATGCTGGGTGACCACTGGGACATGCACGCTGGGTAGGCTTTGTCATTTTTGTTGAGGTTTGAGCCTTTCCCCTTTCAGAACAACACTGACCCCTTCATGCCTGCGTCCTCACTCTGGTCACTTCCCATCCTGTGTATTACAGAGGGCAGTACAGGATGTTGTCAGACTGAGGCCAAGCGCAAATCACCTCGTCAGCACTTCCACCAGCCTTGAGAGACAACGGGATATGACCTTGTGCTTGGGGACAAAAAGAGTTGGGAGAAAAATGATCACCCCCCCTCCAACTTTGTGGCTCTATAGAAAAATCTGGCTCATAAAAATCTGTTTCCATGAGCATGTGTACACATACATGGAGGAGTAAGGTTTGTCCTTCCCACACCTCAAGGGTTAGCAGCGGTAGAGGGTGTTCCTTGCCCAAGATGACAAGATGAGGGCTCCCCAGGAGGACTATGCCATGCTTTGTGTCACCAGGAAGAAATTGTGACCATCAGTCCACTGATCCAGCCAGCCACTCAAGACAGCTTTGGATGTGCCCTTGGAGAGCTGCTGGTCTCAGTGCCAACACAGAGCATCCATTCGTGCCATGACATCAGGCCTAGCTGCATCAGAACATGGCCCCAGCTGCATCAGAACAGTCTCACGTGACCAGTCGGTTTCTCCCAGGGGTTACCTGGGGAGAAGAGACAATCATGTGGCCTGTGAGGAGACACAGTTCATATGGGGCCTGCACATAGGGCAGCTTTCCACCAGGAAATGTTGGGCCTTTCCTATCTCAGTCAGCAAGGGGCCCGGCCACCACCTCCTCCTGCTAAAAAAGACAGAAGGTCCAAACTGGGGACTCCAAGGTATGGACGGTGGTTCGTGCCTAATCCCAGCACTATGGGAGGCCGAGGCAGAGCTAGTACAAGTGCATAGGCCAGTGTAGGTGACTAAGTGAGACCTTGTCTCAAAAGAAAGGAACAAAAATCCTACGAAGGTGGTGTGGTAGTTAGTTGGTTATAGGTGTCAGCTTAACAGCTCAAAGACTTGAGCTCTTGGCACATTTGCAAAGAATTGGAGCCCTGAGTTAAGACCTGAGCAAGCCTGCAGGAGATCGTCTCACTGAGGGGGATGTCCAGGGAATAGTCCCAAGGCAAGCGGATGAGGTGGAGGGAGCTGGTTCAGGAAACTGACATTCACTGGTAGACAGACAGACACTGTCTGGCAAGCGAGGTTTGCCCCTCTGTCAGCAGTCTGTAGATATAGTGTGGCCAGTTCCCTTGGTCTCTGGTGTTACTACGAACTCTCCTGCCAAGCTGAACTAACAGCTGTAACCAGACAATCATAAAGTAGAATAAAATCCCATGTTTCTATAAGCCACTTTGTCATAAATCTAGCAACATTCGAACTGCGATAGGTAGACTTCAAGGGCAAAAACAAACAGACAAAAAAAGTGAATAGTTCTCAAGAGTAACTTCCGAGGTTCTAGTTAACATCCTAGGTAGAAAAAAAAGGTTTTGCACCCCTTCTTTCCTGGAGCCCACAGCCTTCAAGGCTACCAGTCTCTTTGAAAGGCCAGTCTAGAGCAGAGCAAAGTGAACAAAGGGCCGAGCCACAGCTCCTCAGAACTTCTCCATCTTTCCTCCTCCCTATAGGCTCTAGTGCTTGCCAGATGTGCTTTCTAGACTCTGCAAGTGTTGCTGGCTTTCTTCCATCTCTGCCCAGGAGGAAAGGGACTGGTCACTTGTGGAGAAGCTACTGGTCTTTGGTTCCCAGGACCCTCCTACAAGAAGACAGTGCTTTGAGGGTAGCTAGTACCAGCTCTAGAATCCAGGATTCCTGCCCAAGGCAGTGGGCTAGGTGATCCTCAGCAATGGAAAAGGGGAGTGAGAACAGCAAAGCGGGTCATTCAGGATCCAAAAACACAGTTGGCTCTGTGGTTGTGTTGTTTTCTTCTGGACTGTAATGACTCATTCATTTTCAGAAAATATGTGAGCCAGTTTAAATCTGTTTAAAAATACACACATTTGGGTTGAAGAGATAGCTCAGGGGTTAAGACTCTGCCACACAAGCAGAAGGTCCTGAATTCAGATCCCAGGTCCCTCATAAAAATTCCAGGTGGAAACAGCTGTGGCCTGCACTTCCAGCCCTGGTGGACAGAGCTTGGGAAATCCCAGAGTGAAGCAAAAAGGAGGTTAGAAGCAATCCAGGATGATTCCCAAAGTCGCCCTTAGTCCTCCACAGGGGCACAGACACATATAAATAAATAAATAAATAAATAAATAAATAAATAAATAAATAAATAAATAAATATTTAAAAAACTTTAAAGAAGTTTTTAAGAAATTTTAAAAATACACAAATTTGCTGGAAGTGTATCTGTGGCAGAGCAAATATCTACCACACTCAAGGCTCTCTATTCACTCTCTAGCACCAAAACAAAACAAAGCCAAATAGAAACAAAACACATACACAAAATGAATCTTATTCAAAACTCAGATAATAAAGGGCCTAATCATTTTACTCAAGTTCATTATTATAGCATCTAGGCTCCCGTCTATGATAGCTGTATAGATGACATGTGGTATAACTGTGTGCAATTCCATCGCTTGCAAGTATTATACTGAAATTGGCAGTTGGCAATAGGCTATGGCAGCAGTATTTATAGCTCAGAAGCAAGCTAGTGCTGTGAATCAGAGCCTGATGTATTGCCACGGTGACTAAACGTAAGAAAGTAATTGTGAGGGGGTATATGTTAACAGTGCAAATTAACTCAAAAGGTGTGGCATATGTCCCACTATGAATACTTTTTTAAAATTGAAGAAACTGTCTTACACCATTTGAAAACCATTAACCTAAAGAAATTCCTCACACGCTTGACAGATGACATTCCAACATCTTCACAGGTTCCCACATGATTGAAAACACCAACCAGCATTCATCTCAAAGGTGCATTTGCTCATTGCAATCACAAGTAAATGAATTATCCAAAATGAAAGAATTCTGTGAGACTCCATCAACTATACAGAATTGAAAATTATGTGTGGTTTATTTAGTACACATCATTTCTAGTAGTGAAATTTGTGATTGACTTATGTATGAACATACACATGCACCACATGCATTTCCCCCTGAGAGAGTCAGTTGTTAAATATTTACCAACATTGGTTAAGTCCAAGGTCCAGAACCACTTTGGCACTAGAAGCACAAAGGTCAAAGGTCCTGGAAGTACTCTAATCTGATTCTAACCAAAACCTAAGAGGCAGACACATGAGGGGGGAAAAACACATTTATTTGTTTAAAGGAACCAATAAACAATTTTTTGAAATTTCACTAGGCTACAAAGTCCAAGTGGACAGAGACTTTGACCCTTTCATTTCTAATGGGCCCTTTGGTATTACCTTAGGGCCAATGTCAAATACTGTACAGAAGGTACTCAGCTTTTCTGTTTTAGATATTTATTTTGGAGAAAGAGGTGGGGGACAGACAAACACATGCCACAGCGTGCACATGCTGTAGAGGTCAAATGACAAGTCAGTTCTCTCCTTCCACCATATGGGCTTTAGGGATCGAATTCAAGTCGCTAGGTTTGTATGCAAGCACCTTTACCTGCTGAGCCATCTTGCCAACCCACCATCAACTTTGCTTCATAAATTACACAAAATAGTTCCTTACATCAACTCGCTTTGCTTGAACTTCTTCACAACACCACCCAGAGATGATCCTGATTGAAGATCCAGAGCCATTCCCCCACCCTAGAAACTGTCACATCCCAGATGCCCTACTCTGAGTCAGTGTGCGCTGACAGGACCCTAGCTCCAGCAAGACCCCCTGGGCTTCCAGCAGCAACTCATGGAAACACTGGCCAGCTCCCTGGAGGAGAGAAGCCTGCCTAACATGGCATCTCCACCTCCTGCCTCCATTCGAAAAGAAAGCAAAGAGACTGGAGGTGTGTGTGCAGCAACTTAATGGGAAACCCAACATCAACTAGTCTCCCCGACCACACACACATGTGGACTTTTGTCACAGTTTGTATGTTACCAATAAATTCATGACCAAATACCTTATAAGAACAAGGGGGCTTTATTTTGACCTAGGATTCAAAGTCTAGCAACTTAAGGAAGAAAGGGAGATCTATTCAGCTTATGGTTCCAGGGGGGAGAAACAGTCTTTCGTGGCAGAAGCGACATGGGTGGGAGCTGAGGCTGGAGGCAGCTATGTCACTGCAAACATCCTGAAGACTCAGAGCTGCTCAGGCCAGTAGGCCAGTGGGTGATGGCTGAAGGCTGGAGGATTTCTGGATAGTCAAGAAACAGAGTCTCTCTTCAAAGTCTTCTGTTCTATGGTTCCTTTTATCTGGTCTACTACTGGGAGGTTTCAATCAGATCTAGGGCCAGTCTTTGTATTGTAAATGTATTGATCTGGATAATCTCTTCAGGTAGTCTGACAGCTGATCTTGGTTAATGCCAGGTGTGGTCAAGTTGACACCCTAGAATAGCTAAGACAATGGCAGTCTGCACTTCCAGCCCTAGAAGGTAAAGAAATCCCAGAACAGAGCAGCAATAGGGAGGTAGAGCAATCCAGGATGATTCCTGTTGCAGTTTGCCTGCATGGTTGCTGATAAATGACCATCAGATGGCTTAAGGGAATAAGGGGTTTATTTTCTTACTGATAGTCTGGGTTAAATCTGTAGCCCAGTTTGACAGGAGAGCATGCACCAACACCAGGGCTGAGGGAACTGGCCACACTATCACTGCATAACAGCTGAGAGATGGACAATCCTTACTTGCCAGACCAGCATATCTGGCCAAATATACACAAGGATGCCAACTTTCTCAACAGACTCTCAGTATTTTATTCATCTGTTCAGGGCCTAGTCCCACCCACCATAGGCTGGGCCTTCCCCATCAGCTAGACAATCTCCTGCTAGACAATCTCCTGCAAGTTTGTTCTGGGCTTAACCCAACCACTAATTCTCCACAAATGTACCCAAAGCTCAAACCCTCAACAGTCAAGTTGACATCTGTGCCTATGACAATTACAAATGTTACCCTTGAACCTCCACAAGCATACACAGTGCCCTCTGATACACACACACACACACACACACATTCATCATGTCATGTAAGCCACGTTTATATGGTATTCAGGTGTTCAGATGATGGTAGAGATGGTAAGGCAGCACTGTTTGATCCTGGCTGTCCACTATAAGGGGCAGAGCCTCCCCTAATAGCATTGTTTTCTTCCTATTCCTTTGTTCAGGATGCTTCTGACTGTCTATTATTATGAGTCCATGCTCCTGGTCTGACCTTTGAAGAGAAGTCATTAAAACAAGATGTGTTAATTGTCAAGAACTAGACCTAACACATTGTCTCCCCTGATCCTACTAGTAGCATGTGTAGGTAGGAATAGCATCCTGTGATAGTTATATACAAGCATCAACTTGACAACTGAAGACTGAGCTTTGGACACATCTGCAAAGAATAGATAGTTAGGGAAAGCCTTACTAAACAAACCTGCAGGAGACATATCTAACATGGTGGGTGGGAGCATTCTCTGGGCAAGTAGATAAAATGGGAGGAACTGATAAGACAAGTGAATTTCGTGAGTCTAAACCCACTGTACTTCTTCAGCTGGTTTCCTTAAAAATGGTTGGCATTCTTCAGCATACTTAGACAGACATGCTGTCTGGCATGTGAGGTATGCCCCTCTTTCAACGGTTATGTGGATACGGTGTGGCCAGTTCCCTCTGCTCCTGGTGTTGGTGTGGGCTCTCCTGCCAAGCTGGACTAGGAACTGTAAGCCAACAATCATAAACCAGAATAAAATCCCTTGTTCCCATAAGTCATTTTGTCATGAATTTATTGGCAACCATGCAGAGTAACAGCTACACACCTGATGTTTTTCAAATGAATATACGTATATAAGTTTCCAGAATGACTTGAAAAGCAGATGTTATTATTCCTCGTGCTAACAGTTAGAAGACTGGAGCTTGGGAGAGCAAAGTGATTGGCCTGAGGTCACAGTTCAGAAGACACCCAGGATTCTAAATGTGGAGGCTGTGATGTTTAGATTCTTCAAGTACATTTCTGCCTGCCCCCTTCTTCACCCAGGAAGGTTCTGGCACAGACAGTCCTGTGATAATGGAGGTTGTTCATCCTGGGGAGATGGCTGCAATCTTCTTGGAGGAAGTCAGCTGCCTACACATAGTGCCCTCCACAGGTGCTCCCCCATAACCTGAGAACTGCAGTATAATAGAGGAACTTGCATAGCCTTCCTGGGAGGAGCAAATTCTTGGCCACCCACCACTGCGGCAGGTCACAGAGGAGGTATGTCACTGAGGAGGTGCTTCCGCAATTCCAGGTGATAAGACTTTCCTTTCAAGGAGCTGCTGTATTGGTTTTCCTGGGTCCCCTGTGCTTCTGTGGGGCCCACTGACCTCTCATAAGCAAAGTAGAAATGCCCCGCACTAGAGGTCCGGGCCTCGGCCACCTGTGCTTTCCCACTGGAGGTCAGAACTCCCTACTCAGTTTGATTTGGCTCTGGTAAGGGACAGAGGGCATGGTGGCACATGCCTGTCATCTCAGCATCTGGGAAGTAGAGGCAGAAGGATCAGGAGCTCAAGGTCATCCCCACATGTTGAGCAAGTTTGAGACCAGTTTGGGCTACACAAAACCCTGTCTCAAAGGAAAAGCGTCAAAAAGGGCAACAAGAATCTGAGATTTGGCTCTGACAGTGCTGGAGTGAGTCACTGTGCAGTGGTTTTCTCGCCTATAAAATGGATAAACAAAGAGTCCTGCCCTACTTAAAACCTAAAATGGCTGGGAATGTAGTTCAACTGGCACAAGGCTTGCCTAGCATTTACAAAGCTCTTGCTCCATCCCCAGCAACACATAAAACAGCTGTGTTTCCTGGTGCATATCTAGAATTCCAACTCTGCGGAGGTGGGGATAGGACAATCCGAAGTTCAAGGTTATTTTTTGCTATAAAGGGAGCAACAAGGGACATATGTGACCCTGTCTTAAAGAAGAAAAGGGTCAACAAGAAAAGGGTTATGACCCTTTTATGGCTTACCAGATAAAGACACTTGTGCACGGAGCTGAGGACCTGAGTTCAAAACCTGGGAATCCACAAGGCGAAGGAGAGAGCCCGACTTCTAAATGCTGTCCTCTGACCTCCAGATGAGCACTATGGTATGCACATACCTGCTTGTGTACAAGCTCTCAAACAAATAGAATATTTTTACAAAGAAAACACGGACACTGGGGAGGTTGTGGCTCAGTGGTTAAAGTACTTGCCATGCAAGTAAAAGGACTAGAATTTAGATCCCTAGACCCCCTGTAAAATGGTGGGTGGTCACCTATAACTCCAACATTGGAAGATGGAACCTGGGAATCCCCAGAGCAAGCTGGCTCACCAGACTAGCCTTATAGAGCTCTGGGTTTGATTTTTTTGTTGTTTTTAACTCTTCATTTATTGATTTTATCATGAGTACATGTTGTAAAAATGATTTGAAGATAGAAATTATTATTAATGTGTGTACCTTGAAAATTAGTGGTGAGAAAAGATTATGTTGAAATATTCATTTATGATATCTAGTAGATAGCTGAATTTAGTAGCAGAAAGTTTTGACAAATAGGAAAGCTTGAACACTCTTGGTTAAAAGAATAATATGTGAAAATATTATTATATTTCCTATTGTATATTATAAATACATTTTATAAGTATATTTTATAAAGTTCATATATATTTTAATGTATACAGATATATTTCACAAGTCCAATTGTATTAATTTCAATTATAAAACAATAAACATTTGTCTAGAATGTTAATGCAGAATTTATTTTAGTAAATTTTATAAATATTTGTTTTTGTAAAGAATATAATTCTAAAACAAAGTGATATAATGGCAGAAAATAAAGTAGATTTTCATTAATTGATATCTCAATAGCTGAATATTTATTATTGTGCACAAATAGTGGAGGATTTGCCAGAATGAATGTATGTTAGCAACTTTTTTATCAATTCTATGGTGTTCCAATATGATGTAAAAAAATTATGAGAAATTCACTGTTGTTCCTTGTGCTTTATAAAGTAAAACATGGGATGGAGAGATGGCTCAGGGGTTAAACCTCTGCTTTGCAAGCAGAAGATCCTAAGTTCAGATTCCAGGTCCCACCTAAAAATGCCAGGAGGAACCAGCTCTCTGATGGGTGTAGACTGGAAAAATCTAGAGCAAAGCAAAGAGGAGGTAGCAAAATCCAGGGTGATTTCCAAAGTCAACCTTGGACCTCCACAGGCACACACAGTGCCCTCTCTCTCTCTCTCTCTCTCTCTCTCTCTCTCTCTCTCTCTCTCTCTCACACACACACACACACACACACACACACAAACACGGACACGGACACATACACACAAATACACACGGACACACACAGTCAGTCATGCACAAATTAGATAATAAAACACATTCTAAGACATGTAATGACTTTTAGCATTTTTACAATATCATATTTGAAAGAATCATTAAAATTTTATGATTAAATTCTAAAGCAGCTACTAAGATGCTGTATTATTATGACTCTTGTTATGCTGGTACATAGTCATGTTTGCTCTATGTAGATATTTAAAAGTATTATTTGTTCAAATTTGTTCTCCTGAACTCATTACCTAAGTCATTTGGATTTAAGTTACATTTCTCTTATAAATATTTGTACAGCATTAAGGTGACATACCATGTTCTTTTTTCTCACATTGTACTTAACATCAATAACAAACCCTGATAGATTTCCTTCTTAATTGACTCATAGTGACACTTGCCATATACCAATAAAAAAATAAGCTATCTAAGCAAAATCAATCCTGAGTAACAAAAACACAGCTGGAGGTATTGCCATACCAAACCTTAGTCTATACTACAAATCCATAGTTATAAAGACAGCCTGGTACTGGCTCCAAAATAGACACACAGATCAATGGATAAGGATTGAAGACCCAGATATAAGCCCACAAAGTTACAGCCATTTGGTCTTTGACAAAAGGGCCCAAAGAATCCAATGGAAAAAGAACAGCATCTTCAACAAATGGTGCTGGCAAAACTGGATCTCCACATGCAGAAGATTAAAGCTGGACCCGTACTTGTCACCATGTACAAGACTTAATTCCAAATGGATCAAGGACCTTGATATCAGGCCAGAGACTAAAAAACCATAGTTGAAAGGATAGGGAACTCCCTCGAGCTGATTGGGCTAGGCCAACATTTCCTAAACAGACATCCAATGGCACAGTCACTGCTACCAACTCTCAACAGTTTGGATCTTGTGAAATTAAAGAGTTTCTGTTCAGATAAAGAGATTATAACGCGAGCTCAAAGGCAACCCACAGAATGGGAGAAAATCTTCACTAACCACACATCTGATAGAACTCTGCTGTCCAGAGTGCACAAAGAACTTAGAAAACTAAACACCAAGGAAACCAATGGCCCAATTAAAAAATGGGCCCTGGAACTTCAAAGAAACTTTACCAGGGATGAAATTAAAATGTCTAACAAATATCTGAAAAAATGCTCCACTTCCTTAGCCATCAGGGAAATGCAAATCAAAACTTCCCTGAGATATCATCTCACCCCGGTCAGGATGGCAAAAATCCACAATACAAACAACAACAAATGTTGGACAGGATGTGGAGAAAGGGGAACTCTCCTACATTGCTGGTGGGAATGCAGTCTCATACAGCCACTCTGGCGAGCCGTCTGGAGATTCTTAAAGAAATTAAAGATTGAAATGCCATATGATCCTGCTATTCCACTTTTGGGAATAACCCCCCATACAGCAGAGGTTCACCTCGATAGCACAAACACGACCATGTTCATAGCAGCACTGTTTACAATAGCAAAGTCATGGAATCAGCCCAAATGTCCAACAGTTGACGAGTGGATAAGGAAACTGTGGTACATCTATACAATGGAGTACTACTCAGCCATCAAAAATGATGAATTACTGGAATTTGCCGGGAAATGGATGTCATTAGAAACAATTATATTAAGTGAAGTATCCCAGACCCAAAAAATTAAGCGCCGTATGTACTCCCTAATAGGTGGCTCCTAGTACCAAACCCACCCAGCCCACCTAGAGACAGTAATTCCAAAGATTATGAACAGGAGGGATGGGGTAGGAGAGCCACACCAGAAACAAGGAGAGAAGGGACCATGTTACAGCAGGGAAAATAGGCCTCCACCAAGGACCCAAATAAGTAATGAGACATCTGATTAAGTTCACAGACTTTTGTTCCTGATCATTTACTACTGAGGGGGTGTGATCTCACCAGAAGAGGAGGGCATATAGTCTGGCAGATAAAAAGTAACCATTTTGCAAATGGGTGATAGACCCCTCCCTTACTGTGGTTTCCCACTTTTATTACATCTACCTTTGAATGTACTTTTATCACAAGACTCTAACAGCTTTTTGTCTCTGGCCAGGGGGTAACATACAATGCCCACCAGGATGGAGTGAAGGGCATTGCAGGAGCAGCAAAACTGCAAAAGAAAATCAACAAACCACAATCCAGAACTTCAGAGACTCTATATCAACCACCTAGAACTAGGCCAGCTTAGTCTCTCCCCATCTTGAAGCTCAGGGAAATTTGCAGAAGAGGGGGCGGTAAGAGTGTAAGAGCAAAAGGATGGGAGGAGCAATGATATGTAAGATACTCCATACTAGTTAGGGCTAAAGCAATCATAATTGGACTTTGCATGCCCTGCGCATTGTCCAACACACTGTTGACCTCACAAAGTCTAGCATCTGCTAAAGGCACCAAGATCCTTGGAGGCAAAGGATTGGCAGCCACAGCAGTGTTCCTATACCTAAGGGAAACACGGGAAAGGGTTCAGGGAAAGGCCACTGGGTCCTTGTACGTCATCGGAGAGGAGGGCCCAGAGGAAAATCAGACATGCACAAGAAAGGACTCTCTGGGAATTGGGGCGGGAGGCACTGGGGGATGGGGAGGGAAAGGGGTGGGGAGTGGGAGCAGGGGGTACGGGGGGGGGGGAGGAGGAGGGAGGGAGGGAACTGGTGTACCTAATAAGTTTGTATGAGCTGAAATTAAAAAAAAGTCAATTTAAAAAATATATATATAAGACTTATCCAAAGGAACCTACATAAGTAAAAGAATTTGTTGAAAATATGAAAGCCAAGAATTACTAATGAAGAAATACAAAGAAAATATGATACTAAGTTCCAGGTTCATATACTCTGGAATCATATCTCATTTTTCTGTCAATAAATCTGTGAAAATAGTTGAGTAAATTTAAACATGATTATGTATAAGTAAATTTCCTGGTGATTTATATTTTAAATTCATACCATTTCACTATCATTTACCAATACTGGACCCCATAATAAAGTGAAGATAGATACATAGTAGTGACTCCATTTCTTCTGCCTCTTGCTTACTAGCTTTGGGCATAAAATGTCAAGAGTGCAGAATCCTGAGATAGAGAGAAAATGTTCAGAATAAGTTCAGAGGAAAGCATGGTATAGTGATTGCAATAAGTGAATTCCACAATGCCGAGTGAATGAAACCTAGACTTGAAAGGCATTTGGAGCAGCGACTGCACGGGGCACCTGTAGGTAGGACTCTGTTTACTTTGGAAAGATTCTTTGAGTATTGGAGGGTTAAATCGCTGTAGACCTTCAAATTCAGTTTATCTGGGTTTGATTAGAGACCCAAAATTAAAAGAATAAGGCAGAAGAGCGATTGAGGATGATTCCCAGTATCAGACATATATGTACCTGCACACGCATACACACATATGAGCACACACACACACACACACACACACACACACACACACACACACACAAACATAAGAAAAAACTTTAACCAGGGGAAATTTATGAATTCAAGATGTCAAAGGCCCAGGTAGCTACTCAAGAAATTCTTGGTAACTGGCCAGCCATTATTAGAGATTATGTAGCAGTCCTAATAAACCTTTTTTTTTTTAATTTCAGCTCATACAAACTTATTAGGTACACCAGTTCCCTCCCTTCCTCCTCCTCCCCCCGTACCCCCTGCTCCCCCTCCCCACCCCTTTCCCTCCCCATCCCCCAGTGCCTCCCGCCCCAATTCCCAGAGAGTCCTTTCTTGTGCATGCCTGATTTTCCTCTAGGCCCTCCTCTCCGATGACGTACAAGGACCCAGTGGCCTTTCCCTGAACCCTTTCCCGTGTTCCCCTTAGGTATAGGAACACTGCTGTGGCTGCCAATCCTTTACCTCCAAGGCTCTTGGTGCCTTTAGCAGATGCTAGACTTTGTGAGGTCCACAGTGGGTTGGACAGTGCGCAGGGCATGCAAAGTCCAATTATGATTGCTTCAGCCCTAACTAGTGTAGAGTATCTTATATATCATTGCTCCTCCCATCCTTTTGCTCTTACACTCTTACCGCCCCCTCTTCTAATAAACCTTTTATCAACTCATAGCATACAGGAAAGTATTTGTCTAGTAAAATCTAGGTACAAAGAAGAATGTTAGATCTGGGTGAGGGGCCCCATGTCTACAACCCCAACACTCAGGAGACTGAGGCAAAAAGCTGGACCAATGTGCTGAGGCTAATGTGTGCTGGACAGTGAGTTCCAGGCCAGCCTGAGCTACACAGAAAGAACCCTGTCAATCAATCAACTGTCCAGTTAATAAGTAAATGGAAAAGACTGGGACTGGACATGTGGCTCAGCACAAAATGCTTTCCTAGTACACACGAAGCCCTAGGTTTTAACTCAGCACTGAAAAATGGAAGAAGCTTCCTGTGAGCATCCTGTCTCAGTCTCAGCCTAGCTACCCCAAAGACTAAACGCATCAGTATCTCTGGATTTCTGGCCTCCTTCAACAGCAGCAGGTGGCAAATGTTGCTGTTGCAGAAACAGCAGTGGTTTAGGTGTGTGCCAGTCAGATATGGGTATCAACTTGACAATAGAGGGCTGAACCTTTAGGCACGTCTATGAAGGCTTATTTAATTAAAGCAAGCTTAGTACAAACCTAGGGGAATTATGATGTGGGAAGAACCAGCCCGTAGAGGGTGGTTCCTTGAGCAAGTGGAAAGAGCTTGTTCAATACTTTGCTATATAAG
This sequence comes from Typhlomys cinereus, assembly GCA_023101885.1. Classification (NCBI taxonomy): domain Eukaryota; kingdom Metazoa; phylum Chordata; class Mammalia; order Rodentia; family Platacanthomyidae; genus Typhlomys; species Typhlomys cinereus. The sequence goes on along the minus strand of JALPQD010000236.1, from coordinate 2,657,103 downwards.
CATGCTGGCAAGCAAACATGTCTCTCTCTCAGCTCTTTCTGTGGATATGATGTGGCCAGTCCCCTTGGCTCCTGATGTTGGTAGGTACTCTCCAGCCAAGCTAGTGAAGCGTAACCAAGAGCTATAAGCTAAACTCTTAGTTCCCCTAAGCCCTTTGGTCCGGTTACTCTTAACTATTGCTATGAGAGAACACCCAAAGTCAAACGACTTAAGGGAGAAAAGGAAATTTATTCAGCTTATAGTTCCAGAATGGAGAAACAGTTTTTCATGGCGGAGGTGACATGGCTGGTGGCTGGAGGCAGGCTGCATCACTACAGACATCTTTGGAGAGTCTCTCTTCTTCCAGTCTTCTGGTCTGTGGTTCCTTTTATCTGGTCCACTAAAGGAGGGTTCCTATTAGATCTAGGTTTGGTTTTTGTATTGTAAATATAGTGATCCAGATAATCTCCTCAGGTGGTCTCAGCTGATTTTAGTTAATGCCAGGTGTGGTTAAGTTGACACCCAGGATTAACTATCACAGTCCTGTATCTGCTCAGCAACAGGAAGACAAAACTAACACAATCTGGGTGGCCATCTCCCCAGAGATGCCTATCATACCTACTGGCATAGTTAGGTACAGGCATCAACTTGATGGCTGAGGGTTGGAGCTCTGGGCACATTTGAGGAGTTAATAATTGACTTAAGCCTATAGGAAGTCCCAGTCCATAGTGGGTGGAACTAGTCCCCAGGCAGGTAAATAAAATGGGGGGGATTTACTTGAGAAAGGAGGCATCCTTGTGTGTACTTGGCCAGACATGCTCGGCTGGCAAGTAAGGGTCATCCCTCCCTCAGTTATTATGTGGATATTATGTGGCCAGTTCCCTGGACCTTGGTGTTGGTGTGAGCTCTCCTGCTAAGATGGATAAACAACTGTAACCAGGAATTGTAAGAGCAAATAAACCTTGTTCCTTAAGCTAAAGCTTGTTCCCTTGATGCTGATTTTATCAGCAAAAATGCAAGTAACTGCAACGCCCACATAAGCCCAAATGGCAGTTGTCACTGAACAGTTAGCCAAGGGTCTTACATGCTTATCGCTGGTCACAAGACAGAGCTCTGCAGTCTCTAGTTCCTTTGTCCTTTTCCTAATGCAATGAACTGATGAGATCATATCACAGGCGGGCTATAGATCAGTGGCAAAGTATTTGCCTAGCATGCTGAGACCCTGGGTTCCATCTATGGCACTGCCAGAAAGGGGGGTGGAATGATCGAACATGCCCCAGAGCTGGAGGCAAGAGAAGATTGCCTCGAGCACGTGGGATCATCTATCACAGGCCACAAGGTGTTCAGCTAAAGCAAAACTGGGAAATAGGGCATCTGTCTTTTGTCTCCCTCCCTCCTTTTCCCCTGTTGCTACTCGCTCATACCTCACTGACTCATTTATGCACCAGGCATTTACTGAGTGGGAAGCACATACCAAATCCCGCACCAGGTCTTAGGAGGACGCCATGGAGCTGGGAGCTTCAAGGAACTCGGCTCAGGAGGAGTATAGACATAGACAGAGAAGTACCCTTGAGGGTGGGATGGGTCTAGAGGGCCCTCAGTCAGTCTCAGGGAGTCTGGACAGTTGGCAAGACAAAGTGCAATGGAGAAGTGAGAAAAGGAAAAGTCATGAAAAGAAAAGGTCATCAAGAGAGAAACAAAGTGGCTTTCTGGAGAAAGACATTGTTGCAGTCAGCCTGCATGGTTGCTGATAAATCACCATCAAACTGCTTAAGGAAACAAGGAAGTTACTTTCTCTTATGATTACTGGTTACAGTTCATTGTCCAGCTTGACCGGAGAGCATGCACCAACCCCAGGGCCAAAGGAACTTGCCACACCATCTCTACATAATGGCTGAGAGAGGGACAATCCCTACTTGCCAGACCAGCATGTCTGGCCAAGTGTACAAAAGGATGCCAACTCTCTCAACCAGCTCTCTGTGATTTATTCCAGGGCCTAATCCCACCCACCATAGACTGGGCCTTCCCCATCAGCTAGACAATCTCCTGCAGGTTTGCTCTGGGCCTAACTCAACCACTAATATTCCACAAATGTGCCCAGAGCTCAGACCCCCAACCATTAAGTGGACACCTGTGCCTAACCATGACAGACATGAACAAGAGAGCCCCTGGAATATGACAGGAGGAAACTAGTTGTCCAGGTGTGCTGGGATGGCTGGTGCCAGATAGGGGTGGGTGGATCAAGCAAGCAGGAACCAAGCTGGTGAGGTGACAATTGAGGGTGATCTTAACTTCATTGTGAAGGCAGTGGGAGGCCATTGGGAGACGTTGTGAAGGGAGAGCCACCATGATCTAGCTTAAGGCAATCTGCTTTTGCCTGGAGCTAGAGCTATAGTCCAGTGGTAGAGCACTTGTCTAGCATGAGAGAAGTTCTGGGTCCCATCATCAATACTGGCAAAAGAAAGCAAGAAAGAAACTCCTCTGGCACCGAGCAGAAGATTAGAGTACCAAAGCAACCACAGAAAAGGCTGTTAGAGACGTCTGGGTTACAAAGGTTCAAAACCTAATGAGAACTGGGGAGATGGCTCAAGGGTTAAAGCCTATTTACCTCAAAAGCAAAAGGACCTCAGTTTGGATCGCCAAAATCCAAGCAAAAATGTCCAGCGCATACATCAGCAGCTTGCAATTCCAGCCCTGAACTCTAGAACAAAGCAATAAGGAGGTAGAGCAATCCAGAATGATTCTGAATGTCACCCTTGGGCCTCAGCAGGCAAACATGCTTAAAGCGCCCTGTTGTACATACACCTATACACATACACACGTACAAAAAGAATAGAATACATAATCTTTTAAAAAGATGGCTGGTGAGATGGCTCAGGGGTTAAGACTGTGCCTCACAAGCAGAAGGTCCTGAGTTCGGATCCCAGGTCCCATGTTAAAAATGCCAGGTGGAACTGGTGGTAGCCTGCACTTCCAACCCTGATGAGATTCCAGAGTGAAGCAAAAAGGAGGTACAAGCAATCCAGGATGATTCCCAAAGTCACTCTTGGGCCGCCACAGGGATAAACAGAGCCCTCTGATACACACACACACACACACACACACACACACACACACACACACACACACGTTTATAAAAAGCAGAAGAAAAAAGTTTTTCCTAAGCAAGAATGATGATGAACTCTGTAATTTCAGCCCTGGGAAGGTTGAGGCAGAAGGACTGAAAATATTAGGCCAGCCTGCACTACATAGTGAGATCTCATCGCTATGTTAACCTGCAGAGAGGAGGAAATAGCAGAAGTCTGAGAGGGATTCTGTGCCAAAGGAGATTTCCTATTGAAAATCTGTTCAAATTTTCATGCCAGGAAGACATGGAGAAGTTGGAGGCTCAGGAAAGAGAGGCGCTAAGGAGAAGTGAAGGGACCTAGACCTGAGTCCATGGAGGAGGTGGGTGTGTTATTGGGCTACAGGTTAAATTCACCGAGGGAGACTCGGAGGTGACATTAGCAAGCAGTCAGTTGGTGGGAAGGAAGGCATTGGGGGCAGACTGGAATAAACCGGACTGTGGCGCAGGCTATGGGAGACTCTGAAGCTGAGAGCTGGGACCCAGAATGTAAAGGCCTTTATCAGTCAAGACACAGATGGGCCCTGCCCTGGGGAAGCAAAGTGCTTTGGGGCAAAGCAGCGGCTCAATGGAATGCATGTCTGGGGAAGCCTTCTTTGAGGGAGGATCACGTCACACTGTCAGTCACAAGCAGGAAGAGGGCGCTCTTGCACTGGCCTGCGAGGCTAAAGGCATTTACAGCCTGGATTCTGTTCTAAAACAGATTCGAAGTTCCGAAGCGCTGGCTGGCGTTTAGAGGCTTGGTCACACAGAACAGGAGCTCACCATTGGGAACACAGGAGAGGTTTGTCAAGTGGTGCTGGGCGCTCCCTGGATACTAAGTAACACATCATGGATACAGGCTCAAACCATTCAAAGTTCAAGGCATTCTTTTCCTTGGTCTCTTGGATTAGTTCTCCCTCCCTCAGATTTAATTAGTTTGTACCAGGAAATGAACATGTTATTTCAACATTGTATGAGATAGTGCTCCTAAATTCCCCAACCATTTACCCAGGATATTTCCTCAATGAAAACTGAAGTCAAGACTATGAGTACATAATGATGTTTTTTGATGTCTGCCTCAAACTTGATTTGCAGTTGCAGATGACCTTGAACTTCTGATCCTCCTGCCTCTACCTCTTGAGTGTTGGGAATTACAGGCATGTGCTATCCATCAAACTTTGTTTATTCGAGGGCTGGGGACAAAATTCAGGCCTTCATACATGCTAAGCAAGCACTCCATGTAAGAGTTGCTCTTAACTATTGCTGTGAGAGAGCACCCAAAGTCAATCAACTTAAGGAGAAAGGGAGATTTATTTAGCTTACAGTTTCAAAGGGGAGAAACAGTCTTTCATGGTAGGGGCAGTCTGTCTGGCTGGCCGAAGCTGGAGAGAGGCTACGTCATACCCATCTGAGAGGCTGAGAGTTACCAGACTGCTGCTCCAAAAGGCAGACTCCTCCTGGAGGTAGGGTGGGACTAATCCACCTCAAGGCCCATCCCCTGTGGCCACCTTCCTCCAGCAAGGCTCCACCTCTCAAAGGTGCCACGATCTTTTCAAACACATGAGACTATGGGAGACACGTTTCAAACCATGACACTCAACTTACTGAGCTACATCCCCAGTGTCTATAATTGATTTATTTTGTTATGACCATAGTTACGGATGCTAACGACAACAGTCTTGCCAATGGCAAACAAAAACTGTGTGGATATTAAAATATTATAAGCAGATAGAAACAAATAGGAAATGATTCCAAGTCTGACAATGAAGAAGATAAACACTCTTCTATCAGGGGATGAGTGCAACCAACAGGAGTCAGGATTACGCCTAATTAGCAGGCAAATGCAGAATGCAGGAAATTACAAAGAAACATTGTGAAGCTACAAAGGAAAAAGCACCACTAAGAGGACAAAATCCTTGTCTTGATGACAAGTAAGACAGGGAATCTTGATGAGGTGGCTCATCAGGTACCCAAGTGACAATAGCCAAGTACATTACCCAATTAAAAATCCCATGGGAATTAGAGGCATGGTCAGCAACAGCGGGCTGTATTCTCAGAAGACTCCCCATGTGAACAGGAATGGTTTTAATGAGAATTCACTGAGCTTGTGGCGTGGGCTAAGTACCCAACTGTGCCTTGCTCATGAAAGCAGCTTGTTATCCACAAGAGCTATGAACAAGTCACAACAACTTGTATAACTGGCAGGGACCATATGGCTCTGAGGGAGGAAAAGGAAATAATTTAGCTAGGGAACACAGTCATGTTTTGTGACCAGGCCTGTCCATGTCTCTGCGCAGATACTGCCATGGAGTATTAATGTCCACAAAGGCCCCCAATGCCTACAGATGCTGGCAGACCCACAGGGGGGCCAGAAACCATCACGTCACTACACCCTACAATCACTGCAGATAACAGGGGAGTTGGTCTTGCTTTCAGTTTAATTTCAGAGGCGTGATGGAGAAGCCTATACCCTCATGAGCAGATCGTTTCCAGCAAGCATCATCTTAGAGATTTTTCCCATCAGCCTGCCTGCTCTCTAGGCACTAATTCTCCCTTTGAAGTATGAACTGAGCCACACCCTGCTGAACTTCCAAAAGTCACACACACAAGCATGCAAACACAAAGGACCACTGACCTTTTGGATCTTCAGGGATAATACCTGCTTCATTAGAGTGTTTGCCACTGTGACAAAGTACCTGACTGAACCACCTAAGGGAAGTATTTATTTTGCCTCATGGTTTCAGGCTCCATGGGTACGGGCCTGTGGCAAGGCCCAAACATCATGGAGGTGAGGATATGACAGAAGAGGACTGCTCATCTTATCTGCCAAGGAGCAGAGAAAGGCAGTCAAGAACCAGGGACAAGACACCTTTTCAAAGACACATCCTCAGTGACCCACTTCCTTCAATCAGGCTCTGCTTCCTGAGAGCCCCTCTGCTGGGGGGTTCCATCCCCATGGTCCCACAGGGAAATCAGCATTTAACATCAGTGCTTTTGGTGTATTTTTTACGTGAAACCATAACATCTCCCTTACCATACTCCCCACCGTCTTTTAAAGGCTTTGCTCTTATTTATCTTCTCTCAAGAACCTTGCAAAGGAGGCGCTTCTACGATCCTCTAGATAGTTATGTTGTTGCATAACGAGATCAAGTGATTTGCCTAAGTTCACAACTAAGCCTGTAAGAGAGACAAGGAATCTGATGGTGAGGCTAGACATTGACCATAAAGTTATGACACCTCGATATTCTGAGGACCTGACCCATGATTCCTTGCTGCTCTGCCTTCGCAGGCCCCTCTGAAAATCTAATGAAACCAATGAATCTTTTTGTCATAAAATACCTTACCTGGTCACATACGCATAGGGCACATTCAATTTTGAGGGATTCAGACACTCCCCTGATCTTCTGAAGCCTTAGGTGCCCAAATTAAAAGCCTTGTTTGAAGGGTTGAGAGCCAAAGGGATTGCTCAGTGGGTAAGGTGCCTGTTTGCAAACTGGCGGCAACCTGAGCTCAATCCCTGAAAAGCCCATATGGTAGAAGGAGAGAACTGACTTCTGAAAAGTTGTCCTTTGACTTCCACCTGTGTGTCATGGAATACATGTATATTTTCTCTCTCTTGGTCTCTCTATCTCTCTCTTTGCCTTTGTCTCTATGTCTCTCTGTCTCTGTCTCTGTCTCTCTCTCTCTCTCTTCTTCCCTCTCTCTCAAAAATCTCTGTTGAAATCAGCTATGGAGAGGATTCTGAAATGATACATGTCTGAAATGACAGATGTGCTAATTACCATGATCTGAACATCATACTTTGTATACATTGTTACTGTCATGATTTAAAATGTGTCTCCCACAGTCTCATATGTTTGGGAAGGTGATGGCACCTTTGAAAGGTGGTTCCTTGCTGGAGGAAAGCAGTCACAAGGGGTGGATCTTGAGGCATATTAGTCCCACCCTACCTCTGGGAGAAGTCTGCCTTTGCAGCAAGCAGTCTTGCAGCTCTCAGACTTTCGGATGGGTATGACATAGCCTGTCTCCAGCTTTGGCCAGCCAGCCATGCCGCCTCTGCCATAAAAGACTGTATCTCCCCTCTGGAACCATAAGCTGAATAAATTTCCTTTTCTCCCTTAAGTTATTTGACTTTGGGTGCTGTCTCACAGCAATAGTTAAGAGTAACTGTTACAGTTACTACACTGGAGATTGAACCTAAAATCTTATACAAGCTAAGCAAGTACTGTGCCACTGATCTATATCCCTACATCTATTGAAATGTCACACTGTACCCCACAAATATGTACAATTACTATGTCAAGTAAAAATAAAATTTTGCATAGACATGGAAATATAATAGAAAAAAAATGAGCCTGAGAGATGGCTCTGTGGGTCAAGGTGCTTGCTGCTGAGAATGATGATCTGAGTTCAATCTCTGGATGCCACATGGGAGAGGTAGAGAATCGACCTCTACAAATTGTCCTCTGACCACCACCTATGTGCTGTGACAAGCGGGCACTCACACATGTACATGCATAACAAACAAATAGAATAAACAAAAACTTAGGGAGGGCATAGCTCAGGGATGGAATGTTTGTCTAGCAAGGCTCTGGGTTTGTTTTCCAACATCAAAACAATTTCAATAGCTAGTAAGAACATAGTCTACCAGCACAGATTCATTCTTAGATCTTTCTACTTCTACATAAATTTAAATAATCCTGGTCAAGTTCTCAGTGAGAGAGAGAGAGAGAGAGAGAGAGAGAGAGAGAGAGAGAGAGAGAGAGTTGGGCATCTTACTATGTTACCCAGGCTGATCTCTAACTCCTGAGCTCAAATGATTCTTCCACCTTAGCCTCCTAAGTGTTGGGATGATAAGCGTGCCAACATGCAGGGGAAAGACCTGTCTGAGACCACTTATTTATTTCTATTGCTTTTGGTTTTGTGAGACAGGGTCTTGCTATGTAGCCCTGACTGGCTCTAAACTACTGATTCTTCTGCCTCTACCTCTTGAGTACTGGGATTACAGACATGCACCACCACGTCTGGCTCTGAGATGACTGTTTTATCATCTTAATACATACCTATTTGGATAGCTTCCTTTCTCTTTCTCTTCCTATCTCTCTCCTTCCATCCTCCCCCTTTGTATACACACAGACACACAGACACACACATACCCCTATCTATCTATCTATCTATCTATCTATCTATCTATCTATCTATCTATCTATCTATCTCTATCTGTCTGTCTGTCTGTCTGTCTGTGTCTGTCTATCTAGAGAAAAGAGAGATGAAGTAATATCATTCTATGTAATGTTCTACAGACTGCTTTTATTTCTGTCAACAATCTACTATTTTAGGGGCTGGGGATGTGATTCAGTTGGTAAAATGCTTGCCTACCACGCATGGAACCCTGAATTTTATTTCCAATACCTCATAAAAACAGCCATAATACTGCACATTTGCAATCTCAGTATTTGGGAGGTAGAAGCAGGAGAATCAGGAGATCAAGGGCATACTCACCTAAATATCAAGCGCAAGACTACTTTGGGCTACATGAGTTCCTGTCTCAAAAAAGAGTAAATTAAAAAAATCTATTTTAATACATTTGCATCTCATCTCACCTAATACAGCATATTTTGACTTTCCCAATTGGTCCAAAAATGAGCCTAATTGTTCAAACCAAAATCCAATCCAAAACAAGACATTATTACATTTGCCTGTTTCAAAAGGAAAATAATTTTTTCTTCCTTTTTTTTCACCAAGCACTGTAATTCACCCAGCCAATGTATCCACTGCTGCTTTATAAAAATAAGGAAAAGAATTTCTAATAGTTGCTTGTGTCTTGCAGTGGAAATGACTG